>OX376197.1:13801108-15001108 GCA_947363905.1 Lithophane semibrunnea | reverse complement strand
ATTAACAAAATAGTGAACGTAAAAGCTTTTAGATGTAATTACGTAATTTCGTTTAGGAATTATTGTGGATTTTAGAGCTTTTGATAACTTTGAAGCGTACATCAAAACTTCAGTGCTTTAGGCTGTTTCAGTGCTTCAGCCACTGAAGTTTTCATGAGACCATACAGTCTTAATTTGGCAATCGTAAATAGGATTTGCTGTCTGATAATAACGATTAACCAGTGCAGATAAATAAATAATAAAACAGAATTTTCCTTTTATGTGTTAAGTAGCAATTGCTGTAACGAAAAATATCTACAGTTATTTACTGCTAATAAAACAAGGCTTGGTGAGTACACAGATAAAAAAGAGATGAAATGCGTTTATTGGAATTAGAACAAAACACCTTTTAAAACTTAAAAAAAGAACAATGCTTATAATGCCAATAGGGCCTCAACTCAGAATAGTGTCAGATGACAGCAGAAGGTACCTACCACCTGACGCTGATTTCATCAACCAGCGGTGTGTTCAGTCAGCGATCAAGTATTATATTTTATATAATAATAATTTTTTTTTTGTATCTATTTTATTTACCTACGTTTCTTGAGAGAGAAAATCGTTGGTCGCGGGGTGTATCACAATATCCATCGCCGTATCCTTGCAGTCATAGTAATTATGGTTATTCGCAGAAAGGCAATCATTAAGATTAACTTTCTGCAGATTACATACTAATTTTAGACGATTTAGTCGATATTCATAGCATAGCGTTCTAACAGCTTAACGTATCGATTCTGAGAACCGTTTAATTCGTTTTTGAACACTTTAGGTAGTAGTGTTGTTAATATTTGATAATGGAGATTTCAAATATTAAATCAATGAATATCATTATTATTGCAAATGATTTTAAGTGCTATAAAGGTAAGATTGATTTATAGGTAAGATTGTGTTCCATAGTTGTTTTTATAAAAACGTGGAAAAAGCTCCATCAATTCTCATTAACATTCGCTGCATTGGTGAGAGCAATGGTGGCCCTGTGGTAACGGCCTCGACTTACGAGTTGTAGATCGTAGGTTCAAACCCAGACAAGCGCTTTCCTGACACTTCTCAGTTCGACAATTCCTAGTACTTACGTAATAAGGATGACATTCGCAAAACAATAACCGTTAGTATGAAACTGACAGGTAACAAGAACGATTCTCTTGACGGTCGCCGACCGTAACTTTGCAAAAATGATTGCTTGGAAACGACTTTTAATTTTGGGGTGGAAATTCGCTGTATTTACGCAATATAACGCACGCAAAACATTGCGCTTCGGTGCATGAAGCGGTTCAGGTATCGTGGTAGTATTTAAAGTTAAGTTAGAACACTAAAAACAAAATTTTGCAAAAAGAAGTAAAAAAAATAACTTTACCCATCAATATTTCCGTAACCAGAAGGTTCCCAGAAGGTATGATCTAGTATAAAAAAAAGATCATTTATATAAATGAGAAGAACCGGTTACTCGCGGCTTCGTTATTTTACACCCGTTATTTCTTATTCCCGCAGAAAATCATTCACAAATTCACAAAGCAAAATATTTGTGAACTAATTACCAACGAAGCCAAAACCTACGTTAACACAGAATCATTTGAATTTATCCTTTAAATTATAATGAACGCTTTGATGGAAACGTTTCCATTATCAGTTCCTGATCGCAACGTTTCATTGAGCGGCTCATTGATATTACATTTCTCATGTAAACAGGATTATTTGATGTATAATATGTGCCTTGCCTTATCAAACACGTAATATGTACTAAGCTTGAAGTTCAGTATATGAGTGTGTATAATGAATGAATGAATGATGAGTTCAGTATAATGAAGGACTTTTGTAGTTTTGTAAAGATATTTCTGCGAATCCGTCTGTTTTTTACCAGTTTTGTTTATAGGTCGCATAAGTTCAGCAATGAATATGCAGTTAATGATGATGAATATTTCGATGTTGCAGAAGATGGACTGCATGAGCCACTGATCACGGAGTCCCGGATTGTCAACACTTTCTTTACAAACGACACAAATGACGTATATAGTATCTGACAGCTTTTAAGGCGGTCCGTGACAGTAGTAGTTCCCGTCGCACTTTCGACGTCAGGAATTTTGTTCGTAGTTAGATCGATACTGCTGTACACCCGACCCGTATCGACTGTCAAAGATCTACGAATGACAGCAGGGCTTAGCGTGCTTTCCGGCACAGAGGCGTCTCGGTACGTAATAGATGGTCACCCATCCACGGATCGACCTCAGCAAGCGTTGCTTAACCTTGAAGATTGATCTGTGCGGCTGTTATTATTTAGCCACGAGCCCTTCAAAAATGTACTAAAGTGAAATAGAGTTCATAATTTGATACTTCTTATAAAACTTTGTACATAGGTCAGTATGTGGGAAGGATATTATATATTATATGACGGCTGAAAGATAAAAGATGTTGAGTGCACGTTATGATAATTTCAACTTTCCTTGCGAAGTAAACTGCACCATAATTGCGCAATAAACCAACTATCACAATCTGAAGGATTTTCAAGAAAATTCACACTCCGTCGCTTCATTTACTAGCTGCGCCCCGCGGTTTCAACCGCGTAAGTCCCGATTCCGCGGGAATATCGGGATAAAAAGTATTCTATGTCCTATTCTAGGTCATGGTCTACCCCTGTGCCAAATTTCATCCAAATCCGTTCAGCCGTTTTAGCGTGAAAACGTAACAAACAAACTCACTTTCGCATTTAGGATTTTATGGACTGTGTGTCTAAATTAAAGATAAATTAACAATTAATTACGTTTAAAAATCTCCTGCTGACAACGTAAATAACGTAATGAATGTAGTCGGTTTATAAATCTACCAAAAGGTATTTGGTTCCATTTTCAGATTTCTACAACTCTAGGGCTAAAGAAGTCAAGGCGACCCAAGCCGACTGGCCATATAATAAGCCCTTATGTACTATGGCAAGTAAACTTAGAGTGAGGCAACCTTGACCTAACTGTGTACACAGACCAAGAAATTTACGCAGCGACGCAAAAATTTACGCGCTCTTTACGGCCGGACTAACACGTCTCGGCGTTTTACGAGTTTTACCGACTTTTTCATAAATTTTCCGTTTTTTCAGGCACAACAGTATAAAAGTTTTTAAATGTCCCGACAACATTGTTTTGTGGAATTTTATTTTTCTCATAAATTCCCGTTGGTGCTATAAATATTTTTAAGCTAAGTTAGTAATCAAATAAATTGTGAGATTGCTTCAAACATAATAACCATACCTAATTATTGTTTAAATTAAATCGTTAAATGAATAATGCTTTCAGGTTTTTTAACAGATGACAAAATTATAGTAATTACAAGTCATAGCTTCTAATATCAAGTAATTAACTAAATATTTTTTCAAGATAAACAATTACAACCGAATTGTCAGCACCGCTACCAAGCTTGTCACTAAACCAAAGTATGAGCTTTTCCATACAGTTCATAACGATCGTGCAAAATTCGAAGTATTTAAAAAAATTCAAATCCATTTTAGTCCTTTTTCCATAGCTTTCAAAACATAAGTGAAAGGTGAAATCTTTCCCCAAGTATTGCACAGCCCAGTGATTCACAACGGATGAGCTTTAAACCGTGCAGTAAACTCCGTTCCCATCCGTATTCATCCATGTGAAAAGCTAAACAAATCCTGGAAATTTTAATAGTGATGGAAACTAAAAAAAAAATGTAAATAGCCGGTGAATAAAGCTGGTGTTTCTATACTAGGGCTGTTACGAGTAGATGAAAAATCAACATGGCCGCTCACGATATTTTGGCGGGAATTTAGTAAGGAGATGATTACGGGAATATCTTCCATGATAGTCGTAATTCGTCGTTCGTTACATTGTGTTATGTGCCCTGTCTGTGCTAAATAAATGTATGTTCTTTCTTTTTCTTTATACTTGTCTATGGTAAGCCTTTATCCAGCAGTGAAATCTATTTTTCTCAAAGGTACTTTTTTTTTTGAGGTTGAGAAATCATCCAATGACTTCTTCCGCTCTGGGCGGAGCGGAAGGGTGTGTCAGACTTTTACCAACTAAACCCCACCCGTGTTCCTTCATTTGCATTTTGCCAAGATCCCGGTATCCCTTTCGGACTTTCCCGCAACCCTGGCAGGTTCTCAAAGGTACTGGCACGAAATATGTGAGCCAGTTTGTAAGGCTCACATTACCCATTATGAGCTGGACATACACTTTTAATACGTGAGTGGAGGCTTTTAATTCAAATATTTTACTTCAGACCAAGGGATCCATATAGTGTTATGTTAGTAAACTCAATAACTGAAAAATACAAAACTTATAAATTAGTTGGCTATTTGAACAGGTGCACGCAAATGTCTGCCAGCCCAGAGCCTGATAAATGGTCCATCTTTGGTCACTTTTAATGCACCTAAAAAAAGTTTCAAAAACGAGCTTACGCAAACGAATATGCAAGAGATTAAGCCGGGTTTAAAATAGTCGCACAACCCTAGCGGTGTATAAAATATTTTTATTACCTGCAGTATTTCTGGGTTCTCTATACCTAATTAAATTAGTGAGTTTTATAGTTCATTATAAATTACAGGAAGAATTTAATTTAGTAGACGTGAAAGCTTTTTAGGAGAAAAACGTATTCACGTTTAGTGCTTATTAAAATGGTGAGGTACCTAGGTCCATTAAAATAAATTCTTCACTTATTATCTGTGTATTTGATTACCTACTTTCATTTGAATTTACATTCGACAGAAAAAAAATATGCATAGAAATATGTGTGTCTTATGCGTATTTTATTCTACATGTAATATTTAGGAGTATATACCTAAGCGTCACAAACACCCTGTCCTTCGCCTTCCGCATCCAGTCTGTTCCAATCACCTTTTTAAGGTCGTTCATCCGTCTAGCTGGGGGCGGCACCACTCCAGGACTCGTCTGCTCCACCGGCCATAGGTCCTTCGATAAACAACCTAAGTACCTACGATACTACTACTTACATTATGTAAAGAATTGTCCGTACACAACTATCATTCTTTGTCAGTTGTATGAAATGGCATCTGGCAAATTAACGCAATGGCTCAATTTGCGTAACAATTAATTTGCCTGACGTCATTTAAACTTACAATGCCACCGAAACCACACAAAAGTACGCTTGCTACGTGTCGAAAAACACATTAGCACGAACAACAATTAACTTACGACTCTCACTGCATCTTATCAGATTGCCCAAACGACCGGACATCGGCGCGTTCTAACAAGTATTTAACTATTTCTAACACTTACCATCCACTTAACCTTAATTACACAATATTGCGAAATCGATAAGGATTCCTTTCATCCCTTTGTTTATCTTCAACCGAAGACGGAGTCACAAAGCGTTTAGCAGCGATTGTTTTTAAGGATTAGGAGCAAGTAGCATACAAACAATGCTAAAGTAAAAGAAAGAAAATACGTTTATGTGCGGTAAATATGACGCAAAAAAAGAATACAAAAAGAACAAGTTGAGGGAAAATATGCGTCACATCCACGCAAAACGGCTATCGCTCAGCATAATGCTGTGACCTTCTACGAGACAGACCCCACAGCGCGGGTTTTCAGCGGCAGCCTGTGTTGACGTGATGCCAAGACTCCACACATGTAAACACATACATCTGTTGCGTAGCGTGTTCTAAGTTAATATAGGCATGCTGCGTAACTAGCACAGACATCCGCCACTACACAGACGCCTAAACATAACGTGTGCGGGCGCGACGCGGGCCGCGACGCGCACAGCTACTGAGCGGCGGTACACTACATTACAAGCCGCTCATACATACATTCAGTTTATCCCTCAAACCGCAAACGGCTAGACCTGTGACCGGGGCGAGGGAAAACTACGCTACTCTGTAGGAGCGTCGAGTTGGCATCTCCGTCGCTGGTCGTCACCCGCTAGGCCTCCCCCAGGTAACTGGGGGTCTCACCTGGCGGTGACAGACCGCCGAGATGTCGTGAAGAAAGCGGCGCTATGGATATAGCGTCGTGGCGCGCCTACAGAAAAACACATAGCAACTAATCACACGGACGCGGTAAATTACGCGTCCGACTATTTGCCATCGCCGAGAAAGGCAAACAAAGCGACGGGCCCGCAGTTGCGGGCCACGGTAAAGCACCCGCGGGCAGGGGGCGAAGCCCCGATCCCGCTCGCCACGTCCCCTGACGGGGACGTCGCGATATCGAGTCGAGACGTGATGCCGTCAACCGGTGCAGCATAATGACAAAAAAAAACTAAAACTAAACTAAACTAAACTATGCCTTACCATATACTATAGCATAGACGTTATAGTCTATGCTCTATGATATGTTTGTTACGGTATGGTATGGTTTGTTTGTAACGCTTTCATGCTGAAACGGCTGCACAGATTTGGATGAAATTCGGAACAGGGGTAGAGCATGACCTGGATTAGGACATGGAATACTTTATATCCCGATATTCCCACGGGATCGAGACTTATGCGGGTGAAACTGCTGGTCCCAGCTAGTAAATTCAAACAACTAAGTGAAAATATACATAATTTATTATTATTTTCTTTATTCCGATACATACAAGGAAACTCAGTACCATATGTCAGCTATAACAATGGGCTTTATCAATATTCTGCCTCGGTAACTGCTTAAGAGGAACGTTAAGGGGGATCAATAGCAAAACTTTTCTCATCGCGTCGAGTCTCGATGATTCCCTAAAGATTACTTGGTTCTGGAGATAACAAGGACGGGAAAATGGCGTGTTTTACTTTGTGTTTCTGATTGTGTTATTATTAATGATATAAGAATTATGAACATACTAGATCCCGTAAAAATATCGGGATTAAAAGTATCCTATATTCCAGGTCATGGTCTACCTATGTGCCAAATTTTATTTTAATCCGGCCAACTGTTTAAGCTTGAAAACGTAGCACACAAACAAACAAACTCACTTTCGCATTTATTATATTAGTTAGGATTAGGATTATGGAAAATATTGAAGCATATTTTTATAGCAGCCTCTGTAGCAGTCCGGAGTCTGGATTTGTGCCCGAATGATGGCAATAGGCTCGCCCCCTATTACATAACTGGCAAAATACGAGTGTACTATGGGTACACCTCTGCCTGACCCTTTGGGGATTACAGGCAAGATGTTATGTTATGTTATTAAAGCATATTTTCGTATCTTGTGGGTGGGTAAAGGCTGATAGCCTGATATAGAAAGACGTTACTATAACCCTTTAACGGGCAGTATGAAATACCTAGGTCCATTAAAATAAATTCTTCACTTATTATCTGTGTATTTGATTACCTACTTTCATTTGAATTTACATTCGACAGAAAAAAAAAAATATGCATAGAAATATGTGTGTTTTATGCGTATTTTATTCTACATGTAATATTTAGGAGTATATACCTAAGCGTCACAAACACCCTGTCCTCCGCCTTCCGCATCCTGTCTGTTCCAGTCACCTTTTTAAGGTCGTTGATCCGTCTAGCTGGGAGCGTACCACTCCAAGACTCTTCTGCTCCATCGGCCATAGGTCCTTCGATAAACAACCTAAGTACCTACGAGGTAATTACATTATGTAAAGAATTGTCCGTAAACAACTATCATTCTTTGTCAGTTGTATGAAATGGCATCTGGCAAATTAACGCAGTGGTTCAATTTGCGTTATTACATGGAGCTTACACATAACTGGCGAAATGTGGGTGTACTATGGGTACACCTCTGGCTGACCCTTTGGGGATTACAGGCGTGACCGCGTGATGCTATGTTATGTTATTAAAGCATATTTTTGTATCTTGTGGGTGGGTAAAGGCTGATAGCCTGATATAGAAAGCCGTCACTATAACCCTTTAACGGGCAGTACGAAATACGTATATATTTTTAACCGACTTCTTCAAAAAGGAGGAGGTTCTCAATTCGTCGGTATGTTTTTTTTTTTTTCTGTAGTGTTACCCGATTACTTCGCCAATTATGAATCAATTTTGATGATTCTTTTTTTGTTTGGTAGGTTATGCTTCAAAGGTGGTCCCATATAAATTGTATTAATTTTGCTTGCGTAGTTTTTGAGTTAGCTTCAATAATTACGTATTTTTCCCACTTTGCGTATGTTGATGATATGTTAATTGACTCCGTCACATAGAAGATAACGGTATACAAATTTGTGTGGGGTAGTTACCACAACTAAAAAGTGAAAAATAAAAACTTTTTACAAAAAAAAAACAACCGACTTCCAAAAAAAACACAAAAAAAGTAAAAATAACTTGAATTTCGGAAGTCGGTGGCAAAAAACGAAAATTGAAAAACAAAGACACGTTGTTTTTTTTTTGTAATTTGTTTTAGTGTTGACGTAGTGAGAGATCCGGTACATAATATTTCGGAACAATTGCACCCCCCCGGACATCCCTACTTACTTTTATCTATGGGGGGTGGCAATATGTTTGCCTATGCCACGTTTATATATTTTTATGGCAATATACATAGTTGGCAATGCCCGCGAATTCTGTCAAATGGATTACACGCCTGTGCGTTGTGGCAAATATTTTTCCAACCCTCGTGAAAGGGATATGACATCTGTAAAACCCAGATAAAACAAAATTGAAAGCTTGATGAGTCTGTTATTTTACAGACGTACATAATACTATTCAATTCATGGTCCTCATTATGATCTGACGAATACAGTGTAATGGAATCCACAACCATCTAAAAAGTTACAGATCTATATAGAAAAGAAGTCTGGGTGCCTCGATTCAGGTGTGAACGTGGTTACTGTCATTACATCTGCATCTGTGTAATAGGAATTTTATGTAGGATCACTAATATGAAGGCTACCTTTCCAAATACGACTATTCAGTTCCCAGTAATCGGGTACCAAAAAGACAAATACTCCACACGAACCGTATTAGAGATACCCATTGTTGAATCTCACGGTAACAAAGGAATGCATCAAACTGCGGTGACGACAATGGAACCTCATCTTGTAATTCACAGTGGATAGTGAAGTTCTAGTAGATTGTTGTAGGTATGTGAGTTGAGTATGAATTCTTATATATGGGAAGATATTGGAGAGTTAGGGTATGTGGTCAGCTAAGTATAAGATACTTCCTGTCATTACCACAAAACCGTGTTTATACGTTGTTTAGGCTAAGCAACTGTATGTACTCGTATTGAGTTTAACGTAAGACTGACATTATGACACGTGTTAAACAAGTGGCTAAAGGCAAAGACCATTGAAATTGAAGCAAATCTAAACCGCGTTCAAGAGGTGTCAGTGTCACCTTTTTCGTGGAATATTGGCAGTTTTGCACTATTGGCACTATGGTCCCATCGTTTTTGTAGTTAAAAGACCATAAACATCAAACAGTGTCCTAAAAATGAACACTAAGCCCTGATGTCAGTCCCGTACGTCAGTCATTAAAAAAACATAAGTCAAAGTCAAAGTCAAATAATTTATTTCAAATAGGCACATATATGGCACTTTTGAACGTCAAACAAAGAAATAGAATTGATTCTAGTTGCCCCTTCCAAAAGGTAGTTTTCGTATGGAGAAGAATGGGCAAGAGACTCCATCGTTACTCTTTTAAAAATGTTTTACAATATTTTGTATACATTAATTATATAATTATATGTGAAGACGATGCACCTACAATAAGATTACTGTACTACGAAAGGTAAAAAGAATTATAAATGGAGCAATAATGAATAAATTAATTACCAGATACATGGTGCTCACATATTTACAAAGATTGTAAAAGTATACGATATTACAAAGTCAAAGTCAAAGTCAAAGTCAAATAATTTATTTCAAATAGGCACATATATGGCACTTTTGAACGTCAAACAAAGAAATAGAATTGATTCTAGTTGCCCCTTCCAAAAGGTAGTTTTCGTATGGAGAAGAATGGGCAAGAAACTCCATCGTTACTCTTTTAAAAATGTTTTACAATATTTTGTATACATTAATTATATAATTATATGTGAAGACGATGCACCTACAATAAGATTACTACAATAGTCCTAACATTGTTACAAGTAGTACTAATAAGTCAGTGCGTGAGTTTAAGTAATGACAGAGTGTAAAAGTCTATGACATACAAATAATAAATAAAAAAAACTAAATTAGCTATCAGTTTGATTTTGTCCAGACACTAAATCGACCTATGGAGCAAGACCAGCATGTTTCCAAGCATTCTTATCTTGGATATAATCCTCTAATTTGTAATAAGCTTGTTTACAAAGTGTACTTTTTATATGAGTTTTAAATTTTCTTTCATTTAATTGCAATATATCACAAGGTATTTTGTTATAGCATTTAACGCAGCACCCCATAAAAGATGTTTGTACTTTAGCTAATCTGAAAAATGGTTGATCTATTTTATCTTTATTTCTAGTATTAAAATTATGCCTATCACTTATTATATTAAAAAGATTTAAGTTTTTTCTTACATACATAATATTCTCATGAATTGGCAAGGTACCGTCATGATATTAATCTGTTTAAATAGTTCCCTGAGAGATTCGCGGTGACATAGATTATAAATGGCTCTGACAGCTCTTTTTTGCAAAATAAAAATGGATTCAATATCAGCAGCCCGACCCCACAGTAAAATGCCATACGACATAATGCTGTGGAAGTAACTGAAATAGACCAAACGCGCGGTTTCTATATCTGTTAACTGTCTTATCTTTCTAACAGCATAAGCGGCCGAGCTTAACCGCCCCGCAAGAGATTTTATATGAGGTCCCCATTGTAATTTCTCGTCTAGCGTGATTCCCAAGAAAACTCCAGTTTTTCTCCATTCAATATGATGTCACATTCGCTACTTCTAATATTAGGTAATTTAAATCGAATGCATTTGGTTTTTTTTTTCATTTAGTACCAAATTATTTACCGTAAACCAATCTTGTACCTGAAGAATAGAGCTATTCACGTCGTCAAGATTTTGTGAACGTCGATTTATTTTAAAAATCAATGATGTGTCATCTGCAAATAACACCATCTTCGGTTGATTTAGAAGTAATTGGGGTAAATCATTAATATAAACTAAAAAGAGGAATGGACCTAATATCGAGCCTTGAGGAACGCCCATTGCCATTTCAGACCCCAATGAGTTTACGCCGTTTACTTGAACTTGAACTTTTCTTTCTTTCAGATATGATCTTAGTAAATCAAGAGCTGTATTCCTAACCCCATAGTGCTCTAGTTTCAACAGAAGTGTATCATGGTCGACGCAATCGAACGCCTTCGAGAGGTCGCAAAAGATTCCAATGGCATCTTGTGCTTCCTCCCAGGCGTTAAAAATGTTCTTTATTAGGGTGACACCGGCGTCATTGGTACAACGCCCTTTGGTGAAACCGTACTGATGTTCATGAAAGATGGAATTTTTATTAAAGTGACGTAACATTTGATTGAGCATCAACTTTTCAAACACCTTACTGAGAACTGGCAGAATTGACACAGGCCTATAATTGTTGTGTTCCTTACTATCACCGGATTTGAACAAAGGAACTACTTTACTGTGTTTCATGAGATCCGGAAAGACTCCTTGGTCTACACTGGTGTTAAATATGAAAGCTAAATAGGGCGCAATGGTTTCGATGATAGATCTACAGACTTTTACAGACATTCCCCATAGATCTTCTGTTGATTTAATTTTAAGATCTTTAAAAGCTTTTATAACCGCTTGGGGGTTTGTATGCTGAAACCTAAACTCCAAAGGGCATGCCTTTACATTCTTTCTAAGTAAGGCAGCAGAAAGCGCGGGTGAGGAATTTAGAGCTTCAGTAGTTTTAACTGGAATATTTCCAAAAAAGTTTTCATATTCCTGAGCTATTTCTACATTTGAGTTGATTGAGCCATGTGCAGTGTCTAAATTAAATTCATACTGCGTATCTGACGTCTGCGGCGCGTACTACGTTGCTACGTGTACGCGACCGACCGTACGCGACTGACTTCAGCGTAATAGGAATTCATGCCTTGCCGTTGCTGCTAAAGGTGACTAAAGAACTTAATACTTACATAAGTTAATCAAGCTTTCAAAGTATTACAAGAAGTTCTCTTGTGACCTAATAAAAACACTAGAATTATTTTTCGTCATCGCGTTGTTGGTCTTGTCGTGGTTGGATAGTCGTTGACTCTTTTTTGTTTATTAAACAGGAATAATTTCATCACCTACAGCACTTTTCTAAAATTCAGTTGAAGCGGACATGCCTAGGATACAAAATAGCAATTTAAAACTACCTTATAAATAATTTCAGTGCTAAAAAATTAAAACAGCCGTAACCATAATTATTAATTTCACAAGCACTTCATTACAAAAGTGTTCAGTAATTTACGAATGAAATATCACCGTTCACCTCGTTAAAACTTTTGCAATGAACCAATTAACAAATTCTCAACGGACACTCAAAGAAAAGTGCTAAAGTGACTGCCGAAAGGGTACCGAAGTACCAATTTCTGTGTAGGTATCACTTTCTCATTTAGCTACGTCATGTTTTTCTCAACTTCTGAAGTCAAATGTTTGAGTTCCAAGAATTTGTTCTGTAAGCTGTTGGCTTTGGATTTCAGTGTAAATATGTACCTTCTCAGGGGCCTTATATAAACTGAATAGTTTATCTAGATTTATTTGAGGGTAAACTGAGAACTGCGTACTTTGGCTAATCTACTTCGGTATTTCTTAGTAGTAAAATAAACCACATTGTGAGATAGAATGTATTGGCTATCAATTTCTGATAATATTCAATTAAGAAATAATTCTATACTTTATGTTAAGATGACAAAGAAAATCTTCTTCATTTTAACCTTACCGTAAACTTTAATATCCTGTATCTCCTGCACCTTACTGAAACAAAACATTATCTTGCTGGCCATTAAAACTTTGAACTAGGTACTGATTTTATTTAATTCTAACACTTTTGAACACGTCGCGTCAGTACGAGGTTTGGTCAATTGTGAACCTTAAGAATAATTTATTTTTTTGTTTTGGTGACGTTGGGAATGAATGTATGAAAAATAATTTTGGGGAATATGGAACTTGAGGACATTGGGCATCACCCCGACCTCACTCGGACACACGTTTTTTTTCCTTTAAAATTAACCTTATTTTGGAAGACATATTTTCTCTATGGACCTATGTTATTTGTGCTATGTGTTTTAAGATGTTTTTAAGATAATATAACCGGTGTGTTAGGGATGTATGCAGGGGTCGAATCAGAAGACCCCCGTCAGAAACGAAGATTCTTACGTGATACTCACACGCACACACACACACTCGTATACAATAGAAAGAGACAGAGAGAGAGAGCAAGTCGCATAGAGGAGGGCATAACGCTTTTTCCTTACGTGACGATTTCTACCAATCAACTCCAACCGCAAGCCGAAGGAAGTTCGTTCCAAAAACAAATGAATATCAAAATTAATAGCAAGGATGCTTAAAACCGTGACGTATCGTTCTTTGGCAGAAAATACGAGCACAAAGTTTCACTTATTAAAACATCAATCCGAACGACTACCACTGGCTTAATTAAGATTTACTCGTAAATTCAAAGGTCTTAATTATCACAAAAGCCTTAAAACTTTTAAATCCGGACTAAATCAAAATAATGAAAGCTTAACAAAACGAAATCCGTTGTCAATTCGTTGATGGATTGCGAAGATTTGGTTCCAGTCCACTAATGAAAAACTTTTGAAATAAACTGCTGAGTGAAGTAAAAAAATATATTTGTAATTACTTTCGATGCTGCCAAATAATCCATCTACAAAGCATCTAATACCTAGGTACTGGTTTAATCTTTTCTTATCACAATCAACATCCTTCTCCTCCCAACTATGTTGGGACGGCTTCCAGTCTAACTGGATGCAGGTGAATACCAGTATTTCAGATGGAGCGACTGCCTTAACTCAGTTAAGCTTTCCTAGGAGAGCGGTAGCCGCCACATAGTAACTGCAATTTACAGACGGCGAATGACGTCACAGAAACGTTATTTTCAGTGAAATCACTCGCCCACGACGTCAATAACCCCGCTACCAACTTTTCATGACAGCCGTCACTGCGGCCGTTACGTGGCGGCCACCGTTCATAAAGGAAACCGCTAAATGTTTATGAAACGTAAGAGAACATTTCTACAGGATTATCTACAAGGTCTCTTTTAGATAGTTTTAAAATTATTTCATGAGTTTACAGAAGTTGCAGCGTTCGGGAAGTATGTGGTGAATATAAAATAGCATGCACATAACATCACGCCGTTAATACTCAATAGGCAAGGCAGAGGTGTACCTATAGTACACCTACATTTCGCCAGTCATGTTTATCCCATGTAATAGGGGGGCGAGCCAAACATGATGATGAAAAATAGCCATCCACTAGGCAAAAATCCAGACTCCGGGAAAATCTGACAAATTCCTGTTGGAAAAACCCAATAACACGTTGCTAGATCTGTGAATCGAATCCAAGACCTCACGCTCACCAGTGGCGCATCTGATCACTAGACCAACGAGGCAGTCAGGCGGAGTCAAAATCAAAATCAATAGTCATTTATTCAAAGTAGGCTGAGAATCAGCACTTTTCGAACGTCAAAATTACATAAGACAGTCCCCCAGCGCCCACCCTTCACCACTTCCTAGTGCTTTAGCTGGGAAGAAGAAGTAGCGCAACAAACTCCCCAGCAGCACAGCTGTCTGTTCAGTTAAAAAGATTGATTCTATACAATAGTATGCAAAATTATTCACATTACGCAACACAAAACAATCTTATTATTAGCCATAATGTCAGCTAGCACTCACTATGTTTGAAGTGGTGGATATGCCCCACAAAATATTGCTCCTTCAACAAGGACGTCCCAGTCTTTCCGAATTTGCATCAACACTTGGTAACCTCAAAATCCAATCCGCAACTTATTAATAACAATCAACCTAAATTCGGCCAGTTTTGGCCGGAAAATGATACGCACGCAGTAATTAGTTCATTCTAACTAAATGATGATTCCCTTGTGACTTTATCACTGCAGTGAACACCGTTAGTAATTGAACTGTAAATTAATGAGCAGGTTTTGAATTATGTATCATAATAATACTCATTGTGTCAACCTGTAAAAAATGGAAAGCCATAAAAATATACCTACCAGTTTTATATACAAATTGACATTATTGAATATTATATACAAAATGGCATGATGATTACTTATAAGTATTGTTTTATTGTGAATGTGAGGACTATGTGGATATTTATTTTTCGTTCTGTAAGTTTTAGGGAAGGTATGGCAATTTGAGAACTTTATGCGACCTACCCAAACGTCCTTTCTTTGGTATTGTTCGTCGAGTCGTTGAGCTCCTTTAGTTCTGAGTTGAGCTCCACTATTACTGACAAATGCTTGCACTGACTGGACAGGTCCACTCAAATCTGTGTGGTTTTTTCCTCAAAAGACCATTTCAGACTCTTATCTACATGGTCCTCATATGGCCTGACCAAGATTATGTCTGGACTTTAAAGGAGACGGTGACCTCTGAGTTTGTTTCGGCCTTTCTTCTCAGAGTAGTCAGATAGGAAACGCCGACCTCATCTAGCTTATTTTTACAACTTTTTAATATGACGTGTAAAAGTGATTCCAATATCCTATTTACAGAATAAACAATTTCATTTCATGTAAAAATTAACTGATAAACAGCTCTAGGAGGGAGTTTTCCTGCGTGATCGAATCAGAAATGAAGAGATCCGTAGGAGAACCAAGTAAACCGACATAGCCCGAAGTATTGCTAAACTTAAGTGGCAGTGGACAGGGCACATTGCTCACAGAACAGATGACCAATGGGTCCGAAAGGTTCTGGAGTGGAGAGCGCGTGCCGGAAGACGTAGCGTTGTAAGGCAGGCCCCACAAGGTGGACCGATGACCTGGTGAAGGCCACGGGAATGCGCTGGATGCGAGAAGCATCTATGCTGAACTCAGAAAGTGGTCATCAAAGGCTTTGAATCCACATCCATACATGTCACGTCCGGCGTGCCCCAGGGTTCAATTTTAGGCCCTCTCCTATTTGTTCTTTTTATAAATGACTTAAATCAATGTTTCAGATATTCAAAATTTCTACTATATGCCGATGACCTGAAAATATTTAGGAAAATTCAAAATAAAACGGATTGTACTTTATTCCAAGACGATTTGGATAGATTCTCGGCATATTGTATTAAAAATAAGCTAAAGCTAAACATCCTTAAGTGCTCATCTATAACATTCACCAAAAATAAAAATACTATAACTCACACATACAACCTAAATAACGCCTCATTGCATAGAGTCCCTGTAATCAGGGACCTTGGGGTACTTTTGGATAGTAAACTTCACCTGGATCAACACATTGATAACATTATTAGTAACGCGTTTCGCATGTATGGATTTGTGATGAGATGCATGACCGATTTTAAACGTACTCGCACGTACATTCATTTATATAAATCTTTAGTGAGATCTCAGTTGGAGTATGCTGTAATGGTATGGAACCCCTTGTACAAAAAATACATAGATAACCTAGAAATCGTTCAACGTAAATTCCTTAAAGCCACACATTATCGTTGCTTCCGAAAAAAAACATCCTACATTAACTTATTGAAATATTATAAGCTAACTACTTTAAGTGATAGACGCACTTTTTTGGAAACTAAGTTTCTCTATGACCTGTGTAATAACAAGTACGATTGCTCAGAGTTGACAAACAAATTGTGCTATATAGTACCTAGAACTGTTGTGCGGCGTGGGGTGCGTGGGTGCCCGTTATTTGCAGTGTCTTCTTGTCGCACCAACGCGGGTGTCCGCGCACCTCTACGTCGTTTAGCAAAAAATTATAATACTCTTTTTTCAGAATTAGATTTGTTCTCTTTGTCAGCTAATAAAATTCGCATTGAGCTTCTTAAAACGATCGAGGGACCGGATGATTAACCGTGTCTCCGTATAATTATGTATACATTAGTATTATAAGAATAAGATTTGTTCATTTTTAAGTTTCATTAGTATTGTTGTTGCACTCGTGCTCTTCCAAATTTCTATTAGAATATGTAATATGTGGATAACGTAGTTGGTTACACACTGATATACCTATTTATAAGCCATTTTGAACTATGTAAAGTGTGTAACTGTTGGTTTTCCTTAATAAATAAAATAAAAATAAAAAATAAAATGCTTCTCGCATCCAGCCAGTCGCATCGAACGAACCAGAACCAGTTGAAGTGGCGGAGCTTGCGGGAGGCCTATGTCCAGCAATGGACGTCTTTCGGCCGAAATGATAATGGTGCTGATGATGACACAGCATGATGAAATAGCTCTTAAATAATTTCCACAATGAACGGTCAAAACTATATTTTTATAGACGCCAAGCTTGATTTTAAACTGGACCTGCCGATGTATTCTGTAAACACCTGACCGTGAAAACTTAGGTGGGGTTAGCTGTCAATCCCTCAGGTGGAGTGACAGTTCACTGTAAGCTCACTTCACCTAAGTTTTCACGGTGGTATTTTTACAGAATATCACTGCTGCACAGACCTTGTATTGAGGCCGAGGCACCCGTCTCATATAGAGGCCTGAGTTCCAACATCATCATCATCTGCCTAGCCTTTTACCCAACTATGTTGGGGTCGGCTTCCAGTCTAACCGGACGCAGCTGATTACCAGTAGTTTACATGAAGCGACTGCATTTGACCTCCATAACCCAGTTACTTGGTAACACGATACCCCTTAGTAAGACTGGTTGTCAGACTTTTTCGGGCTTCTGACGACCCGTTAGAACTTTCAAAGACCTTAACGTGCTTTCCGAGACACGCAGGGGTCTTGGTATGTAAAGATGGACGGACCGACCGCGACAAGCGTAGCTTAACCTATATATTGAGTCCCCACCTATTAAATTGGCGTTTTTTTCTCACAAACCTCGCCACTTCTATGATTTAAAATATTCATCAATTGTTTGGTATTATAATATTGAATAATGACCATCATATACAACTACCAATAGTAAAAAATCCTTATTACTTATAGTTTTCTAAACATAAAAAATACCTTAAAAACGACTCCTCATTTTGTTAGCAGAATTGACCACTCTTTTTTTTTAATTTAACCAAAACTTATTTTTGTCGCTTAACTTATTTGGCATACGTTATTTTAGTTTTGAAACATTAGTGCATAAAAGTTTTAAAATATTAGTGTTCATGGTTGTTATATAAATTAAGAAAATGTTAGTATGAAAAAAAATGCAACTTCTTTAAAATTCCCCATACAAAACGCGGATTTCATAGGTTGGGACCTTATTATATATATTCACCTTCCGCTATATTCACGTTCTTACTGTATTTTCTCTTATCAACTAACTTCCTCCATATTTCGAAGCCAAGAACACACAAACAAAACAATATCATGACATATTTATAATAATCCAACTGTCATGGCGGCGTAGTTTACGCAAAAAACACAGGTAAACAGGAAAATATAGTATAAAATCCCAAACGTTCCATGTACCGCGAATATAAAGGCAATAAGGACCCCTAAAAATAGGGTTGTCGCTGTGTCTGTACCTATTTGGGGGACCGGTGAAATGCTCAGTTGGGTACCGCAGGAATCAAGGCGGGTTTGGGTTGTGGTGCTGGTAACAGCGGGAAGGACTTAAACGTTTATAATACAAGACCATTTTTTTGGGGTTCCGTACCTGAAGGATTCCAAATGGAACCCTCTTACTGAACCTCCGCTGTCCGTCAATCCGTCTGTCTGTCAGCGCTGGCTGTATCTCATGATCCGTAATAGGTAGACAGTTGAAATTTTCGCATATTGTGTATTTCTATTGCCGCTATAAAAACAAAATAATAAAAAAAAAATATTAAGAGGTCCCCATACAAGATACGCGTTTTTTTAAGAAGCCCTTATATAAGCTTACTTTGTAGTTCATGAGCTACGCAGTGAGCTAAGGAAATCAATGCTTATTTTGACTTTTTAAAGGAAGACCCCGTCATCTGTCCTTTTACCCGTCGCCTTTTAGCTGTTCATCATATGCCTAGCTGTTTCTCAACTATTATGACGTCGGCTTCCAGCATCAGATGTAGGTATTCAAAAAATCTCTTCTTTAATATTAGTACAGACTGATGATAACATTGTTCGCTTATACTGGAACCTTACTTAAAGGCAGTGCCTCTGGAGAGCGCTCTCTTTTTCTTATTGCAGGGAGTTTTTCCATCAAATCGGTGCCCTTTTCGTCAGGGCCTGTTTGTGAATTGTTCCCGAAGAACAATAGCGACCTCTCACCAGGCAGGTGCTTATTATATAGAAGTGTAATGTCATAAAAAAAGCTAACACTTGTGTGTCAAACGAATAGAATGGCAAATATTATTTTTCTTTGTAGGGTTTCAAAAAAAGGGAAAAAACATAGTTAAAAGATAGAATACTCTTTTACTCTTATTATTTTTTCTTTCTTTTCTTTATTCTTTCTTTTTTCTCCTTTTTTTTCTCTTTTTTAGGGTTCCGTGCCCAAAGGGGCAAAACGGGACCCCATTACTAAGAATCCGCTGTCTGTCTGTCTTTCCATCTGTCACCAGGCTGAATCTCATGAACCGTGATAGCTAGACAGTTGAAATTTTCATAGATGATTTCTGTTGACGCTATCACAACAAATACAAAAAAACAGAATAAAATAAATATTAAATTTAAGGGGGCTCCCATACAACCAACGTGATTTTTTTGCCGTTTTTATAGGTGGTACCGAACCCTTCGTGTGCAAGTCCGACTCGCACTTGGCTGGATTTTTTTTTCCGTTTCTTTTTTTTGCTCTTTTATTTTTAACATAGGTAAGACTGTTAATGGTGAATAGGATGGAGAGTAATAATTTATTTCAACCACGCTTACCAACCCTCGTTAAGAGACAAGACTATTACAGAATCCTTCTAATAAATAAATGTGAAAGTTTTTAAGGATGGATGGCTGTTTGTTACTCTTTCACGCAAAAACTACCGAACGGATTTGGATGAAATTTGGGTCACATATAGTTTATAACCTGGATTAATACGTAAAATACTTTTTACTCCGATATTCCCACGGGATCGAGACTTATGCGGGTGGAACGGCGGGGCGCTACTAGTTTATAATAAGTCTAAAACTGCAATATTATACCCGAATACCTGTTGACCTGAATAAATTGGGTTAAGGGCAGGAGTCTTTTATAAGTTATTGATAAGAAAAATTGTGACTGGATGACTCTAACATCACAACAAATTGATTATTTTATTTAATCCAAACACCAAAATTACAAATTAAATATTAAAAAAATTAACTACAAAATTCTCCAAAACAAAACAAATAAAAGAAAACCTTACAATATTACATTTCGGTGTGACCCTCACCCAGTTTTATTCCACCTGAATATTCTAAAACAAAATTGTGATAAACCTTTATTGTTGTCCTCAAGAGCGACACAGCTTTGTTCCCGTTTGTGTGCGATATTGTTCTTGTTTTTTGTCGTGTGTACACGCCCTACAATGGGTTTGGTCTCAACAAAATGATTGTTGGTCTTATTCCAATGTTTTTGGCCACATTTTCGGTGTTTTTTGGAGTGTGTCAATGAAAATTAGCCTTTAAAACAACTTCCAAACATACGGTGCAGGTTTGCCATAATACCACAATCGTTCCCTGCAATGCACCTATAGACTAATGTAAACGGTTCCCCGACGGGCACTATGGCATGCGTTACAGAAAAGTCCCATTCCCCGCATGCGAGCGCTACTGGCAGACCAATGAAAATGAGCCTTAACATGACTTACCTCAAAGACTTACCTCAATGTGTAGCATTGCATTGCATTGCTGAATTCTCTTTTCATGAACACCACCACCAACTGACGTCACATGAGGTATCGCATCAATGCCCTATTACAAAACCACACCAGTTGAGAGAATAAACAAACAGATACAATTACAGCATCCCAATTACCAAATATTTGGAGTGTATTCAGATGGAATTGCAAATTGATTTGCGGTATCGATAATAATCTACGGAATTCCACTAACAAACTGACATAGTAATCAAATGTAAATCAGTGTGATAGTAAATCAGTTGGAACTGATGAGATATGAACTATGTACTAATTTGTCGTGTTTGTCAAATATTTGTTACAGAATGTTGGGTATTGGATTCTTGAGTTTGAACATAGGCACGTAGGTAATAGCGAATTAGTTGCCTTACTAAAGTAATAATAATGTTTTCTTGCAGAAAATAAATTCTAAATCTCAAGTTACTCACAGTTGAAAACGAGTTGTGAAAACCACGCACATTAGTGAAACTATTCATAAGTGTCTTTCATATTTTTTTACTTATTTTTAAGAAAGAAAATTTTATCTTATTGCTGCATATACTTGCTTTTAACCTAAATGGAAGAAGTCACTGGCTCCTGAAATACAGGTTCTCTAACCTAGCTCCGGAGCCAGGGTCTCAAATTTTTTGTAGCCTTTTGATGGCAATAAAGAATGTATTTATTTATGATTGGGGTCAAACAGTGATGACATAAGCAATTATCAAACACTTAATTGCAAGTTCGACTCAATTATATTTTACGATTTTTCGGGCCCAGACTTATCCAATTAAATTGAAGACAGGTCAGGACACTTTACGAAATCAGGTCAGTCAACATTTAATTTCGTTTTCTCATTAACTCTTAAAACATACAATCAATCAATCTGCCCAGCCTTTTTCCAACTTTGTTGGCGTCAACTTCCAGTCTAACCGGATGTAGCCGAATACCAGTAACTCTCAAAGCATACATACAAACATTAATCCACTAACATTGCACAAACCATAAAATCGAAGAAGCCACATTGCACGCAGCGCAGAAATGGCCCTCTAACTTTATTACAAAATAGTTCCACTCCGTAACCATTTCATTTCTGTAAAATATATAAGAAACCAATTGTCTTAGAACACTCGGTCCAACCAATTGCTTATCTGGAGTTGCCAGACTGGCCTCACTCCAAATAGATTCTTCGCGGACGTAAAGTAGACTATTCTACAACCTCAGTAGTGGATACACATGGCGGCTTCGTTTTGCGAGCTTTATACAGTATGTTAACTAACAAAGGGCGTTCCCGTTAACCTGCAATAGTATAGCGTCTATACATGCCAAAAAAAATATTACCATTTAAAAAAAAATGTTTTTTTTTGTTTTTGTATAGTGAAATATTCACAAAAAATATTAAATTGTTACGGAAAATAAACTCTCTGTACACGCCCACTTGTCACACTTGTTTTTCTACGTTGAAATACAAGTGTGCGACAAGTGTGTGTACAGAGTGTTTCTTTTACGTTTAAATTTAATAGTTTTGTGAACATATGACGACACAAATGAAAAAATTTTTTTTTTTTTTTTGTATGGTAATAATTTTTTTAACATGTGTACACGCTATACTATTGCAGGTTAACGGGAACGCCCTTTGTTAGTTAACATACTGTACACAGCGTGTAACAAAAACCCTGTCCGATCCGTGAGGGTGATGTTAAGAATCATACTGAGAGTCTAGTTATGTGTTTTTTTTTTTTTAAATAGGAAAAAAAAGTAACCGCTTTTTTTTTTCAATGGGGATTTTTATCGGATTACTAGCACTTTGCCCGCGACTTCGTCCGCGTAGATTTCGTACTTTCTTCTAAAAACTTCAACAACCCCTCCACCCCCTTTGAAAGATAGTTTTCGAAATTCATATTTACGACTTTATTACCCTTTTACACCCCGTTAGCGGCTGATTTTTGAAAAACCCCAAACCACGTACTTTTTTATTTTATGTTTTAAGTATTAGTATCGTACCAAGTTTCGAGTTATTTCAACAGCGCGTTACAATTTTTATTTACTTTGACCTCCAGTGATTCTACTATGTGACGTTGCTTAAAAAACTAAAAGTGACAATCTTTATTATTTACTAAGTAGCAATTATTGCCAAGTTTCAAGTTTATTAACTCAAGGAATAAAATTTTTCATACAAACTAAGTCCCCCTTTTCTCCCCCGTGTAGGTCGAATTTCCAAAAATCCGTTCTTAGTGCGCGCCTACCTCATAATAACTATCTGTGTGCCAAATTTCAGCCCAATCCGTCCAGTGGTTTGAGCTGTGCGTTGATAGATCAGTCAATCAGGCAGTCACCCTTGTGTTTTATATATTATATAGATAGATTACATGGGGTGCGGGCGGCCGTAGTTTAGTGGGTCTTTACAAGTCATTCTTAACAGCACCCTTACGAATCGGACAGGGTTTTTGTCACACGCTAAATGAAATCAATCTCACTTAATCTTCTATAACCAATAACCGTAAAAATCAGTACAGGGCCATGATTATTATAACCAAGAAAGAATTCGAGTCGACCCAACTTTATACTTCCCATCCTATCAGCCCATGAATCACTTTATGAAAATTGCATCGTAACATTTTAGTGACGTAAAAACATTCATTTCATACATCCTGATATCGCGTCATGTAATATGACGTCATATTTTATGTTTTACGAGCTTTGCCCTCAAGTTTGGTAGCACTTTGCCGTTCAGTAGTTTCCGACAGCCGTCAAGTTTGTAAGTATTGAAGTGTAGTATATCTTTGTAAATTGGTCATAGAATTTTCGATTTGTATGGAGTATTTTTTGGAAGATGGTAAGAGTTATTTTGGAGGGAAAGTATCTTTTTTTTTTTTTTTTTTGAGTTTGGGAAATCATCCAATGATTCTCCCGCTCTGGGCGGAGCGGAAGGGCGTGTCAGACTTTTACTGACTAAAACCCACCCGTGTTCCTTTAGTTGCCTGTTGCCAAGGTCCCGGTATCCCTTTCGGACTAACAAAAAAGGGAAAGTACCTACCGCAAGAAGCGATTGTTTTGAACCTTCGAAGATTGTTTTCTCAGTCCACCACCTTACCATATTATTACCTAATCCTAGATCCTTAAGGTCCATATATTATATTAAAATTATTTTCCCACAATTTATAGGTACGTATATCATTCAACGCCTTACACTTCTCAGATAGCCGAGTATGTTATAAATGCATTTCCTAAAAGTATTTAACATAATTTTCCTAGCAAATGAAATCCTATAGAAAACACCTCTAACTAACTCCTATATTGGGTAGTACGCAAATCAACAGACGTTAGGAGCAGATAAAAATATTCGCTCCCGGTCCGTTTATCCGGATTCTAATAAAACTTTCTTGTGTAAATCCGTTGCCCCATTGAGCGAGACTTGTAACGGTCGAAGCGATATATGAATGTTTTTGTTCGGTATAAGGGCGTTGGTCTCTGTTTTGGTAGTGCTATAAGAAAGTAAAGAATTTTGTCAACAATGCCAATGTCAAGAATAGCAGTGCATCCAATAACATGAACAAAATCAATTTCAATCTGCCCAGCCTTTTCCCAATTACGTTAGGGTCGGCTTCCAGTCTAACCGGATGCAGCTAAATACCAGTATTTTACATGGATAGACTGCCTATCTGACCTCCACAACCCAGTAACTGGGCAGTACGATACCTCTTGGTAAGACTGGTTGTCAGACTTTTGGGCTTTTGACGACCCGTAACGACTGTCAAAGATCCACGAATAATAGCCGGGACCTACGCTTAACGTGCTTTCCGAGGCACAGAGGAGTCTCGGTATGTAAAGATGGTCACCCATCCACAGACCAACCTCGGCAATCGTAGCTTAACCTAATGGATCGACCCGTGCGGCTGTTATTACTTAGCCACGAGCTCTCCTCCTAGCCACGAGTTCCAGATACATGAACATAGCATTCAAATCTTGTGGATGAGTTATACAGGGTTAATTTTTTTAATTTTAGTCGTTTAATTACTAAGGGGTTATTGTACTCATCATTACGAACATTTTTCATTTCTATGGAAACAACCCTGAAATCACGAAAAAAAAATCCAGCTGTTCCCTACATTTATGTTCGCATACCTCGTCAAAGTGTATTACTGATTACTTTTCCTGATTTCAGGTTTAGATCCATAGTGAAAGTTGTTCTTAAT
Organism: Lithophane semibrunnea; assembly: GCA_947363905.1. Taxonomy (NCBI): domain Eukaryota; kingdom Metazoa; phylum Arthropoda; class Insecta; order Lepidoptera; family Noctuidae; genus Lithophane; species Lithophane semibrunnea. Next base: position 14,976,105 of record OX376197.1, on the reverse strand, counting down.
GATAAGTACAATGACCCCTTAAGAGGATTTAAAACACTAAAATTTAACCCTGTATATAATGGTTTTCTCAGTCACTGTAATCAAAGACGAGTCTAAAACTATGCTTTAGATAAAGGCAAAAACTGGCAGTAGGACAAGTGTGAATACTATCCACTGACTTACCTTATTTCTGAACTATGCAGATTGAGTTTGAAGGAAAGAACGGTTGGTACATTGCAATGGGATATTTACTATTGAAATCAGAAAACAATTGTACCTGGTAAAACTCTAACCGAATACTGAAGAACCTAGCCATGTTAGCGTTACTTGTAGACCGGAAATTAGGCAGAATAATAAGGAAAGAACAATGAGGCTGTTTGAATAGTTACACAGTCCCTATAATAATGATAATAAATCGTAGTCTTAATCGATAATCACACATTATCAGAGGGCCTAGACAAGTGACAATCGCTTCGAAAGCGTTTCGTATTTCTACAACGGGGATTGACATTAAGCTTTTCGATAGCCTAAGTCAGTTCTATACATTTTTGCCTTTTCCATCATCGTTATCGCTGATAAAATGTCACTTTGTCTAGGAACTCAGAGAATTATAAATAAATCAGAGAATTGGCAATACCTGGCAAAGCCGGGTTCCTGTTTATTGATAGCATCATTTTACTCCTGTGATCACCAATCGAGAAAGGGACATTTTGGTACCTGTAGTCATTTTGAGAAGTGGTCATTTTGCGACGGAACCCTTCAAATCACCGTTTGACTTGGCGTTAATATAAGACTGAATGTCTTATATTAACGCCAAGTCAGCCATTTTGACCATGCGCCCTCAACCAAAATATTCCAGATGGTTATTAAAAACTCAATAAAAACACAACAAAGGCCAGATATAATGACAGAACGACACGTTACACACAAAATTAAAATAAAAATACCATCAGATCTTCACCCTACCATCAAACGAAACGAACAGCAATCCCAACTCACATAAGTTAGCAGTGGAAATTAAATTTAGGAAGAATTGCCCAATTCCGAAGCGGGTGAGGACATAGAATAATAAAACTGTACAGAAGTGAAACTTGTGATACAACAACAGGGTTGTCAACGATCTAGCATGGAGCGCGTATACTAGGGCCACAAGCGACGCTTCGTTCCTACTTCATCATCTGCCTGTCATCACCCCGGTTTGTTTTTTGTTTTGGTCTTTGGCTTTCTTCTAATACATCTCTTTTAGTGGTCCACTATACTGCTATAGAGTGATGATGATGATGATGATGACTAATACATCATCATCATCACTCTATAGCAGTCCACTGCTGGACATAGGCCTCTTCAATTGCACGCCATTCTGCTCGATTGTTGGCAATTCTCATCCAGCTGCTACCAGCCACGCTGCAAAGATCGTCGCTCCACCTAGCCTGAGGGCGTCCTACCTTACGCTTGCCGATTCTTGGTCTCTACTCAAGAACACCTTTCTAACACAACGGTCATCGGTCATATTAGTAGGTTATCGGTCTTTTTCACATCATCGTTCACACACTCCACTCATTGATCGTTTCTTTGATTTTTCCTTCTCCAACGACTAGAGCTCTGTTTCTTACGCCCGAAACTGTTCGGTGCGGGTACTGTTTTGTGTCTACACATTCTTAATCTGTGGTTCGGGTTCCGCGTAAAAGTTATACGTCATTTTTATGTGCGGTAACGTTGAATGTAACCAAATATTTGTATTGTGTGTGGAGTATCGCATATTTTAGGGATTTATGCCCCACCTTTTTCTATTAAGGATGACTGTGGTCGTATATAAAGTTGGGGAATTATGAGAGCTTAAATCTGGAGTTTTGTTTTTAGTTTGAAGTGTGAACAAATTTTTCGGTTCAATGACACTTGATTAGGGATATCATATTCGTAGAATTTTTGATAGTCAATATGGAATATACCTAGATCGTTTGTTGTTTGTTTCGATTCGGGAGAAAATCAAGCCAATTTGTACACGATATAATGTTGGTACATGGTATTATAAAATAAAAATATTGTGTCACTATGTGCTGCCTTGCAAGGCATACAAACATTGCTTACGTAGTTACACAGTAGTTGTATAGATAGCCTATAATACAATTCTAAAAATACTGCTAAGTAAGAGTATTAAATCTGTAGCAACAATGGCCTAAGCACAGCAGTGGACGTCTTTCGGCTGAAATGAATGAATGAAAATAAACATAAACAAATTAATACAAATTCAGGTAACAATAGTTAACAGCTAAACTTATAAAATAAAGTAAATACTTAGGTAATAAATAAATTTGAGAAATATTTATTACGGATTTTATTTTTCTTCTAAATGTCATTTAAAATATAATATTTTCTGTATTAGGAATGTTTGTAGTACTTTTTTTTAAAATATTTAAGTCTTTTGAAGCTTTTATCAATTTAGGTAGCTTGTTAAATATTTTTCGAGACATTCCAGGAACCTTTTTGTGTGTTTCTGTTTGTGTCTAATTCTACATGGGCAGAAATTCAACAAAGCAATTCATAATTATTACCGTCTACACAAAACCCCAGGCAGACCGAAATCTAGACACAGAAACGTACATATATATGTATATATACATAATATTGTGACAGGTACAAATAAGTTACGCTTGTGAGAAATGTTTTCATCTATTGTGGAGTGTAGACGAGGGTACGTACGGATGTCGAAACGTTGGCAAATGTATTTACTGAAATTTACAGAGGTATTCTACGTACTTTGGACGTGAATAGAGCATTTTGGTACATTCCGTGGGTTTTCGTTGAGTTATTTCTAGTTTGTATGGCCAGTAATTTAAGATTTTAAAAAGATTCAGACGGCTACAGGTTTTAGGTACCGAGAGGGCTTTTTGAATAAAACCTTGTCGTAAAAATTATTTCCTTGAGTTTTTTTGTCAATTATTTTTGAACTGTGAATTTCTAGCCTACCTACCTAATTTAATTTTTGTGCGTAAGTAACAATAATATATAAAGTAATAACCCACTATTACATTATATATTATTGTTATTTGCAATCTATTTTTAACGCTCTTAAATAGTGCTTTCCACTGCTCATTTAATTTGTATGATTTAAAGAGCTGAATATTAAAATAGGTTAAACTTAAAAGCCTACAGATTATTAAAATAGATCTCAGAAAAGCAAAACATCTATTTTTAAAAGATGTCATTCAAATTCCAAATTTTATTAAAAAAAGATTTTAATATTAAATAATATTTGACGTTCTTTATCACACTTTTTCAAACATATTTTAAACGGCTTCTCGAACGAACTATTTTCCAATTTCATTTTTCTTTGTCTACCCTCCAAATATTAAAATGACATCAATTCACGTCAATGTCAGTGTGACAGACGAAGTTATCAATTCCCGAGAGTTTGGAACTTCCATTTAATAATTTGCATACGTTTATTGAAAAATAATTTGATAGAAAATGTTATTAGTGAAAGGTAATTTTCTCTATTTTGTATGATATTGGAGCTGATTAAGTTGATTCCTAAGGGAGGATAATTAGTTTGTAGAACAATATTGTATTTGTTGAATAGAACTAGACATAGAACCAACAGTAGTAAAATGTTATGTGCTACGTAATTGCAATTTGCAATGCAAATTCAATTTAGTAATTGCATTTTGAATCTCATGGGAGTCTCATAAAAATCCTTTACGTCGCGAGAGAATAGTCTGATACGAGACTATTTTTCAGATAATGCAATTGTTGTTATGCAATTTAAACGCTTATAAAACACTAGTGGCGAAAAACGAAAAGACAGAACCAAATACCTACACATACCTACCTCCATGTTTTAATTTTAATTATTTACTGTTTTTTCAATTTTTTATGTATGGGTATTTTGTCTGCAATTAAAGACTATTTATTTAATTTATTAAAAGACACCGACTTCTGAAATAAAAGTGTTTTTTCCACTTTTTAGTGGTTTTTAAGCATTTAAATTGCATAGCCTTTCTTATAGATTTTAGATAGAACTATATCTGAAACAGAAGGTTATTCTGATAAAATGTCCTTATTTGAATGCAAATCTACGTTCCACACATATCTTATGAATTAAAACCACAATCGCATAACTCGTGCACGAATAAATTTTCAAATATTCCATTCGTAACATTGGATAAGTCATGCAAAGTTATAATTGGCTAACTTTATCAACTTGAATGTGCGGTGAGGTATTAAGTAACAATAAAAGCTCAGATTCGTACTTATATTATTATAGAAAATGTAATGTGGAAGAAACTTGCTGGATTATATTTTATACCGCATGAAAACTTCTGTGGGTAAAGTTTTCGCACGATTAGTTATTTTTTAACAAGCGCCAGCGTTGCATTTAAGGGTTAGTAAAATGTTAGATATTTTTTGTTAAATTATAATACTACATATTTTCTTTATTTAGGCAACCAACAGCGATACTAGTATATTACAGAGTGTATGTACTTACAGTATTGTATGGTTGGCTTCCGCGTAATAACTAGGATAAGTATTTATTTGTTAGATGAATAGGTACTCGTGAAGAAACAGGTCGAAACGTTTCTAGAATTATCTAGAAACGTTTCGACCTGATAATTAAATCCCTATTAAGGGATTTAAACATTGTGCGGAATTAACTAATTGTCGCCGGGTAAACCCGGGTTGTCCCATTTTTGGCTGCGGCTATTCCAAATTCCAGGTAGCCTTACAAATCCCGTAAGCTTTCAGGTAAATTCAAATACATTTTAAGAAAATACGACTCTCTACCGGGAAACAATAATTTAAAGTACCTAACAATAATAATTTGTTAAAATATCTCGACTTAGCACACGAGGTTGTCAACATGTGGAATGTGAGCTCGGCTATCATTGTGCCGATTGTCGTAACGGCCAATGGCCTGATAGCCGAAAGCCTCGACCAACATCTCTCGAGGCTCTCGTTAGGCGGTTGGATCAAGGGCCTGATTCAGAAGGCAGTGCTCCTTGATACGGCTCGCATTGTGAGGAGGTTCCTGTCTCTGCAGCCCTAACCGGTAGCTTGGACCCTGCTCCCGACACCGGCGGACATCTATTTTTATATTTTTAAATGTTTTTTTTATATTTTTATTTGAATTTAAGAAATATTTAAAAAAGTAATTAGTTAAGAAAATAAATAAATAAACGGAAATAATTTGTCTTTATTTCAGACCATAGACCATATTTTTTGACAAAGATGGCGTTAGTAGGGTTGTTAGTACTAGTACCTACACACAAAAATAAAAAAGTAATTATTAGTAACTAGCTGATTCCCGTGGGTTCGCCGGCGTAGATGTCGGTGAGTTTGTATTCAAATCTTCCTCGAGAACCACTCTATCCATTGGTTAAACTAAAAATATCATGAAAATCGGTGCAGTAGTTTTTGAGTTTATCGCGAACAGACGCGGCGGAGGAATTTGTTTTAATAATTATGTAAGGATAACATAGTAGAGAAGTTTCGATAATGCTAAAGGCGACCGTAACCACCTGTCAATAGATGGGCCCGTTGGTCTAAGTGCACAAGTGACTAATCACTGGCTTCCCCAAGTAACTACTTATTGGTTTATTCAACGAAAAAGATAGTGTCGAAAACGGTTTATCTACACAAAACTTTTATGAAGAACTGTATAATTTTTTAAGGGATCGTAACATCTTTTCTCACAACCTGCAAACCCACAAACTACCCAACAGCTTGCAATAAAACTAACTACCCATTTCACCGTAAAGCAGATGTTTTACTTTGTTATCTGTTAAGTACTTTAGCACCTTTTACACCCATACAACAATGACACAAACTTCAAAGGAATCCCCGAAACCGCGTTTTTTTTCTAGAACACCATTGTTCAATACCTGTCAAACATTATAATCCCCTTTGTTCTTTACGCCATTGTTTAAAGTCTACCTTGTTTCTTAAGACTAAGGTTCAATATCGATTAGCAAGGTGACAGGTGATTAATTTATTAGAATATTATTATTTCATAACACTTGACAGGAGTACCAGTGGTACATTCAGTCAGTGTTGGAACGCCGAGCGGATAAGTTGTGTCTCAAGTTAATAGTTAAGGTGTTTTAAAGTACTGAAGTGCAAGTGTTATTGGATTTATAACCATTGTGACCGTCCTGAGATCTATTGTGTCAGGTTTGTTGCTTGTTTTATCTAGTTATTAATGTATTATATTCAGAATAGTTAAATATAGTTATATTATATTGTTGAGTTTGAAAGTAATATTTATAAGTTTTTATAAAAGATAGACAAGTACTTGTTATTGTATGTACTGTCGAACAAGCTATTGGGTATGCAAGCAAAAATATTAATTTATACACTTCACTGCTAATTTTATTTATTTATTTATTAAAACTTTATGCACAAGTAAAAAAACTACTGTACAAAACTAATACTAATTTTCATTTTTATTATCTCCGAATTAACTATTTAAGCTTGTGGCACACTTAAAAGAGTGATGTAAAGCAATTGCTAGCTTAGCACACTCACAGCATTGTTTAAAATTGCAAGTTAGCTGCCTGTATACCTACCAAATAGCTCGTTCGACTGTACATGAAATAAATTGAGAACTAAAATATTACTTTCAAAATTGAACCTAAAACAATTCAAAATGCTGCCTTAATCAGTCTTCTAAACCTACCGAAGCTTTTCCACGATTTCCCTAGAGATGCGCTAGCGCATTTATAGCGCGGCGTTGACGAAGCGCGACGGGTGAAGCACTTGCACTTTAAAATAATAACACGTGTAACTTTATACTTGAAGCAAGGTTTAGATACTTGATTGAGGTGTCATTTCTTATGTGTGTGTCATGGTGATAAATATTCAAAATTAGATTAAATTAGCTAGCAAAACTCCGCACACAGGTTGCGTTAACTAAATATGATGAAATAAACAAAATAAAGATTTGATTGTATTATTTTTGGAATCAACAACCGCTGCTATAGATACTTGAAGATAGGAACAATGACGTCTGCAAAGTTCACACAAAAAAAAACTTTTTGGCAAGCTAACCACCCTAGCTTCCCACGACCGCGACCTGGGGGCCGACCACCACCGCTTACAGCAGTATTATTTTAATATTACTTCAGTGTAGGAAAGAGATGAAACTCTACAGGACGTATAGCTCCATCCCTTTCCCCCACTGAAGTAAGATTAAAATAATACGACTGTAAGCGGTGGTGATAGGCCCCCTGTTCCATATTACTTGATGATCCGTGAATGATGATGTAATACACTTCATACCGCCCTGTAGGGTTAGGTACTTCTCAATTCCTATATCTGCTGTATATTTTTTTTTAAGTTATTGCTATGGATATAATATATATACGAATAGATAGGCCGAGAAACAGAACTTGAAATGTATTTTTTCAAGCGCGCGGTAATTTATTTTCAATAGTCCTATAAATGTTACTTAAAAGAAATGTTTTTTTTAAATAACTAAGTACATGCTACCAAGCTCACAGGAAGTCGACATCGGGTAAAAGTATAGAAAAACGTTAGAAATAATAATCATTTTACACCTATAATGTAAAGCTAAATTTACTACGAACAAGCTGCGGCGCCGTGTTTGTAAAATAAGACGACACGCTAAACAATACAACTACAAGCTATACACAAAGTTAGACAAACAAACTACTTAGTAGATATTTCAGATCATACTTATAACTATCGCACACAGTACCTAAACACAGGTAGAAATTATATGAATACAATATTTATCAAATCAACTCATTTATTTGCTTGGGTGCATGAGGTGTGCAAATAATGATGTATTATAATAAAAATATTATGCTATATTCCATTTGAAATAAGATTAGACATTTAAATAAACCTCTTTTACAGTGTCGTTCAAACGATTTTGACTTCTATACCGTAGGCATGGATGGCACTAAAAGCAAAAAAGGTTACACAAGGTATATGCATTTGGCCCACACAAAGAAACCTTACCTACCTGTAGATGACAATGAACCTATAGAAAGTCGTATTTTGTTTAAACAGATGGCATTGCATCCTCCATAAGGCTCTTTTACAAGCAGTAAGCAGTTACCTTTACCGTCCACATTTTTGAGATTCTTTTTCATCATGTGTTATCAACTATCTTTGTCTTGGGGCTTTTGTCGATACACTATAATTTTGTCTCTGATGCGTTCTAAACAGCGGTTTTGCATCCATTTTTGCCTATGCTGGTACTTATTTAATGATAGACTTACTTAGTTAGTGTGTCAAGGGGTATCGTATTACCCAGTTACTGGGTTGTGGAGGTCAGATAGGCAGTCGCTCCATGTAAAATACTGGTATTCAGCTACATTCAGTTGGAAGACATCGACTGGAAGCCGACCCCACCATAGTTGGGAAAAGGCTAGGCAGATTAATTTTTACTTAGTTAATGTTAAAGTTAATGAATAGCTGTTAATTAATTTGAAATTAATACTCTATTGCTAACTGTGGAGGCTTGTAAATGGCTTGTCGTCAATTACATCACTATTACTTCTGTATAATTGATAACCGGGTAAAAATTACAAAAAAAGTCCAACATCAACATCATTTTTTATCCCTATCTGTCAGTCATGCGAAATTGAAACAAAAAACATTATTCTAAGTACGAATTTCAAGAATATTCTTTACAACATAAAATATTTATGTTATAAAAAAAAAAATACGGGCTTTTAATTTTATAATTCGCGGAAATCTTGAATGAAAATTCATTTTCAATGTAGGCACGTAATGTGTGGCAGGCAGGGGCACCCAAATAGCGAGAGGGGCGATGTGTTTAGGTACCGTACAGTAAACCCACACCTCGCCAGTTATGTTTCAGTTTCATTTTTTTACAGAACAATAACATAATATTTTGTAGGTAATAAAAAGTATACTAAAGGCTAAATATTACACCAATTTCCTAGAAACTAATTCTAAACCTTTTAGCTTAAACAAAAGCCTTGTTTAGCTGTCACAACAGATTTGCAAAGTATTTGACAAATCAATACCTACATACCCATGACCAATTGCTCTTGTTGGATTAAGATAATCCCGTAGCCAATATTGTATTCCCTATTTCGGAGTACCGTTATCCCCCTTTGATACTAAAATGGTAGGTACAGTCGACCGCACATGTCGTTGGTACCACTTAGACCTTGACTTTGCTTAGCATAGTACGAAATATCAATAAAAGGCCAGCTTACACTAATTTTGTTTACCAATGACGTGTGGCCTACTGCAGTTTTAATAGTATAGTCGCCTTCGTAATTGCTTTATCACCCTAAGGATGAATTGCGCTTACGCATCATTAAACGGACGACTTGTCTATGTAACAGTTAGATAGTTTGAACCTCAGTGGGAGACAGGCCTAAAGGTTCTAGAGTAGCGACCGTGTACCGGAAGACGTAGAGTTGGAAGGCCCAAGGCGAACCGATGACTTTGAGAAGGCCGCGTGAATCCGCTGGATGCGAGCAGCACAGAACTGGTCGAAATAGCGGTGCTTGGGAGAGTCCTATGTCCAGCAGGGGCCGCCTTTCGGCTGAAATGATGATAATGAACCGTAGTGAAGTTTCAATTCAATATGAATTGTTGTCATAAATGATTAACGAATTACGAGGTTGACTGAACCAAACCTAGTAACTTAAACTGAACAAAAATGCTCGTATTTGTCTTATCTCAAAGACAATTGAAAGAATTCAAAAGCGAGTTTTCTCGGTCATAAATTTCGTTGGCTTGTCGCAGATTCCGTAGTATAACAAATTGGGTTCCGATAAAGGGTGGCAAAGGTAAAGGTAAAATTGTATGGGAAATAGTTCTCTATAGTTTTATGTTTTATTCGTGCCCTGTGGTTATCCTTTGTCTTTTATGGGATTTGGGTAATCTCCGATTTGTAAGGTTTGGGTCTTTTATAGGCTGTTTTGAGATCATGTCGATGTTTGGTAATATTTGTGTTGTTTTAAATAATAGAGCATGCATGCGTTTCAACATGCCTTTAATATTATAAGCCTTAACTTTTTTTAATTGCGTAGATCCTTCATAACGTCAAATAGAATTATGTTCAGAAATAGTCATAGAAATTATAACATTATATTTAAAGACCTCCAACTGTCACTTGCAAGACACAATAGAATTTTAATTGTTATTGGCCTTTTAAAGGCTAATCAACAGTTGAGCGGCAAAAAAGACGTTAGTGCAACGAAACGTCACTTTGTTTTTTTTTTTAAACAATAATAATTTTATGCAAAATCACCTATTATTAGGAACCTACTCTTCTAATAAGTCCGGAATCTACGATTCCAATATCCACCGTACACGACCTCTACACCATTTTTTTACCCGACTTGCCCAGAAGGAGGGTAATTTTTTCGAGAGAAAGTATTTATGTATTTTCTAAAACAATCGTCCAAGTATGTCAAACAGATAGGTACCAGTTTTTGTAACAAAAAGGACATGAGTGCGAACAATAACATGTTAATACAGCAATGTAATGTTATTACTAGAAATATAAACTGTACCCCGGTATGTTAGCAGTGAGATCATTGTCCACCACGTGTTGATTTTTCTATGAATTGTTGATAAAACATTTGCAAAAAATACCATAACTATAATAAGGAATGTCACATGACTGACTAGTAATGAAAGTAAAGTAAATCTGACTGTCTACGACCATTTGCAGTAAGATTTTCTAAGAGTTTTGTTGATAAAAATCTCGACTAAACTAACTAACTATCTCGGTAAAGAGAATATCAAAGAAAATAGATAGGTACCGTAACATGCGAAATGATTCTGATCATTAAAGTAAAACGAATCATTACTGCATAAATGTAATTCCAATTAGTATTAATTACCCAATACACTTAACGATGAAATGGCATATCACTTTACCGCTAAATCTTTTTGTTTCATGCAATCATTACCACACTAATAGCAACTAATCGAAAAATAATTGTCCATCATCAACCTTAAAAATGAAAATTATATTGCGCAATTCTTGTCACAAAACATCCATTAATGTCATCATTTTATCGTTACAGATCCAAAATGGAAGAAACAATGTCAGGGAATGCTACAAAAGAAAATATAATGCAGCCAGCGACACTTCACGAGGCCATAAACATTATTAAATTCCTCAACACGACACATAAACAAGAAGTTGCGAGGCTGAAAGAAGCATACACGAAACAAGCTGATTTTATAAAGAAATTGGAATCGAATAGGAAAAAGGAATTGGAATTCTTATCGGGTGAATTGAGAAAATACGAAGTAAATTTAGCTTTAAGAACAGAATCGGTAACAGAACAACTTGCACAGAAGGATTTCATAATACAGAGACAAGCTGAGAAAATAGAAGAATTAACTAATCAGTTGAAAGATAAAGAATTAACAGCTAGTGTACCAGAAATTAATATAATGGTCGATTCCAATTCTGACTCAGGAGTAGCGTTAGAGAACGAAGACTGCAAAGCCGAAGAAACGAAACCTGAAGTGAAAACAACTAGAAAATGTAGTCGAAGATTTGGAGACACCATAAGTTTTCTCCGGAGAGTTGACTTTTCTCCAATTAAATATAAACCATCTAATCGAGAGGGTGCTAAAAAGAAAGATGATAATAAAAAGAATAAATTACAAGTGCCGACCGCAAATAACAGGATCTTTAACCGTCAAACGAGTAATGAGAAATCTGCTAGTGAAGATGAAAGAACCATCGCTGGTGAATCAATTTTCTTTGATGCTAATGTTGAGCCTGTAATACTTCGACCAAACAAAGTGAACGATAGTATGAACAACCACTTCTCTGATGATGGAAGCGAGGATACCAGTGAAGAAATCTTCGACAGAGTGATGAGCAGAAGCAGCATAAGAAGATCCGTGAAAGCAAATCCCAAATACAAGAAAATAAATAGAACTAAATCAAAACTTTTGGAACATGTCAAAGTGAATATTGTTGATTGAAATGTTAACTAAACAAGATATAACCATTATGTGCAATCCTAATGGCATTGTACTTATCAATCTGAAATTATTAAAGGCTGTTTTTATCTGAATTCGTATTTTATTCTCCTTTTTCCTAAAACGGTGTTATTAAAGTTTTATATTTAATTAAATCTTTTGATGTAGCTATCATGCCTATCATATGATGTAGCTATCATGTCTATTATTTTAGTTTTGATGTCGCTATCATGCCTATCATACATGTAGAGGTAGGAATAATTGTCATATCCTACATCTTCCTAAGGTTTATTTATAATCAAATAAATCAAAACAGGAAAAGGTCAAGGCATAAAATATTAAAATTAGTTTATCCCTCATATTTAAATACACAGTCTAAAATAAATCGACATCAACTGGACTTGTTGGACTTATGCATATACAAGCCGTCCGAATATAAACCACGATAAAGGTCGAAGAAGGGTGGACAGGAAAAATAAATTATACTCGATTGAGTTGCTGACAAATAAATCGAGGGCAGAACCCACACGATACTTATTCGAATATCGAAATAGACATAAATTTCTTGATTTGCAAAAGGTAAACCTTCTTACACATGAATTTGACTTGAATTGCAGTGAATTTGACGTCGAGTTCTTACTAACATTCTATGTTCAAAGCAGAAAGTAACATTCAAACACAAAATCTCGAAAGTTTAGCCAAAAGTGTATACAACATTATTTTTTGTTTATGCTAAACCCGAAAAGAGGTCATTGTACTCATCATTTTGAACAAATTAAAAAAAAAATCAGCTGTTCCATACATGTGTGTTCACTTAAATCGACAAAATGTATGGAACAGCTATTTTTACAGATATTTTTTTCACGATTTCAAGGTTGGTCCCATAGAAAAAGTTGTTCAAAATGATGAGTACAATGACCCCTTTTAGGATTTAGTATTAAAAAAAAATGTTCTATATACATACCCTCACTTCGACTGCCCCGACTGTTTTGACCACCCTCGTAAGCACGACTTCTGAGAATGGAGTCCTGGGTTCGATTCCCAGGTGGGACAGTGTGTAATTGGGTTTTTATAAAAGGATTTCCTCAGTAGCAACCCGGAGTCTTAACATTATATTACTCAATCGTAGCTGACATATGAAATGCTAATCTGTCTTGAAAACTTTGGACATCGACTACGCTACTAGCCATTCTGATAGGCTCATCTTCAGGCTTCAGGCTTCTAGGCATATCAGGCTTTCTTGCAAAACTTCTGCTGTCACTAAAATACAAAATCCACATCAATACATACAAATAAATAATATTGAAGTGTCTTTTTGTAAATGTCAAAATAGAAGCGTTTTAAATATATGCATGAAAGTCAATTTTTAAAATTTTTGTCTGTCTCTTTGTTTATTCCGACTAATCTCCAAAATGGCTGTTCCTATTTTGACGGGCTTTCACTGGAAAATAGCTGATGTTATAAGGAGTAACGTAGGCTACTAATTTTTTTTTAATCTGTCCACGCGGGCGAAGCTACGGGGAGGAGCTAGATTTATAGATAGCGAGCAGCGAGATTTATAGATATACAGCATGAGAATGTCAATAAAACAAGGTCCTTAAGAGTCATCAACAGACGCTCAACTTAACATCGCTCTTACACAAAGATTAAGTTAGAGACTGGACATAATAAAGTTATCTCAGACAATAACAATCAACATGAAACTACTGCTGTAAAACTAGTTAAAACCGTTAAAGTTAAATTGTTAGTAAACACTGCTACAGTTATGTTCGTGTAACTATTTTGTAAGTGGCAATTTTATGTTTATGTCTGTGTTTCAAGGAGATTCAGCTGACGTTACAGCGCGTCCAACTTATCTATGCAGGTGGAAAAACACAGAACTAAAACTTAATGTACCGAATTTGTCATGCTGTTTCAACAGCAGAAAAAAATCATTTTTCCTTGACAAGCAGCGCCACCGTGAACTGCAAACTTAAATTGGTCATGCTGTAATCTTTCAAGCGAAAGTAAAACCTTTCGTTTGACATACAGTTGGTAGAACAAACTTTTATCCCCTATAATAATGGGCGTTTTCATATGCTGTGAAAATAAAAATCTATATATGAAAATAAATTTCCGCGCAAAAACTTGAAAATGGCTCGACCGATTTGAATATATTTTTTTGTTTTGTTCGCCTCGATCCTGGGGGGCTTAGGAAAGAATAAATCAGGAAAATCAGTAAAGAAGAAAAAAGGAACAGCCGAAAAATTGAAATATTCGAGCATTGATCTCCCGTGGTATGAAGTTTACCGGATTGACATAAATAACGACGCATTTTCTTTTATTAAAAATCAGTTTGGGAATTGACCTGAATTTCTGAGTATAGCGTAAATGTCAAGTTCTGGACCAAGTCTCGGTGGAAAAAGTGAATTTTTAACACAGACATAATTAAAAAAAACATTTTTATAGAACGTAGGTAGGTAATTACAAAATCTAAAAACAAGGTTAAAGTAAAAAAGACGTATTATTATAAAAAACAAACTCTTTTTATCTTTTACAGCCTTCAAGCTTTTTCGCAAAACGGTTTTATAATAAATTCATCAAAACTTTTGTTTACTAAAGCCGCCTACGCGAGCAATATAAGTTTCCAACGAAAAAATACAATCTCAGCGTAAACAAGATTCACTAAACTTGACAATTCAAAGTAATTCCTTTCGAAGTTAAAAGGTACTAAAGCAGGTCTTATTTATGCCCGTCCCTTAGGTGTCCTTAAGCCTACGACATTATTCGTCCAAATATCTTGTTTAAGAAATGCGTCTCTTGTGAATTTTTTGTCGTTTGAAAGGATATTGACGGCAAAGTAGACGATAGAAAAGTAATTGAAGTCTACCTATAAAGCTTCATCCTGAAAACATAAGAAGGTAAATAATTGGATTATGGTAATTGAAATACAATGAACGTTTAGTAACGTAACTATTCCTCAAGAGTCAAAAAACCCCTGTAAGAAATCGTCACGTGTTTCACCTCTCAACGAGGTATCTTTAGGATGCCGATTGACCAGTCGCGAACCCGAACACGACGTGTTGCCACGCCGAGCGCTGGACGCAGAAAGTTTAGATTACCAAATTCGACGTCTATTGTATTTTATTTATAATGGATTTCCGCAAAGTCACATCTGAATCAATTAACTAGTGGTAGATTCTTCTACAGAACACCACCTGCTGCGATCCTTAAACACTCCTTTACCTTCATAAACTGGTCATACACGCATGCCGGTTGTGAATACCTACGCACCAGAGAGCCAAGTCTACTAATTTACAAAAGTGTCAGTGGTCTCGCAATGATGAGTTTTTGACAGATTTTGTATGGCATATCTGTCAAAAACAGATCATAGTGAGACCACTGACCTGTTTGTAAATTAGTAGACTTGCCCCCTGACCTTTCTGAAAAACGTCACCATTATATCACTATATTTGTCCTTCTAAGGAAGCTAGTTAATTAATAACCAAAATTAAATAATCCAGTTGACTCACATAATTACTAAATTGCTGGAATTTGAAACCATGTTTACAATCTGTTTCACATCAACCATGCATTGGAGTTTTCGAATGGGTGGTCTTTCACCCAGTCAAGCGGTAAATCGAGACTGATCGAGACTGTACAATGTCAGATATTTGACACTTTATTGCAATTAAGTAGGTATTCGCTTTATGAGCTGAATAATAATAATAATCGTTTTATTGGGAACAAAAAAAAACATAATAAATAAAGCGGATTCAATTACCGCTAAGAAACAAAACAGAGATTGAGTCTGGGGGATGCGCTAAAGTAGTCCGCGTTTTTATGTCAATTTATGCAATTGCAGGTCAGTGTCAGGTTGTATGTTGATCAAAATAAGATTCGCGATCATAACATGATGTATTTACAGAATTACAATCATTAAAATCATTCGTACAAATTGAATTTAGCGGGGTACCTTGGCGCTTTCGCATATTGTTTGTTTAAGTTAAGAGGTTGGATAAATACGACTTACCACGTTTAACTTTATCAGAAATAAAGCTTGTAAAAAAGCTTTGTTTCGATCGATCTGAAAATGTATCTATCTTAATGTGTATCCACAGCCGTTTGATTCATGGCGGTGCGAGGGATATTATGTAAGTCGTGGCATGCAAAGTAAACCTATCATAACGATTGGTTGAAAATTATTCTATGTTAGGTAGGTAATCATGTATATGTACCTTCGTGTTGTGACACTATAGTGTTACACTCGGTCTGTACGCCCAAAGTACTTCCTCTAGAACTTAAAACCATTACGTAACTATAATATCTTGTAAGTTCTCAGTTGGTGGAGAGTGCCAATAGTCCGTGTAATGTAGGAGGCGACAAGGCGCCAAAGTTGGGCCCAACCTAGCGATACCAAACTTTTCACTCGATGTATGCTGATTCTCCTATGTGGTACGGATAGCATGTTAGACTTAATTTATATTTATTTATTTATTGTTTTTGGTCGTATTATATTTAGATAAGATGACTGCCTCGAATTTCTTTTGTCTTCTAAATTTTGGGGGGGTTTGCCGTAATCGCCACACTTGGCAGGTGGGTTGGGGATCACAGTATGGTGTTAAAAATGCTTATAGAACACTGTCCATTATCTAGTAAGTCCCTTAGTTGCCTTTTACGACACCCACGGGAAGAAATAGGGTGATACTAATCTTTAAGTCCGGCACCACGTATAATTGTGGTGACTTTTTAGAATGCCCAGTGCAATGGAGAGGGATATGCTTGGAGTTTCCCTACGTGATCAAATCCCAGAAATAAGGAGAACCAAGTAACCGACATAGCCCGAAGAATACCCAAACTTTAGTGGCAGTGGACAGACCACATTGCTCGTAGAACCGATGTCCGACCGCGTACCTGAAGACGTAGCGTTGGAAGGCCTCAAGGTGGACCAATGACCTTGTGAAGGCCGCAGGAACCCGCGGGATGCAGGAAGCACAGAACCGGTCGAAGTGGCGGTGCTTGGGGAAGGCCTATGTTCAGCAGTGGACGTCTTTCGGCTGAAATGATGAGTCTGCTACATTGAATTATCAATCAAAGATTATTTTTGAAGGCATAATTTGCCGTACCCTTTATCTTCATTTTATGCCATAAATAGTCAGTGGCAATTTATTAATATAAAAAAAACAAATGTATGTTGTTTTGCAATTTCCCTTTGAATACTTTTACCCCACGTTTTAAAACAAGTATTCCAAGTTAAAAATACGTACATATTTTGTCAGAATTTTTCTCGTTTCACCTGTACAACATTTATTTCGCGCAAATAATCTCTTGTAAACATTTTGAGTGGTATTTTCATGGGCCACATTTATATGGATAAAAGTGCTGTTTACATTTCATTGACAACATGGTCGCTTGTTATGACAAAGTGAGATTTCCGGTAATAGCAGGGATATAGCCAGAAAAATGGCACATTGTTTATGTATTTTTTTGGTAAAGGCATTTATCAGAGATTCTGGTAAACGCTGATAGGTTCAATTTTTTAAGGCACGACATTTGTAACATAGGTAGATTGTGTTTTTTGGTAGAAGATGCTTCGTCCCTATAGTCAATATAAGCCTATAGTCTTTCAATAGTTACTGCGGTCTTTGGTACCATTTTTGAACCTTAGAAAACAGCTTTTCTTCATCATCTTATCACTAAGATGTTTTTGCGTTATCTGACAGCTTTATTTTGTTTGAGACTTTTACCACAAAGTTTTGAGCCACTTAAAAGTGCCATAACCCCACAATTTTGAAGTCCAATCTTCCATTTTTTTTATTTGATAAGATCATCATTATCCTGCCTTTATCCCAATTAATTTGGGTTCAGCCCACGATTTATTTTCTTCCATACGTCTCCATTAGTTGTCACCGCGGTAGTCACTCCCTTTCTACCCATATGCGGATTGCATACCATGAGCTAAGCTAAGTTAGTTTAGCTTAGCTCGAATAGCTGACGCAGTTTTTCATACTTGTGTGCAGACTGCAAACTATGCAAGCTAAGCTATGTGAACTAACTAAAATATGCGCAGCTATGTTACTTGTGTATGCCAATGCACAGCTACGCGAGCTAAGCTAAGCCCCTCCCGCGCTCCTTCCGCACTTCCTTCGCCGGTCTGTCCAGTGGCTTGTGTCTATGCTATGTGTAACGTATGCTATGTGTAACGTATTCATCATCGATATTATTCATGGCGAGCGCCAGTCGAATTGAACTTCGCAACACTGACTGAGCTTTCGCTTAGTTTGTGTTGTGCACATGACATATTTTTAGGTTATCTTAGCTTAGCTTAGCTTAGTATAGCTTTGGCATAGCCAAGCTCTTGGCTATCATCATCTTTCCCACAGTCCTTTTAGTTTTTTTTTTTGATAATTAAATAATATACCAATTGTTTTGCCAACGCTACTTGCTCACAACTTTAACCTGCAGTACCAACGCAGTGTCGCATCTCGGATATTCAGATACACCGGAATATCGTCTGAATTGCTAGTTGAGACCCGTTTGATACCAGCATAAATACAAGTTTACCTTCCTAAGCTATGACATAGATATCTTCAAGTGATATGAATCGTGTCTGTAACTTACACGGTATATATAGTAACAGCTTACACAAGAGCCTTGATGCAAATAATATGAGGAATGTTTCATGGAAGGAAAGGAGAATCTGTTTGAGATATAAGCTAGAAATTAATTTAATTTTATGCTACCTAATGGTATAGGCACTGATTTGTAAAGGGACACAAAGACACAAGGACAAGGAAGGAACACAAGGGAATCAAAAACAGCTATAAAATTGTATATCAGTACTTTAAAATAATAATACATCTATAATTTAATATAATCACTATAAAAATAATGGTTTGCACTGTAACTGTGTCGAAAACCAACTGCGGAACCAGTTAGTTTCTGATTGATCTAATTCGACTGTTCGTGAAAACCCTAGGGATATTGCGAAAACCCGGACAATTAGAAAATGGTGAAAAAAAATCTGCGAGCAACTTGGAAGTAGCGCCGCAGGTCACAGTTCTAAACTATTCACCCAGTTTAAAATAACGAATCATACAATCTGCAGCAAAAATCTTTCACCATTGTCTAATTTATTCAGTCATTTAATTAATTTGAAAGCTAAGCAATAGAAAACCATTATTTTTATAGTTCATTCATCTATAAATTTTAAAGCTGAACATTTTAAAGTGTGAAACATTATTTTTAAAGTGCGTTTATTTATTCCCTATTTGTGAACAAAGGGAATTGTCATAGGCCTTTTTTTCAGTAGAATTCTAGGCGAATTTGTAGTTGGGAGAAATTACTTGGTAACGAAAATGACCGATGAAGACTGTGGGAGGCCTTCGGGCCTACCTATGTGAAGAGGTGCCCACGTATCGCCAGCCCCTTGACTGAATGGGGTAGGTAAACGTTTTATTGACACTGCTATGGATTCAGTTGAAAACGTATTAAGTAAGAGGAACGTTTCTAACTAAAGACCAAAATAATATATAGCTACTACTGTTGTATGGAAAACTAGCAAAAAGAAGGCACTTTCATTTGACCTTGAGGCAAGTACTTTTTTATTTGCATATTTATGAAATGGAATGAATGTTTATTAAAGGAAATTGTTTATGAAATGAAATTGTTCATTCTGTAAATAGGATATTGGAATTACTTTGACACGTCATTAATTTTTTTTTTAATAAGCTAGGTGAGGTAGGTGTTTTCTATCTGACTACTCTGAGAAGAAAGACCGAAACAAACTCAGAGGTCGCAGTCTCTTTTAAAGTCCAGACATAATCTTCATAATGAAAAGACATGCCAAATAAGTATACAGGGTATAAAAAGACGCATTCTGTACATCAAATTATGTATAACAAGTTCTTTCAGCTTCGTTAAGACTCTTTTTACACCCGTTATATAGCGAAGTAGGAATTTACAAGTATATTCCATAAGTCTATACATTAATCCAAATTGTAGCCACAACAACACAAATGCGGCTCTGTGGTTATTATTAATAATTATAATAACGGTAGACCACAGGATTATTACTGCTGAAAACATTGGTACACTTTAATTAATTAATAATAACCGTTGAATAAGGCATTTGGCAAAAGCTTTTAGCACCAAACAAACAATTAATAACAAACATACTAACCTAATCGAATTTCAAATTAATTATGAATTTCTAAATGTTTACTTAATACTTTTGCATACTTTTATTAGAAAAAAAAAACTTATTTTAAAAAGGAAAATTACCTGAGAAAAGTTTACATTATTTCAACGAAAGTAGAAATATTGCACAAAAGAAACACACTTAAATAAACGTACCTAAATAAATCAGCTTTTCGAAATAATTTACTTAAAAAACTATAACGACGCCGAACAGCACAGACACGTTACGATGTGTCTGATTAAATACATATAGTTTCTCAAGAAATCCAACATTATTGATGATGAGTTTGTGGCGACACCTACATCGCCACATGCGAACTACGCATCGCACGCAAAATCCTGCATCGCGCAATTAAACTTTACCGCGCGACTAGCATATTATATACAACATCCCGACATCAATCGTGGGGCACTAGCCCACCAGATAAGGCACCCGTCTGGTCGGAGGATCCGCAGTTATCTATGGAGGACGAATGAACTATACACCTGTTCCTGATACCTCAATACCTCTATGGACAACTGTATTACGTATAAAACGATTCTTTAATGTATTCGATAGTCTCAGCTGAGGTCTTCCTCTTTTCGAGTTGATGGTACTTTTTAAATTATTGGTGGCCAATATGGGTTGTGGAGGTCTGATAGGCACTCGCTCCATGTAGAATACTGGTACCTATTCAGCTGGATCCGGTTAGACTGTTAGACTGGAAGCCGACCCTAACAGAGTTGGGAAAAGGCTAGGCAGATTGATTCCAAAGAATAGTACAAAAAATCGAATCTAAACAGTCCTTTGTACTGTTCTGTTATATCCACAGGTCTAAAATTAAAGTTTTATTACTGTAATGGATATTGCGGGTCTAAGAAGTGGTTAGTTTTGTTGTATAACTAGTTTTTAGGGATCCGTTCCCGAAGGATGCCTTTCAGCGGGCTGTATCCTGTATCTCATGAACCGTAATAGGTAGACAGTTTTTACAATAAATATATATAAATTTTCACAGATTGTGTATTTCTATTGCTACTATAACAAAAAATAATAAAAACCCCTTTAAATTAATATCTTTATTTAATTTTTACACTCTAGAAACGTGTTTTTTTCGGCGTTTTTTGCTCAATCAATACAGATCGCAGCCCCTGCGTGTAGTATCACGCGCGTTTTCATAGAAATTGATCCACGCATTATAATATAGGCTCCCGCAGGCAGGCGCGCCGCGACACCGGTAAAACAACTTTTGTGAAGTTTTAATAGAAATTGTGCCACCAGTGTCGCTTCGCGCCTGTCTGCGGGAGCTTTAAATCGCAGAATTGCGTCGCGTGACAAGCCGAGCCAGTCTTAACGAGACTCTATTAAAAAAAAAGTTTTTTCGTTTGATAGGCCCCTCTTTGTACATCTAAGGTGTCTGACGCAGTCGACCGTGGTGCTTATCTGACACCATACCTTTCCAATTGAAAGCAATAGAACAATAAAGTCACCACAACTAGGTAGGTGCTCCACATGTGGGTTCTGATGATGATCACGTCTCGGGCTCGGCGTGTAAACTGCATCGTACTGGAGACAAAGGACCACGAGCAATTGCTCTCCAACTAACTCGGATGGTGCAAGGTACAGTATCATAGCGGGTTTGCTGTAACGAGAACCTCAAAAGCTAGGTCTCCGTAACATAGAGGAAAGAAGCGCTCACTTAAGGCGGTACCCTGAGCTAAACGCCACGCCAGCCGCTTTTTGTGGAGCTATCTACTAGTTATTTAAAAAGAAATACCAAATAATAAAAGCTACATTAAACTACATAATCTTGACTCCAAAATTGTGTATTTCTTTTCTTTTTAAAGGAGTATAATTATGTGTCAATAATCTCCTTCCAACGAAACCATAAAAATGAGAAATAATGATTGATAACATGCATCTACTCGTAATGTAAACAATTTTAAATTTTGCTAATGACACTAATGGATAGACAATTTAATAAGGAACATTTAGAAACAATTATTTTTTTCGAAAGACCAAAGCTTGATTTTACTAGTATAAAGATTTTATTCTAAAATTTAGGCGTATTCACTACTGTATCTCACCGGGCTGTTCAGTCTGCGTAGAGGGAACAAATGCTCAAGTTTATTTTGTTCACCCGCCTTAAAGCCGATTCCTATAATTTACGAACCGGTATTGGTTAAAATATTA
Source organism: Lithophane semibrunnea (assembly GCA_947363905.1). Classification (NCBI taxonomy): domain Eukaryota; kingdom Metazoa; phylum Arthropoda; class Insecta; order Lepidoptera; family Noctuidae; genus Lithophane; species Lithophane semibrunnea. The sequence goes on along the minus strand of OX376197.1, from coordinate 14,953,820 downwards.
AAACTCATGGATCTTTACCAGCAAGCAAGTACCTCATAGTTTTACATAGTAAACCGTCGCATAAGGAAGTAGCTATCACAGGTAAAATTAGCTTACGAGTCTATTTATATGCCTAGGCAATAAAAAAAGCTACGATTGGTAGGCAAATCGATTCGTTATAGAAACCGAGCAATAGTCAACCAATACCAAGAGATTTGAACCTAAACGAATGCAGTCAACAGTTTATTTAATTTTAACCTATGGAGTAATGATGTCATAATCAATCTATACTCACGAAGACTTATCAGCCTGTAAACTACCAAGACTGAACGTGGGCAATTGTTCGGCATTGAATGATGAAGACACCATGATTCAAAAGCGCCCTGTGTCAGCGCAACCACGCGTCCCGGTTGACATAATGAACGCAACGTTCGCGTATTCGTGTGACGAATACGCGATCGTCAATTATGGCCTGAGACACTTCAACATTATTTTTACAGCCGGCAGCTCATGTGACTGTAAAGACTCAGAAAAGTAACTATTTTACTTTCATGTCTGACGAGGCAGGTAAAATATAAGCGCTAATCAAATCATTAATATTTGTAGTAAATAAGTATGTCCAGTAAATAATATGAATGCTTGAAGAGAACAATGGATTTACGAAACGCTCCCGCTCATACCTCGCACCACAATTCAATTGTACGTGAATCCAACCGCCCACGCCCTCGCCAGTCAAAGGACGCTACTGGGAACGCTTCTTAATATTTTCTCAGGAAATAAAGGTTATTCGTACTTTCTGTGTGGAGTTACTCCGTATTTTCATTGTATGCTGGTGTGCTTTGTTTTAGAAAGAAAGTAAAGAATCTACAAGTATTGTTGCAAGTTTAGTGGAGTGCAATTGAACGTCTCTAAATTAAAATAAATGTTATTGACTTGCATCTTCCTCTTTGTCTAAGTTTATATTGGACTTTAAAGACTTTTTTAAATTCTATATTAATCTCTCAAGTACATTGCAACGGCGTTTTGTTTTTTAGTTTTGTATAATTTAGAAGCGTTTTTTTCAATTTTGTAAATGTGAGTACCATGGAGCCGTTTAATATGGTATCATGTTATATGTTGACTTGAAAGAACGTGGCAGATGAGAGTATGCCATACTCACTTAAATGTCTCGCTGATGGTGGCGCGTGTGTTGGATCATTCGGTTCCCTACAAGATGGTTGAGCTGGATAGTGCTGATCCACGTGTCACGTTCGTGAACGGGCGCCGTCAGTTGAGACTGGTCATCTCTTATCTGCCAGGGCTTATTTTTAATCTTATATTTTGAATTGTTTTTGATTATTTTTTGTTTGACATTGTTCTCACATATAGAAGCACCAAGAATACTGTAACCAGGATTTTGTTAATACACATTATTTTGTGTATATATACACATTTTAAAAGAGTGTCCTTGGAGTTTCTTGCCCGTTCTTCTCCATAGAGATCTACGATTTGGAATGGACAACTAGCTTCAATTGACTAACTGACCGACCCTTTGACAATTCAAAAATGCCTGTAAATGGTATAATTGAAATAAATGCTTTGGGTTTGAGTTTGAGTTCTTCACTGACTTCGGTTAAGGAAAATATCGTCAAGTAAACAGGGGGGTAGTATTATTAAGTTTTTAATGCCATCATTATTCCACAGCGAAACGGGATATCGCTATCGGCCTTGTATAGCTCCGTGTCTCTCTCACACTGAAAAAATAGTGGCTTTAATACCTCATAATAATCTGGACTTATAATTAATTTACGAGTAAGTCCCAAATTGCCAACCCGCCTTGAGCAAGCGTGGTAATTAATGCTCATTATTGCTCATGCCTTCTTTGTATGAGATAAGAGGCTTTTGCCCCATAAATGTGCAGGTTGGTATCTTCCTCTCAACAAGATTAGGATTTTCCATTTTTACAAACATAAACTTACGCCTTTATCCCATGGGGGTAGGCAGAAACTATAGAACATCACCTAATAGCATCCCTACATACTTCTTAAGAAGATCTTGAATTAAGTATCACTGGCTTTATTAATGCTAACAGAACACCGCTTGTCCATTTCACCCAATTCTTGCATTTAGATGCAAGACTAAAGGAACATGCATGAATGAAGATACTTTAGTACGTCCGGTGCACGTTGCCTAGTCAGCCCCGCTACCATCCTTGCTGCCTGCACAATCTTTTCACAACGAAATGAACTATTCTCGTATCACGAGAGAAGACTAAAATATCAGAACCAGTATTCACAGATGTATTGTATGTAGATTTTATACTTACTTGTGACGTAGCGACCCCCACCCCCCAATTTTAATGCGTTTTATCTTTTTTTTAATGATAAACCAAAAAATACGTGGCTAATATTTTTTTTATTATCAGACTAACGGATTAAATACAATTTCTTTTTTACCCAGGCATTATCCTTCTTGCACATCCTTCGTAGCAGTGGACGAACGACCTTTTTTTCCTTTTAAAAGTATCACAGTTGGTGATACTATATGCAGATTACAATTACAACTATAAAATTAATTAGAAATCGTCCAATAATGTCTGGATGCTTGCTTCAAGTGTATTTTAGATACTAATATTTTGTACTGACTTTAATTTAGAGTTTAGGTTGAGACGACTTGATGCAAATTGTCAATCAAGGTCCCCCTTCTGGATTGCCTGTTCCAAATATACAAACCAAAAAATCAAGTGAGGAACTTAAAAAAAAAATGGTTTAATCGTACCATGTTGGGTATCAAATGCTTAATGAGCACATTTCAAAAATATATATATTATAACCCCAAAAGAATTTTAAAAAAAATCAAGTAATAAAAACTAAAACCCAACTACGACTTAAAAGGTCTAAACAAGACACCACAGACAGACAAATTAAAAATCCGGAGTCACACGTAATCTGTTCGATTTATGCTAACACGTGTGTATCCGGATTTTTTATTTGTCTGTCTGTGGTGTCTTGTTTAGACCTTTTAAGTCGTAGTTGGGTTTTAGTTTTTATTACTTGATTTTTTTTTAAATTCTTTTGGGGTTATTATATATATATTTTTGAAATGTGCTCATTAAGCATTTGATACCCAACATGGTACGATTAAACCATTTTTTTTTTAAGTTCCTCACTTTATGTCCTCTAGAGGGCGCCATTTTTATGTGACTTCACATAGCCTATAACCAGCGGACAATCACGACGCTTCTAACGATACCTCATTTATCAAATTGTGATAAGCGGTTTGGAAGATAGGAGGGAACAGATGAACATACATACATACATACCGGTCAAAATCATAACCCTCCTTTTTTCTTCGCCGTAGTCGGGTAAAAAACGGGCCAATCCCTCATTTCCATCAAAAAGAATACATGATATTCGTCATTTCAGCATGTTGTTTACATTTTTATTATATCCGTGTATCCGTGCAAGGATAGGACAAGTCCATAACATGAAGGACAGCTATGTCCCCTGAGGCGACCCTTGTCTCTTTGATTTTTTTATTTGTCCCTCCGTTAGCGTCGTTCCTCTGGCGTTATGTCATATTAAATATGTCTTCCTAATATCTTCCGTGTTTGTGTTGCTTCTATTTTTGATGACGTAAAAGGTCGTTGTTATTGCAACTGTTGCTTCAGATAAGCTTTTACGAAACCTACTTATACAGGGTGGCATACATCAACGCGCAACCTGTTACTACATGATTTTGGACCACCCTTTTTTTTTTTGAGGTTGGGAAATCATCAAATGACTCTCCGCTCTGGGCGGCGCGGAAAGGCGTTTCTGACGTTTACTCATTAAAACCCATCCGTGTTCCTTCAGTTGCCTATTGTCAAGGTCCCGGTATCCCTTTATGACTTTCCCGCAACCCTGCCAGGATTTTGAACCCCCTGCGTTGAAATTTTTCGTTGGTTATTAAAAATATCGTTGGCCCATGCATTTTGACCGTGTAGGTAGGAAACAATTGTTTTTGAAATAACAAAAAAGTAGTCAAACATCTCCTATAGCAAATGTCAGAGTAATTTGTAGCGAGATATTGAAGTAGTGCTCACAACTGTTGTACAGGCCTTCAATCACAACTGACGGTTGACGGGTGGCGGGTGACGGACAGCTAATACGGGTGATGAACTGACGTAGGATGGACAAACCGGTGATTGAACTCTAGAACAATTTTAGATAATCTAGGAGGCTCTTTGATTTATATAAGAGTTAGAATACTCGCAAGATAATTCTGCGCGCGGCTGATATCGGAACTAATAAGTCTTGTCGTTTATGTAAGAATAACTAAAGAAATATTAATAATTATAAGATTAATGATATTTAGATTCATTATGAATATAGATTTAATATTTTAAATATTACAGTATAGAATTAAGCACGCCAGCGCGAATAGTCGCGCGCAGATTAAAAAAAAAATCTGCAACTAAAAACATCATTTCATACCACCAGAATTTAAAATCCTTTACAAAAAGTCCAGGATATTGTAACAACAAGTCCAGGTGACGTATTTCGTACAATGGACGATCGTTAGGAGTCGCCGGTAAGCCAGCAATTTGCGCCAAAGCGGATTCTTTTTATCAAACGCCTGTCATAGAATAATAATCCATAGAAGCGTCACTCCAGAGGGCCAAGACAAGTGGCAATTGCTTTCAAAGCGTTTCGAATTTCTACAACGACTTTCAACAGGATTGACATAAGATTTTTGGTAGCGTAAGTCATTTTTGACTTTTCCAAAGTTGATAGAATGTCAATTTGTTTCGGCCCTCTGTTCCGAATAAATCCCAACAGTTCAGGATGTAAAACAGCGGTGCTGACACGTAGCGGCCGCAATTTATCGGGTGACATCACGAGTCGAATACTTTGTCTTCTGAAATGAGATGACAAAGGTTTTCTGCATGTTTCGTCTTTTCTATTGACATCGTAATAAGGAAGAGGAAAGAGGTTCTGGCGTAGTGACCGCGTACTGGAAGGGGTAGCGTTGGAAAGCCTCCCTTATTCCACAAATAATACCAATTAATTGATTTTTTTTAATTAATTTATTTCATTTTTATATTATAAATTACTACTTCTACTATTACTTTTAATTTAAAAAAAAATATATATTTCACTTTAAAGATAAAATATCTCAATTAGAAATGATAAGTAACTTATTTACAATTTTTCTCAAGGTGTACCGATGATCTTGTGAAGGCCACAGGAACCCGCTGGATTTGAGAACGTTGATGTCCAGCAGTGGACGTTTTTGGCAGAAATGATGATGAATATCAAAAGTATTTTTACGTTCGTCGTATTATGCACGAAAAATTATCGGCCATCTCATTTATAAGTCGCGCTTCTGTACGGGTTTTTTTATTCTATGCCCCATTGAATAACGACGAGGATTTAAAATTAAATACTGAAGGAGTTTGTCTGTCGGAGCTGTTATTTTGTTCGACTGAGATATTAAATATTGACTACCTTTACTTGTGAACTGATAATGTCGTAGTCTGTGAACTTCTAGTCACTATGGTGCGGTAAGTTCAGATAGCAGTTGCTCCGCGTGAACTAAAATCGTTCTTCGAACAAGTCTCTCAACTTATAAAACAGTCTATTGATAAAGGATGTACAAGAAGTTGAAATAAAGGATGTACAAGAAGTTGAAACGTACATTGTACTTTCGTAAACTCATGCCTTCTTCCCATAAGGGTAGGCAGAAAATACAGAACACCACCTTTTGCGTTGTTTACGTTCATATATCAAGTTCAAGTTTCTCGTTGATACCTACGTGAATTCAAATAAATGCCAAACATTACAAGAGAAAGAAAGAAAATTGTTTATTCTGTACAAAAAAAAACGCACACACAATAGAAAAAGACAAAACAAGGAATGTTACAAAAAAAAAAAAATGCCATTGCCATTGTGTTTAAATGCCATTCCGCTGTTTTTCTGCCTCTTTAATTGGTTATCCTAAACTGGTATTCAGCAAAAAGTCCTTCGCTGACTGCGATGTAAATTATTCACCCTGTCTGCTGGTGTTCCTGGCCGATACTTGATGCCTTTATCTTATTTTTTTCTTTTAGTCATTATTCTCTTTATAAATATAAAATAATAAAAAGCCTTTAATTTCTTACAAACAGAAAAGTAAATGACCGTAAATCAACTAAGTATATCTAATGTTTAAATAACCTATGCATAAATCTATTCTATGTATCTCTTTAACTATGTGTTTACATCATTTTTTTTTTTTTTTTTTTTTTTTTATCTTTTTATAGTTTGGTTTGTAAGAACCCCTCCACGGGTGAAGGCCTCCTCCAAAGAAACCCACAGGTCTCTGTCTTTGGCTATTTGTAACCAATTTGGGCCCGCTGTCTTTATGATGTCGTCTTGCCATCTCGCGTAGGGTCTTCCTCTGGAGCGTTTCCCATTTGGGCCGCTCCATCCCGTAATTTTAGTCGTCCATCTCTCATCTTGTAGTCGCGCTACAGGCCCTGCCCATTTCCATTTAAGTCTTTGAGCATGGATTAGTGACATTATTCTCTTTATTTATCTATATTCTTCTTTATAATAAAGTACTCAGCGATGTACTCCCACAGTAAGTAGCAGTAGTACTCATAAAAAAAGATTACAACTTATACTATGGGACCAATACTAAAATTAAAATAAAAGTTATAGAACTAAAACCCAACTTCGACAAAAAGTCAACTAAAAAGGCTTACAAGATATCACAATACAGATATATAAAAAATCCGGAGTCACACGTGTTAGAGCTAAATTGAACAGATTACGTGTGACTCCGGATTTTTAATTTGTCTATCTGTGATGTCTTGTATACGCCTTTTTTGTCGTAGTAATCATGTAATTTGAATTCTTACTAAATATTGTATTACTTACAACCCAGTTAGCTTATCGTTATATGCAGACACCGTGCACATAACCTTATTTCATACTCGTATGTAGCAGTTTACTTCAAAAGGCTTAAGTTGAAACCTTCTAGTTTACGATTAGACGTAGAACTTTAAAAGCTTTGTCACATTATAGAAAAATATGTATATGTGTTAAGAGAACATACGATTTGCTTTGGCTTTAAGTTTGTAATGTTTACAGTAAATTGTGCTCAGGGCACAGTTTAAAGTTCTGATGTGTCTGAATACGACATAAATACATGGCATCACAGCTGTTTACACTGAAAGGGTAGGCAAGATATAGCACACCCACATGAGACGTGACCACAAAGATGGATCCGTACTCAGACGTTGCCCGCGAAATTAAAATTTTGTTACTTTTTTGCAATTTGCAAGTCAGTGTCAGGTTCACCTGTGACACCTTGGGGCCAAGTCTACTAATTTACAAACGTGTCAGTAGTGTCACAATGATCTGTTTTTGACAGATATGCCATACAAGTTCTGTCAAAAACTCATCATTGTGACACCACTGACACTTTTGTAAATTAGTAGACTTGGCCCCCAGGTCGGTTGCCATAATGACGCTTTTCAAATTGGTAGATACGCAATAATCAGTGACACAATAAAATTGGTTGCTGGTTGCTACTGAGAATCTAATAGAAAACCCAGTAACACTTTTCCACTCTGTAAAAGTCAGGATATAATCTCAGCCACTCATGAAAATGGTTTACCGTTATGGTATAAATAATTTCTGAAAAGAAAATTCGGTCGGTCACTGAGAAATGTGTCAGGGCTATCCCTCGGGATTTTTCGGGGCCACGATCCGATTCCGGAATAAAAGTACCTACGTACACAGTCCGTTCGGGCTATAATTCGGTTTCGAGGTTTATGTAAAAAATATAGTATTATAGGTATGTGTAGTAGGTAAAGTAATCACAGCGACGAATAAGTGACTTGCCCACCAATTTTATGTAACTTTATGATATTAAAGGTACGATCAACTTACGAAAATGTTCACATATTCGCATGTGATGCGTCATTTTTGACATCGCTATTTCCATAAATATTTTCAAATTAAATTATTTAGCACAACTCCGTACCTAGATGTGGTGAGTATCGGTTTATTTTTTGTTTTGGGTCAACGACCGTTTATAGTGTAGTGACTTCAGCCGAGCTACGAGTCGCCAGCGTGCGTCCAGCGCAACACGTCGTATTCAGGTTCGCGACTGCTCAATCGTCATCCTGAGGATGCCTCGTTGAGAGGTGAAACACGTGTCGATTTCTTACTGGGTATTTTATGACTATTGAGTAATATTTAAGCGGAATAGATTACTAAATATATCTGCGTCTATATAATGGATTTCCGCAAAGTCACGCCTGAATCAATTAACTATCTAAAAAAATATATAGGCATATAATGGATTTAAAAAAAAAAACGCAATCCCTCCAGAACGCAAAGCTGGGTGCGGCGCCGGCGTTGTCGTTGGAATAAGTGAGTAACTCATCATACCGTCGTCGTTGCGTCATCGCATACGCAAGGTACTAAAGAAACGCCGGAGAAATACGAATCTCGAGAAAACTATTCATTCATATTAAGAAAATAATTTTATTAAAATTAACGGAAATGGAAGTAAGGAAGTACGTAAATCACAGCAATATCAATCTGCCTAGCCGTTTCCCAACTATGTTGGGGTCAACTTCCAGTCTAACCGGATCCAGCTGAATACCAGTATTTTACATGGAGCGACTGCCTGTCTGACCACCACAACCCAGTAACTGGGTAATACGATACCCCTTGGTAGGACTGGTTGTCAGACTTTCGGGATTCTGACGACAGTAAATCACAGCAATAACGTATTGTTTATAATGATATCACACAAAGTACCTAAAAGTTTATTTTCAGTCGGAAACTTTTATTACACCCATTGAAATATATGTATTTGTGACAATGTGTTTTCGTTTGATCAAAACACAGTTTAATTTGTTCTGTGTTTTCGCTTCGGTAATTGCAAATGAATATTGTTTTTCAATTAAGTTCACCTAAAATGTAATTAATTTAGGTATTGTTTCAATTTAAATAAAATAGTTTTTACTCTAAACTACACTATCAATAATTATTTGTAATCTGTGGGCGAATACTTTGTGAAACTTCAAACTTTTTACTAACTACCCACATTTGAAATATTGTAAACAGTATTTGAGTCACAATCCTACCCTTATCACTTACTTAAATATCAAAAACCATGTCATGACGAAAGTAACTTTTACTTGATAAGATTTTAATGATTTCTTTTCAATTATTTTAATCCTGCAGTGGTGGTAGTAACAAACATTAAACAAAGCATACCAGAAAGGTAAGAGTTTATTATAATATTATTTCAAACTTGAAACGACATTCGAAATGATACAAAAAATAGTTTGATACTAAAGTCATATTGTAGTAAGCAATATAATAACAATTATGAAAGAACACAACAAAAAAAATATTTACAAGGGTTTTAATTGTGATCAACTTTGTTGTAAGCGGTTATATGATTAGAAAAAATTGTCATAATAATCTTTAATTTTTGTAATTCGTTTTAAACCGTCTTATTTATAAAAGAAAAAATCCATTATAATACTAAAATGTTAAATCATACATTCAATTTCATTACTAATGAAGATTTCAGCATTATTGATATCCAATTCCTTTGGGATAATCGAATAATGAATGCCTATTCAATTTCAGGTTTGTTTCAAAATGGCACTCACAACATCAGCAGATATACCTTTATATATAAACTATGAAACGATTTTGAACTCAACAACCACACTGCAGCCAAGAAATCTATGTTGCATGAGAGAAGCTAAAAACATAGCGAAGAAGAAGCTTCTTCAAGCCCATATCATTCTCAAGCTGAGGAAGAAAGTGATGAGTCAGGGTACCTCGTCACCTTGCTATGGGCTTTGCAGTAAAAAAGTGTTACCCGCTCCTATTCTTATGCCCACAGCTCCGTTGGTCACCCCTCCTTATCCTTACCAACCCGAATTGAGTTGTCCTCTAGCTTTGAACGATTGGCATCCAATGAATACACCCCTATTCACTATTCAACCTTTACCAGTGATCATACCTAGTCCTAGCACAATATTTGCTACACATATTTATCCATTAGGTGGAACTGTTGTACAACCTATTTTAACTCCAATAATATCACAAACATTTGTACAAGATAATGGTACAAATGTTTGTAATTACATAAATGAATTTAATTATCCTTCTAAACTAATAGATGGCGTCTCAGAGGTAGCTAATGTTAAAGATGTATATTTTATGCAAGAAGAAATTGCTACAGAGTTGGAACAAACTAATGTTTTGAATGATGAAAATATAGAAACAATAAATACTAATGTAGAAGCTCAAAGTGATCCTCTAGAAGTGTATTTAACTTTACCAAAAGAATTGTTTCCAACAGCAAGAATGTTGACAGTTGATCCGAATGCGATCATAGATGAATTTTGTAAAATGCCGAATTTGCAGCGTCACGCCCCTTGGATTTTAGACCTGGAGTTTGGCATCCCGAGAACTCTTATAACTCGTCCGTTACCCATTTATAATGTCAAGTTTAACAGCATACACTGTAAGAATACTCCGGATGCCATACATCCGGCTTTTGAGAGCTGCACTCCAGATTTTAAAAGAGCATTACTATTTTATTACGACTGTGTAATATCTGCATGGTACAGGGGTTATATGATGATAACTAGTGACAGATCGGTTGAGAACTTCCAGTCGTGGTTGTTACTGCCAATGCAGGTTCTAGGGATGTGCTGGCCCTAAAGCATGTTGCATGTTTCCAAAAGATTTTTTATGAAATATTTCTTATTACATCAATGTTATTTTTTTTTATTTTAATAAATTTTTAATATCTTATAAGATATGATTTTATTTTTCTCAAACATTCACAAGATATTAACATTGCTGGCAATGATTTAAGTAATATCATCTTTCAGTCAAAATATAACTCAAAATATAATCTTTGAAAATATATGTCAACCATCTACTTAAATTTTTCTACTACCTACTAGAAGTAATAATCGCCTGAATCACTGTTAAACGCTTCGGTGCAAAGATTTTAATTTAAAGCCAGAGCTATCCCATTTTACCTTCTGACTTCCACAGTTGATTGTACGATGCCCCAACCGCATTCTCTCATCAAAATCTGACCCAAATTTAAGATTCCTAATGACCCTGTGGAAATTTGTGAGCCCACCACTCCGGGCACAAAATAGACAGGTACAGAAGGTTGGCTCCATACAACGAGCGAAACGCACGTACACATAAATAATCTTATCGTTCAGCGAGTGCAAACGCACTAGCAACTGGCATTCGCTTGAGACCGCGCGCCATACGTCGGTATACGTGCGTGTGCGTACACCTGTTTTCGCTTGTGTTATGGAGTAGACTTTCTGTACCAGTCCATCGTGTGGCTCAACCACTCTGGGGATTCAATTCACACTGCCCTTTATTTATAGACGTTGACTTAGTTCGTGGATTCTTTTAGGTAATCAGCTGGATTCTGGAAAGGTGGTTAGAGGGGATTTTGTGTGTAAAACTAATTAGATGATGTTGTGGTGGTGAATGATATGACAGTCATTCATGACGTTGTAATTCTAAGTACACCATTAATTTGTAAACTTTTAAGTGATTTAAAATAAATTATTCATCAATTTGCAGATTGTATCATAATTGAACGGGGAATAGACGTCAAACACTTAGCCTTATTCTAAGCTGACTGCACTTAGATTGCCATCGATACGCTTAAAAGAAGAAGAGAAAGGAGGAAAATGTCTAAGTAAATTATGTACCTACGCAGAAGTAACCAGCCTGAAATAAAGTAATGAAACGAAACATTAAAAAAATATCTCAATATTTTAATAATTATTAACAATAATATTATTGTGAAACAATCAACGTCATCATAAACTATCATTTAATAAAATCGCAATAGTTAACTAAATCAAACAAACAGCACTGAAGAACTTCGATATTTTACTAAATGCAGTAACAATGCGCGATTTGGTAATATTCACATTCATCCCCTTTGTATATAACAAGTTAATTTATATCAATTTACAAAAATATATTAATCATTACTATTATTATACGTATAAAAGTGTTAAATACGAAAGTGTTTAACAATCAGATAGTGAAGTAAAAAGACTTACTAAAGATGAAAAGTTGGTTATGTACAAATTGGACCTTAATTCATCTATATTGTCTACATTGTAATTTTTTTACAATAGCTTGATTAAAGATACTAGATTTCTTAGCAAATAACAAATAGTTTCTTCATTAATAGTTCTGAATGAGTATTGATTTCTGCGTTGAATTAAAACACCTTCAGCAGTCTTCTTTCTTCGTCATCTCATTATAAAACATTTCGATTTCCGATCAAGGAACTAAAATAAATTCGGATAATATTTACACAATGTTCGATTCCTTTGCTAAATGCCGGAAACAAGTAAATAATACTGTATTATTAGTACAACCTTAACTAAAAACGGCAAGATACATACGCAAAAATATTTACAATACGTTTGAGCATACAGAATTACCTTAGGATGTATTAAATTAAACTAGTAAAGATAAAAATGATCTTAAAATAGTTTGTATTTACAAAGAATTGTTTCAAGTGCATAAGGCAGAGTAGTCGTACATAGTTCATACTGGTCTTACTATCTTACAAATTCATAATGCAGGACCAACTGTAGGTGAATATGAAAGTGACAATAACTCAAAAACGTGATGACTACATTTTGCTATGAATATGCATCATGTTGCGAAGTTACTACCATTGGCTTTTTAGGTAAAGCAACCAAGCAGGCAAGCAAGTTAGCTATTTCGACTGCAAATCGGTTACGTTTACAAACCCAATTTGCCAACAGCACATCAAGGTACGTCGAATTAGCTACGTTAGCTGCATATGTATTCGATTCTAGTAAACTGCTCATTGGAACTAAGAGCTTTTCCTTTCAAATAAAGTTACCTACTGCATCATCATCATGAATTATTCTTTATTGTATGTAGACCAACATTTTTCAAAAGGAACACGTTGCATAATGTAGATCTATTTTGTCGTTTTGTTCTGATTAAATACTATTTTCTTTCTTTTTGTATGCCCGTTTTTGTGTGACAAATAAACCTATTTTCTTTCTTTCATTTAAATCATCGTAGCCTTATCTGGTGAAAGTGGAAGCCGACCTCAAAACAGCCCAACTATTTTGGGGTCGGCTTCCAGTCTTACTGGTTGCAGCTGAACACCGATATTTTACATAGAGCGACTGCCTATCTGACAGTTACTTAAAAATTCTAAAATAGCGCTTATTTCATCAATTTGAAGATAGTAAGATCTCTGTTGTCATGTACTCATGCGTAAGTCTATAGCCTCAAAGCAGTCATCAGGGCGTTTATTGTGAAACTTAAAAATATCACCATATTGAAGCTCCGGTAACGGTTGTTGATGCAGAATCTCGCTTCCACGAGTTCTGCAAGCTCCTGGCGAGATATTCCTAATAAAACGCCTCAGAAAACGTTGAATCCAATCAACATTTTTGAAGGTAACTTATGCTGCACTTGTCACCAATTCGTTTCGTGTCTTTGTTTCACTGTTCATCACTTTGTCATTTAACTCAACCACCTTCAACTTTTTCTTCGGGTTTTGATAAGCACTTGTCATGTGCTTCGGTTTAGGAGTTGACTGTTTGCAGAATCCAAGGAACGAACTTTGATATCCTGGTGCAAACTCCTGGTAAGTTCGCTTCGCCGCATCCGATGCCCCAGCTGATGATTCCAGCTAAGAAATACTTTGAGTCTTTGCCTCTGACCTGGAATTAAAGAGCGAACATCATAATTATTATAATTTCGACAGAAGAAAGTATTATCTACCAGAATACAGAGTCAAAATTAAATTGGCTAGCAAAACTTTGCAGACGTGGTGGGTGTCGAAATATAAATACTATAAAACAAAAAATAAAATACATATTTTCTAAACTCATACTTCAAGTATACAGTGTGAATCTTTATAATGTTCACATATCGAAATGAGGGAATCTATGCTTAACTTTAGAAAGGAAATTTAAAAAAAAATCTAAATATTTTTTAATAATTAAAACAAAGTTAATTAAAAAGTTTGTGAATGACCTTGCCCACACCCCTATTCCATTTGATCCATACTTCCAGGGACACCCTGTATAAATCAAAGACGTTTCACAACTTAGATAAAGTTTATGATGAAAACTATTCTAGACATCAGACCTAACTTATCTCAAAAACAGAAGTTTCTAAAGGAGCTTTTTGTCAGCAAAGCCTTTCTTGTCATTTTGCAAAGCTCTTAAAATTTTGTTCAAGAAGAAGGCGTTAATTATTTACTTGTTTCTAAGCCTGTACATGTTTAGCGAATTTCCAGCCATTCCAGAAGACCAAAATAAAGTTCGCTGAAGATGTTGTATAATGAGTTTCCGAAACTTCTATAAAACTATTTCTTGGAACCTGTAATGCAATTCATGAAAGTTTTGAGCGCCCATGATTTGTACTTATGAAGCTTAAGTAACTAAAATTGTTTGAATTTTCACAACGATAGTTTACTCGAAAGTACCTATCCCAAGTAGGTGAAATTAAGGGACAAGGGGAAGTTGGAAGGGTTAATCAACATTTAAATAGTACTTTGCGGGGGAATTGTTTTATTACTGCTGTACTATGGGGTTTCCATGGGTTAATGTGCTGCCGAAAACTTTTGATGAGATGGTATATGAATTGCAAGAAGCTTTTATGGTTTTTGAACGTGTCCGTTGTCCGTAAAAAACATAAAATAATAGATGATTAAATATGTAAACACGTCCTTATTTAATCCTGATTGCGGAATCAAATCTTATATCATCATCATCTTCCTAGCCTTTTCCCAACCAATTTGGGGTCGGCTTCCCGTCTAACCGAATGAAGCTGAATACCAGTATTTTACATGGAGCAACTGCCTATCTGACCTCCACAACCCAGTAACTGGGTAATACGATACCCCTTGGGAAGACTAGTTGTCAGATTTCCGGGCTTCTGACGACCCGTAACGACTGTCAAATATCCACAAATGACAGCCGAGACCGTTTTCCGAGACACGGAGGAGTCTTGATATAAGATGGTCACCCATCCACGGACCAGCCCCGGCAAGCGTAGCTTAACTTGAAGGATCGACCCGTGCGGCTGTTATTACTTAGCCACGAGCTCCTAATCAAATCGAATCAAATCTTACATCTTATCGGTTTTTTTACACTGAACGAAAACTTTTTATTTTCTAGTATTTACCTGCAAAGGTCCACCTGAGTCTCCTTGACAGGAGTCATGCCCTCCCCTCTCGTGACCAGCGCACAAAAAGATGTCCGGAATGAACTCATGTCTGCCAGCCCTCAGGAACATTGACTTACATCGCTCGTTCGATACTATTGGTACTTGCACCTGAAAAAGATAACAATTTATTATTAGTTGATTTTTCATTGGAAAGAAGTAGATTAGATTTGTTTTATTATAATATATTTGCAGATAGAAATGAATGAAAAGTGTCCAAGACAAATAAGGCAAAACCAGTATTTTACATGGAGCGTTTGCCTATCTGACCTCCACAACCCAGTAACTGGGCAATACGATACCCCTTGGTCGGAAGACTGGTTGACAATAATAATTATTAATGGGCAATCACTGATCAATCATCATCATCAACCAAATTGTCCGACAAATGACGTCATGGCCGGACATGAGCACATCCCTTTTTTTTTTTGAGGATGGTAAATCATCCAATGACTTTTCCCGCTCTGGGCGGAGCGGAAGGGCGTGTCAGACTTTTACTGACTAAAACCCACCCGTGTTCCTTCAGTTGCCTGTGGCCAAGGTCCCGGTATCCCTTTCGGACTAACCCGCAACCCTGGCAGAATGGGCACATCCCTCAAGCATCAGCCAATCAGTGATCAACCACGATTTAACTAATAAGGTAGAAACCAATTAAAAACTCCAATAATTACCTCCTGCAGTACCGACGGCAACACACCGCCTTCGGACAGCCTTCCCCAACCAGTCACTGTAGCATTTTCCCCTACCAACAGGTCATCAGTAGCCGGCAAACATATAGGTGAAATATGAGGAGCAAACTGCACAGGAGCCTCCAATTTCACCAACGCCAAGTCATATTCATAAGTATAGTAGTTGTATTTTGGGTGAACTGCCTTCCTGGCTACACCACTCTCCACGAATGGGAATTCTTCTGATACGGATGAGAAGTCGTATTCACCAACTCGGATCCGTATTTGTGATGTTAGAAGACTGAAATGGAGAAAATGATTAATTTCATTAGTGATGTAAACAGAGTCAATAATCAGTGATGGGGTAAATAATTATTTGTTTGTTACATATTCGTTATAAGTGACCTAGTACCTATAGATGATAAATGTGGCTTGGGTAGGAAAATCGTTCCTTCATCAGTGATGCAGTAAAAGATTAAAGCAAAGTATGCTTTCAGACGAATCAATGCTTACACAGGAGGACATTGCTGTCATTCCTCTTGACATACTCAGTCCCTTTTACGAAACTTCTAATACGGATGATCGTCTTGAACCCAGAAACTGCACGTAATACGAAGTACTAGACAACTTTCTAAACGTGTTGCTGTAAGGCTCCAATCGTCCGTTGTGTGTAGAAGCCGTTAAAACTCGCTCAACCGACAGACGGTTCGCCTTAATTCCTGCAAAACCAACACACGTTCTCGTGGAACGGCATTTTGTTTTGACGGCAATATTGGGAAAGATGGTAAAGCCATCTCCCAGTTTCTGAAAATCTTTCAGCAAGAATGTCAAACCTCATGTTAGAAAACTAACAAATATCCATCATTTTTAAGTTGTCGTTGTAGATGTTTGTTTGTTTGTTTGTTGTTGTTGTTGTTGTTGTTGTTGTCTCCCAGAAACCGTTAAAATACCCCAATTTTTATTTCAAAAATTAAGAACAATCTACCTACTTTTAACGCGATCGTAAAAAAACTGTATCTATGTTGCGGAACATAAAGTTGCAGTCCTTAAATTTAGTAAAACCTTATCCGGTATAAGACAGCCGCCATTAAATATTCTTACTTCGCTTTTAATTCCCTTTTTACGGTGTTTAGACTGTTCCCTTTACTTTGTTTTTACAGTAATCTACTTAGAGACGACTAAGAGATGGGAAATATAAAAAATAAATGAAAAAAAGCCGTCCGTTTGTCTGTATGAATGCGTTAATCTCGGGATTACTAGATGGATTCTGATAAAACATTTCTCAGGAAGACTTAAGATGTTTAAGACTTTTTTCGTGATAAAAAGGAGGGTAGAATGCGAATTGCGAAATTGTGGCCAGTTTGTTTCAAGACGGCTTGCCTTTTTAAGTCGGCAGTTTTGTGAAGTATTTACGCTGAGGTGCTTTAAAAGAAGACGCTAATGCTTGGTCGTAGACTTTTTTTGGTTGAATCAAGTAATTAAAATAATTACTCGCTGTAGTAGGATCAACACAGAATTAAATAATTTATTACTGAACTAGCGACCCGCCCCAGCAGGCGTAGCATGACGCTTTCTATCTCTACGAAGAATAGACATAGCTTTTTCTATACAAAGTGACAGTTCGTTTCTTCATTTTTGACATCCACCGTAAAAATCTTTAGACAATCTGTCATTTTGTCTTTCATTTCGAATCAAACGATCTTTGTAGGTAGACTATTTCGGAAGAAAGTTTTCTATCCTTAATGTCAAAATCACACTGACAACCGATAAATCCTATGACAAAACAAAGAATTCTGAGTCGAATTATGTAAAAGAGTAAATTTCGTAAAAAGTGCAGTTGACTCTTTCTACTTTGCTGCCGTCGTACAGGAAACGTCATTTTTGTCTACTCTTCCGTCGACAAAACGGTGCTCATGCTAAGCCTTCTGTTTCGCACGGTTTTTACAACTGGACAATTGTCGCGGCCGTTACCACTGGGCCACCACTGGCAGTGGTGGCCCAGTGGTAACGGACGCGACTTACGAGTTGTAGGTCGTAAGTTCAAACCCAGACAGGCGCTTTACTTTGTTATATTTCATCACCACTGCTCTCAAAACGGTGAAGGAAAACATCGTGAGGAAACCGGCATGTCCTAGAACCAAAAATTCAAAGTCATGTGACATCTACCTACCCCTACTGGCAGTGGCAACATTATACATATACAGCAGTCTCAGCTATGGGAACATTATAGACTGCGATAATTTATAATCATCAAGTTTTATTTAATAACATGTAGGTTTAATATTAGTTAAAATACAATAGACGCTGATATATTTAGTAACGTCCAGCGCTCGGTGTGGTAGCACGTCGCGTTCTGGTTTGCAATTGGTCAATCGTCATCCTGAAGATGCCTCGTTGAGAGGTGAAACACGTGTCGATTTCTTACAGGGTTTTTATGACTCTTGAAGAATAGTCAAGCGGAATAGGTTACTAAATATATCAGCGTCTATTGTATTTTATAATGGATTTCCGCAAAGTCACGCCTGAATCAATTAACTATCTTAATATTAGTTAAATAATTTATTCAGGATGATATTATGTGCACATAAACCTTGGTGAAAACTGTATCAAAAATCCGTTGCGTAGTTTAGAAGAACTGCGCCGACACACACATAGACACGAAAAGCTATAACTTTATTTTATCGTATATATAGATGCCGCAATGTCAGTGGTATAATGGGACAGCTACCGCATTGGGTGGATGCGGGTTGACGAACAAAAAGATTTTAATCAATGGAATTTAAATAAAACCATTGCTTCACGTTCTTCTATGTATTTTAAAACCACAATGTAAGTATATAAAACCATATTATTATGTAAAACCTGGAGTATTGCCAGTCCAATTTTCATACGGTTTTCTTGTAAACACGACTGTTTTATCAAAACACAGAATCTGTGCACAAACTATCAAAATAATGAAAGTATTTGTTCGCAGGGCACGAGCGGTAATATTCTTTAGCGCTGTTTGGGATGCGAGTTCATGTTGGAACATGCAAAATAGTTAATAGAATCAAGTCTGGTGAAAAATATGCGTTTGAAAATGTTGTGAATTTATTCATTTACTTTTGGGTTTAGGTAGGTTTTAGTTTGATAATTTAATTTTGTACCTAAATATGTTTTAAAGGTACACCCGGCTACAAATCAATCTCCAGTTTATACTGATCTCGCGTTATAAAGGATTTCCGTACAATGCGAGTTCAGCTTATACTACACTTTTTCTTTCGATGAATATCGGGAAAAGTGAATTGAAAGCTTCGTAATAGCAGATGAATCTTAATAAATATAATATCCTATACTAATAAATTAGCAATATTTGTATTTGTAATCACGTTCTCGAAAACGGCTCTAACGATTTCGGTGAAAGTTACAAAACAGAGGGCGAAAAATTGGCGAAAAAACGATCTAGCTATACTACATACGTTTAGGTAGTTAAAAAAGCGTAAACAAATCGTAAAAAGGGTTTTTTATAGTTGACACTTTCTTGTTTAGAGTATCTAGCACTATCTTTCTTTAAGGGTATAGGTCTCATGTCTGCGAAAATTCGTTTTCTCTATTTTCACCAGCAGTCGACAGAGCTCGACCAGGTACTATTTACTAAGTAGTTACTCAAGTCATTTTTTTTTTTTGAGTCTTGTAAGTCCTCAAATGACTTCTCCCGCTCTAAGCGGAGCGGGAGGTCGTGTCAGACTTTTACTGACTAAAACCCACTCGTGTTCCTTCAGTTGCCTGTTGCCTAGGGGGGGGTAGTCCTTTCGGACTTTCCCGCAATACACAAGTCATCATACTGCAATCACTTGGGTTGGTGTCGAGATGTATTTGTACTTTGAAAACATTGGCTATGTTTATTTAGTTGTGGTTGTTACCCCATCAGCCGGTTAATATGGGGTTTCGCTGATCTATCACTAAAAATCCTAACCAATATTCTAAATGCGAAAGTGAGTTTGTTTGATAACCTTTCACGCTAAAACAGCTGAACGGATTTTGGCACTGGGTAGTTGACTGGTTCCATAATCTGGAGAAGGACATAGGCCACTCTTATCCTGGATCGCAGATGAAGTCGCGGGTAACAGCTACTCATCATCTGCCTAGCCTTTTCCCAACTATGTTGGGGTCGGCTTCCAGTCTAACCGGATGCAGCTGAATACCAGTATTTTACATAGAGCGACTGCCTATCTGACCTCCACAGCCCAGTAACTGGGTAATACGATACCCCTTGGTTAGACTAGTTGTCAGACTTTCGTGCTTCTGACGACTCGTAACGACTGTCAAAGATCCACAAATGACAGCTGGGACCAACGGCTTAACGTGCTTTCCGAGGCACGGAGGAGTCTAGATATGTGAAAATGGTCACCCATCCACGGACCAACCCCGGCAAGCGTAGCTTAACCTGATGGATCGGCCCGAGCGGCTGTTATTACTTAGCCACGAGCTTAGTAACAGCTAGTATAATAATAAATTACAAGCACGTAACTAGACGACCAATATTTTGTAACAGTCCATGGAGTTTCTTGCCCGTTCTTCTCCATAGGTACCTACTACGCTTTGGAATGGGCAACTAGCTTCATATTTCTGACTGACCGACTCCTTGACAATTCAAAAGTGCCTGTAATTGAAATAAATGCTTTGAGTTTGAGTTTGAGTTTGACGGTTCCCGAGCTTAGCAAGAATTTCACTGCTTATTATAACGTAAGCCTGATTTACAGTGTTTAATTCCCTGTGGTAGGTATACCATAAATGTTGCACCGTCTAAACTAGGACGATGCAAGTCAGTAGTTTTATTTTATGTCACATGCAAGAACCGAGGATCACGTAAATGGAATTTTACACTCTGTAGCTTGTGCATCAAGGTAATTCAACTTTCAAAAATTACTTACTCATCAACACAGTGTCCAGCTGTTGCGATCCAGCCCTCATTGATGATGGCTCCTCCACACCTATGCGTTGAGGAGAAGCCGAAGTAAGAAGTTCTTCTGACTGACACTTGCCACGGCCACCGACCGAAGCTGGAGTCTTTGCCGCCCATGATCCTTGACTCTGGTCGTGGCCACATTGCTGTGAGACCACATTCTGGAAAAAATATGAAGGTTTTATTTAATACGCGACGTTGTTATAAACGCTCACGCGTTGCTGGCGTTTAAAATTATATCTATTAATGCTTGACCGTTCAGCGTCAGTGTGACAGATTTAAGAATACAACAAACTCGTCACTATCACTCACTTTTTGATTGAACTGAGATAGTTAATTGATTCAGGCGTGACTTTGCGGATCCATTATAAATAAAATACAATAGACGTTGTTCGTGTTTCAGCTCTCAACGAGGCATCCTCAGGATGAAGATTGAACAGTCGCAAACCAGAACACGACGTGTTGCCACACCGAGCACTGGATGCATAGAAGTTCTCTCTCGACTCTTGAAGAATAGTTAAGCCGAATAGGTTACTAAATATATCTACGTCTATTGTATTTTTTTAACTGAGGTGGCCTGCTAACTGTTTTTTTTATTACAACAATGGAACACAATCATTCTATTGAATTGAACCTTCCACATTAAGTGCAGTATTTGAACGTTAAAAAATCTCAAAAAACCAATGCTCATTCTAAAAAATAAATGTTACTTTCACGAGATAAACATAAATTATGATTCCTATTTAAATGCAAACCGCTGTAACTCCACACATTTGCTCTGCACTCTGAGTGCAGCCATGAGGTCGAGATTACTCCAGAATACCAGATAGAATCAACCAAATGCATTACGAAAAGGTACCTATCGCAAACGTAAATTACAGGGGAAACTGTGGAAAACCATAAAAAGTTTCAACTCCAGTTAATGGCTCTTATAATAATGCATTTAATGTAAGGGTTCCTAACGGCCACGAAGATTTGTGAGCGGGAAGTCTATTTGGGTCGAGTCTATGTAATTTGCATTTGGTGATTTTAATTTCTGTGGGAGAGGTTAAACGGATTTTAATGCTATGATGGGAATTCATTGTGGCGATTCTACCAGGGTTTAAGTTGTAATCCATTAGTGACGCCTAATAAACTAAAGCACACCTAACTTACAGTTCATTATTAGAAAATGCGTGATAATGATAAAAGGCCATTAGACGTCGATTAGATTTGAAGAGGGATAGTCCGAAAGGGATACCGGGACCCTTGGCAACAGGCAACTGAAGGAACACGGGTGGATTTTAGTCAGTAAAAGTCTGATACGCCCTCCCGCTACACCCAGAGCGGGAGAAGTCATTTGATGATTATCCACCCTAAAAAAAAACATTTGACGTGCTCTCTCACTATCCACAACAATCTGTTAAAATGCTTATCATGACATTTTTAATCTACATTGTAACAGCGAATCAATGTTCACGCCTCCCCCTTATAGAACCTAGGTCAAATATTTTTTAGAGAGAATATGAATTAAAAAATAAAGAAAAAAACCGCGACATTTCGCGGGTATGAGAATGGTGAAACTGGCTCTAAATTAATGCTTGCCCTACTGTATACCTGGGTGACTGTATAAATAATATCTGATTATTTATACAGAATATCTGATTTAACTATGACTTCTGTATCCATTTCTTCCGCCTCTCATTCCTTCACTTCTTTGCTTTGATTTCCTTTGGATCAACTTACCAACGGTGTTAGTAGCGGCCGTTGTCTGGATCGGCGCAGAAGTAGACTCCTCAGTCCTGTTAATCATATTCAACGCCGGATCCTTAGGCTTGATGTAATTCTTGTGTGGCTTACTGGTGGTCGTCGTGAACTTCTTCGTTGGTTTGGGCTTCCCCGCTGGCTTCTCCCATGAAGGTCGAGGCTTCGTAATGAAGGATGGCTCCGTCGTGGCCTGCCAGTGCATCGTGTTCAGGTTGCTCGGCCTTGAATTGAATTGGCCTGGAAATATTTGATAAAATGTTATAAAAATGTAGTTTGAGAAATTGACAATTTATTTTGAATTCAAGTTTGTTTGAACAAAAAAATCAAACAATCAATGCAGCGTTTTGCAGTAGGAAAGGTGTACAGCTGGATAAATCTATCAGATGAAATGTACTTAATTAGGGGTCAATCATTTGAATAACAAAGAGAACTAGCAAGGAAAGCTAGCTTATGGTTTATTAGCTTTAGCCTGCGATTTTGCCCGTATTGAAGTCAGAAATTATCCCACAGGAACGTATCTACTACCAGAATTTCATCCACATCCATTCTGTCGTTTTAGCATGAAAGCGTAGGTAACAAACAAACAAATGAACTTAGGATATTACTGTTGATAAAGGAATTGCAATAAAATTAAATAGGTACCTACTTGAAATGTCAAATGAATGAATTACAATAAAGAAACAGCACCTCTGCCTAACCCTTCGGGGAATACAGGCGTGATTTTTATGTTTCTTGGAGACACTGCCATCTTGCTTGTACCTTTCTACTCACGAAGATTACTCGGACGCTAAGTTAAATTATTCAGAAATCAGTACCTCAGCCACCAAGGGCATACAGATCTAAAAAGTTTCATACTAATCGGATAGATGGCAGCATCGTCAATGCTAAAAAACAAACTAAAGTAAGTTTGAAAACCCACCTGAGTTGATGCTGTTCTCTGAATGCTGCTCCGACACAGCCATAGGCCGTGCTCCAGATAATATGCTAAGACTAGACGAAATCTTATTGTGGGGACTAGTTTCCGCTTCACTGTTCGGCCTATTTACATTTTGGTATTTATTTACACTGTTATAAGGTATTTTATTAACTATATCACTATTTTGTTCGCTACTTGAATCTAAATTTCCTAATGAAGGTAAGTTTATTTCTGGCGGCCGGTAGCTGTATGACGTCGGGGCGCCATCTATTGGTTTGGTCATGAACGACGGCCGCTGCGTTTGCCAGTTCGGCCGCGAGATGGTTTGTGTCGATGTCTCTGGCGGTTGAGTTGTAGTGCGAGCTGTACTAGATGGCGTTGTGTACGTCTTCTCAGTGACAGTGACTGGAGGGGCGGGTTCTGAAAAATCAATGATGGAAGGTGAATTTTGGTTCTTACTGTAAACACTAGATGGCATTACTTGGATGAAATTAAACATTATCGAAGTAAATTAAATTTTTATTGTGGTTACATTTTGTAGTCCGACTTGAGCCATCCACATTCATACTCAAATTGAAAGCCTTCCTCACAACATATCCCTCATGAGAATAAGAACATGACTACTGTTACCAAGGAGGCAGCTTACCTTCCACAACCACCGGCTTGTCGGGCAGCCGGCAGCAGGACCCAAACATGAAGCCGTCGACGCACACGCCAGCATGCGTGCCCCCCACTCGGTTGCACTCCTGCACCCACATGCAAGCACCGCGCGCGCCGCCCGCCACGCACGATTTGCGGGACATTTGGTAACCTGCAGAAAAAAAGAAGATGGTCTTAGTCATTATGAAGATAGAAATGAAGTGGAAGGTGCGGTGGACATAGAACATGCTACAAGATTCCATAAACCAAGAAAATTTACATTATATCGAACCATTTTTTTTAAAGAAGTAACCCGTAATACCTTTCAACCCAAGGGCCTACCTAACAATGTCCGTACAGGGACAATCTACCGGAAATATGAAAAAGCATTTATGAATTTTTCATTGAAATTATCTGCCACAACAGCATCAAACCACTCTCGATCGAATTAATCATTTAAATTAAATTCATACGCCGTAAGTAAATACAACATCATAAATCAGTGCATCATTAGAATCCGTCGTTATTTGATAAAAGAACAATAAAAGGCTGCAGGGGAAAAGTTTATTTATTTAGAATAGTGATTGAATAATATACATTAATATACATCTAACACTAAAAAAAAACTAAAACTAAAAGGACTTACTAACTATACCAATAAATATAAAAACAAAGGGACCCTCAGGCGTCGAAGTATTCGTCCGCATCGCTGTCATCCGGAAACGTGCCCAGAAGACTGGCAGCATTGCCACGTTGAGTGGCAATGCTAATTCTTTGGCCAAAGAACAAGCCAGCCCTCTGGTCACGTGAAGTATCGACCAGTCGGTGAGAAATTTCTTTAAAAAGGAGACGCGCACTCGGGCCCCATGACCCGAGCGTTTCGACCCCAAACGGCTCCAAACTGTAGTTGCCCACAAGGTTACAGTATTTGCGCCGCTTGAGCAGCAGGAACATGGGAAAGGAGGCATGAATTTCACAAAAAAAAAAATGTTCCATCAATTAACTCGACAACGGAAGATTAATTGACCAGGAAAAACAATGTTAGACCCTAAACCCAAAATAAAAAGGGCGGACGTTAAAGTGAACCGATCCAATTCGACACAAATAGGCGCTCCTTTCAATTTAGGAAAAATTGGGTTTGTTGTTTTCCGAAAATATTCCGACAAAACAGACATAGGACACGCATTTCAAGTAACGTAGGGATAAAAAACTCAATAAAAACTCGCTTGAAATGGACCAAGAATCAGAACGTTTCGAACTACAAGATAGCATTAGACCCTATGTGCCTAGCCTTTTCCAACTATGTTGGGATCGGCTTCCAGTCAAACCGGATGCAGCTGAATAGTAGTAGTTTACATGGAGCGACTGCCTCTTCGACCTCCACAACCCAGTAACAGGGTAATACGTTACCCCTTGGCAAGATTGGTTGTCAGACTTTCGGGCTTCTGACGATCCGTAACGACTGTCAAAGATCCACGAATGACAGCCGGGACCAACGGATTAACGTACTTTCCGAGGCATGGAGGAGTCTCGATATGTAAAGATGGTCACCCATCTACGGACCAACCCCGGCAAGCGTAGCTTAACCTGATCTGCATCACTTTACAATAACGTCATCAGTTGGAGCACGGGACCTTCGTGCTTCACCCAGGTGGAGAGCCTAGGTGAAGCACGGGTCCGACCCCGATGGATCGGCTGTTATTACTTAGCCAAAGGCATAGACGACTTTCAAAAAACTTTCCCTTTAGCGCTTCGAAAAAGAAGGAGTACAACATTACGTCTTTAAGTTAAGCCTCAATGTACGAGTATCATCCCTTTAAACGCTATTAAAATACCAACACGTTTGCTTGGCCTTACATCAGCATCCAAAAACTACCGCTATTCTAAACTCAGCTAAAAACACCAAAGAACAATACCTTTCATATACTAAATACTCGCTAAACATAACCTTACCGTTAAAATCGCCTAACTAAATGCATTGTCTATTTTCCATTTCGCGAAAGATTCTATTTATTGCCTGCTGAAGTATGGACAATCTAATCTGCAAGTCGCTGGCACGTTTCTGTTACACCCATTGTTGTAAATCATATACAGGGGGAGGGGGGTAGTGCCAATAAATTTACAAGTGGTGGTCTACAAACGGCTCGCCGAAGGCGGAATTTGATCCATCTTTGTAGCTTTATTGCAAAGGTGGATTGGCAGTATGGCAAGTTGGTATTGTCTTTGAGATGCGTGCAGTGAGTGATTTATGATAAAGGTAATGGTGTTCATTTTTTTAATTTTTATCACAGTAAGGACGCCAGCACCAAAAAAAATGCTTTTAAAGCAAAGCAACGCATTGTAGTGCAACTTTTTACAACATAGTATTTAAATACCTTACACACATATACCTTTTACATGAATTTATTTAAAAAAAAACCATTAAAACACCATGCAAAGTCAACATAAAAAGTTCGAAAAGGTTGGTGACATCACTAGCGCCAGAAAAGCAGTTCGCTTTCCACCGAGCTGACAATACCTTCATAAATTCAAAAAAGGAACATCATGCAAAGCATAAGCGACACAGTATCAAGATTTCAACAAAAATATCATCACACACACTGATGTGTGTGTCATTTGTTGTTATTTGTTGATACAAATAACAACAAATGACAGAACGTTAGCTTGCCGCCTGTTCCAGTAATAATCTCGCTTGACTTATGGGTCAACAAGTCACGAGGAAAAGTCTCCGGAATAACAAACATCCCGGATGATTGCTCTGTTTTCTTTTATTCCTAAATCAACATGCTTCTTTGTTCAGCCATTAAGGAAAGAAACGGCAAGAGGTATTTATTGTTATGGTATAATAAAATGGAGGTGAAGATTAGTATTTGTCATGGGGTTTTCATTTTCTTTAATTCCCAACCCGCAATCTGAAAACTATGACATGATAATATCCTGAAAGAGTTTTTATCCCGGACCCAGTGACGGGGAGAACCACCCGATCGTTATGTACCCTACCCCACAAAATAAGTCTTGTCAAGAATTTTTTATGCGCTATTAATTTAATTAGATAAATCATCATTGTCTACTAAACATGCCTTACTGTGTCAATTATGCACTTTATATAAAACTAATACTTAGTTGAACTACTGTAATACTTTTACAATGGCAACCTATCACTGTTAAAGAGAGTTTGTTTCAAGAAGAAATAACAGGCTCGCGTACGTGTTACTCATGATTTTGTTGTAATATCACAAGTATTGAAAAGTAATGTAATTTTATACACAGAAAATAGAAAACAACAGCTTTATCCGCTGCTGCGATCGAGGCAGAATGGAAGGGTTAAGTGGACAAAAAATCCGAAATTTTTGCATGAATTTTTGCATTGCGCTGATTAATTTGACAGGACTAAACTAAAATTTATCTTCTGTCCTCTTCTTAATGAAATACAAAGAAAAGGATGCACTGAACTTAAATTTAGTTTAGTTTGTGAACAAGGGAATTGGCACCAATGTCTTTATTTTATTTTATTTTGTTTTATTGGGACATAATATAACAGTTACACATTACATTAAAGTGTGACAAAATATCTTAAGAACTATACCCCATTTGAAATAAGATTAGACATTGAAACAAAACTTTATACAGTCCGTTCAACCGATTTTGACTTCTATACCGTAGGCATAAGGATGGCATTAAAAGCAAAAAAGGTTACACAATACCAACTGTCTACTGCAGCTGCCATTTGTCATGCGACTAACGCAATAGAAGTCAAAATCGGTTGAACGGACTGTAAAAAAGGTTTATTTAAACGTCTAATCTTATTTCAAATGGAGTATTTAAGTACTCAAAAGGGAAAATAGCAAAAACATTTTTCGTTATTAATAATTATAATGTTCAACTATAAAACATACAAAGATGATGATGAAGACTATAGAGATTCAATAGCCATCTTTTTGAACTTAAAGTGCGTTACACGTCTTACATTGCATTTCAACCTACGATGTCTCAATCACCGACCAGTCATCTTAACACGGTCCGTCTGAAGATAGTTATCGCAAAAGAACACATCATTTCTTCGAATCGATGATTCGCTAAATCAAACAGATTATCAGCTGATTATCCCCCAAGCTGTAATAGTCGTTATAATGTTCGTTTGTAATGGTCTAACAGCTTGTCGCTACTCGAGCTGCGACCGGATAATTTATAGTTAGCTTAGAACTACTAAGTACAGCTCTTTTAAAGTCTGGTCGTGTAATTCAGTTTATTGCAGTCGTATTCAATGGATATTGTTTTATGAAACAGTATTTTCCTTTCCAGAACTAAAATAATCTGTAGATTAAGTATTATTTTAGCTATTTTAACACAATGTCTTACCACAAAAGCTTAGCAACTTGTTCAACGCGTGACTAATATCAGTTTTATGTCAAACTCCTTACAGAAATGTCATGTTTAAAAGGCGTTTAGGCTAAACTACTGATAAACACGGTTTTATGGTAATAAGGTTAGTTTTTATGCGCCCGCGACTTCGTCTGCGATCCAGAATGAAAAGTAGCCTATGTCCTTCTCCAGGTCATAGTCTACTCATGTGCCAAGTTTCATCCAAATCCGTTCAGCCGTTTAGCGTGAATGCGTAATCAACAAACTCACTTTCGCATATATAATATTAAGTTTGAATTATGTAGACACCATTCCTACAATTTTATGAAGCTGATACTAATTGATTTACTTTCTGTAAAAATAATTAGGGCGTAGATTCAGTTTAACTAAGCAACCGGCATCAGTGCTCTAAAAGTAAGTAAGAAAATACAAATAGGTAAGTAAGTAAGAAAATACAAAAATAGGTAAAGTGATATGACGTATACTATGTATTTTCAATACATTTTCTTTAATAATTGAAATTTGAATTATTTTCTAGTCACATGCACTCCTTCACATTACCATATCTGAAGGTTAAACTAGGACTTTAAATAACAGCAATTCTATGCTTAGGGATCCCATTTAAAAACTGCCATTGAAATATAAGGTCGGGCGCTCCGGGCGGAATGAAGAGCTGATGAAACGAACGCCTACTCAGACTGCTATTCATTCATCCCAGTGGTCCAGTGACCTAGCAAGGGAAGCTACGCATTGAGACGTTCTCAGTTCTATTCTGAAGGAATTAAGAATAAAATTTAGAGGTATGAGGAACAGGGTGTTAAGTCCACTCATACTCCTTAAAAAAGTGACGATCCTCCGACCAGACGTGTGTTGCGTATGGCGGACAACTGCCCAACGATTGATTTCGGGATCTTTGTTGATCGCGCGGTAAACTATAATTGCGCGATGCAGGATTTTGTGTGACGTCAAGTCTTCGATAAGTAGTTCGCATCGCGTGCCGCCACAAAAATTGGGAAAAACGTGGGGTAACTATGTTCGTTTCCTAGGTCTGCCAAAGATCCATTTAGAGTAGTTTGGTACAGGGGCAGACCATGACCTAGGTTAAAAAAAAGATTATCCCAATACTGCGTATATATCCCGATCTTTTTATCCCGATACTGCGTTCCTGTGGGTTATTCCGACGTCCACGCGGGCAAAACCGCGGACAAGTTAATAGTAAAAGCTTACTCTGCCTATAGCTTCGGGTAATACATGCTCGATGTTAATTATTATCTGTCTGCATCATCTCCTGACTCGGAAAAAGCTTCCTTCATTACTTATTTTGGTCCAGAATAGACCATTTCGTTCATTTTGTTGTTTTTTCCGATAGTACCATCTTCTACGTGAAAAATGTATTAAATTGAATTTTCTGATGGAAATTTTCTCAGCTATTTACCATCGGAGCGCTTGAAAGCGCTGAATCTGAGTGCAAGTAAACATACGGTCCGAGAATACTGAAGTAAATCGAAATTCGGATTGAATGCACAGACGTTCTGAGCTGTTTGTTGGTGTTATATTGTTTAAAATCTGATAAACTTACATCTCCACGAATAGAACGTGATATATTTTTCTTTACAGGAAGAATGCGGTAAGTTCATTTACAGAAAAGTTAATAAAATACAATAGACGCTGATATATTTAGTAACCTATTCCGCTTGACTATTCTTCAAGAGTCATAAAAACCCTGTAAGAAATCGACACGTGTTTCACCTCTCAACGAGGCATCTTCAGGATGACGATTGACCAATTGCAAACCAGGACGCGACGTGTTACCACACCGAGCGCTGGACGCAGGCGTCCAGCGCTCGACCTCTTGAAGAATAGTCAAGCGGAATAGGTTACTAAATATATCAGCGTCTATTGTATTTTATAATGGATTTCCGCAAAGTCACGCCTGAATCAATTAACTAGAAAAGTTAATGATATTTTGTGCAATAAAGCCTTCATGTTGAGGTCTTCTTTTCATGTGAATAAGTTCGGATTTGATTTCTGAAACTTAAACAATGAACAAGATCAATCAATCAATCTGCCTAGCCTTTTCCCAATTATATTGGGGTCGGCTTCCGGATGCAGCTGATTACCAGTATTTTACATGGAGCGATTGCCTACCTGACCTCCACAACCCAGTAACTGGGCAAAACAATACTCCTTGGTAAGACTGGTTATCAGACTTTCAGACTATCCGTAACGACTGTCAAATATTCACGACTGACAGCCGGGACCAACGGTATAACATGCTTTCGGAAACACGGAGGAGTCTCGGTATGTAAAGATGGTCACTCTTCCACGGAGCAACCCCGGCAAGGGTAGCTTAACCTGATGGATCAACCCGTGCGGCTGTTATTACTTAGCCACGAGCTCCTTCTCCTTAAACAATGTGTAAGAGCGAGGTAATTTTGACCATGAATAGAGCAACTTAGTCAAAACTACAAAGGAAAATATATAATTTCTTGGTTCATACTCGTATCATAATTTATGTACGTAATGTGTTTGTGTGAAGCTCGTGGCTAAGTAATAACAGCCGCTCGGGTCGATCCATCAGGTTAAGCTACGCTTGCCGGGGTTGGTCCGTGGATGGGTGACCATTTTCACATATCGAGACTCCTCCGTGCCTCGGAAAGCACGTTAAGCCGTTGGTCCCGGCTGTCATTTGTGGATCTTTGACAGTCGTTACGAGTCGTCAGAAGCACGAAAGTCTGACAACCAGTTTAACCAAGGGGTATCGTATTACCCAGTTACTGGGTTGTGGAGGTCAGATAGGCTGTCGCTCCATGTTAAATACTGGTATTCAGCTGCATCCGGTTAGACTGGAAGTCGACCCAAATATAGTTGGGAAAAGGCTAGGCAGATGATGATGAATGTGTTTGTGTGAATGTAGTATGCAGCGGGGTAATTTCGTAACACACTTACAGTAACAATGGCTTTTTATTTGACAGTTCATCAACATTCATTATGTTACTTACATTGTTGAGCAGACTTTTTCGAACATAATCAAGCAATGGATTACCACAATCCTTCAAAATTATTCAGTGTGTACGCAATAAGGGTGTTGAAATCTGTATATTATGGTTATCTTCATGGAAACCAAGAATTTAGAATAATAATCCCCATCCTACTAATATTATAAATGTGAAAGTTTGTGTGTTTGGATGTTTGTTACTCAATCAGGCAAAAACGGCTGAATGGATTTGGATGAAATTTGGCAAACAGATAGCTTATAACCTGGATTAACACATAGGATACTTTTTATCCCGATATTCCCACGGGATCGAGACATACGCGGGTGAAACCGCGGGGCGCAGCTAGTATTATATATATTATTTTTGTATGTTTCAGTTTTTTTTTAAAGTGTGTCATAGACAATATTGTCATCACAGTGTCTTGCTTACTTTTATTGTTTTTATTTTTGTATGTTGTCACGTTGTAGCTATTTATTTATGTAATTAGTTATTATTAACCGTTATTTTGTATGTTGTGCAATGTCTTTTGTGTGCACCAAATAAACGTTTTATCTATCTATCTATATCAAGATACTATTTTTAGCGGACGTGCACTTCAAAGATACTGCTTTTAAGTGGGAACGTTAAAAGTAGTATCTTTGAAGTGCACGTCCGCTCGCTCGCTGTAAAATGAGGAGCTCATGAAAAATGAACGCTTGCTCGAGAGAGCGCTATTCAATGTCAGATGTTTATAGTTGAGACTGAAATTACTTTGTAGTTCTGTAAAAAGATGGGTATTATGTAAAATCGTGTAATTGTTCGAATCTTAAGAATGGGTACGTTTTTTTGGAAAAAATACGGTTTTAAAAGAAATCTTCTTATTCAATTTAAAAGTTAGCTTAACATGGGTTGGTTGCGTCAGTGTTAAGATTTGGAATCATATTTTGGGGTACCTAGGAGATTTTTAAGGCCCCGAAACGGAGTATAAGATCCATGTTAAACCTTCAAAGCAACAGCTTTGTTTTGGTCTCTGAAGATACTGACTTTTCCATGTTTGTACATATTGGCGGTGGCAATTTTTGTATAAACCAATCTCAATTTATTTCCGTCACTAGCTAAGATGAGAACGCGTAAAGGCCTCTTGAGGTCCCAATACAAGAACTTGCTACAATCGGGTAATTACAAAACGGGTTTTTACATTTTCTTTTTACATTATAATTTTAAATTTTTAGACATTTATTTTAATTATGATAATTTGACTTTTTGCCTTTATTTGATTTTATTATTGGATTTGAATTTTTAATATAAGTTTGCTCTTTGACATTGTTATTATTATTTTTATTATGAATTGAATTTTGTTATTTATTTACTTCTAATCAATTGAATGTTATTGATATAATTTGTAATGACGTAATCACTATTTGATGTTATTTATTTAAATTGATTTATTTTTAATGAAAACTAAATATTTTTAAATTGACGTACAATTAATTTCTGTTTACTTTTTTTTTAAAGCATGCTACTTTCCTTAGCTATGATAAATTGTTGTGCCCGACAGGGTCCATGTGAACTTTGTAACTATCATTTTAAGATCTTGTACACACATGAGATATGCAATGAAGATTTGAATTTGAATTTGAAAACAGCACTGTTAAGGAAAGTATTATGACTTTGGGACCTGTCATTTATAATAAAATACCTCATGGTTTTAAGGATTATTCTGCTAACATTTTTAAATAAAGAATAGAAAGAAAGAAAAATGCGTTTATTGGCATTGTAACTAAAAAACAGAAAACAGTAATTACAATGCCAAAAGGGCCTCACCTCAGCATATTGTCAGATGGCAACACACAGTGTACCACCTGACGCTGATTTTCAGCTGCAACCCACGAGTGTCATACGCTAGAAACATAATATACTTAATAAATTAAAAACTGATTGAAAAGAAAAAAGAAATATAATAAATAAAATACCTAATAATTGTGCAATTGCTCCGACAGTGGACCGAAGACTATACTTAGATGGCTTATGTATAGAGTGACACGACTTCTACGCAGGACAATAACACAAAAACAAACACACCACAGGCATTTTGGAAACGTCGGGTTACACACACTGTTCTTAAAAGAAGATAAAATAAATTAAAAAAAGATAAAATAAATAATACTGGGCGTTAAATTAACGGATCGTGTTCGTAACACAATACTGCGCTCCAAAACAAAGATAGCTGACGTGGCTCAAAAGGCTGCCCAACTTAAATGGGACTGGGCAGGACATGTCTGCCGCATGCCGGACAAACTGTGGGCCCAAATAGCGCAGAACTGGTGCCCTGACACAGTGAGACGGGGTCGCGGCAGACCACGTAGGAGATGGCGGGACGAGCTGGATAGGTTCCATCAAAACTGGAAAGAGGACGCGCGGGCTTGCGAAAGATGGAAGGAGTGGAGGGAGGCCTTTGCCTAGGTGTGGGACAGCGTAGGCTAGGAAAAAAAAAAAAAAAATTGTCTTATATGGCAGATATGTCTGCTCGGATATTTTCAGCATCCTTCTAACCATTTCTCATTTTTTCATGTGACCATTTGTATAATGAAAACCAATCAATGTAAGACTCTGCGCACACCAAAGTCAAAATAATATTTTCTATTCTGGTACTACCACATAGAAGTTTTTACCGCGAGTGTGAGCGCCACAGTGGTTTTCATACAGCAATAGTCTGCGCAGAGCCTTAGTTATTGTCAACTGGTTAGCACTCGAGCGCAGAATTCTAAGTTATAGCTCAGTGACGTCACAAGAACACAACAGGAACACTACCTCACACCTTGTATCACACGACATCTTGTATTGTAACTCAAATTCTACAGTCGACGCGTTTAGATCAATAAAACCCGTCCAATAAACTTAGGTGTCCTCTGTATCAGATTTTCCTCAGCATTATGTACCAATAACGATAAATATGTCAGAGGAACAGGTACTGAAGGTTTACCTTCAGTCCCTGGTTTAATACAAAGACCTCTAGTCGTATTTTGTTAGTTATTTTGATTTTCATCGAGAAATAATTTTCCAGTGGCGATAAATTGCAAGTAATATATTGTGACTTAGTGCACAGAGTTAGCTACCGGTTCGTAGTAGTATGGTTTAAGGGAAAGATAAAACGGGTTTAGAAAATGATTTTATTCTATCTTTAAAAATGAACGTGACTTTGACATTTCTGATAAAATCGCAATAAGCTTCCGTTCCAAATCGTTCTTCAAATTGAGAACGCATTACATTGTTAAAAATTGCCAGTGTCATAATCAACGTTGTCACATCCATGCCCCAATCCTTAACATTATAAAAAACCCCTCAGTCGCGTCTGTCTGTCGTCCTGTTCGCGATAAACTCAAAAAAAAAAAAAACTAAAACTGGTATTAGCTAAATGAGGAAGAAGGAAAAATGAAGGTTTTACGTGATGTACGCATTACTATTACCTACCACTGCATCTCCTGTAGGGTAAGCCACAATCTATAGTGGTGATCAACCACCGAACATCTCAGACGATAATCTGCAGGGTCCTCACGTGATCTGACCAAGACGACTATCTGGAGTTTAAAAGAGACTGTGACATCTGATTTTTTTTCTGCCGAAATAAACTCAGATGTCATACTCTCTCCTCGTTCTTCAGTAGTCAGATGGGAAACACCGACCTCATCAAATTAAAAAATCATTTTTGTAACGTGTAAAATGTTTGTCCTACTTACAGAGATAAATTTCATATTATAACATTTAGCAAGACTGTCAATTGTTAAAAAAAACCTTCTTAGAATGAAGATTCTAACAAATAAAAGCTACTTATAACACTCCGCTAATCGCCACTAACTCGGTCTGTATCAACAAGCTTGTTCTGTAGAACATCGATGCGATCGGCGCACGCGACGCCCGGCGAAAGTGTGTGCTCAGCTTACAATCATATTTACTTATCCTCACGGTGATTTTCTCTCGTGGAGTGGACAGGAGCTAAGGCTGAACTTTATGAGTCAATATTTGAATTTGTATGCAACAGAAATGGTTTGAATAATTGAATTGCTACCCGATTTTACAGTAAACGGAAGATAGTTTTGAAGATGTGGGTAGAATATAATAGTATAATAAGTAAAAGAGACAGAATGTTGAGAATATCCTTATTGTTTTAGAAAATATTGTATAAAAAGGTGATAAACAAAAGGACTTATTTTTAACCAGCATTCGTCGAGATTTTTTATCTTTCCGGATTCCAAAAGTAGTCACTTTTGCCATTATGCTACTATAAAGAATGACGCAGTAGTAGGTAATTCAAAAAATGATAATTACTTGTTTCACTATTTATTTCTACATAACAACGTTACGTATTTAAGAACTAGCTTTAGAAAATCCACACAAACAGACGAACATAACTACCTACAAACAAACATGGCCGCGACAAACACAGGTGTTGCTTATCTCATCACTAATTAAGGCAAGGGAAACTGTGCCGACAGCCAAGTCCAATTTATTTATGTTTAGATCGGCTTATTTACGAGTCGTTTACACGTATACTGATCAAGAAAGGTTTGATCTGAAATAAGATTTGATTCTAACTTGAATTGCGATCTGAAAGTGTCCCACTATTATTTTTACATACCTAACGTATCTTTTACTGTTTTTTTTTTGCGTAAATCATTGTATTGAAATCATTAATCATAATGTTTGAAAAATTCGTCTGTTCGACAACGTAAATAAAAAGAAAGAAAATAAATTTATTTGACCCAGGTAAGGGACACAATAGTTAATTGATTCAGGCGTGACTTTGCGGAAATCCATTATAAAATACAATAGACGCTGATATATTTAGTAACCTATTCCGCTTGACTATTCTTCAAGAGTCATAAAAACCCTGTAAGAAATCGACACGTGTTTCACCTCTCAACGAGGCATCTTCAGGATGACGATTGACCAATTGCAAACCAGAACGCGACGTGTTACCACACCGAGCGCTGGACGCAGAGTGAACTCTGCGTCCAGCGCTCGGTGTGGTCATCAGCGTCTATTGTATTTTATAAGGGACACAATATTTAAATAACACAATGAATATTATAAATTGTCAAAATAAATGGCATTGGGATTGTGATGTTACTCAACTACTCCACTGGTCATACAAATATGGTGTAATATTGATGATAATATTATATTTTTCAGAACCTTATGTTGGATGCGGTGGAGTTGTTGTAAACTATACATATTACTATCATCAAATTCTAAAGTAAAATAATTTTAAGTAAGTAAGTAATAAAACTTTATAATGGACTTCTTCGTTACCAAAAATAATCAGGCACATACATTTCCCGACAATAACATCAACATCTACCTACATTCATCCCGTTTTCCTCCATTAAAAGTACAATTGTCGTGATTTCCATGTTATTCCGTTGTACAATTGCTCCGATTCCGTTCCTCACAATCCTTTATCTATAGGATGTCAGTCTCTACAGTATCCTCCGTAGTATATTCCCCTGCGGAAGCCCATTCGACGCCGAGATTGCGTCGAGTACAGAGTTACTCAAAGTTAGGGGTACTAGTGGCCATTTTGTTTTGTGTGGAAAGAGCAGACTTTATGCGGATTCTCAATTGCTACTAGTATCGAAAATGCGTGGAAATTGAAGGTAACTTCGTGATGTTTTTCGAGAACATTATTGTATGTTTCTGTTCATCAAGTAGTTACCAATATTATTTTTATTATTTACCTAAGTCTTGTCAATTTTATGAAGAATCTACGATAGGCAATTTCGCTCTTCAAATGAGTGTCATTTGAGTTACTTTAAAATAAGCTTATTTCTTACGTTATTTTGTTGTGATATTAAAGTAGATCTTTATTCATAGTTTTTTGAGACACAAATCTCAACACAAAGATAAATAAATATACACAATAAAACACAAAAGTAAAATATGAAATTAAATGTTCCACTGAAATGATTAAGGATTAATACACTATAATCTACCTTACATTGCATTGCAAAATAATTTGTTTTCAGAACTCTTAAGTATATACTCTGCGTACTCGATCTAAATAATTATCAGCGATATCTCCTGAGGTACAAATCGATACAAATCTCTGCCGCGCAGGTGTGTTAACTGTAGTAGCGAATCTTACTAATAATTTCTACGGCAACGAAATAATTTATCCAGTTTTCAAAGATATTTTGACCTTTTGTGGTCTCCATAAATAAGGTTTACATTCAAGGAGGTCCAATAAAAAAACTGCGCGTACAGCACACGTACGCATACGTGATGGAAGTGACAGTTCCTAAAAATAAGGAATAAGAGAGATTTAGTGTGGGGGACCGAGAGAGAAATATCTTTCTTCTCTCTCATGTAACGAAATAATATGCCAAAACGTGATTTCGACTATGAAACACTCTCAATTCTCGTCCAATTATCAAATCACAGCCTAAGATGTTTCACTTCAAAAAGTTTGAGCACTGCTGACCCAGAGGATGCGTTCATTTTCTTTGGAACGACAATATAACCTTTGTTTATTTCCTTGTTTTGATTTGCCTCTCTGATACGATACATTTTAAAGTATCATGTTTTGTGGAACCGAATGATGTGTTCTGTTTATTTTATACTTGATATATTTACTTTTATGACTATTATTTCATTCAAAGGGTTATCTAAATGGTTTAAGTCCACACAGAAAATATACCTTTCATCCATACTAATATAATTAATTCGAAAGTAACTGTGTCTGTCTATCTGTCTGTCTGTATGTTATCTTTTCACGCCTAAACCGCTGGAAGGATTTGCACAAAATTTGGCAAGGAGATAGATGACATCCTGGGGAATGACATAGGGTACTTTTTATCGACATACCACGCGGGCGGAAAGCAAAATATATAAATCACAAAGAAACCTAAGTAATATCTTCTAAAAAAATATAAATCGTAAGGTCACGTAAAACGTTGGGTCCGCAGAGCTTTTATCGTAAACCTCATCGTAAGGAAAACACCAGGAAAATGGCCTTATCATGTCCATATAACTTTTACAAAGGCTTCGCAGGGAATAGCAAAATATGTTTTATCTCAGAGCGACCAAAAATACGATGAAATATTAAATACCTCATCTCACTGACAGCTTCAATAAACGTCTACCTTTCCGAAACCGTTGGATGTTTTAGTAAACTTTTCAAATCCTGCGAAATTCAATTACGAAAATAGACTTTGCTGCTCGAGTTTACAGTTCAAAATGCGTCTCAAATGTAGGCTGTCAATTAAGGCGAGTCTCGTCCCCTGTCGCGCTTGATTTATGAATGAACACGAGAGGTATAACCGTTGATTCCCTTTGGACTAGAACTTTCCCTTTCAAACTGTTACGTGACTTGTATCGCCTCGAACTTGCGCGTCCATTGATGCAAATAAATCAATGTCGAGTTACATCATAGAAGGTTGACGGCAATGAATTCTGAATGATTCGAAAAAGTCGATTGTCTTGGGACGTTGGCTGTTGAATAGTCATGAGGTAACATGAATGGACTTGAATAATGTAGGGTGAAGGTTGAGTTTGTGCTCAAGGGACAAGGTTTTTTGGTTGTACTTGAATAGTAATGTGGGAAAGCGGGTTTACTTTTCCTTTTAATTTGAAGGAACAACATTGAGTTAATGAACTGATTAGTTGATTACTATTGATACTATTGATTGTACCCTAAGCTTGGGAAAAAGGTCGGCTGTAAAACAGGTTTTGCTTTCATCACTTTGGGTCTGATTTAATTTGCAACGACACAACTTGATTACAAAACGGGTCCTGATTACTCTTCTACATGAAAGGAAAACGTATTTATAATTCGAAAACAAGATAATTATCAACTTCAAACGCTTTTAGGCTGCCACAAACAGGCGCAATATCGCGGGTGTGACAAGGGTAGCGCTGCC
Organism: Lithophane semibrunnea; assembly: GCA_947363905.1. Lineage (NCBI taxonomy): Eukaryota > Metazoa > Arthropoda > Insecta > Lepidoptera > Noctuidae > Lithophane > Lithophane semibrunnea. Next base: position 14,914,405 of record OX376197.1, on the reverse strand, counting down.
TGTCAGGGCCGCGATATCGCGCCAGTTTGCACGAGCCTTTATAAGATTAAACCGCATCCCGATTAACCAACAGATAAAAAAGGAAAAGCATTTTCTTAAGAAAACTGCCGATAACAATCCGAAAGTCTTTGACAAGTTTCCATTACCATTTTCCTAATTATACCTTATTAACTGTACGTGGCAACTGAATTAATGGTATACCAACTAGGTGATACATGCACAAACATCTTAAGATCCCTTAATCTCGGCAATCTGCACTGGAGGGCAGCAATTACACCATTATAACTAAGTAGTACCCGTTCTTAATTAAACATGTTAGTTAAATTACTGGCCTATTTGCGCTTTTAATTAGAAGAAAACTAGTGTAGTTTATATATTGCATTTAGCGCTAAACGTTTCTCTGAATGGAGATTTCTCATAGGTACTAATTATTTCGCTCGTGAATAGAACTATTTCAGTCTCAATGCTCGGGTATAATTTTCTTGTACGATGAAATACTATAACAGGCTTATTCGGACCTTTTCTATCCACAAAAAGTAAGATGGATGTCCATTATCATCATTGAAAGAGTTCAGGCAGCTGAGAATATACCAATAGAAAAAACTACGAGCAGAGCTTTAGCTATCTATTTATTATAATAAATCTGCTCTTTCCACATCCAAGGATAAACCCGCAAAGCAAAATAAAGTACTTCGTTAACATAACAAAAGACTACAATACAAGAAATCAAATTAGAATCGTACGAAATGATAGTAATTTTCTTTTTATTGTGTGCCTCTATTTATTTCTACATCAGAGGAACAATGTCTGTCATCATAATCAAAAGACATTATTTCATATTATACATATTTTTCCGAAACGAACTCTTACCGAATCCTAGTTTCGTAATATTACATTACAAACCGTGTCCTAAAATTACGTAATATTTTTGTATTACCAATTCCGAAATTTCGTGAAAAACTAGACCGTGAAACGTTTACGTTGACCCTAATAGCATGAATTTTATTTTCATAGCCCTCTTTTGTTTTTACCAACAATACGGTGTGATGTAAACCTTTTGAAACTTTTCTGTGTCCATTTATATATGTATCATTATGAAGGTAAAAGGCTGGGACAATGGAGAGAGGTTTTTGTTACCTTCACAGGGTATTTTGTCATGTATTATGTCGGAAAATTCGTTTGTATCCGTCTACCCTATATTTTTTGTTAATGTCTGCTTTGGTATTTCAAATTGTGTGTTGTATTGTTTATCTTTTGAGTTTTCGTCGTACTTTAACCTTTTTCTTTTGTATTTTGAGGACCTTATTTGACAGTTTTTTCCGAGGGTTAACAACAACTAGCTTCCGCCCGCGGCTTCGCCCGCGTGGTATGTCGATAAAAAGTAGCCTATGTCTATGCCTTCCCCGGGATGCCATCTATCTCCTTGCCAAATTTTATCGAAATCCGTTCAGTGGTTTAGGCGTGCAAAGGTAACATACCAGACAGACAGACAGAGTTACATACGCATTTATAATATTAGTATGGATAATGTAAAATTTGGGTTAATTACTACCTAATGCTCATTCAAGTACCTATCGTACAACTCTCAATGCCAGTCACCAATGAAGTGATGAATTTCTGGAATAAGAATTTCTCCATGATTTTATTACGGATCTGTTCTTTTTAGACATTATGACTTTCTGAACTCACACAGAGGTACCTAGTACCCCTAGTGTGTCCGCAATTTGTTAAGATCCGAGCCGAGTCTTTCACAGCCTGATCGCATTTCGCAGTTCGCTATAATAGGAACTAGCCTTGAAACGATATTGGATGCCTGTTATAGTCTGATTCGCAGAATTCTGCCTAGTTGGTCTATTGGTCGCGGCGTTATCCAAGTTTATTCATGAAAATAACACTGACAGCATGGTGCATGAGTTTGTGTCGGAAAATGGCAATAAGCTACTATGTACATGGACTTAAAAATATACCTAACTGGCCAAATGTGGGTGAAACCTACTGAAATTTGCGCAAATTTCTTTCAACACACGTAACGATTTTGCGCATGCCTAAATTTGCGCAAATAAATCTTTAAGTGTGTGGCTAGCATAACACTCACCCGCCTTCTCTTTCAGGGATTACAGCAGGCGTGCGTAATGAAGTTAGGTCATTTACAGACGTCACAAGAGCTAAAAACGAGGAGAGAGGAGCTCGTGGCTAAGTAATAACAGCCGCTCGGGCCGATCCATCAGGTTAAGCTATGCTCGCCGGGGTTGGTCCGTGGATGGGTGACCATTTTCACATATCGAGACTCCTCCGTGCCTCGGAAAGCACGTTAAGCCGTTGGTCCCGACTGTCATTTGTGGATCTTTGACAGTCGTTACGAGTCGTCAGAAGCACGAAAGTCTGACAACTAGTCTAACCAAGGGGTATCGTATTACCCAGTTACTGGGTTGTGGAGGTCAGATAGGCAGTCGCTCCATGTAAAATACTGGTATTCAGCTGCATCCGGTTAGACTGGAAGCCGACCCCAACATAGTTGGGAAAAGGCTAGGCAGATGATGATGATGACAAGAGCTAAAAACGTCACAAGACATGGTAACCATGGTCCGTACAAATTACGTCACACACAAGACAACTCAATCCTCATAACAGAATCATCCACTGACCAATCCTAGCCATCCGATTACGTACTCACATAGTATCGGAATAAAGTGAATAACTTCCCCACATTGTTACTGACAAGGAACTGTATGATATCTCCCTATTGTTTGAACAAATGAGTTAACTTCTTGTAACTTATGTAACTGAGTGAATCGAGCTTGTTACGAAAGTTTTAAGTGGTAATCAGTCTGTGAAGGGGTTGGAAATTGTCATAGTGATATGTAATACGTATATACATTGTGACGAACTCCTTCTCATCCATACTCATCCATACTCATCCTATCATTTATTACTGGCAATCCTTTATGGCTGGCCAAATCATCATTCCATTTTCAATTTGAATTCAGAACGCCACAAACTCCCCAAGCTGTCGAAGACTGGAAAAATACTGCACGGGAGTTTGTGGCGTTCTGAATTAACCAGTGATAGGATGAGTATGGATGAGTATGGATGAGAAGGAGTTCGTCACAACATAACAATGCAGAGTGGTATATGCATTTGTATTGGGAATTGATATCTGATTAGATTAAAATGTGCCCAAAATAACAAGAGAATGATTATGGTTTCTTCTTTGGACTGGCCCCAACTTGCACCACGATAAAAACTTAATGCAACTTTTGAAAGTCAGTACAGATAGATATTTTATGGGTTCCCAATTTAGAGGGTTAGACTTCAAGTTATTAGAACTTTTTCAGTATGAAGGTGTCAGACTATACAAAGTCAACTCTAAATTAAAGTTTAGAGAAGAAGGATCAGCACTTTTCGTATGATGTCAGACGGTGCTTAAAGATAGTAGTGGGTGTTCTTCAGAAATCGAAACGGCCTCCTATTTACGACCAAATATATTACGATTCCTTCCAATACATTAACGGGTAAGTTACTACTTTTTTAAGAGCAATAATTAATTACTGAAGGAAATAAAACCAAAGAAAATGGCCAAGTGTAATGGATCGTAACATTACGAGCCAAAAACTTTGGTGCCGAAGAATTACAGAAACGACCTGAGTTACTGTTATTGTTTTACTGGCATATTGCCATGTACATAAACAAAGGATATTAATATTTTATGCAGTGCGAAAAGTTATGATTACATACGAAAATCGTACTCATAAAAAAAAAACAATTAATCTGCCTAGCCTTTTCCCAACTATGTTGGGGTCGGCTTCCAGTCTAACCGGATGCAGCTGAATACCAGTATTTTTACATGGAGCGACTGCCTATCTGACCTCCACAACCCAGTAACTGGGTAATACGATACCCCTTGGTTAGACTGGTTGTCAGACTTTCGTGCTTCTGACGATTCGTAACGACTGTCAAAGATCCATAAATGACAGCCAGGACCAACGTGCTTTCCGAGGCACTGAGGAGTCTCGATATGTGAAAATGGTCACCCATCCACGGACCAACCCCGGCAAGCGTAGCTTAATCTGATGGATCGACCCGAGCGGCTGTTATTACTTAGCCACGAGCTCCTCCATATGAAAATCGTACTCATGATGCTTATCAAAATGATTCAGGAAAGATTTCATTACAAGAAACTACTGAATTTGCTATAAGGCATTATATATCATACTTGAAACTAACCGTGATTACGGAAATAATGGCATAATGCTAGCAAAAAGAAAGAAATTCGAAAAAATAATCATTTTCGGGAGAATATTATAATGAAAATACCTACTATGCGATTCAAAATATTATCAAAAGAAATCTATCTTGGGTTTGGTATCTTGTAACTCAATTAGGTACTCGATAATGATAATCAATATGGATTATTTACCATTAATATTCTATAACATCTGCTTCACCATAATAATACCTACCCTTCGCCCTATTAAAATTAGAAGCCCATTTAACCACTTTGCAAATCAACACGCCTAATTACGGAAGTAACTGAAGCTGGGTTATTATCAAAATACGTGTACCGCCAATAAAATTGCTAATTGTTACAATAACACTTAAAATAACTGTTTACGACGACGCCATTCAAACGCGGAGGATTAGGGTTGATAAGCATGTAGACATGGAAGATTTTAAGAGTGAATAAACATATAAAGATGATGTTGATGTTGACTTAACAGCTGAAGACCGAAGAAATGGTGATGACAAAGAGAAGACGATGAATGTTAAGTCTGAAAAAATCGATTTTGGGGTTGTTGAGTTCAACCAAGGAGTTGGTATAGAAAGTTAAGGTAATCTGAATAAAGAAGAAACTGTTATAGTTGCAATGCTATATGGAAATATGATAATATATCCTACACAAAGCTGATGAAATGAGATTCTTAATAAATTGAACAAGTCTAATATGATTTATTTATTTAATACTTTAGAGACACAAATGTACAGAGACGGATTTAACGCCATTGGAATTTTCTACCAGTCAAAATGTGGGTGATGCAGAGACAAACATGATAATGAGCTTCTGAAAACAGGCAGGGCAGAAACTCCTGTAGAATGTAAGCAAATTGGTAAAAGAAAAGATGACGAGAGGCTTACAAAATTCATAGGCAAACATGAAATAGAAGTAGGTATCAATGGAAAAGCAAGAGAAAATTATAGTAAAGACTAACCTTTACGTAAAGTTTAGAATGAAGAAGAGTTTTCTGTAACTAATAGATTTCTATTAAGTCGCCTTTAAGTTAAAGTTAGTGATTTTGTTAGGTGACTAGTTAATCGGCAGTAAATCCAACTTAGAGCACCTAATTTGTCGGGATAGAAAATAAACTAATAAACTCTACTTAGCCTGAATTTTCTTTACAAAAACAAATTGAACCTTTAATAAGTCGAAAATAAAATTTATTATGACCTTTAGAGCCACATTTTTCTTAGCAATTGGCTTGATATGACTGGCTCACCTTCTGCTGGCTCATCTTGTGCTGCAGGCCTTGTCACCGGTGCACTTGACCATATGAATGTCTGCGTTAATGAGCAGAGTTCACGTAACTGAATTTTGAGTAAAAGATAATAATTTGTTCTTTTTGCTATTGATATGCTACGAAGAAGTATAAGTAAATGTACATATACTTATCCACAAAACATAAAATATGTGGAAAATTCCGTGCTTTTCTACATGCAATAGTCCTGCACCCTAATTGCGTTACACTCAATATTTCCTATTTCCTACTAGAATATATATTATATGTATAATAAATAATATTATAAATGTGAAAGTTTGTGTGTTTGGATGTTTGTTACTCAATCACGCAAAAACGGCTGAATGGATTTGGATGAAAGGCTAACATAGTTTATAACCTGGATTAACACAAAGGATACTTTTTATCCCGATATTCCCACGGGATTGAGACTTACGCGGGTGAAACCGCGGGGCGCAGCTAGGCAATCATAATCTGAATTATTTTGAAGGATATTGCTAATCCATTGCTTCATAAGTTCGAAAAATTCATCTGCTCAACAACTAACGCAATGAATGTTGTTGAACTGTCAATATAAACTGTATACTGTCATTGTGATTGATCGTACGCAACGTGCAGATGCACAAATGTTGAAAAGTGTTAAATAAAATTGTATATCAGGCTTCAGTCGTAATCCCAAGTAGTAACCCTGAAGGTAACACGACCAGTGAACTGCTTTAGCTATTTCTTAGCTGGCCGTGCTCATAATTTTAATGCGTCAAAACCAGTAGCTATTAAGATCCTGGATACCGTTGAATACCAAGGACGCGCAGCATACTCTTACGGGTTCATACTATGAGATATCGATTTAGAACTCGAGTGATTTATTTTCGAGATCCCCTTAACGATACTATGCAATATCCAAACGACGGACTAGTGTGCACATAAAGATACAGAAATAAAAAAGGACAGAGAAATATTAAGTAATTTTTTTTTTAATGGTACCTAATATTTTTTGTTGCATGTATAGACCGTATACAGGTTATGCATTGCAGGTTAACGGGAACGCCCTTAGTTAGATAACTTAACATACTGTATAAATGTCTAATTATGGTAGCTTGTTCTTCAATTTGGATTTATACTTTTCGACAAAAAACAGTCATTGGCTAAAATTTCTCTTAAGGCATCTGAGGAGTTCGTGGCTAAGTAATAACAGCTGTGCGTGTCGATCAGTTATAAGAAGCTACGCTTGCCACTGACCTGCAAATTGCAAAAAACGTAAGTTTTGAATTTCGCGGAATACCTTACCGCATCTAAGGCATTTGATAAGATCATCTATACTTTACTAGATATCAAAACTTCTCACAACCTCATCACCTTAGTAGGGCCAATAGTTTGCGGAAACTAAAGCTTAATAAACGGCTTGGAGGACAGTACAGCATCTGTATTCTTAATCAATGTGATTTGCAGGGGCTAGGCATTAAATAACCCTAGGGGTAACAATTATTCAGGTCCAAGGGAGGCGTGGGGTAGACAGCATAAATAACCTCCAAAGACTACGAGCTCGGTTTATTTATTGCGTTGCCATGGTGATCGGGGCAAAGCAGATTGTATCTTCTCTTGCTAACTTGTAAATGTTTTATCCACTACATGGGAAAAGCCTGCATCTCATCTGATGGTAAATGATGATCACGATGGAGCTGGAAGCGAGCCTTACCAGGAATCCTTAACCATAGAGGAACTGGCTATTTTACCTCTAACTGCCGAAACACAAGAGATGATGGTGGTAGCTAGACAGGCAGACTTAGATCAAGCCATACAACCAACCAAACCGAGCAAAAAAAATTGCCCTCACTGGGCATCGAGCCCGGGACCATGCTACATGTGCATGTGTTAATATAAAACGTGTGGACATAACTCGCTACAGAGAAAAAAAAAATTGGGACTGCCGACAGCAGTGAAAACTTGATACTATGATAGCTGTGTTTTTTCACTGCTGGCCAAGCGTAACACGTCATACTCATGGCTACAGATATACTGTCAACATTAGCATGTCGGTGACGCAACCCCATAACAATTTTCCTCTACCAAAAGTCGCTCACCGCGCATACAAAAGTTTTCACTTCAAAAAACGAAAAAGACTGCTTGATAAACGGGTGATAACATAAATGATAACATAACAACAATAACATACATCTGTCGGGCATGCCACTGTCCCGGTGAATCGATCCGACATATTGTTTCCGGTTGTTCTCGTCTTGCTAATGGCGAGTACTTGCACAGACACAATCTAGTAGCTAGGATTATCCACCAGCAACTTGCCTTGCAGTACAACCTTGTGGTGTATGAAGTACCATACTACAGGTATGTGCCCGACCCAGTTCTCGAAAATGGTGACGCCACATTGTACTGGGATCGATCTATCATCACTGACAGGACTATTGTAGCCAATAAGCCTGATATTGTGGTGATAGATCGACGAGAGCGCCGTGCAATGATTGTTGATATCTCTGTCCCTCATGACGAGAATCTCGTGAAAGCTGAAAAAGATAAAAAAATCAAGTATCTTGATTTAGCACACGAGGTTGTCGACATGTGGGACGTGGACTCTGCAATCATTGTACCGATAATCGTTACGGTCAATGGCCTAATAGCGAAGAGCCTCGACCAACATCTCAGGAGGCTCTCATTGCACGGCTAGGTCAAGGGCTTGATTCAGAAAGCAGTACTCCTGGACACGGCACGCATAGTGAGGAGGTTCCTTTCTCTAGAGCCCTGACCACCGGCAGCTTGGACCCTGATCCTGATGCCGATGGGCTACTATTTTTTATATTTTTAAATGTTTTATATAATTTTTTATTCTAATATTTAAAAATATAATTTATAAGTATGAAAAATGAAATAAATGAAAATAATAATGATACTGAAAACTTATGATGTAAGCAAATGGTAAATGAAGTAGCTAAGTTATATTCACTCACAAGTTGATCCTTGTTAAACTTTATCAACAAAAGAACTCGAACGAAAAACAGCAAATAAGAAACCAACCACCAAAGACACTCAAAACACAAACAGAACCAACCCACATTTCATTCCCAACATTTGCATAGAAATCAAAAACTCAATAAAGGCGTTATTTACTTCCAAAAAAAAAGCCTTGGCGAAAGGAGAATTTTCTTAAAACGTAATGAGTTGCCCTTTGTTCGATTATAGTAATTGCAGATGAAGGGCCTTCTTTCCTTCGAATATCCAATTTAGAGTTCGAGGTTGAGGCTTTTTACTGGTTTATTTAATTTGTCTTTTTCTTACATTCGCACACATTATTGAAAGAAAAGATTTTCGTATTGTGTGTCAGGTGTAACGCGATAAAAGAGTTCAGTGTTTTGTTTCTCCGTAATCTGGGGACGTGAAATTGGATTTGTTTGTGATAAAAGGGTTGAGAGTTGTTTAAGACTAGGGACTGAACGCTGAGGAAGATTCTGTAAAGATATTATTACTTTGAGAAGCACAGTAAAACGTAGGTATAGTCGTGCATGGTGGATGTTTTAGAAGGTCCTTAGAACAGGCTAATAATAGACCAACGACATCACGCACAACCAACACAACCGGGCACAAATCCAGACTCCAGGCTGCTACCGAGAAATTCCATAAAGAAAAACCCAATAACACTTTGCCCAGACTGGGAATCAAACCCAGGACCAACCAACGAAATTCCGTAAAACATACGTAATACATACGGTTATCAGAAGTGAAAACTTAAAACTGGTATTAGCGCCATCTAGCTTCTATAGTCAGCACTACAGCGCACCTTTTATTAATTCGTTAACGGTTATCAAAATGATAAATGATTTCAGTCAAACCTTCAATTTATATAACATTTCAAATCTGCAAAAAAACTCTCTATCAAATTAAAAAAGAAACAATTGTATCGATACCGTAAATCGGAACATAATGGCTAACGGAATGTATCTGATCTTATATTTGAGCATCGATTAATTTTCTTCAGAAAAAAAAAGATCGACTTCCACGACAAAAAACAAGGCATATCAATTAAATGCAACACCCTCGCTATGTTACACGATCAATGGTTGAAAACTCACACAGAATTTTCACCTGTACCTTTTTATCAATAAAGTATATTTTCGCTTGAAGCTTTTACCGTAATTGTATTAACATTAGTTCGCGGCGGTACCATGAAGAATAGTACTTTGAATTGAGTTAGAAATAAATGGTCTGTACATTTCTATTGTTAGTTTTGGCAAACAATGGGATGCGATACGGTTACCGTTTTTTTAGATTTTTTAAGTAATGATGAATTTTATATCTTACATCCTTCTTAGAGCTTTGACTTTGTCTGGGAGAGAAAATACACTTAAAAAGTTTGATGATAAGGGCTAAAGGCTAAATATTAACAGCCGCAAATGTTAGGCTACGCTTTTCGAGCTCGGTCGGTGGATGGGTGACCATCCATAACATCAAGACCCCTCCGTGACTCGAAAGGCACGTTATGCCGTTTGGTCCCGGCTGTCATTCGTACATCTCATTATCACTCATTCGTAGATCTTTAACAGGCTTTACTGGCAGTAAGTATCCCGAAAGTCTTGACCAGTCTTATCAAAGAGTATCGTGTTACCCAGTAACTGGGTTGTGCAGGTCAGATAGGTGGACGCTTTATGTAAAATATTGGTATTCAGCTGCATGAGCTGCATCTGGTTAGACTAAAAGCCGTTCCCAATATACTTGGGAAAAGGCTAATCTACGAATGATAGCCGGGATGTGCTTAACTTGCTTTCCGAGGTAGGGAGAGGTATCGATAAGAAATGGATGGTCTAGTCACCATCCACGAACTGACCGCAGCAAGAGTAACTTACTATAACTTCAATCAAAACCCGTGCGGCATTTATTATTTAGCCACGGGCTCCTCATTTTCAATCGAATATTTTATTATTATCACTATATATTATATAAAACAACTGTCTGTCTGTTCGCGATAAACTCAAAAACGACTGCACCGATTTTCATGCTGTTTTCACCAATGGATAGAGTGGTTCTCGAGGAAGCTTTTAGTATATAATTATCGACATCCACGCAAGCGAAGCCGCGGACATCAGCTATTTTTATATATAATAGATAATATAGATCAATATATATAAATAGTTTCCGATCGTTACCGACTGACATAATAATGTTGATCATGACCCCGTTTCTTCCAATCACTTACAATATTTTTTAAACAATTTAATAAACAGTTAATTAACTTCGCATTTTTCATGCAAATATAAGTGAGCCCCACTTAATAATATAACATAACATTTATATGATAATGACACCAATTTATTTAATTTAAAGAATTCTTAAATATCAATTAAGTTAATAGATTTCTTTGAAGAAATTTTAACTTTAAGTGCCAATTTGGAAACGAAAATAGTTTAGAAAATGAATTTGTCAGGGTATTTCTCAGACAAAATAAAAAACCAAGACAGAGCGCTGCCAACAGTGACGTGAGGCCGGTTTCGTAAACATGTGTGCACTTAGTGAGGTGTAGTTTTAGCATGCTTCACTGTCTTTGTTCCCATGTCTTGATTTTTTATTTGGTCTGAGGGGTATTTAAATCCGTTGCCTTTAAGATAAGATGATTACAATATTTATACACACACTGATACCTACAGATACTAAAGAGCGTCTTCTCTAAGCTAGTTGCAATGTTACGACAGAAGATGAAGAAAAATAAAAAATGAATAATGAATATTATAAAATAGTTAAACAATACAAACAACAGAAAATTTAATTAAGTATTTTTGTGTTGAATTTGATTTCCATTTTCGTAATTTTCTGTAAATAGACAGGTATATTTAAACCGAGGTTTAAAATACAGAACTTTTTATAATAAATGAAAAAGTCTACAATTTCCATTTTGAATTCCTTAATTTAATCCATCATCGTAATTATGATTCAATTTGCACAAAGTTATCAATTAAATTAATTATGATGACTTGCGAACAGAAAAATTCAATAATATTCCTATAACACTGCCAAATTCAAAATACCCTTTTCCAAACTCACATTTAATAAGAACATGAACATCTTTTTTCACCAGATCAACTCAACAAAAGTATAACAAGTTACATTGTACTGTCAGTTTAAAATTACAGTAACGGTGATCAAATCGTTAGGATTGAAATAGCTGATGATATCATGGTATGATGACGGATAAAAAATATGAGTATATCATAATACAGTTAGAATCGGTGGTGGTATGTCTCTGCAGCGTTGATTTCAGCAAGTTTAGTTTCTTTTATGTTAGAAAAACACAAAAGAAAAACAAAGAACACACAACACGCTAAGCTTAGCTAATAGACCTAGAATGTAGTCTAATACTAAAAACTAAGTTATTGCGTATAGTGTCCTGATTTCAACAGATTGCCCCATGGGAGAATCTTCAGTAAGCGCCAAGATCTTCCTAGGAAATAGGGACGGGTAATATTACCGTTACTATTTTAGGTTCTTGCTAAACAGATACATGTACATTGTGTTTAATCTTTAATAGAAGTTTTAAAAAATTCATTAAAACATTATAATAAAATTGTAGATAAATACATGTGAAAGATTATATAGCCAGGAAAAAAGTGAACACTAAGATGATGACCGAATGAGATGCTTTGAAGACAAGGATGACTCTGAATAATTTGGGATAAGAGCAACAAAAAATATAAAACGTAAAGTAAAAACACATGAAAACAATCCATATTATAAAAAAGGCAAGAAAATAAATCTCTAAAGCCTAACCTATGCTAACCTTTACTCAAAATACCGAGAAAGAAGAATTTAATCGCTGACAATAAAACTGAATGGAACGGAATCACACACTAAAATAAACAGCTGGTAAATGCTTTGCTCGTTCAAGTCGAACCGAATAAGGCCTTAAACATTTCAACAAGTTTAATTTAAGTGTCGTAAAAAGCAGGGAATATGACCAATGCAGAGATAAAATAAAACTTTATCGACGTTTATAGTGCGATAAAGAGAACACACACTGGATGAACGCGCAAATTTTGTTTTTATTTTTGTATTGTGATTTGTAGTAGGTGGATTAAAATGGTTTAATGGCAAATAAAGGTGCCGTCTAGCTAAGAATTGGATAACTATTGGATATCGAAGATAATCAAAAGCGACAGGCACCTCTGAGTTTTCGAGTTCATAGGCGTATTTTGTAATTAACACTTGCTTCAAAAACGGTGAAGGAAAACATCGTGAGGAATCTTTATCGGCATGCCTGAGAGATATTTTTTGACGGCATGTGATGCTAGCTAAGTCATGCCCATGGGTGGCATAAAAACTCTGACACCAGGCTAGTCACTCACTAACTACACGAAAAAGAATGAAGAAAAGCGATAATAATTATACAGAAATTAGTAAGAAATTAGAGGTTTGGGATGACCAAAATGCAAAACACCAAACCAAACTTCAAGGGCATTGTAGCAACACAACTGATGATTGACACAAATCAAAGTGTTACATGAGATATGGTCAACGATGTGGAAGCAATGAATATGTATGAGCATTGGCATAATAGTTCCAAAGTGTCAGTCTTGTCTGAAATTTTCGAACAATCAGACGTGTGGGTAGATTATGCAAAACGTGACACGTTGGTACTCCTATCAACAATCTCAGCACTCCACACCAATGAAATTTATGGAGACGTTATTGACGTATTCGTTAATATCTTGTGTCAGTGACGAATATTTAATGTGCAATATAAATTCAGAAATACTCGTACGCACAATAGGTACATTTTGACTGTATTGTCAGTGTCCGTGTACAGGTTTATAGTCGGAATTTTGCTTTTCCGACCTAAATTCTCTATATCGATAAATCCCAGTACAATATTTCACCCAATCCAACTATTGGAGATTCAATTTTGAAAGCGTTCGAATAAAATCTTCGATTCTGCGACAGGATATCAGACAATATAAATTTTGTGAGCAGTTCGGATTGCCAGATTTTTCTTGGTTTATCTCATGACCTTGTTACTACCAATAAATTGGAAAGTATATACCAAGCTTAAAACCGTTGCAACTATTTTTAATTTGAACATTAGTTCCGAATAATAAAATTACAATTTTGACATCGGCCATTCCGCGAATAAGATAATTTCGACATAAATACTGTCGAAGTCTTAAAAAGCGTAATGTTTTAAAATTATGATCGGCTTATCCATGCCGCTTCCAATAATCTTTTAAATAAGCGCTAAATAGAATTCCATCGCTTAATTAGTTTTCTAGAAATAATTGCAGAAAATTGGATTCAAAGGACCTGCTCTGGTTGACAACATCCGCATATTAAAAGAGTCCATTTTTGGAACAGCCAAATTCATCAACCTATTTCCCTAAAGGCCACAAAATATTACCCAATACACGAGATAACCTATTACTGAAAACCAGTACTTACATATTTGTTTTTAATCATAAAATCAAATCTAGAGCATCCGAGCATAAAACAAACATTGACATAGCCTAACAAACTCCCAATCTAAATTAACCTTACGCAGAGCTCTAAATTCTACATATAAATTACTACCGATACAACAGCAAAATAAATTCTGCTACACAATTGGGCAGCAAAAACCAATCGACCAATGTACACAGTCCTTTCCACAATTCGCTTTCGTAAACGGTACATGAAATTACGTTTCGGAATTTAATTCGAACATAATACTTGATAAGGGTCGAAAGTTGAGGCAGCCGTTTTTTTAAAGACAATTATGCAGTCATCCAGGTAGCCGGTGATACCTTCAATGTTAAACATTTAATCGTAACCGTAAGACCATAACCGTTTTATGAAGACTTTGTCAGTGAAATTCTTGTTTGGAGAAAAGGATTCGAGGAATTCATTTGATTAGTTTTCTGTTGAATGGCACTGCCACACATAAAACTTAACCATTTCGAGTAATTAGATCTGATTGTAAGCTCTGGAAATGTCTGTTTATTTTAGATTTAAATAATATTTTTTGCTATACTTAACCATTTTCTGTAACTCCTTTCAATTCCAAGATAGGTACAGTCTACAATAAATTATTTTATAACAATAAATGATAGATATAACATCTGCCGCCCATCTACCTAACATAATTTTTTAATCTATTCCTTTAAGGGATGGGAGTAGCCATTAGAATTAGACCACACGGCTTATCCGTACACTGAACTTTAATCTCAATACGTAATTGTTGAACGTGACTTTCAGCACTACTGATGGATCTAAAGTTAATAGCAAATAGTTTAACTGGTGCGAGTACGTGCCCTCTATGTTTGCCTGACTCACATTGTCGTGATAGAACAGAATTGTTATGTGTTATTATGCTTCAAGTATTCGATTACGATTCTCAGAGGTTAGTCACGGTAGAAGATTTCGAATAGGCTCAAACTGTTTACAACAATTTAATGTGTTTTATATCTTTATTAGCTTCAAATTTATCAATTAATATACGTCTATGTATAATCGCAAAAATAATGATAGGGTCTAGTAATGAAATAGTATTCCAGTATAACGAAAACAATTGAAGAAACCCATCCAAAAATAATTTACCCGTCTTACATTCAATGTTACCCGGAGATCTTTTCATGGTCCATTTGATTCAACTGGATTTAACTTCGCCTGCTATTAAATTAATCCATTCAGACTTCGATCCTTCCAGACGTTTGATTTGCGAGCCGGGATTATGAGCTTTAGTCTTGGGACAGCTTAATGGGTAGCGCTGAAAGGGCACTTTAAAATGGGCATTTGATCGAGTAGAAACGTTTGACTACCGTCTGAAGTGATATTTGAATTTGCTTCTGTAATATCTTTGTCTTGTTCACGGGTCAGTTGCCTAGGAATGGAATTGTTAACATATTCCCAAATCTAGTAAAGATAATTAGTTTAGCAATTAATAAATATGTTACAGAGCCATCTGACACAGAAGAAAAGGAAACGTCGGAAGTCAAAGAAAATCAAAATAAGAGTTAGCCAATAATTCGTCGGGGCTAATTCGACGGCATCTGCCCACCTCATAAACAAAATCAAGCCCACTGATAGCCAAACATTCATCAGTCCAACAAGTAGTAATAAAATACTCCACAAGCAAGCCATATTCGATGATGCCGCCGGCCATACCAAAAGTGGCGGGCGCTGGCTACAACGTGGCGGTTCCCAAGAAGCATTCATACAGAATCGGGTCGTTCGTCACGGCCTTAATGCGAAACGAACAGCTGTACAGATTCCAGGTTAGAAAACATACAGGGTGAATATGTATGAGTGTAGAGAAGGTGATTGTGTATGGGAAACATTTATAATGAAAAGATATATTTTGAAAGTATTTAAAGATTTGCTTGATAAGCACCTTACCGGACCTTACGAGCGTAATACAGATGGTTAATTTGGTCATGTTGATCTGCATGTTGTTAGTCAGAAAAAAATGCAACCACCGCCTTTAGAATTTACATTGATTAATATTCAGTAATATTGTACTCCAATTTCCGTCTCTTGAGATTCATATTTTATCATCATCTCAGCCGAACACGTCAACTGCTGGACATAGGCTACCCCCCAATGAGCGTCATTGTCAAGATTCAATTTCACCAAAATTTAATCACACATCTCAGATATAGAACCACGAATGAATCAACATCAGATAAACAAAGATCGCTAACGAAAGAAAACGATGATAAAACATAACACAATAGCACATTACTCCACTGCAGTTTACTCAACAGTCGCTAAGCATTAGCGTATCGGCAAAGTGCAGGTGTAATGAGCGAGCTATTATAGCGCTAACTAGCATAAATACACTAGTAACTAGAGTCAAGCTAGCTTACGTATCTGAGGAGATCTCAGTGAATAGCATCGTTTAATTTTACGCTACTCGCGGGGGATCGGGCGTGTCCATTGTTGAAGTATTAGGTTTGTATTGTGAATTGTAATGTTATTACCCGACTACGGCGAAGAAAAAAGGAGGGTTATGATTTTAATCGTGTGAAAAATGGATGGATGATCATTATGGTGGTAAAGAAATGTGGCTGATAGGGCGATTGTAGTTCAATAAGTGGAAGGTGGAGAGGAATGAATCGAGATATTCTTTTTCCGCTATAAATATTATAAAAAGAAAGAAAATACGTTTATTTGCGGCAAACATGACGCTAAGAAAGGACAAATTACGAAAATACCAAGTTGCGTTGCTATAGAAGATTATATTATAAGTTCTGTAGCCTGCAGTAGGTACTGTTCAGCAGGGCGACAGAGTCATCCAAAATTTAAAAGACATCTTCAAACTCACATTCTTGTAACCTAAAAAAGAAGGTGTGATGACCACACGATAAAAGAGAAAACTTACGACTGGAGCCTGGAGTATACCCGATTCAGCGTCACCGACCCGAGCGTGACGGTTCAGTTCCGTTCACAGTTCAGAAAGAGAGCAAACTGCGCCTAAGGACGTTTTTACTTCAAAAACCGTAACGTACAACAATGAAAACCGTAACCCCGTTGAATTATACCGCATCTGAGTGAGCCGCAAAGTGGAGTAAGCGAACGACCGATGTTTTCACTATCGTTCGGCCAGTACAGTTAGCTTGAAGCCGGCTGAACCAACGACATCAGGTATGTAAGACGGGCTGCACACACCGCGATTATGTGTTGCCGATCTTTGATAAGCGAGAAGTCATTTAAACTGTCTGTTATTACACATGTTGCCTATGAATTATGTTTTTTTTATTGTTGAAATTTCGATTTCATTATCTGATAGAAATGTTAATATAGTTTTGTACTTTGGCGACTTATTGGTTAATTTAAAGTCAACATTTATTATTCATGTAGACAGAGCAAATAGATATTTGTCATCATTTTTCATTCATCTTTAACATCAGATAACTCATCAGTACTCATCACAATAGATAGATACTCGTACTACCTACTATTAATTAAAAATGAAAACCAAAAACAGTCCAAAGTCATGGTCCAGCTACTATATTAAATAAATTCCGTCTTATCTTGTTCAGTAGCAGAATACGGCTGGACTTACGTGTAGACGGCTCGCGTTTTCACTATCGTTCGTAGGAATACAGTTAGTTGGATCGTCAGTCGACCCAACGACGTCTAAGGCGGCTTGCACACTGAGCTACTGTGTTGATTAAAATAGTTGCTGATATTTTTAATGGGTAATGTGTGCTAGTGCTGTTTTATCAGTTGTCAATCATGTTGGATGTTGGAAAGGCGTTACATTACATCTGTCATCAGATCATCCATGGTTGAGTGATGCTTAGCATTGTCAATGACATGATTGCTTTTGGCATAGGGATGATATTACATTTTTTTGTGTTTTTAATTTATAGTCAGAATTAAAATATACGTTAAACATTTTAATGTTTAACGTATATTTTAATTCTGACTATAAAGTACACAGGGGAATAAAAATAAAACATGCCTACAAGAGAGAAGGGAATACCTAAATATAAATCTGATTCACCATAGGTCCCGCTGTTGGCTTTATTTTTACCACGGCGTGTGTGCATTTTTATAAGGGAGAACTTTTTTTTTTTTTTTATCGATAAACAATATTTTTACAAAATATTTTGAATCGTAGATAATGTTCTATGAAACAATAGTGAAACAGTTTCAAATAGCACTGTCAGTTTAGGTAGGGTATACGAACGTTTTAGCCGTTTATCACTCAACTTGAACATTCAGACATTGATAAATTGGAAGCTCCTGAAACACTAAACATTCTGTAAATAGTATACAATTTCAACCACGACTTCATTCTAGCACTAAATAACAGTTATGTGTTAAAACATTCTTCCCTTTTCAGTTATTTGCTTAAAGTATTTTTTATTGACTCTGTAATTCGCAATGGCAATTGAGATGATAAACGCACTCTTTTAAAAAATACAGTTTAAAAAAAAACAAGATTTTTCAGGCTTGGCAGTGGCTAAAATCTTTGCTGGAGAAAGAAGGCAAGTAAAGAATAAAATTTTATATTCATGAAAAATTCGAGTTACCTTGAATTCACAACGTCACGTAAACTTGAAATGAATTAACGGACAAATCTCCTAAGCAGGGAGATATACTTTGGAATGCAAATTCAGCTTAATATAGGAGAAAAGTGTATCTAAAGCTTAGGTCTCATTAGCGGGCGCGCAACCATGACCATCGCGGGTAGGTATGCGGTTGAGTTGCTAGTTGGCAACCATGTTTTTCTTTCATTTTTTTTTCAAGAACTTACTCTCTTGTCCGGGCTAAGACCTAATTTGATGTCTAAAAATACTGAGTCATACCTAGTAAGACGTTCAGTTGGGAGATACCTAAAAAGCGAAACTTTTTACACTTATAAAATGTCATTCAAGCTCAAATTAAAATACTTTTCAACCAGTTTAAGTTTTTGCTCTGCAGCTCTTTAATTGCTATCCGAATTTGGACGCTCTATAGTCAAGTGCGCCAAACCAACAAATACCAAGTATGCAACTCCTCAGACAATTAACTTGCCAGCTAATTAAAGAATGAAGAAGTTCTTAAGGAAACAGGTTGCCGCGGTGCTCAGTGCGGCAAGCTAACAACCTGTCTTCATTTACACCTACTGCATTATTTAATCTCAATGAATTATTTCCGCACCTTGCCTACAGCTGGAGGTACCAACACCTCGTTAGCACAAGTTTAAATTCCATTCAGTTCTTCAATTATCTCGCTGTTTTATGAAACACAATTATAATAAATATGTCCCTATATAGTTGACTGGACGAGTTATGTTTTTTTTTTGTATAGTTATTTATTGATCTAAGGTTATCCTAGTTTAGAACTTGAGACCTTTTCCAACAGCTTTAATGGCGACTTACAAAAAAAAACCTTTTCAAGCGGATTGGGCAAGAACTTATAAATAAACTGTAAATATTTTTTTTTAAAACAGGAAAATATATTAAAAATCAGGCAAAAACAAAATTGGACACAAAACTTATATTACATAAAATTCCTCGTAGAAGTTCAAAAGATTTTTTGTCTATTCAACTTTTTCTCTCAAGGGACTTTTATCCTCTAGTGAGTAACAAGCCTTACTCCCATAAGAATTGTGCTAAGGACTTATAAACAATTTCGCGTTGCTTATCGCTCGTATTATTGCGCCGTGAAAAAGTGGAGCAGAGCAGATATCGTTTTATAGGTTTAGGTTCACTAACTAGTTTTTTGTCCGCGACTTTGCTTGGATATCAAATAGTATTTGCTAGCATGGACTAGACTTGATATCAGATAGTATTTGCTAGTGTGAACTAGACTTGATATCAGATAGTATTTGCTAGCATGGACTAGACTTGATATCAGATAGTATTTGCTAGTGTGAACTAGACTTGATATCAGATAGTATTTGCCAGCATGGACTCGACTAGATATCAGATAGTATTTGCTAGCGTGGACTAGACTAGATATCAGATAGTATTTGCTAGCGTGGACTAGACTTGATATCAGATAAGTATTTGCTAGCGTGGACTAGACTAGATATCAGATAGTATTTGCTAGCGTGGACTAGACTTGATATCAGATAGTATTTGCTAGCATGGACTAGACTAGATATCAGATAGTATTTGCTAGCGTGGACTAGACTTGATATCAGATAAGTATTTGCTAGCGTGGACTAGACTTGATATCAGATAGTATTTGCTAGCATGGACTAGACTTGATATCAGATAGTATTTGCTAGCATGGACTAGACTAGATATCAGATAGTATTTGCTAGCGTGGACTAGACTTGATATCAGATAAGTATTTGCTAGCGTGGACTAGACTTGATATCAGATAGTATTTGGTAGCATGGACTAGACTTGATATCAGATAGTATTTACTAGTGTGGACTAGACTTGATATCAGATAGTAAATGCTAGTGTGGACAAGACTTGGTAAGTATTTTACTAAACTATGCATCGCCGCAGCATCGTCTTTATTTTAGTCTGTAGTAGTATATTTTTTTAAATTGTGGCCTAGAATCTTCATCTAGATTTTTCATCTTATGTACCAGTCTTTTAATTTATATTATATACCTATCATTTTCCCAAACATGTGGGGGTCGACTTATATTTAACCATATTATAATAACTGCCGGATTATTACTTAGAAGTGCTTTTCCAACTTATTTTTTTGGATATTTCGTTGTAGTGCGGTAAGACTGTTTGGGAGACTTTTGGGTTTACACCATTCATGAACTATCCACGTCAACTACAACTTGATTTTTCAAATTCATTGATCCACACAGTAGATATTCTCTCTTTCTCAACCGTAAGGCACACATTATTGTTAAAACATTTTTTTTTTGTATTTTGTGTTTCAAGAACGTCCAAATAAATGTTATTCTTTCTTTTTTTCATTCTTTCTCTATACATGATTCTCAATGTTAGCCTCCAATTGCCATTCAAGAATAAAAGCTCTTTATTTCCAAATTACTTTTTCTTTAGCTACAGACCCGTTCCATCCCACATAAATTCTCTCGTACTTATTGAATTTGAAGTACCTACTCATACAGGCAAAATCAATTTTGAGCCCGAAATGCCAAATGCTAGGTAATTTAATTTAGGTAGGCCTTAGACTAGATCGAAACCTTCGTATTTCATTAAATGATAAAAAATTGGGTGAAATAAAATAAAGAGTAGGTAAGTATTCAGAAGGCGATTGATTTTCTACTAACCCACATTTTGACAGGTGTCATGATCTTACTCTATAATTTTTTGCCAATCATATTGCAAGTGCGATTGTGTAGACAAGCCCTGAATGCTATCACCTGATTAAGCATAGCGTGACTCAGGTATTATTTATCCATATCCATAAAAATGAAAATGTTGTTCGTTGGTAATCACATCAATCATGAAAGGCTGGACCGATTTTGTTATTCTTTGTTTTATTGATACTAGCTGCGCCCCGCGGTTTCACCCGCATAAGTCTCAATCCCGTGGAAATATCAGGATAAAGGTCTACCCATGTGCCAAATGACCATGCCCTGGAATAGAACATAAGATACTTTTTGTCCCGATATTCCCACGGGACTGAAACTTACGCGGGTGAAACCGCGGGGCGTAGCTACTATCAATAAAACAAAAAATAACCAAATCGGTCCGGTTTCGAAAAAACAAACCTCTCTGAATCAAACGCATTTATTCATGCAAATATGCGATTATACAAAATTAGGTTAGTGCGTAATATAACCCGATGCTTGTGTCGATTGTCGCGAAAGCGCAGATGGTACCAAGATACCATAGCATACAAGATACCTAATATGGCATTTATAGTTGAAAATCTTCGCTTAGGATAGCTTTCGTAACACGTAAGCCTGGCTGGATATAGCCTAGAAAATGTAGGTAATGAAAAGGTGGCACTTTCTCGACAAAAAAAAACCCGTGCCCGGTTGATGGCAATAGGGTCGCCCCCTATTACATGGAACTTAGACATAACTGTACTACAGTTACACCTCTTGCGGTTGCGGGAGAGTCCGAAAGGGATACCGGGACCTTGGCAACAGGCAACTGAAGGAACACGGGTGGGTTTTAGTCAGTAAAAGTCTGACACGCCCTTCCGCTCCGCCCAGAGCGGGAGAAATCATTTGAAGATTTCCCAACCACAAAAAAAAAAAAGGTACACCTCTGCCGAAACCTCCTGTGATTACAGGCATGATGATGTATGCTATGTCCCTGACAAAAAAAAAGATAGAGGAAACAGCTTTTTTCTTATATACCTACATGAAAATAGTTCATGATTCACTGACTAACGGAGTCCAAGATCCTATAGCAACCTAGAGATTGAAATATTAGGTCCCCACCTATGAAATTGGCGTTTTGTATGGGGAATTTTAAAGAAGTTGCATTTTCATACTAACATTTTCTTAATTTATATAACAACCATGAACACTAATGTTTTAAAACTTTTATGCAGTAATGTTTGAAAACTAAGATAACGTCTGCCACTTAGATTAGGCGACAAAAATAAGTTTCGGTTAAGTTAAAAAAAAATAGTGGTAATTTCTGCTATCAAAATGAGGAGTAATTTTTAAGGTGTTTTTTATTATTAGAAAACTTAAATAATAAGGTTTTTTTTACTATTGGTAGTTTTCTATGATTGTCATTAATCGATATAATACCAAGCACTCGATGAATATTTTAAATCATAGAAGTGACGAGGTTCTCTATTTGTGAGAAAAAAACACCAATTTCATGGGTGGGGACCCAATACAAATAATAAACATTGAAATACAAATACTAAACGGTGAAAAATTACCCAAACTTCACAAAAATATGACCATCTCTTTATACAAAAAAATATAGTCGGCCCAAAAGCCATGTCACTCTGATAAACTGTGTGATTGATCACAGTAGCCACCTAAAGTGATTGATGGCATTCCCTCCAATGAGATAAGTTATGTAAATCGGCTTCTGTCAGTTAAGTTATATGCTTAAGTGGCACTTTGATGGATTCTAGTTGAGCTTAGTGTTTGGTTAGATGATTTTTAGCACATTGAAGGATATCACTTCGAGGGGCTGGTGGCTAAGTAATAACAGCCGCACGGGTCGATGAATCAGGTTAAACTACGCTTGCCACGGTTGGTCCGTAGACGGGTGACCATATTTGCATACCGAGACCCCTCCGACCGTTGTGCTTCGGAATGCAGAGATATAGAAACCTGAATTTTGGCACAATGTGATGTCTCCATGACGTGTACCGATCAATCAGACAAGAAAAAAACTAATTGTTTTTTTTGGAGTTCAGTTCAAGGTTTATTTATAATAGAGAAAACTCTTAGGGGTCTAGTATGGCTATAATCATAGTTTTCTTCATGTTTCAGTTTATAAGTTATGTACTTAGACTTATTACCTGTCTAAAAAGTTTAAGAACTTTGCGAGAATTGGCTGTAACGGCAGATCATTCATTTAGTCACAAACTCTTATTAACTTGAAATCGGTATACTTAGGAAAATAAATTAGCTAAACCTCAAAATATTTACAGGGTTATTTTAAAATACCGAGTCAAGAAATCTAGGATTCTTATCTGAAGATATCCTTATCTTTTTATTAATTTCTTAATTGAGTCGTATCTCTCTTATTAACATACCTACATCGGTGACTTACTTTAACCACAGTATAATAAAATAACAGTATTAAGTCTCGGCAGCGACCTTGAAATAATTACCTACGGCCGCTCGGTATGTAAACCTTCTGCGTCCGTACGTAACTGCCGCGCACTCAATACTGTTGCGTACTGTTAAACACTGGATTTCGAAGTGCGTCGTTTCCGTTTCCTATGAAGATATAATACTGTTACTTATTTATGCTGAGCTTTAACTTAACTCATTATCATTTACTAATTTAATGTTTATTCATTATAAACTTGTTTTGTGCCACCAAAAACGAGGTTTATACGGTATATCAACATTACTAAAAAAGCTAGATATCTGTCTGTTTGGACATAATTAAATATTTTAATTAATTAATTTGCATAATTTGGGCATTGAATTCGTGGTAAACTGTATTAAGATGTGCAAATATTAACAAGATAATTAATTAATAATAAATCACCGATCAAATATTGGCCCACTATCATGTTTAGCCTACTGTTGCTTGTTTCAGGTTGGTTTAAATTATTTGGAATGACGGATTAAATACGGACATCCATAAATTCATGCCTTCTTCCCATGGGAGGTAGGCAGAAACTACAGAAAGCCACCTGCTACGATCCTTTCGCTTCGTTTAGGAACAGGAAATGGTTAAAAAATGTTTTTTTTTGTATGGAAATACCTCAAGAAGTTAATTAATAAACAACTACAATAATTATAGTAGTAACAAAACTGATTAATAAAACTGTTACTCAAACGAGAAATAATCATCACTTTATACAGGATTAAAAAGTTTGGCTGTGACCTTACCCACGCCCCTATTCGACTTAATCCATACTTCCAAGGACACCCTGTATAATCTTGAATACTCTAAACCAGATCTACAACATAAAATCTGCAATGCTAAATACCTACAATCAGCAAAAGCCGCGACTGAATACTAGTTCATCATAAATAAACATGATAAGCATCAGAGATTTAATCAAAAACATAAAATCACCACTGTGAAACTCGTACAAATCATTAATCTTATCTAATACGACACAGTATGCTAAACTGTCTGTTCACATAAAGCTCGGGAAATTATAACCCAGTATTTTTCTTGTTATAACATCGAGGGTAAACATCGTGAATTTTATCAACATTCACTGTAAAAACACTAATAGAAAAGGTTACGTAACAATTGAAGCATTTTATACTGTACGTTTAGAATACAGGGTGTAAAAAGATCCATTACATTATTACTACATAATTATACACATCAACTACGCATACATCAAATTAACTATCATTGCACAAAAATAATTTCTGGGAAAGGACTTTTATTTTTGGTGTGAAAAATCGCTGTTTACGGTAGTGCATAACGTAACGCACGCAAAACATTGTTTTTATGGGTGCATGCAACAGTTCAGGGTTCGTGACGTATTTAAAATTAAGATAGTTCTTTAAAAAACGTCTAAAAAAGTTTGAACCTTTAATATCTCCGTAACCAGCAGGTTCCCAGATAAGGTCCAGAACAAAAAAAAGATCACAATGACGGGAATAACAAGTGACTGGGCTTCGTTAAGCGTCTTTTTACACCCGGTATAATGCCTTTATTCCGGTACTTTTTTACTCCAACTGCATCATAATGATTACTGAAATTAATAGCGGTTCTGAAATGGAGGTAGCCAGGATAATAGCCTAGACGTGATGGCTGGCAGGTGGAGTGAGGCCCTTACTGAATGGTTACCGAGAGACGGTAGAAGAACAGTCAGACGGGTGGATGACATTCAGAAGACCACGGGTAAAACCTAGGTGTGCCTCACAAAGACCAGGAGGAAGCATGACACAAAAGGGAGGATGCCTTAACTCAGCAGTGCAGGGTGGAACAAGGCTGCCATGCTAACAGTGATGGTGACTGTAAATATACTTTTGGTCATGTGAGTCTTACCATTGCGAGTTGATTTTCTGTCTGTTTCATGCTGGAGCCACACTAACGGTCAACGTCAATGCCCATCATCGCCATAAACAACGCGGTAATTATTCCGATAATCATAGCGAAAAATTGGGTGGCACTTGAACGGTCAAGGTCAATGTTCATTTGCCGCCATCCGAGTTATCACCTAACGTCAAACGCCAATGTGAATGCCGTTGGCAAATTCTCGCGATAATTTGTGGCTACACCTACGGTTAACGTCCATCATCGCGATAATCAACGGCGTTTCCCATGGCCCCAGCATTACAAAGTAAATCTAGCGGCAAGTCGTATATCGGTCAAAGTTGTAAAGTTAAAATAATAATTATTCCAGACAAGCAAACCCGCGTCAAAACCTTGTCATAATCAACTAGTTAATTAACTAGAATTAAGTCCGAAACCCAACGTTTACGGCCGTCTGTCTAGTTTTCACAATAATAAAAATATCTGTTATAGTAGAAAGCGATCGATTTGAGGCTCAATCGCCACAGAACGAAGACTTTAAGGCAATCAACGAGTTGATAACTTCTATACCTACATAAAATAAAATAGTCGCGCTACTCTTGGGAACTAATAGATGGATTTGAAAAATCCTTTTTGCATTTGATAGCTTCATTCTTGTGGAAGGTTATTGGACATCACGCTACGACCCTTAGGAGCCGAGCAAAAAGAAAAAAAGTCAGAAAGAATGCAAAGCAAAAACGAAGTACAAGCGCGGGCGGGCGATGCGATGCGTCGGGTTGGATCGGGGGAACAAGAAATTTCACGAGAACGAAGACACGGGCAGAAGCTAGTAAAAGATAAATTGATTTACACAACATAAATGACAGCTATCACACCGGAAATATTATCAAAATTAATTAATTTAAGAAGGAAAATAATTAGTTACATTATAATATAAAATTAAATTAAATAAAAATATTTTAAAGGGGGGTTAAAGTATTTAAAAAATATATATATATAATAAATTAGTATTGTAAAAGAATTTTTAAATTTTAAATACCCAGCTCACTTGTTCTAATTCTTCAAATCAACACAGAATGAACACGTGGCAATGCTGCCGGCCTTTTGGGCACCTTTCCCATTGACAGCGATGCGGACGAATTCTTTGATGCTCATGAGCCCCTCCCCTTTATTTTTTCTTTTTAATTTTGTTATATTTGTAATTGTACATACATAACGTGTTTGTATAGTTAATTTTATTTCGGTTTGTGTAAATAGGTATACTAGTTATTTTTATTTTATGTGTTGAATAAGAATAATGTAAGTAGGTAAATATTATGAAATTAAAAATAAAGAATAACAGTATGAACACAGAATTGTATCCCATATCAGAGGGCTTAGACAAGTGACAATCGCTTCGAAAGCGTTTCGTATTTCTACAATGACTTTCAACAGGACTGACATAAGCTTTTCGATAGCTTATGTTAGTCCTATACATTGTTGCCTTTTCCATCATCGATAGCGTTGATAGAATGTCACTTTGTCTGGGGTTTAAAGTATTGTAGGTACTTAATAACTATGGTGAATAAACAGAGTGCCCACAATGGGTAGATAGGCAACGCCTGGAGTTTATCTTATCTCATTTGGTACAATGGAACTATTTCAATGTACCTAACGTCTGTTTGAGGGGGACTCACTGCCTGGAATTTTGGCGAGCGAAAACTGGAGGGCAGTGGCAAGTTTGGACAAAAAGTTGGAATGATATTAGCCTGTGATACTGATTGCACTCGAGAGCAGTGGTGGCCCAGTGTTAACGGCCCTAGCCTACGAGTTGTAGGTCGTGGATTCGAACCCAGCTAGGAGCTTTACTTTGTGTAAATAATTTCATCACCACTGCTCTCAAAACGGTGAATGAAAACATCGTGAGGAGACCGGCATGTCCTAGAACCAAAAATTAAAAGGTATGTGACTTCTACCAACCCGCACTGGGCCTGCGTGGTGGATTACGGCGCACTCCCTCTCGCAGAGAGGAGGACTGTGTCCCAGCAGCATAGACAACATAAATATTAATAAACGTATTCATTCACTTTCTAACAAAGCCTTTATGATGAGGTGTTAAATGGACAACTAACACATTATCTCAAAAGCTCTTCAACTTGCAAAGCTTTCGAAAAATTTACATAATTGTCAAATAAAAAAATAAACAATCTTCACTAAAATAAACACGGACGAGTCAAGAGTTATTTTGCATAATAACCGTGACATTTAAAAAACACTTAAAATTCTCAAGTACGTCTCAATAGTAAAGCTTAGGGTACTCCTAAATCGACTTTCCACACCATTTCACAAATCGAGAAGAGAAATCCGAGATAAATTCGTAAACAAACCAGTCAAGATTAGCAACTACCCGGTTATTATCAACACTATCAATTTCTCTTTGTAAATGCTCATGTTTTACTTGAAATTGTGAGCTTTAACTATTCGAGCGATCAATTTGTTCGCTTCAAGTAGCGTGAGCTTGTAAGTAGACAATCATGTTAGCTTTTTGCATAATTTTATTATTAGCTAATCTAGCGGGCAGTGTGTAGACTCGCGCGTCCATTTCAACGCAGCCATTTTCTACTTTTCTCCTTAATGAACTGAACCATTGGGAATAAAAAGAAACTAATGAGTTGGCAAAATATGAATTACTAGCTTCCGCCCGCGGCTTCGCCCGCGATGTATGTCAATATAAAGTATATGTATAGCCTATGTCCTTCCCTTAATCTCCTTGCCAAATTTTGTTGAAATCCATTCAGTTGTTTAGGCGTGAAAAGGTAACATACAGACAGACAGACAGAGTTACTTTCGAATTTATAATATTTGGGATAGTATTACGTTGTGATTCTATCTATCTATGTATTCAAGTTTTAGAGTACCTATCTATGTTTTCTCATCATCATCTGTCCAGCCTTTTCCCAATAATGTTGGGATCGGCTTCCAATCTAACCGGATGCAGCTGAATACCAGTATTTTACATGGAGCGACTGCCCATCTGATCTCCACAACCCAGTTACTGGGTAACACTATACCTTGGAATTGGAGAGGCCTATGTCCAGCAGTGGACTGCTATAGGCTGATGATGATGATGATGACTATACCTTGGTAAGACTGGCTACCTATCTATGTTTTCTGTAATATTGTTTGCTTCCAACGATTTGTTTAACGGTTGTTATACAGGCTGTAAGGGTAAACACTCTTGTCCTTCAAACTATGGGTAGTTGACCTAAATATAAAAATAAATGACCGAACACAACAAAAAACAAACGTCATTTTCATTAAAAGATTTTAAAAAGTTTCTATCCGACACCGTGCTCTCTAGCGAAACAGCTGACTGACTGAGGGAGGGGTCGCGCTCGCGGCCGGTCAGGTTACATCCCGCACCCCCCGCCCGTGTTGATACGCAAGTTCATTGCCCTAGCGCATAGGGCAACGAACTTGCGTCGTTTGTGGTAAAATGTTGATTTAAAAAAAAGAAAAAAAAAGTTGTAATTTTCCATTGATTTTACGTTCTATAAATGAAACCAAACCACTGGTTACAAGGATAACGGTGTTTACCCTAACACCCTGTATGTAACATGTAAAAATTACTATTTCCTTTTTCAACATAGATTTCTGAAAGAGGAACTTTTTGGATGGTTTAAACACATAATAATTATAATCCATAATATGTTATTTTTACTTTGTTACTATAAGTTTTTATCAAGAATTCTTCACAAAAACATTAAATTCTCAATAAATATCGACAAGAACGTACGCAGTACACCCAGTACTAAAGTGTGCCAACACCTGCACACACGACTGACCCGGGTACATGGAACATAGTCAACAAAACAGTTTAGTTTGCAGGCAATTCAACATCTCAAATTATTATTACCTATCTACTAGACTTCTGGCTAATTTATATTAGTGCAAGTACCTATTTTACGAGTATGTTTATTTTATGGTTAATGTGTGTCTTATTTGTGCAGAATAAACAATTTTTCTTTCTTCTTTTCTGTCTGTCAGAAAGTTAATTGATTCAGGCGCGACATTGTGGAAAGCCATTATAAAATACAATAGACGTAGATATATTTAGTAGTTGACTCCGCGTCCAGCGCTCGGCGTGGCAACACGTCGTGTTCGGGTTCGTGATTGGTCAATCGTCATCCTGAGGAAGGCATCCTCAGGATGACGATTGACCCAGTCACCGTTGAGAGTTGAAACACGTGTCGATTTCTTACAGGGTTTTTTGTGACTTTTGAGGAATAGTTAAGCGGAATAGTGGTTACTGAATATATCTACGTCTATTGCATTTTATCTGTCAGAATAAAATCGCAAACTTATAAAGTCTTTAAACAATTGCGGCGAAATTTACCTATAGATTGCTCACCTACATTGTGATTTTGCACACAAAGATTACAGTAGTGTCTTCTGCACAATGCACACGGAAAAAATCATCATTACTGTTTTCATAGATTGTATACTGTTCTCTAACGACGTGTCATTGATTTGACTACCCGATACAGCCCCGCAGCTACGGATGAGAGGATAGCTGCTTGCATACTTATCTGTTTGGTTGACTGTACGTACTATTTATGTACTGAGCAAACGAAAGCGACATCTGACACGCTTTGTATGTGAGTGAGGTAACTTAATATTGTGAATTGGTTGTAGTTCAAAGAAATGTCGGTGAGTATTTTTTGATTATGGGATGAGCAGAGATTGATGTCGTTTTACGAAATTAAGTTTAAGAGCTATAATTAATTGTTGTTCCCTATTAACTTCTGCTTGGCAGATAATTTCCACGTTTTTATAAAGAGTTAAAAAAATATCTCACATTTATTAATTACTGTTATCTGGATTGGTGAAGGGCGGACGTTTTGGGGGACGGTCTTATGTAAATTTGACGTTCGAAAAGTGCTGATTCTCAGCCTAGTTTGAATAAAATGGCGAAAAAAACATCAGCTATTCCCTAGATTTTTATGTTCGCATACCTCGTCAAAATATAGGGAACAGCAGATTTTTTTTTCGCGATTTCAGCTTTTGTCCTAAAGTGAAAGCGGTTCATAATGATGAGTACAATGACCCCTTAAGAGATTTCGTTTATGAAAAGATACACCTTATATAGCAACAAGGGCTTAAGGTCTCACTTACAAAACCAATTCAATTAATAAGTCAGACTTAAATTACCTTCTGAGCTAAGAACAGAAACTAGAGCAGACTTTTACTAATCCAATGAACCAATCAATCTTATAGAATTAATTGGATTTAACACCCACATTGAATTTAATGATGGCATTAAATCTTATTGTAAGCCAGACACGTCTCATTTGCTTAGATCAGTTCGATCCTATAGTTTGGAACTGTTTTAAACAAGCTTTTGGCGAATTCACTAATGACTGAACGCGATCAGCAACTCTTAACCGAGTTGAAGAGCTGTCAGTGTCAATATTCCAAAGAAAATAATGACACTGACAGCTCTTAAGCGTAGATTAAGTGCGAGAGCATACTTATTTATTTCATAAATTTTAATTATAGTTCCAGCGGTACGTCATTACTATGGCCCTTACAACAATGTAATGGGATCTATTACATGACAAATAAAATAAAAAAACGTGCAAATGTCATCACAAGTCATAGTGCCGCCATTGTACTGCCGCTTGGCACGTTACATCGCAATAATATTATCTTAATATTTGTGACGTTGTACATAATCCTCCCTTTTCCATGGAAGTTGGCGAACTAGGACGCCTTAGACAAAGTGTCATTCTATCAGCGATAACGATGATGGAAACGGCAAAAATGTATGGGACTGACATAAGCTATCGAAAAGCTTATGTCAATTCTGTTGAAAGTCGTTGTAGAAAAACGAAACGCTTTAGAAGCGATTGTCACTTGTCTAGGCCCTCTGTTCCTCCTGTATAGAATTATCGTCAACTTCCCCCACAAGCTCTTTTATAGTATAGGTAGCAATTTGACTTACAATATCAGAGTAATATTGTAAAAATCCGGTCTCACACCCTATTTCCATCGCAACATTCTGTAGGTATATACCCCACAAATGACAGTACAAATATAAACGAATCTTGAACATAAGCTCTAAGAAAAACTTAGAAATTTTCTAACAACTTTTCTTTGAAACTCGTATGTTCCCGACAGTTGTGAGTCTAGTAAGACAACTCCATTATTCAGTTCCAAGCATTTAATACTTTGTGTCGCTACAAAAGAGTGAAAACGCTTGAAATATCGCGTACTAACACTTTGTATGGAAAACTTAACGCGAACTTGACTAAGTAAACTTACTTGGTAATAAGGGCGCGAATATTCGTGTGGGTTTTTCACGGTCGCTTTCCAGAACGCAGAATGGGAGGGATGTACCTAATAGGTGAGGTAGGTTCTTATTTATCTATTATGGTTCCTCCAAACATTGAGCGTAAATCGTGCGCGGCAGCCACGCGCGGCCTGCCGCGCTTTGTTTGACTGCCGCGCGCGAACGCTTCTGTATACCTGACGCGCACAAACATTCGTCAGTAATTATGTTTGGACGAATTATAAGCAGAGCTACGGCACACGCAACCGCTTTCATGCCAACTGAAGTACGCGGCGTATCTCGGATATGCCGCGCAGTACTGCCGCGCAAACATTCGTCGGTTTAGTCCACACTAGAGCGCGGTAGAAATGTGTCCTGCGAACGCCGCGTGTTGCTGCCACACTCTTGCCGCGCAATGTCTGGACACACCTTTACTAAGCTGGAGTTCCATATTCGGTAAAAAAATACTGTTGCTCCAAAATGGGAATGATTTTGAACGGACAACTATAGTAAATCTGTAGCATAGGGAATTCTGATTAGGTTCACTAAAGGAACAAAAAAAAAAGATTGTACAAGACTCAAACTGAGCAGTTTTCGCTTGTTATTCATTTTAATTAGAAGATATTTACACAAGCATCCTTTGGTATGATATTGAATGAAAAGCCATTAATTTCGCATTGCCATACCTACCCTGTTCTTCAAAATCGTCTCTCTTCATAAACTACCTAGACCGTCAAATAGGTACTCTCTTATCTACTCCAACAAAACTAAGACCCACGACCGGAATCAAACTAGTCCGAGTGTCCGACAGAACATTTCTTGGCGTTTGCCTCATGGACTATTAGCTCCATTGTAGGGCGTAATTGTAGGATTTCCGCGCGATGTGCAAATAGTTTCTCCGACACGTCGAAAGTAGTCGGCGTGGACGAAATGACCGACTGACACGAGAGAGCCCTACTGTTTGTTTTAAGGGCTATATTTGTGTTTGATTTTGGTTCGACAGTTTGTTGTGGTTTTAAATACTTCCATAATTTACTTAACAGTATGTTGGTGGCTTAAAGTTATTATTTGAGAATAGTAAACTAGTTTACTTAATATATGTTGTTAAATGTCGATGCAAATACTGAAATCAAAGCTAATATTATTTTGAACTATCAAAATATGCTCCTACCGTAGACAGAGAATGTTCCTACATAAATTATTTTAGGGCTTACGTCGTGTTGACAGAACTAAGTAATGGATAAAAACCAGCCAAGTGCGAGTCGGACTCGCGCATGAAGGGTTCCATACCATTATCTATAAAAACGGCAAACAAATCACGTTTGTTGTATGGGAGCCCCCTTAAATATTTATTTTATTCTATTTTTTAGTATTTATTGTTATAGCGGCAATAGAATACATCATCTGTGAAAATTTAAACTATCTAACTGTTACGGTTCGTGAGATACAGCTTGGTGACAGACGGACGGAAGGGCGGACGGACTGACGGACGCGATAGACGGACGGAAGGACGAACGGACGGATGGATGGACGGACGGATGGACAGCGGAGCCTTAGTAATAGGGTCCCGTTTTACCCTTGGGGTACGGAACCCTAAAAAGGGCCTATCAATCTTCACCAAGATATTAGAAGCCAAAATGGGTCCAAATTGTGCAAACACTTTGAACCTATTTTAGGGAACTTCGTGTCCTCGAGATAAGTGTATTTTTCGTAAAGTGGCTGTTACTCAAGCAGAGCAGTACCTACTTATCGCTACAAGGTTCTTTTGGCGCGTGGCCGAAATCGGAACTAGCGCCGCCATCTTGTTTTTCAATACGTTTCACAAAACAATTCCACAATGTTTACCAGCAGTGCCTTCCTGTCAACGTCACTCGAGCGCCAAAAGATCCTTCTGCCAGTGTACCTACACGTAACTTAAGCCTAAGTTAGATTAATCTCTAAGCTCTCTCGCACTATCGTGGACGAAGTTAATCTTATCAGAAATCTTGATCATGTTTGACGTAATAACCGTCTCCATACCCACCTTTTTTCTATGATCCGAAAGGCCCATAAACTTTGGTCCACGGCTCAGTTTCCGCCACTTTCCACACGCGGTGAAATGTTTGCACATCTCACGGAAATCCTACAATTACGCCCACTATCTCTGACTTATCACTGATGGCTGGTAGATAAGGCAGAGTTTCTCTTCGTAATCATAACATGACATAAAGGTAAGGCGCGGTTAAGTGATTGTTAGGGGCTTCAGGGCGTCACACACCGATGACGGTGTGGTAAAGTGGGGGACTGTCGATATGCTTTTGTTTTGATAACTATACCTTCGATGTGATACGGAAGGCTGGGAGGAGTTTATACCCAGCAAAAGACTTATAGGTTGAATTGATATCTTCGAATTTGTGTTTATTGTGTTGAAATACAACACTGGAAAGAAAAGAAAAAGCTCAGACTGAACCGTGTCTCACAGCAGCAATTTTGGGAAGATCACGAGACTGTTACATATAAATTATATTGAATTCATGGGCATCTTCTTAAGAGGTCATTGTGCTTATCATTATGAACAACTTTCACTATGTGACTAACCCTGAAATCGCGAAAAATAAATCTTTTATTCCCTACATTTTGACGAACTATGCGAACACAAATGTAGGGGACCGATGATTTTTTTTGGCGATTTCAGCGTTTAGTAGTGAAAGTTGATCATAATGATGGGTACAATGACCCCCTAAGAGATTTCGTGTATGAAAAGATACACCTTATATGGAGTCACAATTTGGTTTAAAATGTTCATTACTAATAACAAACATACTGGTAAGCACTTATACCTACATGAAACGTGTATGTACCTACCACTTACGTGAATACTCGATCGCCTGAGAATATTCTGAAAAACAAACTACAGGACTTCAGAATCAGTAGCCGCACTATCCAAAGACTACATTCCACCTAAAGGCTCCCGCACACAGGCGCGACGCGACACTGATAGAACAATTTCCGTTAAGTTTTCATAGAAATTCCACAATAGTCGTGTCGCCTGGTCCCGTCGCGCCTATCAGTGGGGGCCTTTAAACATAATCTTGGATCTTGAACACAACATCGTTGAAGCAACATTGGTGAAAATTCTATTGTCTCCGAGATACAGAATTTTGTTGAAATGCAAATAACTATTTGCGACAGCGAAATACCCTGAAGCTATCTAGTTCAAGTAGTTTAATAGGTATTTTATTGTTCGCAAGCATTTATGTGAACGCACCCAATTCTAAACCTTTGAATATTTCCGTTAGAATAGTAACACTGTGTACTGTCTCATGGTTTTCCCGGGATCCTGCCGTTTTGCCGAAAAGATTTTGCCCAAATTTCACTACCCAAACAAATTTTAGCAACCTTTTTTTATACCGATGCAATGTTTGGAATGATTTTAGTACGCACATTTTCATTTGGTCAAATTTTTACTTGGCAGAATATTATCAAGGATAATGTCATGCGGTGCGGTGAGCGGTGCCGCGGCAGCGGCCGGCGAGTGCCAGAAACGACTAGACTATATAAAAAAAAAACAGGCTACCCGAAACTGACGATACTAAACATTTGGCAAATTTTATTTTGCGCCAACTGAAATATTT
Source organism: Lithophane semibrunnea (assembly GCA_947363905.1). Classification (NCBI taxonomy): domain Eukaryota; kingdom Metazoa; phylum Arthropoda; class Insecta; order Lepidoptera; family Noctuidae; genus Lithophane; species Lithophane semibrunnea. Next base: position 14,878,971 of record OX376197.1, on the reverse strand, counting down.
GACTACATAAAAATTGGTAAAAGTACTATTTGTTAAACAAGTTATTGTTTAAACGTTCACTTGCCAAACATTAGGTTTGCGTTACAATTATTTGTGAAGAGATTTTTTGCTAAGTAATATTTTGGCAAATGAAATTATGCGGAAAATTGTTTGGAAAGTGATAATTTGGCAATTTATTTTCGATGAAACAAGGGAGACCCGGTTTTCCCAGTAACAAAGAAAACCGGCCAAGGGCGAGCCGGACTCGCACACGTCGTGACGTCATCACGCCAACGCCGGCTGTCACTGAAAACCAGCGGTGGGGCTCTGTCTTGCATAAGGTCGCAGCATTATGCTGAGCGATGGCCGTTTTGCATGAATGTGACGCATGTTTTCCCCCAATTTGTTATTTTTCGTTTATATGTCCTTTCTTAGCGTCATGTTTTCCGCAAATAAACGTATTTTCTGTCTCTTTCTTTCTTTCTTCGTGTGAAATTTTACATTATTTCCGAGTTCCGAATTGTACATTAGTTAGCAAAAAACGCCAAAAACACATGTTTCTTGTATGGGGGCCCCTTTATTTTTTAATTTTCCAACTTGTTGCTATACCGGCAATAGAAATACACAATCTGTAAAAAAATCAACTGACTACCTATTGCGGTTCATGAGATACAGCCCGCTGACTGACAGACGGACAGTGGAGTTGAATACGGTTTCGTTTGGCTCCTTTCGGGTACGGAATCTTTGGCCGGTTTTTTGTACTTATTCTTAGCTGTAAGCCACCCAAATATATACGATAAAATAAAATAATGTGGGTATACCCGGTTTTATACAGTATGCAAGGGTAAACACCGTTGTCACTCAAACCATGGGTAGTTGACTTAAATATAAAAATAAATGACCCAGTAACAACAAAAAAAAAACCTTATTTTCATTAAAAGATTTTAAAAAGTAAATATCCGTCACTGTCCCGATACTCATGGATACGCGTACGAGAGAGCTGCAAAACAGCTGACGGCCAGTAATGTAAAGTCCCGCGCGCCCCGCCCATCCCCGCGAACTGCCGGCCGCCGTGTTGAGACGCAAGTTCGTTGCCCTTGCGTGTAGGGTGAAATATTTTTGTGGAAAAATGTAGATTTTCTTTAAAAAAAAAAAAGTTGTATTTTTCCATTGATTTAACGTTCTATAAATGAAACCAAACCACTGGTTTCAAGGATAACGGTGTTTACACTAACACCCTGTATAAATCGAAGTTCGCAGTAAAATCTTTACGAGTATTTGAGTATTATTCCTCCTTAATTGAGTATCGGCAAATTACATTAGTAGAACTGTAAGGTGGGCTACAAGGTATTTCTCTACCTAAGTAACTAAGCTTAGTAAATTGATTGATTTGAAAGCCATCTAATTTTTCAGATCACGGTCTGTGATTTTAGTGATCTAAAAATAGATGTGCGGAGCACCCTTTTATAAATCTTGAAAATGTTGATACTAACCCAACATTACCAGTACCATCGAGTCGTCAAGTACTTGTACAAGATCGGTACAGCCGAGTAGTAAAGTGGAAGGCAGCGATCGAAAGTGAAGAGTGTACGCACTAAACAACTTGAAAGCTTTTACTATAGCAGTAGGGCGAGCACTTATCGTGGAAATGTGAGACTTTTCTTTACGAGGTTTTTTGATGTTCTTACTTAGATGCGGCTATGCTAGACATCAAGCTATACATGTCCAGTTTAAGCGAACCTCGCATTGAACGGAAATCCTTTACAATGCGAGATCAGCATAAACTGGAAATGTATAGAATAGAATAGAACATTTATTTGCGTATAGCTTGATGTGTAGCCGTGAGTACGTGCTATGATAGGTTTGGTTAGTTGTAGGCACGTGTAAATAACTCGGGTAGGAAGGAGTATTTACCGTAATAATTATTCGGAGAGTCGCTTAAGATCAATCCAATAGGAAGACAGCTAGTTTAATGTATAGGTAGTGCTTTTAAGTTTGAATCACATTCTATTAAAATACCGCGCATTTGCTCCTACGTACGCGGGCGCGGTTCCTTTGGTAAACTTTTGAAAATATCATTAAAAAAAATACAATAGACATAGATATATTTAGTAACCTATTCCGCTTAACTATTCTTCAAGAGTCAACCCTGTAAGAAATCGACACGTGTTTCACCTCTCAACGAGGCATCCTCAGGATGACGATTGACCAATTGCACCAGAACACGACGTGTTGCCACACCAATATACACCAATATTCATTTCATCAGTACCTTTGTATGTACTTCCAATTCAACTCACTTCCCAATCATAAACAACATTTATTAACATAATTAAATTACTTCTCTAGTCAGCGAAAACTCATTTTCATCATAAATCCTTCCATAAAAAAAAAACCTTTACCCAACATATCCCATCCTCGCAGACAGCATGGCGTCCCCACATAAGGGCCATGCGAGACAAATAAAGGTGTGTGTTAGATCCCATCACACCATAATTTGTATGAAAGTGAAACCACTTCGCTTTCTTTACACGACCTAGAGTTTGGGACACGGAAATTAACTACGTTTCCGGAAAAAAAAAAAGAAGAATTTCACACATTTTGTGTGATATTGACTTAAATTGAATAGAAAATTTGTGCAAATACTTGAAAATTATCATGAATTTATACACATATTTACTTGTAGCATGGAAAAATGTTTAAGAAGATCAGTTACGGCCAGAATTTCTATAAACGCATAGTGAAGTACCTCTATAGATAATTATAATTATAGTGATACTTATATAAATGTTTGTCCTTTTTGTTCCATGTGGTGTACTAACAAGTACTGTTATTGAAATAAAAGTATCTTTTAATGTATCTTATAATGTGAACTTAGTGTCACCGGCCTACTTATTATTTTTATCTATGGTTATTTCAGCATTAATGTTTTTGTAAAGATAAAAAAACGAGCTTTCAATGTGCAATTACATCGCGTTATCTCAATAATCAGGGAAAAAGAAAGAGAGGTAGACCTGTAGCTGGTTGGGAAGACGATATCAAAAAAACAGCTGGTCCCAACTGGATTCAAGTAGCCCAATCTAGAGAGGAATGGCTATCTTTGGAGGAGGCCTTCACCTATAGAGGAGTTCTTACAGAATGAAGAATAATAGTATAATAGTATAGGATTAAGGAAAAACTAACACAAGTAAATTTAGGAACCAAACTTACTAACAAAACTATTAATAGCATGTAAGTAAACTAACTTAATCTAATCAAACTTCTTGTTTTATAAGCTGTAAGAAATAAAAGGCTTTTTTATTTTTTATTTTTAATAAAAATAATTATTAAATTATTAATAGATTATTGACTCAATAATTAATAGATGTAGATTGCACAATTTAGATTACATTAGTATTAATGTTTGCAAAATTATCACAATTAAAGTCAACAAAATATAATAATATTTTTTTCTAAAAGAATTAACCCCAAATTTTTTCTCACGGCTCCAAGCGATGAAGCGTAAACCACATACGGTCATATTTTACCAGACATATTAAATGGCCCATGATAAACCATTAACTTCGCGATAAGCAGGTTTATATACTTATAACAAAGAAACATTTTATTTTTATTTTTGTCTGTCTGTCTGTTTGTTCCGGCAAATCTCCAAAACGGCTGGACGGATTTTGACGGGACTTTCTCGGGCAGATAGCTGATGTTGTAAGGAGTAATTTAGGTTACGCTACTTTTATTTTTTTGTTAATAATTAAGGTCCACGCTTCCGAAAACGGGCAGTATCTAGTTTATACAACATTATTTTTTGTTTATTCTAAACCCGAAAAGGGGTCATTGTACTCATCATTTTGAACAACTTTTTCTATGGGACCAAATATGAAATCGCGAAAAAAAAATCTGCTATTCCATACATTTGTGTTTAGTTAAATCGACAAAATGTATGGAACAGCTGATTTTTTTTCGCGATTTCAAATTTTCAAGAAAATACAGGTGCCATGATGCCAGATGAGACGTTGCGTGTCTTTGAAAGAATAGATAAAAGTGAGAATGAGAATCGAGATCGATCAGCTGCTTCTGTTGGTGACTTGTCTGGGAATAAGTTGCATGACTTGAGGTAACGAGTAGATAAACTCTCATCAGTTAATTGATCCAGGCGTGATTTTACGGACATCCATTATAAAATACAATAGACGGAGATATATTTAGTAACCTATTCCGCTTAACTATTCTCCAAGAGGCATAAAAAACCCTGTAAGAAATCGACGTGTTTCACCTCTCAACGAGGCATCCTCAGGATGACGATTGACCAGTCGCAAACCAGAACACGACGTGTTACCACACCGAGCTCTGGAGCGGGTTAGTCTCTGCGTCCAGCATCCGGTGTGGCAATGCTCAGCCTTGTCGACAGGTGAAACGTGTGTCGATTTCTTACAGGGTTTTTTATGAGTTAAGCGGAATAGGTTACTAAATATATCTTTTTATTGTATTTTAAACTCTAATCATTTTTATTAAGATTGTTTATACAAAGGTGCACAGAACTTATCTCTACAAACAATCTTTGTAAAAGCCTGCTACTCAAAGAAGCTTTTACCAATCGATTTCTAGAAGCCTAACCACTGTAATATTATCACTTGACACTGGTAGGTAAAATAACGGTGTATGACGGCAATTAGAGCGAACATCATAATTATCATCAGTCTGATGAATATTACTCATTTACTAAATTTAGGTAACTACTACAAACAATTTCTCATTTTGAGATTGCATTTCTCTGTACATAAAGAAAAAACTTTGACAAATAGGTATGCGGTTACAAACCCCATCTGAAAACAACGATATCTCTTCATTATTTTCATATTTTGGCACAAATATTCGTAAATCAAATAACCGCTCTACCGCTGCTCCGTAATTTACAGTTACCTACTGCGTAAAAAATATGGAAAATTTTCGCAAATAACATAAATTCTATTCTTTCACGTACATACATTCTGAATATGTCAAGATGCGAAATAATGTTTTAAAATATGAAAGAAAATATCGCAGAATTTCCAACAAATATTTCAAGTATCTTACAAAACTTGTCATCGCCGTAATTGAGTTCGTTTTTAGGGTTTCGACCCAAAGGGAAACCCTATTAGTAAGTCTCTGCTGTCCGTCCGTCCGTCCGTCTATCTGTCAGCGGGATGTATCTCATGAACCGTAACAGGCAGACAGTTAAAATCTCTATTGCCGCCATAAAAACAAATAAAGTCAAAGTTAAAAATTAAAGAGGGTTTACAAGAAACATGTTTTTTTCGGCGTTTTTTGCTAAATATTGTACGGTTCATTCGTGTGCGAATCCGACTCGCACTTGGCCGGTTTTTGTTATCACTGACAAGCGGGCAACTGTCCAAATAAACGTTATTCCTTCTTTCTTTCTTTGTCTGCGAGTGCCTATGGTACAGTTCAGCCATTTTGAAGCATAACAAACAGTCAAAAAAACTGCCTTTTGCATTGATATAATTATGATTCATTGATGCGAAAGACGGCTTCGCTTACTGAACAGATTTTCATAAAAGTGAGTATTGACATTTTAGTATCGACCTATCAGAAAAATCCTTAATCTTCTGTAAAGCCCCAGGGTGCATCTAGTCCCTACATATAACGACACCCAACCCATTATCAAGAAGTTTTAGACCATTAAAATCCTGTCTATAATGACACAAACTAATAACTTTTAAAATAATGGGCAGAGACCAGGATATGTGTGAATATCTGAATAGAGTCTAGGATTATAAACATGTCGGTACACAGAAATAAGCGTTAATGCTAACAAATAATGTGGCTACAATGTTGTGATAGCTTTTATATGGAAATAATAAGGCTGATTCAAGGTATATGATTTATATACCAATTGGAATAAATTAATGTTTGTGGACGAGATAAAAGATGGTGAACTGTTTGCTTAGAAAATAATGAAGATGTGATAATGTTTTCTAATTCTCTATATCTAATACCAAGTTTAAAAAAAATCCTTACTTTTTATATTATAAATGCGAAAGTAACTCTGTCTGTCTGTCGCGCTTTCACGCCAAAACTACTGAACCGATTTAAATGTAATTTGGTACACAGATAGTCTAGAGCCTGAGAAAGGACATAGGCTACTTTTTATCGACATACCACGCGGGCGAAGCCGCGGGCGGAAGCTAGTAAAAAATAAAGGCATATTATGTAAGAAAGATACATATTTATTTCGAGTTTATGACCCTGTACACAATTTTTGACTAGAGTAATAGGAACACGACATGGCAGCACATATTATAATTGTAATGAAAGATTTGATAATTATATTTTTGACTAGAGTAATAGGAACACGACATGGCAGCACATGTTATAATTGTAATGAAAGATTTGATAATTATATTTTTGACTAGAGTAATAGGAACACGACATGGCAGCACATGTTATAATTGTAATGAAAGATTTGATAATTATATTTTTGGCTAGAGTAATAGGAACACGACATGGCAGCACATGTTATAATTGTAATGAAAGATTTGATAATTATATTTTTGACTAGAGTAATAGGAACACGACATGGCAGCACATGTTATAATTGTAATGAAAGATTTGATAATTATATTTTTGACTAGAGTAATAGGAACACGACATGGCAGCACATATTATAATTGTAATGAAAGATTTGATAATTATATTTTTGACTAGAGTAATAGGAACACGACATGGCAGCACATGTTATAATTGTAATGAAAGATTTGATAATTATATTTTTGACTAGAGTAATAGGAACACGACATGGCAGCACATGTTATAATTGTAATGAAAGATTTGATAATTATATTTTTGACTAGAGTAATAGGAACACGACATGGCAGCACATGTTATAATTGTAATGAAAGATTTGATAATTATATTTTTGACTAGAGTAATAGGAACACGACATTGCAGCACATATTATAATTGTAATGAAAGATTTGATAATTATATTTTTTTTAAACAACGCAACCGGATAAAAATCCCATCAAACTCTGAAACCGTAAGTCTTCATGGGCCATAAAACCAGTGGAGATAATCCGCGGTTTACGGCACATAGCGATAGGCGCGGGTGACCGCGAACAAAGTTTATAATCTACAGACTTTGTTTGTGATTCAATGTTTGAAACTGGACTACAAAGAGATGACAGGAAGGACTTGAAACGTAAGGGCCGGCGCACACCTGGTGCCGTATTATGAAGGATTAATGCCACCATTTTTCCAATGTGAGAGAGAGACGGAGCTATACAAGTCAGCTAGCACCATCCCGTTTTCGCAGTGGAATACTTCATAATACTACCCCAGGTATGGCGAAGCGCGGCGCGGTTGTCACTGTTAAACAAATATCAACGTTGCGTGCCTAAAAATAAAGTTAAGAATCTATTCTTAACTTTATTTTTAACCTGAGACGCGCGCCTCTTGCCGCTTACGGCGCGCTCTCGAGCTGATGGAAGTTTATTTATTATCAACTTTATTTCAAGTGTGACAAGGTAGATATTTGTTTGGTAGTGACGAATGCGCTGCGCTGCGCCTTGCCAAATGTGCGCCGGCCCTAACATGTAATGTAACAACAATTGGGTGAGTTTTATTTCAAATTGTGGAAAAACAGGAAAGATTTCAATAGAATTTAAAAACCACTGTAATTTTTTTTTACGATTTACAATATTTACCTACTGCCTCGTTGGTCTAGTCGCGTAGAACAAAAAATATCGATATATTTTCTGCAGTAAAACAATGTTTCAAGCAACAAAGAAGCTAAAATTGAGGCGATAGGTAGCCAAAATATCGGGTCGGTCGAATAATAATAATAATAGTCCTCCAGACCGTATTTTCGGCCACGGCGGCCAATCTCAACGGAGACTAGCCATCGGCGCGGGAGATATTATAGGGATCGGTCGAATATTATGATGCTGAACAATGAATTTGATATTCTAACGGACTCTAAAAATTGCTGAACTATTTTGGGTCAAAAGTATTCTTATTATTTTTGTTATTAGATGTAGCACTGAATTTCATGCATGAATCGAAATCTACTGTTTTATAAGAATTTGTTTTTTTTTCACAAATCGGATATGGGTTTCATGGTGACAGTTGTTTAGGATGACGGGTAGAACCCAGCCTGTATATAGCACTAAACCCAGGAATAAAAATCAGGTGTCGACAAGAGTTTGTAGTTTACTTGATGAAATTGAAAGAATCGTATCGTTTATAAAAGTAAACTTAGGAAGTAATCGTACAACACAAAACATTTCAGTTGCCATATTTTCTTTTCAAGGACCTCAATATTCTTTGAGTCAAACAATCTTTTTTCCTAACAAGAAAAAAGTAAATAAATGTTACATTTCTATATAAAGAAACCGTATTTCGCTTCCATTATCTTCATGTCCAATAAAGTAAAATATATACTGAAGACTGAAAAAAGAAAAACTATTTTCTTTGTCAAAAGCAAATCTCTTCATCCCATCTTTCATTACTTTACAAAACTAAAAGATATATTTTATCCTAGCACAAATAAAAAGTTCTTGGCACAGACAATCTTAAAATTAAAGATAAAAATCCTATTATCTGCGAGTAATCAAAGTGTCTTAAGTCCCTTTTGTGAGTAAAAGAGGAAAGAAAAAAAAACTTTTGGTAAGCGTTGAATTATCGGCGCTGTTTCACGTTCATTCCAACAGTTGAGAACTCCTGACATTTCTTTTACTCTCTTGAAAGGAGAATAATCGAAGTTTTTGAAGAATATTTTAATAAAAAGCTGTGCGTTGTAAATTGATTTCTCGTATTTTTCCAGATGCTGGAATTGGTTTCATTCGCACGGGAAGACGGAACTTGGCACAAAGATTGAGGAGCTATATTCCGGACCAATAAATAAAATAAAAGTAACTTGGCACTTTGTTTCGTAAGGTGAAAAATATTGTGTTCATAAAGCAGTCGTTTGAAAATTCTGTTTCACTATGGAAACTAAAAAGTACAGTTCATCAATTCGAAGTTTAAAGTCGTAAGGATGACTTTAACTTGGGAAGTAAATCATAAAGTTCTTGATAAGAAGAACAAAACTTTTGTCCTTACAAAATGGTTAAAATGGGAAAAATCTTTTTTCCATTTCAATAATTTTGTAAGTGGACGTTTCAAGTAAAACTACATAAATGAAGCTAAGATACAAATTCAGACGCTAAATAGGTACAACAAGTACAACTAAATTACCAAAGAAGATCGAAAGTAAGTTAGTGCTTACTGACGTCACTTTGCTGATAAGTAGTGAACAGTCGCCTGATTGCGCACACGCACCGAACAAACACTGTGATTACTACGTCATCGCGTTTGTGCGTCTACTCCTTCACAACCGATAGCGTCGCTGTTCTTCACATTTATTTTTTCAGATGTAATACATTAATTTACTCGGTAAGTTAAAAATTATAGTTATGATTATTTTAAAGTAAGAAGCTAGATTTTACTAAAATAGTTTTTTGTTCAAAAGAAATAGTTTTAAACTACATAAGTGAAAAGATTTAGAAGTTCTTTCAGTAAAACTGTCATTGATGTTTTGAATGCAGTGACTTCGGACGATGATGCATGAAGAGTTCGTTAAGATCACTCTCAAGGTCCTTAAAACACCGATGACATAAACCTGTCCTTCGACACTATCGGTTGCCAGCAGGAGCGCAATCACGCGGGAAGTAGTGCACAAAGTGATGCTTACTGTAAAATTGCTCACCGTTGCCCGCCCGGGGCGCGGGGCGGGCGGGCGCCGACAGCGCTAGCAGCGCCAGCGCCCACCACCATGTCATCACAACCACACCTGGAAAGAAGAGAAAAAGAGTATAAGTATGAGAATATTTAACCGGCGAAGCGCCCCGCATTTTGCGCGCCAAAAATTCCCTAGCGTCCCGCGCCGCGCGGCGTAATTTGACCCGGGCTGACCCCGCTCACAAAAAACGCTGTAGCTCCGGTTGTATTGCTTAGATTTACATTCTGTAAACAGATTCGAGTTCTTGAACAATGGGGCCACACTTGATAACATCAACGACACTCATAATAGTACCTTAGTATTATAAACATCGTAATGAAAACAGAGAACAGGGCGAAAGCCGACTTGTTGCTGTAATAAGTTGATTTCTGGCAAAGTAATGGATCAATTTGCACAAAATTTTGGTAATATTATCATGAATAGACAAATAATCGAATTAGATTTACTTCCTACAAGTCTTACATACAATATTTCCTTATTATTCCAACTGAAACTTCATAGTGCGCGGTGCTGTCATTTTGCACCATTTACCTACACATGTAAATGCTTTGAAATATCTTTGAAAATTGGATAAAAATGAATGAATACTGTTCGAATGCATGAAATAATTCATAAGAATTCGTTTTAGCACCGTTACAGTTATTCACCGTCTAAAGAGACAAATCCATTGAAAAACAGTCAAAAAGCAGATAGAAAATGGCGAGTCACAAAATTGAAATTACGTAAAGTTTTAATTGCTCGAAGATAATTTTTACTATATTATTCCACGCAAACGATTATCTAAAAGGCTGCACTATATACTAATAAATGATTATTCATTTACTTACCAACGTTCCAATTGGAAAATCCTTCACACTACAAGAATTTCTAATACAACACCAGAACTGTCAAACGGAACTGATCCAAAGAATAAAATGATGCGTTCTTATTTTTTTTTTACAGTGTTGGTAACGAGAACTTTGGCATGTTTTGTTTTTTATGGATTACAAATATTTTTGCCAGTTTATTAAAAAAATCGGAATCGATTTAGACCATTATTTTAGGCAAAAAAAATAGTTTTGCAGGGGTGGCGCTGCTGGCACCTCGCGGTGCCAGTTAGACCTGACGCCATCGCGCGGAAATTGGCACACTGGAATGCCAGCTAGACTTTGGCGGTACTAACTTTTTTTTTATTATCACCTGGTATCGGACGAACTACAATCATCATGAAGAATTCATGTCATGGTAGGCAATGAAACTGGGGCCAGTGGGCCTAGACAAGTGGTTTCGCTTTCGCGTTTCGTATTTCTACAGCAACTAGCAACAGGATTGCTATAAGCTTTTCAGAACCTTCCGCTCAACTGTTGATTGGCCTTTAGAAGCCAATTAAAATTCTATTGTGTCTCGTTAGTGACAGTTGGAGGTATATATGAACCAATACAATATTCACTATTCCACCATTGTTATCGCTGATATGTCACTTTGTCTAGGCCCTCAGATCGATATATTACGGTCATCAGTCAGACCTTACCCTTACCTATAGGAAATTCAAACCTTATTTTGGACTCGTGGTGAGACCCACGAATCTACAGATTAATTAATAACATTCAACACAATACTTTTCGTAGTCCAAAATACTTCGTTAAATTCAATCATAACTTTGCAATAGAATAAAATTATACGTTTAAATAACTAAGCTTGTGGAAACACAATGAAAAATTAAATTCAACTCGAACACCTGCTCTCGACGAAATAAATTGAAAACACATTTATTTCAGACTACAACCGAAACTGAAAATGAATTATTTAACAGCAATTTAGAGTTAAAACGAAAACAATGGATATACATTATTTTTAAATAAAGCTAGTAAAAAAGTCATATTAATAATGCCTAGGGAGAAAATGAATATCGATACTTTAGATTACAAAAAGACTAGCATTAAATTAACGGTTTTTGTTGCATTAGTCTACCATACATGAATCCAACTGCTAGTAGTCTGCAGATTAATTTGGCAATTTGAGGAATAAGAATAAGAATAATTTTATTTGTTCCAAAATATACAGACATAAAATAATAATATGGTGATATACTACTTAATTCTATGTTCAGATATTGAAACATATGTGTCTGAACTAGATATAAAATATCTGTATTTCAGACATCAGCGCTCTTCCCTTGTTGTAGGCGACACTTAAATTTTTTAAATTGTTTGACCTCTATACACATCTATAATAAATTATATAGAATAGAATATCCTAATGTTAGTATTTAATTAAATTTTTAGCTTGCTAACTAATATTATAAATGCGAAAGTGAGTTTGATTGTTTCACTTTCACTCTAATACGGCTTTACGGATTTGGATGAAATTTGGCACATATGTAGACCATGACCTGGAATAGGACTTATGATACTTTTTATCCCGATATTTCTATAGGATCGAGACTTATGTGGGTGGTTTATTACAGGGCTATTTATGACTCTTGAAGAATAGTTAAGCGGAATAGGTTATTAAATATGTCTTCGTCTATTGTATTTTATAATGGATTTCCGCAAAGTCACACCTGAATCTAGCATAAAAAGGGTTAAATTACTACAAAGTTTTTTATCCAAAACTTTATCAAAAGTCTGTCAAACACTCTCTATTCTTTACCCTCGTAAAAACGGTTCATAAAACAAAAGATAATCACATAACTCCCATACATTGTTTATCACCACATCATATTCAGGGCACAAAGTATTCAAGCCTTTATGCTCAGTGGTACATATTTTTGCTGGCCCAGTTATGATATAGTCGACTATTAAAGTCAGTGCGATAACTTTGGAAAACAGACGTCGTTAATATTTATGATGAAATGTAACAATAATAATGATAATTTCTTTCTCATTTCTCCTTTCGCAGGTCTGCTGGAAGAAATTCCTTATGAAATAAGCAGTACCTTTGTACTCATATTTTAACAATGTCGTATCTATTTTTTATTTTACTGTGTGTAGATATATAATAAAATAAATAATAAGTTTATATTATTAGTGAATTAAGAGCTATGTTGAGTGCGAGGTTTTCAGGCTTTGGGGGGAGATATTTTATGTAGGTCTTTACAACAAATATTTAGGTAATAATTATTATGTGAGAAGGATATAAATAATTAATTGTAGGCTTAGCAGTGACCGTCAGACTGCCAAGGTCTCGAGTTCGAACCCAAGACACGCACCTCTGCGAGAAAGTCCGAAAGGGAAACCGGGACCTTGGCAACAGGTAGCTGAAGGAACACGGGTGGGTTTTAGTCTGACCCTTCCGCTCCGCCCGGAACGAGAGAAGTCATTTGATGATTTACAATCCTAAAAAAAAGAAAGATTTCGATTTTTCGGATTCATGATGTGCGTATTAATGAGGTGAAGGAAAATATCGTGAGGCATGCCTGAGAAATATTTCTCAAAGGCATGTGAAGCCAAGTCAGAGGCGTGGGTGGCTTATAAACTCTGACACCAGATTAAACACTAACCACACGAAAAAGAAAGAAAGAAAAGGTTCTTATAACTTTTTTCAAACGTTCGAACATAAAGGTAGGGAACAACTGACTTTTTTTCGCCCCTTCTGAGATTTCATATATGAAAAGATACACTTTATTTAAACACCACCCTAAAAAAATAAGTTTCATATCCAGACCCAGACATCAAATCATACAATATTTTTCACCACACGAAATGGGTCACAAACACAAAACTCAATTCCGTCAGTTCATACAAAAGACCTAAGAAATTCCTGAACAAATACCAACAAAATACATCGTTTGGGACACGACAGGAGGACAAGCGACAAACTTCAAAAATTGCTTCTAAATCTCATAACCTCCCATTCTATCCCTCGTCACAAGGCGAGTTCAAAAACTCTGTTACACGAACTATTTTGAGGAGGGTGGTCGAAAATTTAGATTAAAACTTTTGTTATTTCACCAACAACTAGCTTTGTGTGGCGGTGGAACGGTGATTTTGCGAGTAGTGTTAATGTGGGTATGTAAAGGGTTATAAACACTTAGCAATCATTTGGATTTATTTACATAATTGGTTTTAGTGGTTTTTGGTGAATTGGTTTTGTAATTGAACGGAGTTTTAGAGATATGAGAAACAGGGTGTAAAGTTCACTCATCTTCTATAGAAAAGAGAGGATCGTCCAACCAGACGGTTGTCGTGACTGGCGGGCCACTGCCCAACGTTTGATGTCTGAATTTTGTGTATATTTCCATCATGCGGTAAACTCTAATTGCGCGATGCAGATGTGTGACGTCAGGCCTTTGATGCGTAGTTCGCATATGGCGATGTAGACGCTGCCACACAGTTTTAACAACCAGTTAAGTCTTCATCTAGAACATCATCATCTTCCTGTCCATGTCCCATGTTACTTGGGGTCGGCGCAACACATTTTCTCTTTCCATTCTCCCCTGTAGCACGCTATCATTCACTCCCTTCTCTATCATATCATTCCTCACACAATCCATCCATCTTTTCATTGGCCTTCCTCTCTCTCTCCATCGATCAACATTTATACTCATCACTCTTTTACTCACATGCGTTTCCTCCACAAGTCTTTAGAATAACACATGATAAAGATGACAGGCAAAGTTTCTATCATGCGAAAAATTAAAAAAAACTGAACGCTCATCCCAGCGTATTCGTCGAAATTTGTACTCATTGAATATAGCATTGTTTTTCATGTTCATTTCCGTACATAGATCTTTTAAGACACCTTTACACGTCAATGTTTGTTCACTATTTCAAAACTAGATGGCGCCTTTTCTAACTGACTGATCACTGAGAAGAAATGCCGAAACAGTCAGTTTTCAAACTTATTTCTTTATCATTAAACTAATTATTAAACCCTAATTTGCTCCCTGTTTTTGGATTATTGTTCTTAAACACAATACACATCACATCACTATCGGAATCAGAATCACTTATAATAAATATGATACTCAAACTGATTAATCATCTCCTCAAAGATACTTAACTGCTCTCTATAGATAAAACAGATCAATCAATCGATCATTAGAATTTCACAGCTCATTTCTACGTTCTAAGCGTCCAGACAAGATCATCAAAATACCATTTACTAAGAGTTCTTATCATACCTGTCTGTACTAATTCGTTTAGCGGTCGTTAAAATATTTGCGATAAAATGTTCTGGTTTAATCACTGACTAGGTGGTTGAAGTACAAGAAAATATAGGTTTCCTGTCAAGGTATCTAGTGGATTTATGTTGTAGTTCGAATAATTGCTATCTGAATTCTGATAAATGAAGATGTTTTCTTGATGTTGAACTAATACTGTCTGTGAAGCATGTTAATCGAAGGAAATTTTGGCCTGGTTATGGGAAAAGGAAAATAAAGTAGGTACAATTGCTTAAAAAAGGAATGATTAAATCCTAATCCTAACTAATATTATAAATGTGAAAGTGAGTTTGTTTGTTTGTTACGCATTTACGCTAAAACGGCTGAACGGATTTGGATGAAATTTGGCACAGGGGTAGACCATGACCTGGAATAGGACATACTTTTCATCCCGATATTCGCACGGGATCGAGACATACGCGGGTGAAACCGCGTGGTACAGCAAGTAAATAATAATAAAAGTAAATTAATAATTTTACGAAATAACGAAACAACACTTTACGTTTGAAGACAGATAAAGGGTTACAGTAACAAATTCCATTAAAGTACCAAATTACGACCAAAAATTTATCTATCAGAGCAAAGACATCAACGTTTATGATTATTACTCCCTATAAGCCAAACTGTGAGCCCAAATAGCGCAGAACTGGTGCCCTGAGACAGTGAGACGGGGTCGCGGCAGACCACGTAGGAGATGGCGGGACGAGATGGATAGGTTCCATCAAAACTGGAAGGAGGACGCGCAGGCTCGCGAAATATGGAAGGAGTGGAGGGAGGCCTTTGCCCAGGAGTGGGACAGAGTAGGAAAAGAAAAAGAAAAAAAAAACTCATCATAAGATAGCAGGAATCTCCTCTTGCCTTCTAAATGTACTCAAAATCGTCGATAAAGGTGAAAGTGAAGAAAAAAATCACATTTTACGATCGTCGAAGGTATTACTACAAAACGTTTACTTCTGACGTAACTAGAACCCGCCACTTAAGTTTCGGGCCATAAAAACAGAGGGGACCATTAAACCATTAAAAAATGGAAAGTAAAAGCGGTGATGTAAATCTTTCCATTGATGGCCTTTGTTCCGAAATGGAACGGAGAAATAAATAAATTAATGAAATTGAAAGCTTATGCTTGGAAATAATTACCAGTGAGCTTGAGTTCTTTGAGGCTTTTGCTAAAGAAAATACTTTTATTTGTAATCGATTTACAATTTGGGAATTTGAATAAATGGCTTTGACTTCATCTGACTGAAATAATTAGAAGTGCTTTTTTGGTTACTTAAAGCTCAAATCAGTTACTTTGTACTATTTAATTTATAAATCACGCTAATATCACAATAAATTGAAATTATTTTTTTAATTTTACTATACCATCATCTGCCTAGCCTTTTCCCAACTAAGGTGGGGTCAGCTTCCAGTCTAACCGGATGCAGCTGAATACATGGAGCGACTGCCTATCTGACCTCCACAACCCATTATCTGGGTAATACGATACCCCTTGGAAAGACTGGACTGGAGTGCTTGTTAATCTCTGGACGATTATTCATCGAGTTTTCATTTTTCGTTCCACACGTGTTCTAGTATGATTGCTGAAGACGGGTATCGTCGCCGAAGCAGGCCTAAAAAACGCTGGCGTGACGATCTTGCCAGATTGGTCGGAGAAGACAAAACATAACGAGAACTTGAAAATTATGGGGTTAAAAGGATAATAATAAAAAACAAAAAAAAATCCTCGAAACTAGGTCGAACGACAATTTTCGCAGCATTACTGGTAACTGGTAATATCTGGACGAGAGTTTTCTAAAGAATCAATTTTTTCTAACTGAACAGACAGCTGTGCTGCTGAGGAGTTTGTTGCGCCACTTCTTCTTCCCAGCTAAAGCACTAGGAAGTGGTGAAGGGTGGGCGTTTTGAGGAACTGTATTATTTAACTTTGACGGTCGAAAAGTGCTGATACTCAGTCTAGTTTGAATAAATGACTTTTGATTTTAGGGTCGAAATAACTGGCGAGCGAATGGTCCGCGTATGTCCAATAGTAGACTACTCTATTAAGGCTGAAGATGATTCCCGCTCCTCACAAAACATTATAGAACTCTGTCCCAACGTTCCAATATATCGTGTATATTGATCTATCTTGCAATAGAACTTTTATTAGAAGAGAGAGTTGAACGATTCGGAAGAGGGAACATGCGTCAAAGACATAAATATTCTCCGCACATGGCCGGAATTTTTATTAAAAAAGCGACCTTTTTAAAACAATCTTGTTGAGTTATTGTTGAGGAAGGTTCGTATCTATCTTTTACCTTTAAATTATTTGGGTGCTTCTATGTAGTAACAAGAATTTAAGGTTGTGAAAAAGATTCATATTAAGATAGATAGATAGATAGAATACTCTTTATTATGTACACCATAAAAATTACAGACATAAATTAGAAATTTTATATAGGGTGACACAATGGGCGGTCTTATCGCTAAAAGCGATCTTTTACAGACAACCTTTGGATAAATTGCATTGCATTTGCAAAAAAACTGTAAAATTATAAAGGAAGTTTTATAAATGTTCATGACAAAAAAAAAAACGAAACGTAAAATAAAAATCGTATCGTCTTATCGTATAATAAATTAAACTAATCACTAGCAATTAGCCATGAAATCTCAATAAATAATTTATAAATAATATCGGTCTATAAAACCTTAATATGTTCCCGATAATAGTTTCAAAATAAGCACTCCCGAAGAAATAACGCGAACTAAAATATCTGATCAAGCTTAGAACCTACACAATATTAATGGACTTTTCTAAAAAAAAAAACGTCGTCAGAGAAAACTGGGTTATGTCAACCAGTCTTGCACAGTCATTATCTAGGACCACCTGAGTTAATATACCTTGAAGCTCTTATAGAAGCGCTCTGGTAAAAAGCCGATAGTCCAGTGTACGAAGATCTAAAGAGTTGGCTACTGAAAGAGCCTGCTTATAACTAAAAGAACTTTAATTAATATCTGGTATTTATTTACTTACACTTAACTTATCATTCAAATACAGTCCGCTAAGCCTCTAGAAAATAAACTACCTCTTAAAAATTTTGGTGTCTTGTAAGTTTTGTCAAACAAAACTTATTTGACAGCAAACATCTTGACTTTTGACGTCCCATCATCAGATTTGTTTATCAAAAACTAAATAATAATCTGTTTTTAACCGACTTCTTCAAAAAGGAGGAGGCGATGTTACCCGATTACTCCGCCAATTATGAATCGATTTTGATGATTCTTTTTTTGTTTGGTAGGTCATGCTTCAGAGGTGGTCCCATATAAATTTTATTAATTTTGCTTGCGTAGTTTTTGAGTTAGCTTCAATAATTACGTAGTTTTCCCACTTTGCGATGTTGATGACATGTTAATTGACTCCGTCACATAGCAGACAACGGTATACGAATTTGTGTGGGGTAGTTACCACAACTAAAAAGTGAAAAATAAAAACTTTTTACAAAAAAAAAAACAACCGACTTCCAAAAAAAAAGTGAAAAATAACTTTAATTTCGGAAGTCGGTGGCGTGAACGAAAATTGAAAAGCAAAGACACCGACTTCCGAAATTAAAGTTATTTTTCACTTTTTTTTTGGAAGTCGGTTGTTTTTTTTTTTGTAAAAAGTTTTTATTATTTTTCAAATTGACCCAGCAGACTTGGTCCTATTTCACTCATGCGTACAAAAATGCCATAGAAAAAAAGACATTCAGTTTTTCGCGTATTTGAAAGTTACGAACATTTTAAAGCATTTTTTCTATAAATATGTCTGATTTCAATAAAAACAAAGTTTCATTTGTTGCTTTCCTAATCCTAACTTAATATTATAAGTGCGAAAATGAGTTTGTTTGTTTGATATTCGTTCATACTAAAACGGCTGAAGGGATTTGGATTAAATTTCGCACATGGGTAGACCATGACCCGGAGAAGGACAAAGGCTACTTTTCATCCTGGATCGCAGATCTAGTCTACAATAAAAACATGTTGGCAAACAACTGAAAATTTGCAATGCGTAAAGTATCTCTTCTCTTCTAGTAAATATAATTCCTCGTAAGTTTCATTAACTAGACGCGTGTAGACAAGCGTGCGAACTAATCACGGAGCTACAGAACACTGTGGGACTATACTTACTGATGCTAGTATTGTTTTTGTGCTCACAGTTGTACCTCAGTATTGATGCTGTAGCTATCTGGAGTTTGACACTTTGTCTCGTGTATTGTCTGGCTTTTTATATAGTGTAGGACTGTAGAATATAATAAAACTTTTATTGGCTATCGTCTGTCAGAACATGTTTATGAGGTTTAGCGATATTCTTGCAAAATGAACTGAATTTCTTGTGTCTGTCGGGTTATGTTTATAAGGTATCAGTCCATTTTGCAAAAAAAACCGCTAAACATAAGCGATTTTTTTGCAAAATGAACTGAATTTCTTATGGATAAAAATGATAATAGTAGTATTTAGAAATTATTATGTTATTCGTGTTTTTAGCTATTAAGATGAAGTAATGATGATGAAGTTAAAAGCTAAATTAAAAGGCATAAAAATACGAATGAAGCACTAAAAATAAAGTTAACAGTAACGGTTATCAGTCGAGAATTTGCGCCATACAGATGTACCACTCGCTTGACAACATTTGAAATAGTACTGTATCTTCACACAAGCTTCATCAAGTATTCAGCTGCATCCGGTTAGACTGGAAGCCGACCCCAACATAGTTGGGAAAAGGCTAGGCAGATTGAACTGTATCTTCACACAAACCCGCACCAACAGACCAAACCGTACCATAACATTATTATAACATTACAGACCACTAATCAAGAGAAATTGTACTTTCATTGGAAATCAAAATGGAAAATGGGAAGTGTATCACACAATTAGATGCCATGCATAAACCGTTTCATCGCTAAATTGTCCATACTTAACTATCATTACGGGTTTACTACGGCTTAGTGAAGGCGAAAATATTAAATGGTTTGGGTTTGACAGGTAACAATTACTTAGATGGTAATAGCGTTGTCTTAATAATTGGCAAATGCCGTGAATGTTGGTGGTATGGCCTCATTAAAATCTTCATTAAAAAGCAGGAGCCGAATTATAATAATTATGAATTGCATAAGGCCATACTATACGTGTATTGGTGTTTTATTATATGGTATTTACAAGGCAGATGTGATGTATTCGTGATGTTTTTCAGAAATATCAGGTGCGTAGTGTACTCGCAACCGACGTGCGTGTATGACCAGAGGGCCAATTCTCTTCCATAAAAAAAAAACAAGTAATAAAAACTAAAACCCAACTACGACTTAAAAGGTACAAACAAGACACCACAGACAGACAAATTAAAAATCCGGAGTCACACGTGTTAGGGCATAAATCGAACAGATTACGTGTGACTCCGGATTTGTAATTTGTCTGTCTGTGGTGTCTTGTTTGTACCTTTTAAGTCGCAGTTGGGTTTTAGTTTTTATTACTTGATTTTTTTTTAATTCTTTTGGGGTTATAATATATATATTTTTGAAATGTGCTCATTAAGCCCTTTCATTTGATACCCAACATGGTACGATTAAACCATTTTTTTTTTTAAGTTCCTCACTTTATGTCCTCTAGAGGGCGCCATTTTTAATTCGACGCTTCTAACGATACCTCATTTGTCAAATTGTGATAAGTGGTTTGGAAGATAGGAGGGAACAGATGAACATACATACATACATACATACATACATACCGGTCAAAATCATAACCCTCCTCTTTTCTTCGCCGTAGTCGGGTAAAAATCGTTCACATTCAAGTCGCAATCTGTCAAACTTGTCAAAAATTTTGGTAAATTGATGGTTTTTTTGACAGATTGCGAATGCGTTGCGAATGTGAACGTTCTTAAAAATAAGGGAATTGCCCCTCAGGGGGCCTACCACCACCCCTTACAGTAGTATTATTTTAATATTACTTCAGTGTAGGAAAGAGATGAAGCTCTACAGGACTCTATATAGCTCCATCTCTTTCCCCCACGAAGTAAGATTAAAATAATACTGCTGTAAGCGGTGGTGGTATGCCCCATGATGTGTGAACGCAAACGAGGCAGAAGGAGTATGTAAGGAGCGTACCTGGTGACGTTCTGTAGTTTCTAACTACCCCCATGGGAAGAACTCGTGAGTTTGTGTATGTATGTTTATTAATAATGGCTCTGATAGCAGAATTTGTTTTTAATAAGTAAGCCTAATAAGTGGGCGAATGGAACGTGCGTTTGGAGTCTCTCCAAGGGAACGAATTCGGAACGAAGATTCGGCAGAGAACCAAAATATGTCGACATAGGTCACAGAATAAGCAAGCTGAAGTGGCAATGGGCCGGCCATATTAGCCGTAGAACCGATGATCGTTGGTAGATGTATTTTGAGTGGAGACCGCGAATCGACAAAAGTAAGGTAGGACGCCCTCAGTCTAGGTGGAGCGACGATCTTCGCAGCGTGTCTGAGAGTTGCTGAGAATCGAGCTGAATGGCGTGCAATTGGAAAGCAGTGGACTGCTATATGATGATGATGATGATGAAGTAAATCTGCGATCTCCTGGATAGTGGATGCGACCGCGACGTAATTTAATTGGCTGTTGCAGTCCACTGTTGGACATAGTTTATCATGTCTCCTTTAAATTGCAGTGCAAGAATCACCATCCGCCTTCGGACCTAGTCTACCCCAGCAAATTCAAAATGGTCGCTCTATCAAGCACTCGCTTATAATACATATTATGTTATGATAAACTCCAATCAAGGACTTATCGCGCCTGTATTCCCCGAAGGATTAGGTAGTCTTGTACCTATAGTACACCCACATTTCGCCAGTTATGTTTAAGGGCGCACCCAATCACAAATTGCTTAGCATGATCCTCTGTTATGCCGAAAATACTGCAGCATTAATTTTGAAATAAATATTACCGAGAAAAAAACTGCTGCTGAGCCTGAGGTCCTGGGTTCGATTCCCAGGTCGGACAAAGTGTAGCAGTTTGTTAAAGTTGAGGATTGATGCTAGGTCTTATGTGAGGCGAAAACACGATTACATAAAATTTTCTTGATAGAAAAAAATTCCAAAGTTACCTCTGCACAAAATTATAAACCACTGGTATTCAAAAAATACTTCAAATTAGATCATGAAACTTTGCATGATAACTGAACTAACTATAAAGCAGGTCTTCTGTGTGTCATTTTTTTATAATTACCATTATTTTCAACGTAAAAGGCAATTACCTAAACTTTTCGACGCTTTAGAGCCGCTAGCACCCCACTCCGTCTCGTTCTCACTCAAGTCGCGAGTAGTATGGTGCGAGCGGGATAAAATCTGAGGTAGGGTGCGCCCTTAATTCCTATGTAACAGGTTCTTATCAAAATCTGGTCAGACCGATTCCTTCTTCGACAAACATGGCCAGTTCTCTGCTGTTCGCTACACAACAAGCTAAATCGATTACCGACGTTAGGAAGCCATTAACACAATAAGTTTTTCCACATTTCCTAGTATCATGGAAATCTTTTACTACAAGGGACCTGATTTGCAATTTCTACGGAACTTTGTGGTTCAATTAAATTGAAAATTATCTGAACTCGTTTAGTTTCGCTACGCTTCCAACTTTCTACGTTTTAATTCGTTGTATGACAGCTTAGTTTATCGTGAATTTGTACTTTTATTTCTATTTCACCACTGTGAGAAATGAATGAAAATGTCTTTATGAAAGTTTAATTTAAATGTGAGACTAATTTGCATCTATTTGGATTCTATCTTAGCCGGAGTAGTTTGAGCAAATGCAATTGCGACTGGAGTAAGCTTTTGAGTTTTCGTTCCAACATTGAGCAAAATTATGTTTGTTTAAAGGGTCGGTTTAGTTACACGAAACGTGCGAATGCACATTATATCTCAACTTTTTTGTGTAAACAGCGATAGAGCATTCTTTCGTTTGTCTATATAATAATGTCAAGAACCAGATTTTATTTTTTATTCATATTCTGTAAGGCATCTCTTTAGGTCATGAGCTATCCGAATAACCAAAAATATTTGGCCTAGGTCTAGGGGGAGGCGTGAAAATAGATTCGCAGTTACAATCCATACTAATATTACAAATTCGAAAGTAACTCTGTCTGTCTGTATGTTACCTATTCACGCCTAAACTATTGAACGGATTTCGATAAAATTTGGCAAGGAGATAGCTGGCATCCCGGGGAATGAAATTGGCTACTTTTTATCGATATACCACGCGGGCGAAGCCACGGGCGGAAGCTAGTGTATAATAAATGGATATCAAGAAAAGAATGTTAAAGAGAGAAATAAAAGAAGAAAAAAAAAGATAAAGATTGAGATTCTTGCTCTTGTTCATTGTTTGATCTAAACCCACCTTTAGGTACGAAAAATATGTCGAATTGGATATTAATTTTCATGATTTCTGGTGTTTTCATACAAATTAAATGTGGTTACCAAAGTAGCTATAATTTAAAATTATGCTCTTATCTTACAGATATTTATGGCATTTATTAGATTTTCTCTCTACAAACCGCGTTCCAATAATTTTAAACGAAAGTAAACTTAAGACCAGCACGATTAAGTTGAAGTTATTATTCGAGCAACTTGTTCTAAGCACTATGTAGTTACTAAGTTGAAAGGATTAGCAGTACTTAAGAGCATATTACTTAAGTAATAGTGGCCCTGTTAGTACTTAGTTCTGAGAGTAAAGTTTCAGGAGTTTTATGGAAGTTTTTCCTTCAGTTTTGTCTAGCATAGTCTCCGAATTAATTTAGAATTCTTTTAGAAAAAGTAATGTGAAAGCTTTTAATAAATATAAAAGTTTTACTTCGTCACGGATTGAGAACTGCTTTTATGTAAAGAAAAATTTATTGAATGCTAGCTATGCCCCGCGGTTTCACCCATGTAAGTCTCGATCCCGTGGGAATATCGGGATAAAAAGTATCGTATGTGTTAATCCAGGTTATAAACTATCTGTTTGCCAAATTTCATCCAAATCCATTAAGTAGTTTTTACGTGAAAGAGTAACAAACATCCATCGATCCATCCATCCATACTTACAAACTTTCGCGTTTATAATATTAGTTAGATCTGTTTGCCAAATTTCATCCAAATCCATTCAGTAGTTTTTACGTGAAAGAGTAACAAAATCCATCCATCCATCCATCCATCAATACTTACAATTTTGGCGTTTATAATATTAGTTAGATTAGAATAGATTCTGAAAAAGCAAATTGTCAAGCCCCACGATTTAATTGCTCGATTTTATTAAAATCTACGTTTTAAACGTATATTGAATGCCTATTCATTCATGTCGAAGCAAATCTACTTTACAGTCGTTCTAACACTTAAATTCTGTTTCGTATATGAAGAAACCTCTCCAAAATTCGCTTTTATGACATTACTGTCCACCCTCTCCTCGCTACAAGTTTGATACAACACCGTTCCCCAACTTAACATGTGCCCAGACATCCATTACCTTAATATCTTTCGCACCCCAAATACACGTGTCATAGCACTTTAGTGGGTCAGACATCATTTTACGACACGTTCTCTGACGTCAGCGGCAATGTTTAAAGTTTTGTTTTTTTTTTAATGGAATGCGTCTTTTGTCTTTTGTACCAGTTTTGGGATTACGACAGAGTTTCTTGTGGTTTTATGAGCAGATTCATTGGACGAAGATTTGAATCTTATCGACTAAAGTAATATGTGATGTGAACACGTAGACTTATTTAGCATACCTACTTAATTACCACAAAAAATAAATAAATAACTTTTTTTTTTTTGTTTAAATAACCCACTTCTGTACTTATATATTTTGAGTTCGTAACTAGATATTTAAACAAAAAATACTATCAAAAAATCAATTTGCCTACTTAGCCATCTCATAAAAAATGCATCTATTTGATAAACTAAACCATTTTATCACCGCAATATAAGTAAATCCGATCTATCCAACGACATAGCGAGATATCGGTAAAGAAAAATCTTTGATCCAAATTGCATACTTTCCTACTTGTATTAACATACGCGTAGAAACTTATCCGACGATTTCGAAATCGTCACGATAATCGTGAGATGGATTGAATGGCGTATATCGAGCTCGGAAGAGACACAACAATCATTTTGAATCCTACATATTC
Organism: Lithophane semibrunnea; assembly: GCA_947363905.1. NCBI lineage: Eukaryota > Metazoa > Arthropoda > Insecta > Lepidoptera > Noctuidae > Lithophane > Lithophane semibrunnea. Next base: position 14,853,924 of record OX376197.1, on the reverse strand, counting down.
TGTGTGAGCTGATTCTGTTCTGCAATAAATAAATAAAAGTATTGCTATCCTTCTCTTACCAAGAGACTGAAAAAAGATGGCGACAGTTTTAGAGTTGTGAATTACCTATTTGACATTTTACACTTTAGCAATATTTATCTATATAGTATTACCAGCTGCTGCCCGCGGCTTAGCCCGCGTGGACTGTAATTCTTTTTCTAAAATAAAAGTACTCCTTTTATCATCAGCTATCAGCCAGTGAAAGTCCCGTCAAAATCGGTCCAGCCATTTCGGAGACTAGCCGGAACAAACAGACAGATATTTTTTTTTATCGTTTTTTTTAACTTATTATTACCGTACTTAAATACTTTCATAATTATGCATTTAGTAAAAAGCTATTATTTTGACAATACAAATAGACACTTCTTTTCCTTTCTTTTTTGTAAGTACTTATAGTTTTTAATAAACTCATGTAATCTTCTGCCAGTAAGTGAAATCACTAATCACTACTGAAATTGCCGTAAACATAGTGGTTTCTAAAAGAAAAAAACAACTGTTGAAGTAAGTTTTCGAAGTGTCTCCTAGAAATTGTCTGATTTCAAATTCAATTTTCTAAAGAACTGTCAAACTGACAGTTCACATTCCTCCATTTCGTTTTTAATTTTTCTGAGTGAAAATATAGCGTCAAAAAACCTTCAGTTTATGTGCAAAACAGAATCGGACCAATATCTCTAAAAGAAAGTCTAGCACAGATGAAAATGTCGGCGCCATTTTAAGACGTTCCATGCAGATGCTGAATTTAAAATTCGAATGCTTACATTTGAATATGTAAATATTCATGTCTATACGGAGGCTCTTTTGGTGAGAATCTCTCGAGCTGTTTATGAGACTGAAGAAGAATTTATTTTTAGAGATTTTCAGCCTATTAATATAAATATTGATGAACGCTACGAATAATGATGAACGGCTATTTAGGTAATTACTATACAATACAAAATAATATTTCGTTAATGACTAACCGCGCGAAAAAGTAAGAAAGATATGCATTATTTATATATTTTACAAAAATAAATCAAACACTACAAAATATACAATGGGCGGCCTTATGGCTTTATTGTACACTAGCTTCCACCAGTGGCTTCGCCCGCATGATATCTTTATAAATTATAGCATAAGTTAGTCAGTGAGAATATAGCATTCTTAGCATACTGGTGAACTTTTTGAAATCGGTCCAGTAGTTTTTGAATTTATTCATTACAAAAAAAATACAAAATTATGAATCTTTTTTTTATAGAATATATACAGTATGCAAGGGTAAACACCGTTGTCACTCAAACCATGGGTAGTTGAATTAAATATAAAATAAATGACCCAGTAACAAAAAAAAATCTTATTTTCATTAAAAGATTTTAAAAAGTAAATGTCCGTCACTGTCCCGATACTCATGGATACGTGTTCGAGAGAGCTGCGAAACAGCTGACGGCCGGTCATGTAATGTCCCGCGCACCCCGCCCGCCCCCGCTAACCGCCGGCCGCAGCTGGTCGTTGCCCTTGCGTGTAGGGTGAAATATTCTTTTGGAAAAATGTAGATTTTCTTTAAAAAAAAAAGTTATTTTTTCCATTGATTTTAAGTTCTATAAATGAAACCAAACCACTGGTTTCATGGATAACGGTATTTACACTAAAACCCTGTATGTAGAAGTATAGATAAATAATAATAAAAAGTGAATGTTGGATTTATATATTGATTAAGATTAAATTTGGATTTGGAAAAGTAGAAAATTCTTACTTTACCGGCTCAAGTGTATCTTAAAGACGCCTGCAATGGTGACTACAACACAAATAAAGAATTTTGAAAACGACTATTCAAAATAAGCACAAAAATAACTTTACCATTAATAAACTCGATAGTCATACATTGAAAAACCCATCCATGGACTAGATAACACACAGACACAGACACAGAAAGCACAGCTTAACCTCACAGATCTATCGATCTATTTTCTATTGTCACTAACTTATTGAGTCCTGTTACTTTTTAGTTAAATATAAATTAATTAATTAATATGCGGTTGTTAGTTAGCAACAAATCCCTGATCCATTAATTAACCCTTTTGCTGCCACGAATTTTAAAATGAACTTAAACTTGTCCTCCATCACCAATTTCAACACATTTTGCGCGTCCCTATAGCTAATCGAAAACACTTAAACAAAGCTACTGCAATCTAAACAATTGTGAACATTATCTCTCACCCACACATCAAGCCATTCAACAAAAATTGCCAAGTCACGAGTGACCTAAGGGCACGTAACACCATACTAACTTTCTTCAAATTCGTTATAATGTTTTGACAAGTAAATTTGCCGGCGTACTTAACCAAGCTTTCTCGAATGATTGACAGTAAATGTATCAATGGCTCACGACTGTCACTTTCGCTTGACGGACTGATGTACAGACTGACAGCTTATCTCGCGTCAGTATTAAATTAATTTTATTTGCGATGATTGATTCCTTTTGTTGTGTTATTGAAGTTTATTTGATAGTTATCTTCATGTCTTTGTTAGTGGTTAATTGAATTTGAAAGGGAAATTATTTTTGAATGCCAACGCAGTCCTCAGATGAGCCTGTCTAATTTTCAATGAATGGATACGCAAAACTATGAAAGTAGACGTTTTTTCAGATACTTTAAGTGCGGCTATCGTTTTTTTCCATAATTAGCTTGCATGATTAGCTCAAAGTCGTCAAATTAACTCAATTGCCAGTTAAGCATCGTTGTATTAAAATAAATAAGCACGCATGAGGCGGTGAAAAGAGCGACTAAATAAAAGTGTCAATAGCTTGCTTTTTACCCGCAAAGAAGGGTTAGGACTGTTTTGTTAGTTGATTTATCCAACGCCAGATATGTTATTTTAGGGTCAGTTCAGACCGCTACGTGAAGCAAACTGACACTGCGCGCACTTTTTAACAATTATCGAACTTATTTTCTTCACGAAAAGTTATAATTTCAGTGCGACTGTTGATACGTGTGAAGGTACGCTGAGATGCGCGGTGCTGCGCAGCGCGTGTACCTTATTGTGAAGTAAATAAATTCGATATTGTATCGGATTTTAAAAATCTCTCTCAAGGATCTTGGGCGTCGCATCGCGTCTCGGTGTGAACTGACCCTCTTACGTGGAATAAAATTGACATTCAAAATTCAAATTATTCCTCGAATAAAAATATCTGGTGTTGAAAAAATCGGCCCTGAGTAAAACATAGCCACTGCCACAGCCTAAAAAATCTCAGCATAACAAGAGCTGACCAGTTTGACCATTTTATATAGGTACAAAGTTAATTTTTATTCCATAAAGTTACTTGACCTACTGTTCTCCACGCCACGCACGATTCTGACTCCACTAAGGGGAACAAGATTATTTAATGACGCTCCCAGATAGGGCTTTTAACCTGTTATTACCGACTATTATTCAATTTGCATGTAACATTGAAATTCACTCTCTAAACTTGTAAAGCAAAGAGCAAACCCTTTACTTGCTACATATTATTTTAATTATATTGCAGCTATTAAAATAATAATAATGTTTTGTACTTAGAAAGCATACAAATTGTCCACTCAGTATTATTATCAGGCAGTGCAGTGTTCCAACTTTTTTGTAGACAATTTATTAATTTAATAAAAAAAAGATCCTAACTTTCGTTCATATTCAGTCAAATTAAAACTACCAACTTGAACTTACTGTTTCATTTTCCGCCAAAGGACAGATAAATAGGTACTTCTACATCTATGTGCCTACCCCCAAAACATCAATTTATTAAAATACCAAAGTGACGTAGGTAAAACACGCAGATGACGTAAACATAGCTCCTGAAACTACCTACATAAAAGGCCGTAACTCCCACACCCAAATAAAAACGGGGTCCCTCCAAATAATTAAAATAAAGACAAAACAACAAGGAAAATGGTTGAAAAAGGGAAGCTAAGGGCTTAAGAGATAAATGACAACGGAGCGTAGAACCAGTAGACCCCAGTTGCACATTCCCGACATGTGTATCTACCTACATTTTATTCGTAAAGGTACTACACACATCGTCGGGGACACTTTTATCGGCAGTAGTGCGTATAAAAATCGTAAAGAGTCGAGGAAAGTGGCTGTGGAAGGGTTTGGAGTCCCGAAAGACGACAACTGGTGATTCTGCCTTGAATTTAAACCGATAACAAAACGCCAATTTCCTTTTTCGAAGTCAATTTTTTGCCAGAAAATATACTATGCAGGAAATAGATTTTCCTTATTTATCTTTACTATTTCCCATAATATTTTCGCTGCGTATGTATTTTAAATTATTATGTTGACAAAAAAAAAATGCCGCATGGTTACAAACTATCTGCCTGTATGGTCTAGTGGTAAGACCACCTGACTCAGAGGTCCGGGGGTTCGATTAGCAGCGGGGGCAAAACGTCTGTCGAAATAATACCAATGTTAACAGCATCGTTGTATTTCGGCAGTTAGAGGTAAGATAGCCAGTTCCTCTGTGGTTCAGGATTCCAGGTGAAACTCGCTTCCAACTTCGGCCTGATTATCACTTACCACCAGGTGAGATGAAGGCCTAGGGCATCCCGGTTGTGATAAAAAAAAACGACACAAAAGGCGACCCAAACATGCATAAGATATGGCTGGGATGACATGATAGTCATAACAGTTGAGGAATGTTGCCACTTTAAATATTATATTTAAACATTTTTTTATTGTATAAATATTTTTATTTCTTTTTGTTTATTGATAATTTATTGTATGCTGCGCCGATTGACGTCATCACGTCAACGACGGCTGTCACTGAAAACCAGCGCTGGGGCTGTCTTGCATAGGGTCGCAGCATTAAGCTGAGCGATGGCCGTTTTGCGTGAATGTGACGCATATTTTCCCCCAATTTTTTGTGTATTTGTCCTTTTTTAGCGTCATGTTTGTCGCAAATAAACGTATTTTCTTTCTTTCTTTAACAGTGTCTCATAAATTTTCCTTTCATAGCGAGGAAAGCCTAACTCATAATTAAGAACCACAACGTGCTAAAAATTGACAGTAACTTGGTTCGACTATTCCAACCACATGACCCGACCGCAAAGAAAAGTCCCCAATCCACATTAACCAAATAAAAACCGAATATGCGACTACCCCTTTAACCATTGGCTCCTTTTGAGAGAATGTATACAGAGAATCAAATAGTTAGGGATGACCTACATCGACTAAACCATTTACACTTTTCTCTTTTGGGGCAGATTAGCTATCAGAAGTTTGGCCCATTTGTCATTCCGTATCGATGCCGTCAAAATTGAATGAGGGATCGGGTGTGTTGGTCGACATTGTCTACTGTCGGCTTATCTTTTATAAGTAGAGCAGAGGGCCTAGACAAGTGACAATCGTTTCGAAAGCGTTTCGTATTTCTACAACGACTTTCAACAGGATTGACATAAGCTTTTCGATAGCTTATCATCATCTGCCTAGCCTTTTCCCAACTATGTTGGGGTCGGCTTCCTTTCTAACCGGATGCAGCTAAATACCAGTATTTTACATGGAGCGACTGCCTATCTGACCTCCACAACACAGTAACTGGGTAATACGATACCCCTTGGTAAGGCTGGTTGTCAGACTGTCGGGCTTCTGACGACCCGTAACGACTGTCAAAGATCCACAAATGACAGCTGGGACCAACGGCTTAACGTGCTTTTCGAGGCACGCTCCTCCGTCTCGGTATGTAAAGATGGTCACCCATCCACAGACCAACCCCGGAAAGCGTAGCTTAACCTGATGGATCAACCCGTGCGGCTGTTATTACGTAGCCACGAGCTCCTCTCCTTTTCGATAGCTTATGTCAGTCCTATACATTTTTGCCTTTTCCATCATCGTTATCGCTGATAGAATGTCACTTTGTCTAGGGCCTCCTCAGGTTGGCTCGCTCTCGTTAAATGTGGAAATAGGGCTGTCCGTCTGACCTCTGTGACCTTTAGGGAAATGTAGGTTATGAGTTATCTGTGCTGGTGTTGGATATTCAACTGAGACAAACCCTAGAACATGGGGCATGACCCATGGACAGACACGTAGTGATTCACTGGCCGGAATCCAAAGAAAAATGTTTTTATAATAGACTAGTTTTTGCCCGCGGCTTCACTTGCGAGGTGGTCGGAAAAAAAGCCTAGAAAAGCCTATAGCATAAACGGTCAAACGGTGAATGAATTCATCAATTTCATATTATATTTCCAACTTTCAACATTTAAAATCGCGGAAAAATAGTAGCCATACTAAATTTTAATTCCTACTTTTCTAAACAGCTGTTTTTTTTTTCGCTATTTCAAAGATGTCCCATAGTAAAAGTTTTAAATACTCATAAAGTTTGTAAAGTTAATTTTCAACACCTTATAGATATGGTATCTCTAATCCCAAAAACATGTATTAATAATTCTTCATTGAAAAAACCAGGCGTTCACTAAAATAGGCATAATTACAATCCCATAACGAGCACCTAATACACAGCCTAACGATGTAATTACTGCCACCTATATCTCTCTACTTCCTTCTACGAACTGGACTTACCATATACCACAGAGTACAAAATAATTACTAGTAGTCCATTTCAGTCCAACAATTTGCGAAGAAATCTTCTGATGCCATAATTTCCATTTATTACAATCCGTGTGTATGAAGAAACGAATATCTGCCAGATATCAAGGTTTTCCAGATATAATATCGAAACAAACTAATCGATATGGAATGAAATACCGATAAGTAGGTATCGAGTAGGTACCTTATTTTTGTAATATAATAAACAATTACGATAAGATTCCGTCAAGATGGTCCCAGTTTTACACAACAGCCTTTCTATATTTGTCGTTGAACAGTGCCTTATATGTGTCTATTTGAAATAAATTATTTGAGTTTAAGGCTCTCACCAACCAACCCGCAGTAGGCCCGCGTGGTGGATTACGGCCTAATCCCTCTCACAGAGAGGAGGCCTGTGTCCCAGCAGTGGGAACATTATAGGCTGATTATGCTAAGGCTCTCACATGACAGAGACACTAATCGTACATATCGGTCATCGACTAAACAGTCCATAATTGCCTGCGTCTCGCTAGATAATATGTAAGTCTAAGTATAAACTTCTGCGAAATGTATCGATACCACTCAAGTATCGATTCTTTTTCCGATCCCTAGTTTTCCTTATATAGCCAGGTCTTCCATATAGGTCAGTGTGTAAGATCCATTGGTAGCGTATTTCCAGCATACGAACGTGAGTTATCGGTCGCCTTGTTAAGTGAAAACGTTGTGGGTAGGTATGTACTCAGCGCTCGTTGGAAATCGTGTAAAGAATTATTGGTGTGTGTTGGATGCTTTTCTAAGATTTGTCGGTATGCGGTTTGGATTTGTGGTTGAATTTTTGTTTTAGAATTTAGAGCAAGATAATCTCAGGCCGCGCTAAAATTCAAAGTAAGTTGAAATATAGAAGATGCTTTAAGTGACAGTTTCATACGAAACTCGATGGTGAATCTTAAGTGTTAAAGTATTGTTAAAAAACAAGCTTTATTAATGTAACTTATCAGTGGATGCAAGACTTGCAAGTAGCTCAGTAGAAGTTCGTGGCTAAGTATTAACAGCCGCACGGGATCCATTAGGTTAAGCTACGCTTGCCGTGGTTGGTCCCGTGTATGGGTGACCATCTTTACATAAATCAAATCAAATCATTTATTGTGGATCATAGGTTCATAAGATGTTGTGTTAGTAAGTCTGCTATGTCCCGCCATTGACATACCGAGACTCCTCCGTGCCTCGGAGAGCACGTGAATTCGCTGGTCCTTCGTCATTCGTGGTTACGGGTCATTAGAAGCCCGAAAGTCTGACAACGAGTCTTACCAAGGGGTATCGTATTACCCAGTTACTGGGTTGTGGAGGTCAGATAGGCAATCGCTCCATGTAAAAATACTGGTACCGCTTTCGTGTAAAATACTGGTATTCAGCTGCATCCGGCTAGACTGGAAGCCAACCCCAACATAGTTGGGAAAAGGCAGATTAATTGGGTCGATTTTTCTGTACTATTCGGTAAAAAGATGCAATATCAAATATTTAATTGTTTTCAAGCCCACAATCAGTACCTCCTTAAGTGCCTCCTTTGTGATTGTTCGTTCAGAAATTCTGTTTACGTGACCAATTTAAAATCCTTCGATGAATCTCAAATAGATAGTATGCAAAACAGAATTGCCAAAAAAAAACTGTTTGAAAGACCCACATTATAGATTCGCATCACAAAGTGATAACAACTTTTCTGAAACAAAAATTAAGTTACAGATTTCTTTTTCAGTATACTTTTGGAAAATCCGCTATCAAAGGAATCTCTTATAACATTCCTTCTTTTAGTTAAGGGGATGATCTTAAGGCATATAAAATTAAATTCGTCACATCGAATCTCGATCATGTTTGTCCCACTTCTGGATAAGAGCTCTTGCCTGGCACTTCACATGATGTTGATGTACTTATTATTTTAATTAAGTATTCAATGATAAAATGATCTCGCCTTTATCTATAAACGTTTGCTTAAAGTTAAAAGACAATTAAACGAATACGAACTAAAGAAACGAATCTTTTCTGTTTCTAATATTAGTGTAGATTACAACTGACTACGCCCCAGAAGGACATCTAAAGACTTTTTCTCAAACATGCTTGGAAATTAGAGCATTATTTTGACAACCTTCTTCGAGATAAATCGAAATTGCCGTACTGTTCAGAAACAAATGACGATGCAGCCGGCAAAGTAAGTCTAAAAATCCTTATCTGTCGTGTTTAGCGGCCAAATAAATTACTATGAAAACTCATATCTGTTGTGTTATTTAACAATGGAACGTACTTTTTACTTCTGCGCATCAAAGATTTTATTTGAATTTCGATTTGGCTTGCAAATAGAGCTGTTTAAAATAAAGAAGAAACAAATGAACACTATTGGCGCGTGAATAATTATCGTTGTTCGTCATTGATTCTGGAAATTATAATTAATTTACTTAGTTTGAATTTCCGCGCATTGTTTGAGAAAAGTACTATACAAGCCTTACGTGAGTCCATCAATAGCCCAGTTGCAGACCGCGACAGTAATGTACTATTTTGGTGATGTTCTTCATAAAAGTCAGGTACTATCAAAGAAGCCCATATCTAACCATTTCGAAAACAAAATCCCTTGAGCACGATGACCATGGCATGTGTTTAAAACGCCCCTTTTTACGTCGACCAATGAAAAAAAAATACATAGTAAGTAATATTTAGTCGTTTTTGTTTTTAGTGTTTTTGTTTTTGTTCGTAGTACTCGCAAACGGCGTACGAAGCAAAAGGAGTATTTAAGGATCGTAGCAGGTGGCGTTCTGTTTTTTCTGCCTGCCCATTGGAAGAAGGCATGTGTTATATGCAACCAAATTAAGTTAGGAATTACATTTTTTCACATTACAATTGAAGAAAGAAACAGAAAAACGAACACATCGCCTTAAACCAGAATTCAATAAAAGGCTCTCCCTTCGTCTTGTAAAACTTTTTAACAACCTGCGTAACTTTCTTGCCATCCGTAACAGTTATTGGGAACTACTCGCAGCTCTGAACTCAGGCTGTTTCTTATCCTTTAGTTTAAATTGACCTAATAAAATATTTAGTTAGAACCTATTGGAACGTATTTTTATATAGTTAGAATCTGTGTTTACTTGGGAGATAAACTTCAGGGTTGAAAAGATAGAGCTTACTTTGAAAGAGCTTCTGTTATTCTTTCTATAATTTTGTCAGTTTTAAATAATAATTAATAGTTGTCAAACTCTGTTGACACCGGTTAAAGAGGCAATTTTGAGAATTTTTGAGGATTCCAGTGCTTATAAAAGATAATGTATCATCAAAAAGGAAGACGTACGGACATACAAGTAGTTGTAGTTGATGTTTTACTGTAATAGAACTAAAACCCAACTACGAAAAAGAAGAAAAAAAATTTTTTTAGTTCGTTACTTTTTGTCCGCTAGAGGGCGCTATATTCAATTTAATGTGACGTCACATGACGCTTATCCAGCGGACAATCAAGACGCTTACACAGATACCTCATTTGTCAAATTATGATAAGTAGTTTAGAAGTTATGAGGGGAACACATGAACATTCTTACAAACATAAATACATACATAGCGGTCAAAATCATAACCCTCCTTTTTGACTTCGCCGTACTCGGGTAAAAAATCATTGTTTTAAGGTTATAAACCAGAAAGAAAATAGGCGAGAGCGTTTGTATGGAGAAAAGACACCCTCATTTCCTCTTAACTCTCAAAAGATAGTAATTCTTTATGAAATGAAATTGTTTATTCTGTAAATAGGATATTGGAATCACTTTTACACGTCATATTAAAAAGTTGTAAAAATAAGCTAGATGAGGTCGGCGTTTCCTATCTGACTACTCTGAGAAGAAAGGCCGAAACAAACTCAGAGGTCACCGTCTCCTTTCAAGTCCAGACATAATCTTGGTCAGGCCATATGAGGACCATGTAGATAAGAGTCTGAAATGGTCTTTTGAGGAAAGAACCACACAGATTTGAGTGGATCTGTCCAGTCAGTGCAAGCATTTGTCAGTAATAGTGGAGCTCAACTCAGAACTTAAGGAGCTCAACGACTCGACGAACAATACCAAAGAAAGGACGTTTGGGTAGGTCGCATAAAGTTCTCAAATTGCCAGACCTTCGCTAAAACTAACAAAACGAAAAATAAATATCCACATAGTCCTCACATTCACAATAAAACAATACTTATAAGTAATCATCATGTCATTTTGTATATGATATTCAATAATGTCAATTTGTATATAAAACTGGTAGGTATATTTTTATGGCTTTCCATAATATTACGGGTATCAAACTTGTAGGTTATTCCTTTTACGTCGACTCCCGTACCATCACTTCAAAGGATTTGTTCCCTTCACGTCGAGTCCCGCTACGTTGAGTCGCCTTGACGTCGAGTCCCGCCACGTCGAGTCGTCGCCAAGTCTACTCGTTCTTTTGTTTAATCTGCTTTAAAATCATCTCATGACCACTTTAATGATATTTTCGGAAGCAGACTTAAAGTAAAACTGATGATTGAAACGTATCAATCAAACAACATTTACAACTACACTGAAGGAAATGTAACGCCAACGATTATAATTACCCTCATAAAAGATAACATTTCCTCTACACTGTAACCAATGAATCATACAACATTCATTTAACTTATGAACGTTATAAATTGCAAGTATGTCTTCCGATATTTTATCTCTAACCACGCCCAGCCTCGGTACGGTAGGATGGTCGGTAACCAATCAAAATACTAAACTAGATGCTAAAGCGACCGCAAAATGTATGTATGTAGAGCTAAATTAGTGGTTCATACGGAATCTCATTTGATCAACGTAATTGGTACATGAATTTTCTAGTCTAGTCGACGACTTAACGTGAACGGTTATGGTTCTTATAAATCAAGGCGGGCTAGGCTTTATGTTTAGGTACTAACTACCTAGCTGTTGGTCGGTGTAATTACTGCTAGGTACAGTTCCGTGTGTTTTTAAGAGTATTGTATGTATGTATGTATATTTCTTTGGCACGCTAAAATTACAGCTTCTCCCCGCGACTTCATTCACGTGAAAGTCGAGTCAAGTCGTAAGACACAACAATATACTAAAAACGACCCATCGCGTTGCATCGCATCGCCCGCCCGCGATAGTACTTCGCGCTTAGCGTTCTATCCGAGTTTTTTTTTTCTTTTTGCATGGCTCCTAAGGATCGTAGTGTGATTTTAAATAACCTATAACTTTCCTCAAGAATTGGGAAAATCCGACTGGTATTTGCAGAGATTAGCGCGTTCAAACAACAAACTCTTTCGCTTTAATATTAAGTATACATAAGTATTTATAAACGTACATTATGTATATAATAAATACTTAAATAGTCATTATAATTCAAAGTAATGAAACGGACTACAACCAGGAAAAGTAAAAAAGCACAAAGCCATAAAATCTCAACAATAAAACACTGCGATCTGATAATATTATAGTGTCAGACAGTATAATTAATTATAATTATTATGTGATAAACAGTGAAAATGGAAAGTTAAGATAAAACCATTAAAAGATCATTAAAAATTGGTTCGCAATCTCAGTGAATATGCAATTTATAAGCGACTAGCGAGCGGAATTAAGAATGTCTGCGGAAGAAGGAAGAATCTAGTAATTTTTATTTTTACTAGAATCGTTATTTGTGTACTCTGTCTTTTGTAAGCAAAAGTTTTATTTTTAAAGAAGATTATCCAATATTTCCCCTGTTTTTTTTTTAATAAATTAATTACAGCCAATGATTTCATTAACAACGGAATAGTCTCATCTCGGTAACAAACCCTTCTTTTTTCTAATCAAAATTGGCAATTGTTCTTGATTTTTTTATATTCCAGTGGGACTATGGGCGCCGGCATAGGTGTCGAAATCAATGTGCAGCAAATATTGTTTTATTTTTGCAATTGTTGTATACTACAGTTTCCAGATAAAAAAAGTTTCAGGACTCTAAAAGATCAGGAAACTGAGAAAAATAAAGATAAGTATTCACTAAATAACTCTGGTTTTCGATATGAGATGGCGCTAGGCGTTGTGGTAATCGAGTTTTTGACAATGAGATTGCGACTTGAATTTGAACGTTTTTAGTTACGGGAATTAGGCAATCACCGCCGCCCATAGCAGGGTTTTTGCTGATGCATTGCCACCCTTTCCCCAAATAAACGCTGTTTTATTTCGTTTTGCTGGCTCAAATGCAATCGAACCGCTATGTCAGACTTTAAACCTGCAGTCTTGTTGTTATATAGTAGGTATTGTTCCAATGTAGTTTAAGTACATACCTGATTATTTAACCACCGGGCAAGTCTGGCTTGCAGGGGTAAGGTTAGCATTGACATAATATGCCTTTGAACCCGCCTTACGAAATATACCACAGTTTATGCATCTCATCTTAATATCCATTTAAACGAATCGTAGAGCAAAACCGAAGAATCCTTTTTATATAGCAATGGTAATCACGCTTTGAAGAAAATTATCAGTTCGTAAATAATAGCAATGGTCGTTAGAAATAGAACACAATAATCGCACAGTACACAACGAATATGTAAACAACGTGACGCCAAGATCGGATGGATCGGTAGGGATGGTGAATGGTGATCTGAGATCGATAAATGATACTCGATTTTTTCTCGAACCTAAAACACTAAAATCGAAATCATTTGACTGCCTCGTTGGTCTAGTGGTCCCAAGCGCTGTAGCGCTGTGCCAGGGAATCGCACCCAGGAACTAATGCTCAGCTACACCTGAGCATTAGGTCCTGGGTGCGATTCAATGGTCAGGCAAAGTGTTATTGGGTTTGTTCATCTGGAATATCTCAGTAGCAAGTGGAGTCCGGATTTGCGCCCGGTTGATGGCAATAGGCTCGCCCCCTAATGCACGAGACTTACAACACAACTAGCAAAATGAGGGTGTATAGGTACACCTCTCCCTTCAGGCATTAGAAGCGTGATGTTATGTTATGTTATTATTAATCAAACACAGTTAAAAAAATATTTTTGAATTGATATATTTTTCAAAAATATTTTTTTTGTGAATCGATTTCATGCTTTGACTCTAATCGATTAATTGGGGATTTTATGAAAAAGATTCCTACATTGTGCCTTTGGTCCCGCCACTAATGTCAGATGCATTGTCAAAGAAATAACAGTCCTTTATACACCAAATGTCAATAAAAACCTAACCTGTAGGCGTGCAAACTTAGATTATAAAATGTAAATAAATCAAATTAATCAAAAACAAAACATGCATTATAATATATTATTCCATGTCATTTATTCTCTTGATCGAAAATAACTCGTTCTTATTTTATTTTTCCCCATACTGTTTAGCTTATTATGGTTACCGGATGATTATGGATACAATGGAACGTCAAAATCGGAAAGTACTTATAGAGTGCTTTTCATCATTATAGTTCCTATGCCATAATGTTGGCACTTTAACAACGGACCTATTAGGTGGCGCCGTAACGTACAAAATTCGTCATACAACAGGGGAACCAACACTACGGCATAGGATGAAATGCACTCTAAAAGAATAGCGGAAGCAATTAAACTACTGTTTTTGCAGATATTTTAACCTTGGCTTTATTCGGTATAATTTATCCATGATAAATTAGATCTTAATTTTTAAATCATAGTGTATACACTGTAATCCTGCACAAGTTCCCGAATTCGAGTGCAGGAACTGGTCATGTCCTTTGCAGACAACCTGAGAGAAATCACCACCATCTACTTCTGCTATACCAGAGGCATCACAGGTGTGTTCTAATCCCAAATAATAGACTGAAATGTGCCAGCTTAATCATCATCATCATCATTTCAGCTGATATCCACTGCTGGATATAGGCCTCCCCCAAGCACCCCCACTTCGGTCAGTTCTGTGCTTCTCACATCCAGCGGCTTCCTGCGGCTTTCACCAGGCCATCGGTCCACCTTCCGACGCTACGTATTCCAGTACGCGGTCGCCACTCCAGAATCTTCCGGCCCCATCATCCATCTATTCTGTGAAGAATGTGCCCTACCCACTGCCACTTAAGTTTGGCAATTCTTCGGGCTATGACGAATACCTTGGTTCTCCTACGGATCTTATCATTTCTGATTCGATCAAGTAAGGAAACTCCAAGCATAGCCCTCGCCGTTGCCCTTTAGGTGACTTTCAGCCTTCTAATGAGACCCATTGTGAGCGACCACGTTTCAGTGCCATAGGTCACATCACTGGCAACACAGACTGGTTCAAAACTGCATAAATAACATCCTTATTTTTCTAACCAGAACTTAGCTACGCTGCTTGTCGGCAGAAATGGGTAGGTACTGCATAGTTTTTGTCCAGGTAGTATCCGTGTCCGTGGGATACTTTCCGATAACCACGCGGGCGAAGTCGCGAGGAAAAGTTAGTTCACCTATATACATTTTGTAAACAAAAAAAAAAACTAAGGAACACACGACATGACACGGAACAACGATTGAGGTCGTAACTGGTCCCCTGCGATTGATGTAAAGTGATGTTCTGGGAGCTATAAACCGCAGCTCTCTGAATGACCTTACTACGTCACAGACACTGACAAATAACTGTTTACATGTTGCTTAGTCGTGGCTAAATGATGAACGAATGAATGAAATGAATGATGAACGTCATCGTATATTATAAATTCATTGTCAAAATGGAAGACCTCTTGTCAAGGCGTGCATTTTCACGTTAGAGTGCATTTCATCAAATAGTTCAAGCAATGAAAGAGACATGTTCTTGTTCCCATGTTCCTTATTCCTATTTCCGTAAAGGCAAAGGAACTATTTGATGAAACGCACCTTAACCTAACCCTCATTAGGACATAGACGTGACGTATTACTTGATCTTGACGACCCCTGTTTTTGGATTTAAGGAAACATTAAAGATCGAAGAGTGGACTTTAAAGCAGGTGCAGCTGTCGATTGCGGAGTCCAGGGATACCCGTGTTACTATCAGTATTGTGTTCCTTCCCTGATAAGAAAATTATCAGTGCCTGTTCAGATTGTGGGTTCATGTTCTCTTTCCATGTAACCTACTACTTTTTCTCGCGATACAATCCGGTGACGAGACCACTATTTGGGCGTTTGTGCACTACAAAGAATTTTCCTGTCCAGCAGTCCGTTTTTTTACGGTCTGATGTTGAAGCAGTAAGGTCTGTTTTCGTACTTCAAGTAATACTGCTGCGTTCACATTTTTACTGCCGGACAGAAAATTCCTTGTAGTGCACAAACGCCTTTTCAGTGCAAAACGGTCCGATAATCCGGAAAAATGAACGTCAGTAAAATTGTGAACAACGTTCTAAAATCGTAATCAAGTCGAGCTTACATCCAAGTGCAAATACCAATTATAAACCTTATAATACATAGGATTTTAATAATAATAAATTTAGCTATCACCAGGTTTTCTAATAAGCCGCAAAATGACCAGAAAATCGGTACATTTCGCGTCATAAACTTGTTTATGTCCAGAACCGCATAAATTGGCGTTTAAGTCTAAGATTGCGCACTAGATTAAAATCTTTCATCGGCCCGTGTCCCAGTTAGGAAGCCCTACTGGGCTTGTGAGGGCGCGTTTACAATTGGCCGCGTGGCGCATGCGCATGCGTTTGTGCGACAGTAAAGCTCACACATTTATCTTCTAAACGTACGCTCCTGCTTTTTCGTCAGAGAAAAAAATATCTAAAAGTAGTCTGCTACGTAGCAGAGCATAAGAAACAATGTCTGACCCAGTGTCAGCCCAAAAATAATTATTGTAATCTGAGGAGGGGTAATTCTCGTATTTTAAAGTGGGTTCGCAATCTAATCTCAGTCTCAATCTATTAAAAAAACCCTAAATTTTCTTACAGTTTGACAAATTTTTGACATTGATTTTCACTAAGATTTAAAAAGAAAAGAAATTATATAGATTAGAAATTACTATTAGGCAATTACTAAAGTATTAAAAAAATATTTGAAGGTGGAAACTAGGGCACTACTGCTCATGATCTTGATGTATGTAAATCCTTACTGCAGCTAGTATGAGGCTGTTTACTTGAACAATGTGAACGAGCCTTGATGTTGCTTATTATAGCGAAGACGCAGTGTGACCATCACTGGCTTTCCCATTCAAACGGTTTTGAGAGGATAGTGGTAAATATTATTTAAGTGGGTAGTTGTTGTTGTTGTTGTTGGCGGTAAAAGTGATAGTCACACACCGACTGTATATTGTTATATACAATGGGTACTTCGAAACTTAGAAATCGATATATTTTGAAGGATTTCGGCAGAGAAATACTACCACCTTCTACCGCTAAGTAGAATTCTTCCGTTTATTTGTAAAACCAAATTCAAAAGTATTTTACATGGAGCGACTGCCTATCTGACCTCTACAGCCCAGTTACTGGGTAACACGATACCCCTTGGTAAGACTGGTTGTCCTTTCTACTTACAGTCTAATATTTTACAACAATAAATGCTTGGGTTAACATAATTTATTAAAAAGCTATTGTCCGTATGGCTATTACCGTATATACACATAAGCTAAATACACCATAATAAAAATAATTCTAGATCATTGCCCGATAAGGTTTAGTGGTTTAATCTGGTCTAGTGGACTCATGAAATTTAATGGCAACACTGATGTTAAAGCGTAGACGTTACAATGTTGCCAAGTAATGAACCTTATCTTTTATCTTCGCGCTCTTTTGGGTTTTATGGGGTGCAGGGTTTAAGGTGTAAGCGGATTGCATTTGCATCTCTCCTTTTTCCATCCACAATAATACGATTGTGGAATCGGAAACTTCACGGGATAATTATCTATTTACTCCATTGTATATCCTAATTTCATTTTTATTTTATGAAGTATCACAAGTAAGTATTTTTTTTATTTTTATTTGTACCTGAACAAGGAGGGAAGTGGAAACTTTGTTTCCATTCCATTCAGTACAGTATGTCTGTTCGCTGTTTCACCCTTAGTTTTTAAACTAAATTAAGCCTATATGACGTCAATTGATTCCTTTGATGATTGAACATCGACATCACAGATTATACGGATTTTTTCTATTTTAAATATTATGTTTAATATAAACATTGTTTATTTATTTTATTTTTATATCTTGTGCATAATATCTCATTGTATGCTGCACCGGTCGACGTCATCACGACAACGCGGGGTGTGGCTGAAAACCAGAGCTGAGGCTCTGTCTCGCATAAGGTCGCAGCATTATGCTGACTGATGACCTTTTTGCGTGTATGTGACGCATATTTTCCTTAACTTGTTTTTTTATTTTTTTTGTGCGTCGTACATATTTTCTTTATTTCTTTCTATTATTATATAAATGTTATAGCTACAAATACCTAGCAGAATCTTGAGGTAAGCTCAAATTCTCGTTGTAAACTAAAACAAACTTCGGAATTCAAAATGTAACAGCTCAAATCTCAAGACATCTTACTCTAGCAAGACCTAAACACCCGTCGAACAAATAAAATGGAAACTAAACACGAAATGTATTACCTAATATTGAACCCAAGAGGGCTGCGGGTGAACTTTAGCAATTGCAGCTATTTGTTGAATGTTGTGACCCGATATTTGAACGTCTTGGGTGCAGCTTTCAATTTTGTGTTGAGGGTTTCATGTTTTGATACTGTAAATTATGTTTTCTCAAAAATGCTTGGAAATTCAAACATTATTTTGACAACCTTCTTCGAGTAAAATCGAAAATGCTGTACTGGTCGTATACATGCGAGCAGGCGGCCGGCAATGTTAGTATGAAAATCCATATCTGTCGTGTTTTTCGACGATAAATTTTCTCGAAAAAGTTTTCTCTTTCTCGGTTGCAGATCGTTTGTCACCCAAAAGTTTGACAAAGTTTTTTTTGAGATTTAATTTCATTGAGTAATTTTAACTTATATTAAAAATGCGAAGGTGAGTTTGTTTGTTACACATTGACGCTAAAGCGGCTGAACAGAATTGGATAAAATTAGACACGTGTGTAGACCATGACCTGGATTAGGGCTTTTTATCCTGATATTCTCATGGGATCGAGACTTATGCGGGTGAAACCGCGGGGCTATTTAATCTATAATTTTGTAATCATAGTAAAACAAAAATGTAAGTACTTTCATGTTCGTTACAGCTTTATATTAGATCTCTTTATCGCGCGTTCGTATTTCCGATTAAAGACGATGATCCCCGAAGCGAATACTTTTCTTGGGAAATCCGTAACAAGATCAACATGCCTATAAAAATTGTATACCCATCTCACGCACGAAACGATTTTCCGAATCCACATAAAATCGAAATCAAACATTCATGACTCCCGATCGTTACAGCAATTTGAATCGATTACCCATTACGGCTATCTAAATATACAAAAAGCGTACTTATATGATTCTAATATAATTCGAAACACGGAAAACCTTAAATAAATTAACATATAAATCGAATAGGGGCCATGAATGTGTGGCATTAGCATGGGAAGCTTTAGCCTCAGGGATAGCGGGAGCGGTAGGCTGTCGCCAATTTTGGGCCTCAAAATGAAAGCAATAGGGAATCCAAGATAAGAGGACAAACGGTCCAGAAAAGTAAAACTGAGTAACAAATAGGTAATTCAATAACAAACTATGTAAACTGTATAATGAATGTCTAATTTGAAAATGGTATAGTAATAATCAGATGGGCAATTAAACGATTAGTTTTTTGAATCTCAAATCAAGCATTGACGAATTCACGGAATATGATCAATTTGTCTTGCCTTTTCCCTGCCATTTTGGGGTTGGCAGCTGAATACCAGTATTTTACATGGAGCGACTGTTTATCTGACCTCCACAACCCAGAAACTGGGCAATACTGGGCGACACCCCTTGGTAAGACTCAACTGGTTGTCAGACTTTCGGGCTTCTGACGACCCGTAACGACTGTCAAAGGTCCACGAATAGAATAACAACCGTGACCAACGGCGTAACATGCTTGGAGGAGTCTCGGTATGTAAACTCCGGCAAATGCAGCTTAACCTGATGGATCGACCCGTGCGGCTATTATTCATATACCACGGAATCAATATTCATGGAAAATTATCGATAACGATTCTAAACCACGTAAAAATTGAATAACTATTTTTATTGACATTTAGCATAATCGTCGTTGTCCTGCAATTAACCTAAAATAAAGTATATTTTCTTTTTCTATACTTCTCATAGTTATTCCCCTTTCCAGCCATATCATTTTTCACACAGTCCATCCATGGTTTCCTTGGTCTTTCCCTATTTTATTGCATTCATAAAAAAAGATTCACTATGATCTTAATCTTTCTTTCACGCCGTGTTCCAGACCACGGCCTCTAGCCATAATACTATTATAAAGCACAATAATAATAAAATGAAATAAAACGTTTAACATTAAACTCTATCATCGCAGTTGTTATTGGTTTTATTGCTTACATTTCATACTATTTGTTATTTACATACAGAGTGAGACCTCGGAGAAAATCGCTTGTGAATATGTTTGTATTAGAATTATGTATTTTTGTTACAGAATTTTCTATTGGTTAGTTACGTTTAGGTATTACGCCAGAGCATGAGGTCTTCCTGGATGAAATTCCAGATGGAAAACTCAATAACGCTGTCCAGAGGCTATAGACAAAATCCCTTTTCTGTAAGCGTTAACGCCAACAGAAATATCAAATTGTACGGAGTTGACATTAGCTTTAGAGATGTCACGTGACTGCTGCTTTCAACTCCATACAATTTGATCTTTCCGTTGGCGTTAACGCTTACAAAAAAGGGATTTTGTCTATAGCCTCTGGACAGCGTTATTGAGTTATCCATCTGGAATTTCTCAGTAGCACCCCGGAGTCTGGTTTTGTGCCCGCTCGATGGCGCGCCTGTTACATAGGACTTAAACATAACCGGCGAAATCTGGGTGTACTATATGTACACCTCTAACCCTTCGGTGAATACAGACTGTAATGTATTTTTTAGTCATTTTAAAGGCACCAAAGGAAGAGCAGTTTCATATTCGTTATAATGAGCAGCATTCCTCGTTTTAATACAAATAAACCTCGATTAAAATATTTGTGAGCCGATGAGCTTGTGTTTATACAACAAATGAGGCAAATTCTTGCGTGCTTCGCGAACGCATTTAGAGTGTATTTTTCCTTACATCTTATTTAGTAAACAAACACGATACAAAAATAAGAGCTTGAGTAAACGTCTTGACATACTAAAAAAACTTATGGTATGAATCAAAAACTGCATCAATTTAGTCATTAGAACACATTAATTATATCGAAATCTCAGTACCTACTTCCTATTTGTTTACCAAATATGACAAGTAAAGAAAAATACACTTCACCTATATTGCGATGCGTCACCCAAATGTTCACATTGCAGCGTTAGTACAGTCGAACAATCTATTTGGTATACAGGCAGATAACTTGCAACTACTTTAAACTATTTTGTGAGTGTTTATTCTCTTACGTCTTAATTATTTTACGTCACTTTACTAAACGATAAGTAAAAAAGTAAAATTACACACACAATCAAAACGAATTTTGGCAGTGTAGCGGAAAATGAAATTATATTTTGCCTGTATACCAAATAGCTTGTTCAACTGTACCTACATTATGTTCTCCCCTTTACGCTTACCGGGAAGTAAATAAATTAGATCCATAAAACGTACATACCTGTCTACTGCATGTCATCTCGGTAAACCCATAAAAGCTGACTGAGGAAGGTATTTATGATCCCCAACGGGTTAAATAGAGGTACAATTAGAGCTATAATCTTACAAGAAAGTACTTAAAAGCACGTTGCGTTTCACTGTGAATACTAGTACAAGTGTACAGTCGAACAAACTATTTGGAATACAGTGTAAATTCGAAATATTTTAAAATTGAAAATACTCATTTCACAATCATTACTTACTTAGTTTTATGACTGTATTCAAAACTATGGGTGACACTGATTATCGCAAAAATTTAATCAAAAATGTTATAGGATAATTTCATTTTCAATTCAAAAATCGTTCGTTAACGCTACGTTTATGCCACGCGCAAGGGCCTCAGGCAAAACTGTTCATATTTTTACTATACTGCCAGTATTCATATTTTATGTATTATGTGTGTACTAACTTTTAAGCTTATGGCATACTTAAGAGAGTGATGTCAAAGGTAAAAGATTTGAATACACTGACAACATCGTTTAAAACTAGTTGTAGCTGCCTGTATACCAAATAGCTTTGTCGACTGTACTTAACGCTTTTTCAACGTTTTATGATTTTTTCCTTATTTTTGTTCCACGTTCAGAATTAAACGTAATAAAAAATAAATAATTATTTCTAAGTATTTTTACAATAATATTAGATAACCGTAGAAGAATATTACAAGACGGTATCGTTTCATTTTTATTAAACATGGTCGTAAAAACAATAGCGTTCCGCGTTAAGCGGATAGAAAGCCATAAAATATATATTATATCCTTTATTAAGCGTACCGTGTAGTTCCCCCAAAGGAAATCAAAACCAAGTAAACGGTGACGAACATAAAACTGTTAGATGTTTCAATAAAATCTGTATTTATTGTCACTGAAAGCAGTTACTATAAGAAAGTTTATATGGAAATATCCGGTTTAGCTCACAATGTCAGAAGCCAGAATCGATTGAATTGCAACAAACCTACTGGCTCCTTTTAAATAACACAGGCGCTTTTGATGTGCCGCGATATTCTAAAATCAAAAGTAATTTATCCAAACTAGGCTGACAAGAGAAGAATCAAAATGACATAAGACAGTTCCCCAAAACGCCCGCCCTTCACCACTTCCTAGTGCTTTAGCTGGGAAGAAGAAGTGGCGCTACAAACTCCTGAGCCGCACAGCTGCCTATTCAGTTAGAAAAACCTAACCCAAGCTTTTTTTTTTTGGGTGGGAAATCATCAAATGACTTCTCCCGCTCTGGGCGGAGCGGAAGGGCGTGTCAGACTCTTACTGACTAAAACCCACCCGTGTTCCTTCAATTGCCTGTTTCCAGGGTCCCGGCATCCCTTTCGGACTATTCCGCAACCCTGGAACCTAACCCAACCTGAGCTATCCTTTAAAGGCATTCCACGCAGTCTTACAAGTATACAGATTTTCTACATCGATATTTCAAGAAACTAAGGGGTCAACGACCGCTGGCAGTGTAGGTAGTTACTAAAAGATAAAGTGAAAAAATCTATATTATTATTGTGTTTTATTGTGTTTAGATATCGATACTCATGGTGTCTGCGAAGTTTCGCCAGCTAATTTAGTTTGACCCTGTATAATTGTTAGTTGATTCAGGCGTGACTTTGCGGAAATCCATTATAAAATACAATAGACGTAGATATATTTAGTAACCTATTCCGCTTAACTATTCTTTAAGAGTCATAAAAAAAACCTGTAAGAAATCGACGTTTTTAACCTCTCAACGAGGCAACCTCAGGATGACGATTGACCAGTCGCAAACTAGAACATGACGTGTTGCCACACCGAGCGCTGGACACAGAGTGAATATATATACCTATATATAAGTGGGGGTGCCGGGCGATTTGATTCATATTCTGGTTTGCGACTGGTCAATCGTCATCCTCAGGATGCCTCGTTGAGAGGTGAAACGCGTCGATTTCTAACAGGGTTTTTTATGACTCTTGAAGAATAGATAAGCGGAATCGGTTACTAAATATATCTACGTCTATTGTGTTTTTCAACACATAGCAATATAAAACACATTTTATCTTCAGTATTCTGAAAACATAAAACAAAATTCAAAAGAAACGAACAAGCTTCAACCTCACCCAAAAGTGCCTGGAACACAGTCTAGACACATTTTAATCAAAATTCCGACACATATATTTCCCGGCTTCCTTTATGAGAATGACATAGCCCTCGGCCGCGTTCGGCCATTTTAGGGACATCAGTGTCCGAAGTTTTATGTTACGAATGTTCGATCGTAAGTCGTAACCCGGAGCTGGTACCGCGAAGCCCACTTTATTACCGAATTTCTGAAAACCGCAACTTTCTGTCGTAAATCGAGATCTCTTTACAACTTACTAGGGAGCCTTACCACGAGTGGCAACAAGTCATCCGTAAGTAATCAATTAGTAATGAATTAACAGCAGACAGCAGAGCAGTTAACAGCAATTATTTGCGGTATTGCATAAGATTCACCTCAAAAATCTAATCTTACCGAGACGCGAATCCGCGAAGATTTAAGAAGGGTTCACTTTTGAATTGTGTGCGATCATTTATAACTTGTCCCATGACGCGATTGGTAGCACTGTTGTCTCAGTCGCCATTTTGAACTCTAATAGTATTGCCAGTAAGCTTAACAAGCAATGGTGCCAACATCATGGCAAGGGACAAGTTATAGTGAACGGTCAATAGCATTAGGTAGAATGACAGCTAACTTCACCTAAGTTTTTACAGTAAGATTTTTACAGAATAGACCTGCGGAATACTTTAGATTTTTATTGATTAATTAAGTCGCCCAACGCATTAGTTAGACACGCACCTAGACATCCTAAGAAAATGTATACCTAGAACCAACAAGTTAGATTTATAGCAGATCCTCTAGTGAAAGATTTTATAGTGCCATTGCCGTGAACGCAGTAAACCTTTTCTACTCGGAGCCCTAATAGATGACGTCATAAAGCAGGATTTATGGGTCCAGTTTCAATCATCAGGTACTCAATAATGTAATTAAATAGTTTCTAATACTTCTTTAAAGATAAACTTCCGTGTACTACTATATTTTCACAACGAAGCTTTTAAAATTGTTCATCTTAATACAATACTAAAATACTTTTCGTCGAAACAGAATAGAACTAGTTAAGTAATTTCACGTTTAGTTACTGTTGTAAAACGTAATTGGACATAATAATATCTAGGGTTTTCAGACGTCCCGCAGACACAGTTTTTACCTTCGTCTTCCAATAACTCAGAGCATAATTCCTACTTTCATTTTACTTTCCATAAACTCAATCCTATTTGTCAATATTCTAATCTACGTAAACTTCAACACTAATTCCAAGTTCAAATCCTTGTTTATAATTGATGTTATTTCCAGTTAAAAAAATATATCAACATAAAGAAGTGTAAATTAAATAGATTTCAAAATGACTATTGAAAGAAAGTCATCGAATTAAGGTGTAGCGCAAACTAAACTTCATGCATTGCTTTTAAAGGTATTTTTCCAAAAACGGATTTTTGTTTACATGTTTGGAAACTAAATTTTAAATGCAGAGTACATTCATTTACGCAGACCTTATAATTATTGTAGTGTTATATCATTTTACGTAGATACTCGAAGCGAACTTGATCACTTCGCGTGATTTCATGGTAGTGGTTTCGCTTGCTAAGCGATATTTATGTCCCAGCTCGCTTACACACGGACCATAAAGTTTCGAAGACGCTTACAAATCAGTTTTCTTTTATAATTCCACCGCTTTTTCCTGTTTAATTACTGAGATTGCGGTAATTTGCTGTTACGCGAATGTGTTTACGGATAACATGGTCGAGAGAGCAGGGTTCTGTTCGTAAAGGTTTTGTTGTGTTCTCGGAGAATTGGATTTTGTGAAAGGTTCAACAATGTTTTTACAGATCGAGTCGACTTGCGTGATGTCTGTGACTCATCGACATTTGTTTTCATGAATCGAAGTTTCATGTTTTGGTGCATGTCAAAATATACTTTGTTTTGACTTAGTAACATGATTAAAATTTTACTTTCACTGCATTCAATATACCATCAAGGTCAAGTTTATCTCCGAGAAATACTTTACTACTCATTGGAACTTCCTACCTCAGTGGCTACTTGAAGATGCTGTCCTCAGTGACTTCTTGCTGGGGGGAATTTTGAAGATAATTTCTCACCAACGCAGTATAGTAACTAGGAACATACCTGTAAACAATAACAAACAATAAATAAGTAAATTCATTTATTTTTTTACATAAATTCTGTCCAACGGCATCGTGGAAGACTCTGGCGTAGAGGGCGGGACGAACTTGACCCTTATAGGCGGGATTGGGTCAGGATAGAGCTGAGTGGAAAAAGAAAAGGAAGGCTTTTGCCCTGCAGTACAATATGGGCTAACTATTATTATTGTAAGTCCTGTAGGTAGTTGTATGGGTTCTGTGGGTCTGACAACTAGTCGTACCAAGGGGTATCGTGTGCTAACTGGGTTGTGGACGTCAGATGCAGTCGTCCAAAGATAATACTGGTATTAAGCTGCTTCCTGTTAGACTGGAAGCCGACCCCGAAATAGTTGGGAAAAGGTTAGGCAGAATGATTGATAAGTTCTGTAGGTATAGCTTTCCTAATTATATATAATAAGTAATCAATTAAATTAATGAATAAATATAATTTAGATGCGAAAATCTTCTGATATAAAAGTTATCTTATAAAAGATGGCCACGTCAATATTGATTGGCCAAGGAAGCAGCCAAGCCGGCTTAGAAGTAATAAAGAAAGACGTAAAGACCAGGATATAGTGTACTACATAAATAAATTACTAGCACCGATACATGAGAATATACGATTCTTCGTAATAGAATCGAAATAAAAATGTATATGTATAGAGAAGGAAGTCCGGCTAATTAAGATAAGTTGTGTGAAGTCAGTGATGTTTCCTCTGGGATTTATTGGTCTTATCTTTGGGGAATTAGGATTTATGGTTAAAGAAGACGGATTTTTGTAAGATATCATGTAATATTTTTCTTGATAATTCGTTAATCCCAAGGAAACATATTTGAGGATTTCATTATTTACGTCAATAATTATGGATCTGAAAATAATACTGCTGGTAAGCGGTGGTGGTAGGCTCCCTGGCCAATAAATAATTCATTCCATATCTATCCCTGGATGTTGGTCGTAATAGAAAAACATATAGTGTTACGTCATATTGTTTGTTGTAGTTGGTAGTCATTCCAAATATTCACGAGACACCCATGAAAATTTCTACGAAGCAAAAAAGCTGCCATGGTTGGTTAAGGGCGGGTTAACGACGATGAAATCTCTCAGACCAAATCTGCACTTTTTGTTTTTGTTCTGAGCGTTTCGATGGCAAAAATAACACGAAGATATGTAAATATCTTTCAATTCCTTCGGCCCAAAATTCAGCAACGCGAATACCGTTTGGTGACGCAGCCATAAGATTCGCATTAAACTAACATCTGTAGTGGTATTTAGTAAAAATCTCACCGTGAAAACTTAAGTGAAGTGAGCTTAAAATGAGCTGTCCTCCACCTGACGCTAGGGATTGACAGCTCACTTCACCTAAGTTTCCACGGTGAGGTAGTTACAGAATAGACCGGCAGCATTTAAATCGAGTCTTAATTTCCGAAGTCGAACCATTGCAAGTCGGACATAATCTCGTGATAGAGTACACGCCATAATGACTCCAGTGTCGATGTGATCGGAATCTTGAGACTTGCATGTTATCAATCTCTTTGGATCAGTCACTTACTATATTAAAGAAGTTAAGAAGCTTTTACACTGTTTGAAATATGTTATAGGTACTATAATGTACCTATAACAGTTAGTAACAGTACAGTTGGGTGTGTACTCTGATTGAAGAGATTTTGATTGAAAATGTTTGTGAACCGGATAATGAAGTGACATAATATGTCACTGCATCACATTAGTATTAATAGCATATGCCTTAAAAAATATATCTAAATTATTGTGGCCTAGCTGACATAAATGAGAGTAAACAAAGACAGAAAATACTATAACTGCGAAGTGTATGAAATATAATGGGACAAGGAGATGTATGGAAGAAGACATACATTATATTAATTTAATTATTGTGAATGTGAAGACAATGCGTATCATTCTTTTATTTTTTTATTTATTTCTTAGTTAGTTTTAATTAATCGTGGTCTGGCAGTTTGAGTAGTTTGCGGCATACCCAAATGTCCTTTCTTTGGTATTGTTCGTCAAATCGTTGAGCTCCATAAATTCTAAGTTGAAAGTCGGAGAGAGGTCGGCGTTTCTTATCTGACTCTGAGAAGAAAGGCCGACACAAACTCAGAGGTCACAGTCTTTTTAAAGTCCAGACATAGTCAGTCGTGCTGACAAATGCGTGCACTGACTGGACAGGTCCACTCAATCTGTGTGGTTCTTTCCTCAAAATACCATTTCAGACACCAATCTACATGGTCTTCACATGATCTGACCAAGACTATGTCTGGACTTTAAAAAGACTGTGACCTCTGAGTTTGTTTCGGCCTTTCTTCTCAGAGTCAGATAGGAAACGCCGACCTCTCTCCGACTCTAAAGTAATTGGGATAAGAAGGGTGACGACAAGAAATATTTTTTTCCAAAACTAAAGAAAGTTATAATAAAGTGTTAAACTGTAGGTACCCTCATTTGCTTCTCAGTCATAAACATAATATTAACCTCGTAATATTAATGGAGGTTCCACCGCTGGTTTTGATTAGCTATTAATTATCCATAAAACTTGATTGACTTGTGATACGAGCTTTACTTTAACTATGTACTTAGTTTCATGATAAGATTTAGTACTCCATAGTAACTATGAATTAAGGGCCTATGGTACTACCTTAACTCAAATTAACTTTTTATCTCGCTCGCACCATACTACTCGCGGCCTGGGTGAGAGTCAGACGGAGTGGGGTGCTGGCGGCTGCAAGCCAATAGTTTAGGTAATTGCTTTTTACGTTGAAAATAATGGTAATTCAAAAAAAAAACTTCATACCTGCTTTATAGGTAGTTCGGTTTAGAACTTTGGATTTTTTTTCAATCGATCTTTTTTTATGTTATCGTGTTTTCGTCAAACATAGGACCTAGAATCAGTCCTCAACTTTAACATATATTTATTTCAAAATTAATGCTGCAGTATTTTTGGTTAACAGAGGATCATGCTCAGTAATTTGAGGTTGCGTAGGCCCTAAAGGATTATGTAGCAGGTAATGTTAACGAGATTACAGTACATGTTACTGTTGATTTTACGTTAATTTGAGCCAGACAGCTTAATAGCAGAAAGGTGTTACACCTTCGTAACTGACTTCCGGAATATCAGCCACGGCTTTAACCAAGATTACGACACGCAGTAAATGTAGTTACTGTTGATTTTGCTCGTAGATTTTGCTCCTCCACCATATTACTGGCTTCTATTGGCTTCCAATATCGGCTACGGTTTTGGTAACTGAAACCACAACAAACAGTAAATTTATTCTTTTTTTTGTTCGACAATTGGAGCCCAAAAGCATTGTATTGCCCCTTTCTGGCTTCTGAAATATAAGCAACGGCTTTGGTATCCGAAACTACGACGGATATTACAAGATAAACAAGCTTGGTTGTTGGTCTCAAAATTGCCTTCCAGCTGAGTTAGTAACCTCTTGTACTAATTAATACAAGCATAGGTTTACACGACCGCTAGCGCTTACCACAGGACATTCCGGAGCCGGTCTGTGGTTTCCGACATTTCGCCTTCGGCTAGGGACAATTATCTGAGTGTCTGAATTACGAGTGCTTTTCGGTGCCTTTTTCCGATAAGATTTTTGTTCTTATTTATTTATTTATATACTTTATTGGACACCACAAAAATATATAACAAAAGGAAAAAACAAACACTACAAAATATACAATGGTTCTTAGTTATGGTGGTTCATAGTTTGTCAGTAGCAGGAGTAAGAAATAAATAATTTATGGTAGAAGTCTACCATAAATTATTTATTTCTTACTTATAAACTTATAATATTTTACGGTTTCAAAAATTTTACATAATACACACAACTAATTATATAATTATACTTTTTCTAAACAAGTGTGCAAGCCATCTTCAAAATGTCATAGCGTCTCCGGTCTCCCACATTTGACATTTAATACTTATAGTTGCAATGGTCCACTTCCATACAGTTATAATGAACTATGAATGAGGCTAATCCAATTATTATGTCGATAACCCTGGTCGCCTTACGATATTATTATGATGGGATTCGTGTGGGAAACATTGAGCTTGCGAAGCTGGATGTAAAATTATGTAGTAACAATGATACCAAAATCTAGCTTTAGTGGATGGTTGATATACAGTATGTTAACTAACAAAGGGCGTTCCCGTTAACCTGCAATAGTATAGCGTCTATACATGCTAAAAAAAATATTACCATAAAAAAAAAGTTTTTTTTTGTTTTTGTATAGTAAAATATTCACAAAAAATATTAAATTGTTACGGAAAATAAACTCTCTGTACACGCCCACATGTCACACTTGTTTTTCTACGTTGAAATACAAGTGTGCGTGTACAGAGTGTTTCTTTTACGATTAAATTTAATCGTTTTGTGAACATTTAACGACACAACGTTTTAATATCTTTTTTAGCATATATACACGCTATACTTTTGCAGGTTAACGGGAACGCCCTTTGTTAGTTAACATACTGTATATTGTTCTCTTTTGGGTCACAGATAATCCGCATTTGGGTAAAGTATGGAATTATTGGTTCTGGGTTCTGGAATTTGTAATTGTAAAATGTTCTCTTCAAGAAGCCTATCGTTTCGTCTATTTTTATTCATTGTTTCTAGTGCAGTAGTATCGACATAATTAAAATCACCAGTAAATTTCAAATTTTCGATTCCTCCGCGACTTCTTTTAAAACAAGTGTCATAAAACTTGGACCAGTAAAAGAAAATTCATCGTGTTATTAAATCTGAGAACTTGGCAGAAGGCGGATGTGGCGACGCATTCTACAATAAACATGTTCTTGGTGAGACGCCAAAAAGTGAATAAAATACAAGTATTGAAAACCGCAAACGATGAAGTAAAAATTTTCCAAGATTTATATGAATTTAGTTTCGTGTTTGCATTCTGAAAAGGAAGTTCGTGTCACTTTGAGAATGCAAGGCAGACATCCAATATTATTACAGCAAATAATGCTGAGAACATTTTTGATGAATGGGGCTAATTGATTTTAGCACTATAGGTGTTATTTGCTTATCAATTACTTCACCATCATAATTATACAACAAAGATTAGCACTTATCTAAAACCAATATGCTTTGCAATTTTAACCTCGATGTGGTCCCATTATTTAGATCCAGGTGTTTTAAATATTTTTAATTCTTTCAGTTGTCATCTTCGTTTTCATTCTTGCCCCCGCCATATCATATCTCAAATTCCATTACATTTCGCTTCCTTATTTTCTTTAATACACTTTAATCTTCTTTGTCTTTAGCGCTTATAAGTAAGATCCTATAAAACATTTATAGAAAAGTAAGTTTAATTGATTAATTCTATTAAAGGTGAGAATCCCATCAATATAAAATTTCAGATCCAATAAGGCTTCAGACCTGATTAATACCTTAAATAGCTCTTACACAGACTTTAAAACATTAACTATAAATGAAGGCTTAATTTTAATGACAACGTTTATATCGTCTATAAACTTTGTAGCCTTATCTACTAACTTTGCAACAACAAAATAAGAGAAAGAAAGGCTAGTAATAATTCCAGTAGCGAGTTTATATCATGCGGTTGTTATCTGTTGCAGTGTGCGCTTGTGCTGTAAGTAAGCAAATGTACCGACGCGGCGCACCTTGTTGCCGACGTGTATTCGACACACGGGTGAAAAAGATAGACGATCCTTTTAATAATTTACTAACGTGGACATTATTAAAAGAAGATAATGATTTTGATCGGCTGGAAGTAAAAAGAGTTGGTGATATATTGAAATCTGTCTAGAAATTTGACTATAGAATAGGCATGTATTAAATATGATATAAAAAATAAGATACACACATGAATAAAAACATACTTGTAGGAATAGCACACAAGTTTGAAGAAGTCAGTAAAGAAATGGACAATTCAAGTAGACACTGTCAGGCAGCAGATATGTTTAGACGTTCTTACCCTCTAATACATCATAACTATTGAATATTTTTCCAGTGCCATACCCACAATAAATTGACAAAAATAAAAATACGATTGCAAATATACTGCGACTGTTGCCTCAAAATATGTCCCCTCATATTATATCATAATAATAATGACTGAAAATATACGCCACGATGTATCCATCAACCTAGGTCTCAGCACCCAACAAGTTGGCCCAAGCCCCGCTTACTGTCCAACCTTCGTACCAATACCAGCCGCACTCGTCCGGAACAGCTGATGAACGATAATCAGATAGCACCATCTTCTAAGCCGTCATAGATCACAATCGCGACACTTCATGACATCCACATGCAAAATGAATAATGGCAGCTATCTTCATCAGTAGACATACCGTCTAGCAAGATTCTCTGCTTAGAAAGTAGATGGTTCTATTTGATCTGAGAGTTCTTGTATATGTTTATGTACAACTATTGTTCTTTTGGGGTGCGTTGAAACAGGTTGGGTCAGTTGGGTATGCTTGTTTACGTTACTTTCACTGTAATTTGAGGATTGAAGAGTTGTTTTTGTAAGTGCATGGGTTATTTTTTTTTCGTTTGTTTGTTTATCATCCTTTTAAAAATTATTAGTTAAAACTCGAAATCTTTTAACGACTGTCATCATCCGTAAATCATAAGTTGCATTGATAATGCACTTACCAGCCACAGACCAACAGCTGCAAGCATAGCGTTACGGCTGTTATTACTTAGCCGAAAGCCCATTCGTTTATCATCTTCAAATAATCTTCAAATAATAAAAGACCAGCACATTAAGTGTTCTGTGGAATATACAAACGCGTCATTTTAACATCAAATAGTCGTCTCCTCGCAGATTGACTGATTACGACTCTGTTCATCTCACTTAATACGAACATCAAGACTTACAAAGTATTTAATGGCTTGCATAGCAATGACAATCCTTTCCTTCGCCATTGAACATCGTTTATCTGATCTCCGTACACATAAAAACTATTACAATGTTTATAACACACCGTCATTGCGATCTATTGACCTTAATCACACGCATTAGAAATGTGACTAGCAAACAGAGAAATCAGACATTACACCGCGCTCCCGATATGTGACGGCCACACAAAGAAATATTATTGAAATCAAGTGAAAATATTGTTTCCGCCACCATTGGCGATCTCCCGTCTTTTTCTAACACCTATCTCGTTCAGATTCATTAACGCCGAATTTTCTGTCTCCTTCACGCAGACAGTGAAGGCTGACTGATCTTATTTGTTTATTTATCTATTGTTTAGTAAAAGCTGTTCCACGGCTGTGCTGATTATAATCATTGTCCACCATTCGGGTCGTTTTCTCATCTGTTTTAATTGTCAATACTTTGACACTTTCAAATTATACAGAGAAAGTATTACAATGGTATGTCACGAATCGATTTTAATCAAAAAATGTTTCTATATTGCTAAAACATGGCGATCAGTCGTGCGTCTTAATAAAATTGATGATTACATTCATTCGTGTTATGATAGCATCTAGTATTCAGGGCATTTCTGGATTTCAATAAATTCTGGTCCGTGGTCTAGATATTTTTGTACATGAAAAACATTTCGTATATATTTAAGTGTCTATTCATTATTCAGATCGGCTATATTGCCTGCGGCGTGTGATTACTCGGTGGATGTACTTAACCGAGCACATCTGTACTTTTTGTGACGTTAATATCACATTGTGTTCAATCTTCGTTGTCATCTTAACGACTGTATGAATCTTTTTCTTTATTATCTTTTTACTTATTTCTTTCTTTTGTTTTATTAGCGTTTGTATTCAAATGTTGAATGGAACTTACGGTTTTATTTCAAAGTGTATTAACATTATTGATGTTAATGATCGCAAGTGCGATTAAAAGTTTTTTGATTGTCTTCATTCTAACACGTTTTTTAAATTCTCTAACTATAACTTTAGGCTTTTGACGCTAATAAGCTCATTATCTTTTCAAATGCAATGATATTCAAATTAACGGTATGTTCACCTTTCATCATAGAATAAGAAAACTTGAGCCCCGGTCTACCTTAATATCTATTCAAAGTAGGTTATAATGGATTTAACACTTCATATCTACGGCCTTAGAAATGAGCCTATCCTAACAACTCTATATTCAGCTCAGCAACAGTTTTACCTGCACGAATACCATTTGACACAGAATGTTTTCAATAATTCAATAAATAGCTGTAGTCAAAGCAATTACTTTGTGTATATATTGGATTATCTACAAGAATTTATTTGTTTAATTAAAAGGTCGTGACCTCAGATGCATCGTACAGAAACCCATGTTGTAATGACACCACAATATGAAGTTTCCGTTTCTAACTTGAGGTTATTTCTCACAAATGTATTATTAAATTTGTATACATTTATTGCTGTTCTCAACTGAGAAAGTGTTTACACATTTGTAATAGAAATCCTTTATTTTATGGGTAGTGGATAGTCAACAACGGTTAGTGCTTGCAAAGAGCTTACGAGATTCAGGAGTAGGAGCTTTGTCTATGTCTAAACCTAGTCCCTAGGCATTTACAAAATGTGTACGTACACAGTTGTTTGCACTTATTTACTTTAAGTCACTCTCGAATGCTACATGAATGTTAAAACTGTAGGTATATAAAATATGATTCTTTAGAATATTTTTTTCTTTTCTTTCATTTAAGATTTTTCTTTAGATTTAATCTTTTAAGTTTCAGTAGTGTGTAAATTGTTGCTTAGCAGTTATGTAGTACTTATATATGTGATTATCGTCGTGAGCTACACATAATAATGTAATTTCTTTTTTTTGCCTGTTTATTAAGATTTTTGTGTACCTACTTAACTGTTTGTTTTCCCGAATTTAAATAAACAAAAAAGGTTTTTATTTTAATTTTGTCCTGACAGACTGTGAGCATTGAACTTCACAAGTTTATAATATTTGATTAAATAAAAAGAGGCACTGTTGGTGATAATGTAAAAGCACATCAAAATATAGCTGATATAAAATAACCGTTAACCTGCTAACAATATTCTCTACATATTACCTCTCAACGTATAACAACCCGTGCTTCTAACTAAGTAACTCTGTTTACCCCCATAAAGGTTTACAAGCTTGGTGATAGTACATAATAAAGGGTAAACTCATACGCTGCTAAAGAGTAAGATGGGTCTGTTTATAGAATGCATTATAACCAGGCTGGGTATAACAATATGTGTTTGTGTTATAATAAAGAGATGCTTCTGAAAGCTTTTTAATGGTATATTATATGGTTACCTATTTATACGAACTGGAGTATGCCAGAAAAATAAGGCTTACGCTAAAAATAAGGCATTAAAATAGAAAAAGAAAAACGGAAAGTATATAACACTTGTATCCTTCCAAGTTTATCATATGGATGCCAAACATGGGTTCAAACTTAGCAACAACTCAATCAAAAATCCAAGTATGCCAAAATGAAATGGTTTTAAAATAAGAGACAAGGTGAGAATTCAAAATATAAAGAGCAAAACTAAATTTTAAAATTATACACACCGTATACCTACGCCTGAAATAGAGATGGACAGCACCCAAGCACGCGTAGCATGACCGCCATAGAAACGGGTTTTATCGACCGAAGAATAGACTTAATGACAAATTGTGATTGTTTATCTGTCATTTTGTCTATTCTTCCGTCGACAAAACCCGTTTCTAACGGTGGTCATACTATGCTTGATGCTAAAGGAAGGGAAAGAGAAGTGGACAAGACAAGTAACGGAATGGTACTCGCATGATAGTACAAGGAACAAAGGTACTGTACCTCACACCTTTAGGCCGGTAGACTGGCAACAGTGTGCTAGTAATTTTCTAACCAGCCTTCCTTACCCAACCTACCTACCCAATTAGGTACGAATACGATCAATAACCGACAATTTCAACGATTCCATTCATAATGAAATAGGGAAAGCTTTAGGTATTTTAGACTTCGGCTTTGTTACGACATAAAATTACAATTCATACAAAGTAACGTCAAAAAGAAACAAATATAACCGTTTCTTTGACTTTTTGATGTTACTTTGGCTGTTACTTTTGATGAAGAAACTGGCCGTAAGTCTTTTAAAACATAATATAGGTAATAACACACCTAAACCAATCTAAATACCTTACCACAAAAAAATAACACACACACACACGACCATTATCCGCAGCCTTTTCTTTCACAACACTGAGGTAAATAAATACCGATATTATCTTCCTTCAGATAAACAATCTCGTGTTCATACCCATTAAGTAAATCGCTCTTACTTACAGAAGATAAGGTTCCATTTCACTTTCATAATACACCTCCCAATCTTAGTAATGAATATCTATAAATAATAATATGTGTAAGCAATTATGTGTAAGCAATAAAGTCGACCGTCCACTGCTATGGACGATGTGCTCGGAGAGGTTTATCGCGTTAGCAACGCGGTTCATTTGTTTTCGAGCCATATGCCGTGATCCGGCGGTGCGCCATATTGCGGACGGACACAGACGAGCCCGCACGACGCACCGTGGGAAGGTGTACGTGCGGGGTATCGCAGTTCCTCGGTGCGCGGTGCGTGGCGGTCTGTAGTCGTCTGCCATGCGTGTCCGTTCGCAAAATCGCGGATCGTCAGATCTCGGCATCACAGAGCACGGAATCGGCAGCGTTTATAGACGGTTCATCATTATCATCATCTTCCTCTCCTTGTCCCATGTTACTTGGGGCGCAACACGTTTTCTTCTTCCATTCTCCCCTGTCAACCGTCACGCTATCATTCACTCCCTTGTCGTTCATATCAATC
Source organism: Lithophane semibrunnea (assembly GCA_947363905.1). Classification (NCBI taxonomy): domain Eukaryota; kingdom Metazoa; phylum Arthropoda; class Insecta; order Lepidoptera; family Noctuidae; genus Lithophane; species Lithophane semibrunnea. The sequence goes on along the minus strand of OX376197.1, from coordinate 14,817,653 downwards.
CTCACACAATTGGCTGTACCTACTAATAAAATTCGTGGCGCCAAAAGTGCTTTAAGCGTACAACTGCACGGACCCCCTTCAAAGCTGTTAGTTTCTATCAGTGTCGGAGTACGAGCAAAAGGTAACACGCTCGGTTTTTATGGAAACATTTTTGACAAACTAGCTCTAGCAGCTGCAACCAAGGCGTCTCAATGCTCTGTGCATGCACGTGGCTTAACCGTAGATTGCAGTGAACGATTACGCCTACATTTTCGTACAAAACGAAGCTAAAAGTATCATATGGAAATTTTGCGACTGAGCCGTACCTACAGGTAGCTTAGCCTTGCGCTGCTGTGGAGCGACGCCTTAATCGTTCAGTCGAAAATAGCCCTAATAAAAAGTGAAAACGCATCTCGACACGTGTTTGGAGCACGCCCCGGTGTTTAGGCTTGATACACGTGGGCGACTTGTCGGTGCGATTATTCACGGCACGATTTTGTCTTACCTTTTTATGGTTTGTGGTACGTTGTATTTGTTGTATCTTTGCGGTGAAAAGTAAATCGTATTGGAAGTTACGATGATTTCGTTTCGAATAAAATACTTTTGTTTGCCATAAACAGAAAGAACACAAAAAGTACAGGCTGGGGGATTTATAGCGTATCAATATAACCTTCGATCAACCCGTGCGACTCTGTCACTACTTAGCCACGAGCCCCTCCTACATCAATCAATCAATCAACTCAGCCTATCGTAGTCCACTGCTGGACATAGGCCTCTCCCAGGCTGCGCCACAACACCGTCCTCCGCCTTCCGCATCCAGTCTTCCCAGTTAACTTTTTAAGGTCGTCGGTCCATCTAGCTGGGGCGCGTCCCACACGACGCTTATCGATACGCGGTCTTCACTCGAAGACTAGTCTACTCCACCGGCCATCGGCCTCCCACATGATGATTGCAAAATAAAACTCTGATCTAATTCTAATAGGTACAACTGTCACAGTCGACTAAAACCTCGCATTTGAAACAAAACTGATTGAAAAAGCGTTCCTACGTCATCATCTGCCTAGCCTTTTCCCAACTAGACTGGGGTCGGCTTCCAGTCTATCCGGATGCAGCTGAATACCAGTATTTTACATGGAGCGAATGCATACCCCCACAACCCATTATCTGGGTATTACCTATGCAATATAATTATTTAACCTAGATTAAGTTACTTATGTAATAATACTTGCTGCGCCCTAACAGGGTATGTACTCATAAGTTTTAGCCTAGCTTGTAACTGAGTTGCCAAGGGTTATCGTATTTATTTATTTATTTGCACAATGTACATTGTGCAAATAAATAAATAAATACGATAACCCTTGGCAAGATTGGTTGTCAGACTTTCGGGTTTCTAACGACCCGTAACGACTGTCAAAGTTCCACAAATGACGGGACCAATGGCTTAACGTGCTTTCCGAGGCACGGAGGAGTCTCGGTATGTAAAGATGGTCACCCACACACGGACTAACCCTGGAAAGTGTAGCTTAAACTAATGGATCGACCCATGCGGCTATTACTTAGCCACGAGCTCCTCTCGAGCTGAAAAAGCGCTCCTACCTAATTATACTAATATTTGGGGCACTCCATTTATCTCCTTCGCATCGATCGATCTCTCGCAACGTGATAGATAAGAGACCCTATTATCCTAAAGGTTGCTATGTACTTTAATGTTATCGCCATCGATTCTGTTAGATGGATTGTACGTTTAGAAGAATAATAAAGAATTTCACACAGAATTTTCTGTAAAAAGGCAAAAATATTAGAAAAAAATATCTTGGTTCTATAGGCACACCTCTGCCTAACCATTCGGGGATTACAGGTGTAATGCTATGTAAATTATCATTGTATGAACATAATATTGTTTATAGTTTCAGAAGACGCAAAATCATGTTCGATTAAAAGAAATTAATATGTCTTTCCCATGGGATCATTCCCATTAATTGCGGGTTCTAAGGTTTCGGAAGACGCAAAATCATGTTCGATTCAAATTACGTCTTTTCCATTGGAACATTCCGATTAATTTCGAGTTCTAAGACTGGTAGAATAATTTTCCTGAAATCAGCCAAGTTTTTTAAATTATTTCCACGATTTTCTGGTTGTACGCGGATAGGATAAAGTGTGATGGGCATTATTCAAAAACAATCATCGTTATGGCCCTTAAACTATGTTTAGAATTATATTATATTTTAACACACAATATAACATCCCACCTGTTTTTACTGAAGGGCAAGTGGTACACCTATAGTAACACACCTACATTTCCCCAGTTATGTTTAAGTCCCATGTAACTGGAGACGAGCCTATTGCAATCAACCAGGCACAAATCCAGCCTCTTGGCTGCTACTGAAAAATTCCAAACCCAATAACCCTTTGCCCGACCCGGGAATCGAATCCAGGACCTCATAAAAGTAGCGCTTGCAGCCTCTAGACCAAAGACAGGCAGTCTCAGTATTACATTTCAGCTTCCACTTAATTCAAAAGATGCACAGCATGAAAAGTTCAATTCGATAGACAAAGCAAAACAAATAAATTAACAATTGACAGGCAAACAAAACAAGAACAAATGGTATACAATTGTTAGCACTTACAATAATCACAGGCAATTTAAAACATCGAGACACTGATAATTCAATGCTCAAATCGAATTGATAAGTCGTAATACTGATCGATCTTACCCCTCGGCCGCGATCTACACGCTCAAGCGACACGCGTCTTGCGACAGCGGAGAAGACAAAGAAAGAGGTGGGTTATAGCATGTCACAAGTCATTTGTGGACGCGACTTGCGGAGCGACGGACGAACGGAAACAAGCAACGGATTGTTGCTCGCCTAACCGCGCGAGCGTGTCCCGTGACGCAATTCGCGCCACATCGCTCAAGGCCGTGAAAGAAGCGGCGCGTCCTATTTAAAAGCGATCGCCGCGCGAATACGCGATCATCTCGTGCATATGTAACTTTTTGTTCGGAAACCCGGAAGATGCCCCCTGTCGGCGCGACCACAAGTTCAGGTTCACCGAACAAAAAGCGACATAATAATGCACGCGACGATCGCGCAGCGATCGCTTTTAAATAGAACGCGCCCTTAGTCGTGGTACACGTGGGCGACTATTCGATTTGTTTATAGATCGAACGCGTTTTGGGAACGCGACTACGCGTTATCAGATTGTCGGACTGTCGCAGAACATGTTTGTGTGTTTGATAAGGCAGTTGTAATGTAAATGAGGGTGACAACCTGCATAACAAGTGGACTTGCTTGACTAGATTTGGAACTGATTAGATTCGTGTCTAATTATCTAATGATGTGTTTATTTCTGTACCTGCAATTCTGTTTATTCTAAACTAACATTACAAAGAGGTAAAATTGTTTGTTTATATGTTTGTTAAAGGTAATATTCTCTGGAAGTACTGATCCGATTACAAACATTCTTTCGCTGATAGACGCTATTGCCGAGTGGCATAGGATAAATAATTATAATGTTAAAACCAGCACACACGAAGTCGCGGGCAATAAGCTAGTCATGTCATGAATAATCGGTGTAAAAAGACGCTTAATAAAGCCGATAGTCACTTGTTATTCCCGTCAATGTGATATTTTTTTTATTCTGGACCAGACCTGGGAACCTTCTGGTTATGGAGATATTGAAGGTTCCAACTTTTTTAGTTTTTTTTTTAAAGAAATCAAGTTTTAAATGTAATAACGTAAATACACCCCCCGAACCCTGAACCGTTGCATGCGCCCATAAACACAATGTTTTGCGTGCGTTACATCGCGCACTACCGTAAACAGAAATTTTTCACACCAAAAATAAAAGCCGTTTCCCAGTAATTATTTTTGTGCAATGTTACATAATTTGATGTTTATAATGTGTAGTTGACGGCTATGTGATGGATCTTTTTACACCATTAATGTACAGCCTTAAACGTTGTTTTTAAATTTCCGATTAAACTTGATCTTCTGGATAGTTACGTGTTTTTAACTAAATTGCTCAACGAATCGAATAACATTCACTTTTGATTGCACTCGCTATCATTTTTCTTCTTCATCAAAATGCCTAAAACTATCTCCACAAAAATAAAGACCGCGTAGAACAAAAAAAAAGCGGTCTAAAACCAGCTTCGATCGTAGAACCCAGTGATGCGTACCCACCCACAGTAATTACGGAGAACAATTATCTAAAAACGAGTGAAAGTGATAAACGTCGGTGGTTTTAAGAAAAAGCATTTAAAAAACTAATAGCCTGTAGCGACAATGACGTAGTTTTGACGTCCATTGACAATGAAAAAGATAACTGTAATGAAAAGTTTTTCACTAATGAAGCAATGGAAGACAAACTTAAAAACCTTTTCAATGGTTACCACTGTTTGATGTCCATTGACATCTCACTACCTATTCTTATCTATGGCTTAGAAACAGCAACAGTAATGGTTGTCAAACTATCAGAGAGACTCGTTCTTACGTCCCTATTATGTAATCGAGTCGCACGCAGAATCTCTAATGCTTCTCGCCCGTGACTTAAATGCTGATGGAGCTGACTTTTGAATCTACGTGACTCGTCGCTTAGTGAAATTAAAAGTGTTAATTCAGTTTCGTTGTTATTTTTTATGTTAATTTGGAAAAGAAAGAGAGTTTCGTGTTTACGTAATTGAGACTTTCAGAGACTTTTTGCGGGCGAAGTTATCTAAACAGTTTTTCAGTTGATCAGGTGATTTTGCGGTTCTTGCTAAATAATTGTCTTCACATTTCTAAGAGGTCATTGATGTCTTTCGCTCATTATTTCCCTATCTAAAATGTTAATGTGCGCTCGTTAGAAAAAATAACATTAAAAAATGCAAAAATGCTGTAAGATTGTGGAACTCACTTCCGCCTAGCATTCGTGATTTGAAAACTGTTTCTCTATTCAAACTTCGTGTAAAAGAGCATTATCTTTCCTCTCAACTTTGAGTATATTATTATATAGGTACCTATAGTGTATTTATGTTTATATATTTAAGCTTTATGTATTTATTTAAGTACTAGCTGCGCCCCGCAGTTTCACCCGCGTAAGTCTCGATCCCGTGGGAATATCGGGATAAAAAGTATCCTATGTGTTAATCCAGGTTATAAGCTATCTGTTTGCCAAATTTCATCCAAATCCATTCAGCCGTTTTTGCCTAATTGAGTAACAAACATCCAAACACACAAACACACAAACGTTCACATTTATAATATTAGTAGGATATGTTAATTTTCTTGCGTATATGTGTAGGTATATTTGATATTTTTAGTTAAGACTTCGCATAATCATGTTTTTCTCTTCTTGTTCTCACACACTATTGTCTACATTTCTTTCTCATTACTCCTTTCGCAGGTCTGCTGGAAGAAATTTCTTAAGAAATAAGCAGTACCTTTGTACTTATATTTTAATTATGTCGTATCTATTTTGTATTTTACTGTGTGTACATAAATAATAAAATAAATAAATAAAATCACACCCCGAAGGGTTGGGCAGAGGTGTACATATAGTACACTCACATTTCGCCAGTTATGATTTAAGTCCCATGTAATAGGGGAGCCTATTGCCATTATCCGGGCGAAAATCCAGACTCTAGGCTGCTACTGAGAAATTTTATTCTTAATGGAAAAACACAATAACACTTTTCCCGGCCACAGCTACCAGACGCTACGCTTATAACCTTAATTTACTTGTTGTTTAACCCTAAAGTTGTTTAAACCTAACCTTAATTTACTTGTGTTTTATTCTCTAAATAATGTAGTTAATGATAATGATGCACGATGAAACACCAATGAGTTTATGTTTGTATCAATTATAAGGTACGCAGTGTTTCCTGAAATTAAAAAAACTACATTTAAATGGGTTTTTTTATGTCTGTTTTTTTTTTTTTTTTTGAGAATAAGCCTAAACCATTTAATTATAATAGTTTACATCGTGTCGTGTCTTATCTTATCGCGGACGTGGAATGACAGCGGCTGTAGTGCATCATCAAATAGTTCCTATGCCGTAAAGTTGGCTCCCCTGTCGTAAGACGAACAAGGATACGCTATGGCGCCTAACCGGACCTATTAGGTTAGGTCCGGTTTTGAAGTTTACCAGTAGAGCCAACATTACGGCATAGGAACTATGAGATGAACCGCACTCTAACATCATCTGTTGTCAGAAGACACCGCCGCCACGCAACCATCGATGCTACGCTCTGCTAGAATGACTGTCACCAGCCAGTGTCACTCTAATCCATCCTTTTCGATGGTTCCTAGTAACTTCCTATCAAAACTAGACGGCACCACTTGCTGTGCCGTCATTAATAAGTTTAAGAAACGCCGACATAGCGGTTCCCATACAAGGAATTGCCAGCACTCAAATATAATTGTAAACAATAATTGTATAACTTCCAAAAGTTACGATTGTTACAACCGGTTACAGCGGAGATGATCGCAATAAAAAAATCGATTCGATTTCAATCGGTTAGGGTACGTCCTCATATCGATTGTTTTCTCACAATCCGATTACGATCGCTTTTTTATGATAACGAGTTTATCGTGATACTTCCCGTTACTAAAAATAAGAAGTTACGGTAACTTGTTTTGGGAGAAGTAAGTGTGAGTGACAATTGTCTGTTCTTCCTGTTGCTGTGTCTCTGCGTGGCAACATGTCGTGTTCGGGCTCGCGACTAGTCAATCGTCATCCTGAGGATGCCTAGTTGAGAGGTGAAACACGTGTCGATTTCTTACAGGGTTTTTTATGACTTTTGAGGAATAGTTAAGCGGAATAGGTTACTGAATATGTCTACATCTGTTGTATTTTTTTATTGTTTGTTAATTCTGTACATCATCATCATTCTGCCTAGCCTTTTCCCAACTATGTTGGGGTCGGCTTCCAGTCTAACCGGATGCAACTGAATACCAGTATTTTACATGGAGCGACTGCCTATCTGACCTCCACAACCCAGTAACTGGGTAATACGATACCCCTTGGTAAGACTGGTTGTCAGACTTTCGAGCTTCTGACGACCCGTAACGACTGTCAAAGATCCACAAATATCAGCCGGGACCAACGGCTTAACGTGCTTTCCGAGGCACGGAAGAGTCTCGGTATGTAAAGATGGTCACCCAACCACGGACCAACCCCGGCAAGCGTAGCTTAACCTGATAGATCGACCAGTGCGGCTGTTATTACTTAGCCACGAGCTCCTCTCTCCTCTCCTCTCTCATCTCTGTTAATTCCGTACATAATTTAAAATTTTAGCTTCAGCTATCCTGCTCCATCTTGAAAAGTACAACATTTTATATTATGAAAATATATCAATTAATTGGGCCCTTTAAGTTGATTACAGTTATTAATAGTTCCAAACATTTTCTTGGTTTTGCTTTCAAAAACGACAACAGTGCACTATTTTCGTTTATGTATTGGCTTATTTTTTATAGGTCATGAATAAAATTAATGGCCTAGTATCTAACACGGAACCCTAATTATGTATTTGTTAATAAGTGATACATCAATACCGTTAGCGGATACGTGATCTACTTTATCGTAATTAATTATCATTTTAATCAACATACATTAAGTTTTATGCAACTTTTTGCAATAAATGTCTCATTTCCGAACTAAATGTATAATTTACGAGACTTTTTAGACATAGAACACATTAATAAGTCTCCAAATTGAATGCGAAAGTGATTTCGTTGACATTATATAAATTAGGTTCTTTGTTGAACAAATTAATCAAATCAACTTTACGAATTGATTTATAAACTAAAAAGTAGATTCCTATGGTATTTATTTGCTGTCGGTTCAGAATTATGACGTGTTTTTGGAACCTAGATCTTGAAGTTTTAATTTTAAAACATACTTTTTTTGTTGTAAAAACATTATTTTTCATTTTTTGTTTTGTTATTTGTGTCTCACGAACTGTGTCCAAATAAACGTTATTCTTTCTTTCTTTTTCTGTTAGTGCAAAATGGTACCAACCAACCGTACATACACAGTAACGTATCCTGTGGTCACCGCAACACTTATCCACAATCCACGTAAACGTTTATAAAAGAAAAAATACGCAAGAAACAAGAAAACATCATTTTAGCCGCAACTAGAGACACTAAGTACCAAGACGTGTTCGCAATCAGCAAGGGATATCAGTCACGGCGTAATCTTTACAATACTTCAACCTGTCCAACAAAACGTGATAGTACGAAAATTCAATCTGAATCAGGTGTGTCTTTCGCACGCGCTGGAGAAAAATACGTCGCGGCTACTGAATATTTATGCACAGCGGTGGCACAGTGCGAAAGTAAACAGTAGAACGACTGGGAACAAACGCCAAAAAACACGTGCCGTCATATAACTAGTAGGCAAGATCAGCAGATCAGTTTGCCTGACTGTCGTAGGGGGGTGGAGGTTTTTTTTTTTTTTTTGTAAACATTTATCCGCCTTTTTGCGTTATTTTTGTAAATTTTGGTAAACTACCCTAACACACACTCTAATAGTTCGATGGAGTCAACGTGATTGGCATAATAAAGTCTAGTTGAGATACTGCTGTATATTCTTACTGTGTCAGCGATCCGGACTACTCAAGCAAACGCGCCCAAATTCATCGCAACGGATTCAACCCATTCTCTTCTGCGGCTTACCCATTATCAGCCAATTTTCCCGAAACGAAATTAAGAAAGAAAGAATGGTATGAAAAAAAGTGTTTATACACTGTCAGTCCACTTTCTATAGTCTTATTGTGCCGGGACGTTGTTTATTTTTTGTCAACTAAAACCAGACGGTATCTACGTCTGTTCGTACACGTTTTAAGGTCATTTTCACTTTCGTCCGTATTGTGGGCGAGTGTCGTCGGGCACACAAGTTGTTTGAGTGAGAACTTCTTCAGAGCTCGATAGATGGCGTTGTACCATTTTGATGTTTTTCTAAATCTCGCTGTTGTTTTTCCGCAAATGTGATATTATAGATAGGGAAACGTTTTTCGCAAAAAAAAAATGTTTAATTTGGTTTAATGGGCAGACGGTCGGTTGTGTAAAACAAGTATTTCCTGTCGAGGATTTTATTCCAGTTTTATTGGGGATTGTGTAATGTGTATATTTTATAAATGCTGGCACTCTGCCTCACAGAAGGATTTTGTATTTTCGTGTTTTTGTATCATAAACAAATGTGTGGAGTAAAAACAAATAAATATGGCCTGTTTGATTTTTCGTCGGATGTTTGTTGTAAAAGTTAAAGCGAAAATGTGTTAAGTGATTGATGTGAACATTTTTACTGAAAAGCAAAAGGTTAAAGTAAACCTCATTTACTCTTTTATGGTTTAACAAGCTATTACCCGTGACTTTGTCTGCGATCCAGGATGAAAAGTAGCCTATGTCCTTCTCCAGGTCAAGGTGTGCCAAATTTCATCCAAATCCGTTTAGCCGTTTTAGCGTGAATGCGTTACAAACAAACAAACTCACTTTGACTTTTATAATATTAGGGCTAGGGATAACGCTCGCATCTGCTTGCCTTCAACCCATTAATAAAAACGTTCACAGACAGTCAGAAAAGATCGCAATTAAGGATAATACAACCCGACCGTTTATAATACCTAAAATTACGAACAATCTAAAATTCATTATCAAATTGATGTATAATAGAGTTAATTACTAACATTCTACAGCTATTAAATTCTAACTGCACTACCCGAAAATTAAAACTGAATCGAATCTGTCATCGATTGTACCGTGTCCCACAAAAACGGCCGTAGTAAATAGAGTATTATTTTTTTAATATTTGATTTGCCCTTAAATGTACCGATGATAATAGCCTTCTTATTTCTTAATGGTAAGTAAATAAGTAGCTTCACGGTATTTTTCGCCGCGTAGTCGACTCAGTTTAGAACACCGTTTTCCTTAAGATTGATGCGCTAGGTTGTCCCGCGAAACTCAAATTTTCTTACGTTTTTTGCAATTTGCAGGTTAGTATCAGGTTATATGTTGATCTAAATATTATTAGCGGTCGTAACAAATATGGATTTACAGAATTATAAACATTAGAATCAGCAATACAACTCTCTAAGTTCATGTAAGTGCATTGAATGACGATTTCATGAAAGTTTCATTCCATGCACAACCTTAAGATATAAGAAGAGGGATGTTTTTCAAGTAGGTACAGATGCTGTAAAAATCTCACTTTGACAACTAAGATGAAATGAGCTGTCAATAGTGTCAATCCGGTGGAATGACAGTTGTGATTGTATGTATCAGTGTTTCAGGGTAAGAGACGAATGCTGCGGCTTAACCTTCAGATATGATTTAGAGAGAGAAGCGTCGTATGTGGTCGCGATCCTCAACATTGAGGGAACATCGAAGAAAAAGGAGAAGAATCCTTCGGATACTTAGTCATAGCTGTGGGAAACGACCACACTTCTCTGTAGATTATCCATTCTTTAGCGGAAACAAGACGGAACATAAAACTTTTAAACTTAGAACTTAATTAATAGTTTCTACACGCATTCATTATAAATGAATAAGCGTAGACAATAGAATTCCATTATCGATAGAGGCTTTGTCCGATTTATGAATTGAATTTTATCGATATATCGGTATCGATAGAGATGGTTTTCAGAATCGATTGTGATCATGGGAAAATACTTTTATTAGGATCATGAGACTTAGTGAGATTTAAAAATAGGTCGGGTTTGTTTTGAGAATATCATTCTCGATAATTCCCTGCGATACTAGATAATCTTTTACTTCCTGTTAGAAGCTGGAACATCACAAATACATCATAATCATCATCATTTCAGTCAAAAGATGTTCACTGCTGGACATAGGCCTCCCCCAAGCACCGCCACTTCGACCAGTTCTGAAGGCACAGAAATGGTCGAAGTGGTGGTTCTTGAGGGACCAGGTCGTCGGTCCACCTTGTGGACCTTCCAATTCCTTCCTTTCCTTGTTCTGCGAGCAATATGCCCTGCATACTGCCACTTAAGTTTGGCAATACTTCGGACTACGTCGGCTATACTCAAATAGATGCCATCACTAATAGATGCCGTCAACGCAATACGTGTAGGCCGCCGGAATCAGCTGGATGCGAGAACCATAGAACTGGTCGAAGTAGCAATGCTTTGGGGAGGCCTATGACCAGCTCAATGAAAGTCTTTCGGTTGAAATGATGGTGATGATGTGAGAGATCCGTCACTCAGATAACGTTGAAAACTTTCATTCGTTCGTTGTTTCACCGAAAACGATTCTACAAGTACTTGGCGACAGACAAGTGTGGTGATAGCAATATATGAGTAATATCAATCTACTCGTCCTACATGCCTTGGGCCCATTTAGGACGACTTGCAGAAAATTAAAATAAACTTGAGAGATACAACACATGCCATTTGATTTATTTAATTCTATAGATGAAAGAACATTTTAGTCGTCCCATTCATAAGATTATGAACAACCAGTTTTTTCACAAATATTAGGAACAAGTATTTCTTTGATTGATAGATCAACTCAAAAATAATAGGTTAAGTATCCATGTATAATGGTCAAATAATTTCCCTTTGAAACCGTCAGTCGTTATTTTATTCAATTTGGTACAAGTTGTCATTGACTCAATAATATTTTATTATTCATATAACTTTCGTGAATAATAATTTATAGAAATTATTAATTGTAATTCGATACCATCTTTATTTTTATGTTGTCGTGATGTTTATGTCTTTTTAGGAAGCTCGCATCGCATACAATTTCGTATAACAAGTTTTACAATGGCCACTTATGAAGTTTCTTCCACATTCTTAAACTTAAATATTCGGAATTTTTTAACTATTCTTAAAAATTTAAAACCCTTCACTTAGGCTCCCTACGATGGACAGGTAGCCTTATAGATTAATAGTCCGAAATGGCCAATGACCAAGCCTGGAAGGCATCGCGGCAAACCCCATAGAAGATGGCGGGACGAACTGGACACAAAAAAAACGACCTGGGGGCCTAAAACGGCCACATTAGCAATTCCTCTAAAAGCAATTCATTTCCTGAATTCCAAGCTGTCATTAGCAATTCCTCTAATTTGAAACAAAAGCAATTCTTTTGTGGACCATCTTACAAATCTCCATAGAAAACTGTTAAACAGATGTATTATTTCGTAATATGAATTGCACGCAGATCATATTATAAATTATCAGTTTATAACATTTTACGATGATTCATAATATTATTATGATTCTGCCAAAGTGGCCGTTTTAGCCCCCTGTATTCCACATTAGCCCTGGAATTCAGGAGAGATGTCTTTGCCTAGCAGTAGGATAATACAGGCTAACAGAAATAGTAAGTAAAGCCAATTATTATTCACAGTTTGCAAGCACGATATTAATCAATAAGCATTCCATCTCTATAGGAAAAGAGACTTTTATACGCTTCGCTGAAAAAACCACAAGTATATAATCAACAAGCTTTTAATGGCTTTACCCGATACATATTATAACACGTAACCCACAAAATAAATGGTCATTCTAAAATAATAACACAAAACCTTTTGTTTCGAACACAAAAGCTAACCCTTCCCTTCAGAACAAAAGATAAACAATGAACGACACACGTTATTAATCGGGCACGTTATTAATCGGGCACATTATTAATAGGGCACATTATTAATAGGGCATATTTCTATAACGCATTGTGTCGAGTTAATTAAGCGACCGCGGAACGTTACCGCGGTTTTGTACGCGTTCAAAAATGTATGGAATGTGGGTCAGGGCTCCTGTGTTAAGGGGAGGCACGTTATGTAAGCACTGGTGGATAAAGGGGATTTATGTGGTGCATATAGCAATCTTTATATAACGTGTAGAAAAACACTGTCCGGTCCGTAATGGTGTTATTAAGAATCATACTGAGAGTAGAGCAATTATTATGAAGTTTTTTTTATAAATATTAAAACAAAATCGCCGTTTTTTTTTTCAATTCGGAATTTTACCGGGTTATTACATGGGGCGCGGGCGGCCGTCCTCTAGCGGGTGTCTACAAGCCATAACATATGACCTCTGCAGATTGCTAATTTTTAATGAAATTGGGGTAATTTTAGTACCTACTAAAAATGTGAATTTCAAATTGCAATAACTTTTTTATTTTCAATATGAAAATATTTCTTATTTTTTTCTGGTAATTTTATTGCATTACCTATGTGCCCCATTCGGACAGGGTTTGTTTATATGCTGTACTGTATAACAATGGCTGAACTAAAATGGTTTATATTGAAAACAGATGTAAGTTCTATCAGGCAGCTTATTTATATAATTGTCATTGGCACAATCTGTGATAACTTCAGCTCGATATATCTTACCATTACTAATAAAGTGTCATAGTGTGAAGTGTGATAGACATTGCAGGCTTATTTAAAAGGTATTGGTAGGAAACTGAAATTTTGAAAATCAATTGATTGACATTTCAAAACCGCATGCCACAAAACCGAGCAATATTGGTCCAATCTCGCATTTGAAGCTAATTCAGAGGCCCCTGGGCAGCTTTAAAACTATGACACCAGGTTAGTACACCTACATTTTGACAGTTGTTTTTAAGTACCAAGTAATCGGGGACAGCCTATTTGCCGGACAAAAATCCAGATTCTAAGTTCCCACTGAAAAATTCCTGCTGGAAAAACCCAATAACACTTTGACCGACTTGGCAATCGAACCCAGGACCTCATGCTCACCAGAGGCCCTAGACAAAGTGACATTCTATCAGCGATAACGATGGCCAAAATGTATTGGACTGACATAAGCTATCGAAAAGCTTATGTCAATCCTGTTAAAAATCGGTATAGAAATACGAAACGCTTTTGAAGCGATTGTCACTTGTCTAGGCCCTCTGTTGCTCTTGCGACCTCTAGAGCAACGAGGCAGTGTTAATAGTGTACATCACTATTCAAATAAAAAGCCATCAATACATCCAACTTTCATTCATAATAGGGGTAGTCCAACCATAATAACCGATGCGAACGCCGGCAGAACATTGCATCGTAGTAAACTCAAAGGGACATTTTATATACCATAGTTTACATTTACGTACATAATTTACGTTTCATGATATTACTAACGGTACACTGAGATGACACGCGATGCTGCGTGTGTTTTTCGACTACTGTTATTCCGGTATGTGTATTAGCGTATGTTTTTTTTTCGATGTGGGATGTGTCTTATAAACATGGTCAAATTAAATTCACTAGCAAAACAGGGTTTAGGTATCGACCTATCAAGAAACCCCGCAGATGTGATGGGTTGAGGTATTGATGCCCATCTCTTATGTGAAGTATTCAAAAGAAAAAAAAAAATATTAAACCACTTCCAAAAAGGACGAGGTTTTATGTTCGCCTGTATGTATTTTCATCTATATTTTCGTCAATTGTTGACCGATCTTATAATTTTCATTTGGTAGAGGAAGTTTGCGTGGTGGTCCCATATAAATAGCTTTTGTACTTTTTGAATTAGCTTCAATAATACGTATTTTTCCCATTTAGTCGATGCGGATGGTATTCGAATTTGTGTGGGGTAGGTACAGTCACGAGCACTAATATGTATACACTTAGCAACTTTAAAAAGTGATTTTCTACTACTGTATTGATTGTTATTTTATGATATAACGAAAATAGTATTTTGGAACTCCTATTATTATGTAATAGGTATCATCTCAAAGTTACAAGCGTTATTCCACGAGAAAATCGTTATTGAAGTTTGCTGAGTGTATACATATTTTTGCTCGTGACTGTACCACAACTAAAAAGTGAAAAATAAAATCATGAACAAAAACCTTAATTTCGGAAGTCAGTGGCAAAAAAACCAAAATACAAAACCAAAGACAAAGACTTCCAAAATTAAAGTTAATTTTCACTTTGTAGACTTTTGTGTTTTAAACTGATATTTCAAATACATTGCGGTTGATGACCCCAAAAAAATAACCATTGGGGTAGACGTGTTCTTGAGTGGAGACCGCGAATTAACAAACGCAAGATAGGACGCCCTCAGGGTAATTGGAGTGACGATCTTCGCAGGGTGGCTGGTAGCAACAGGATGAGAGCTGCCGAGAATCGAGCTGAATGGCGTGCAATAGGAGAGGCATATGTCCAGCAGTGTACTGCTATATAGGCTGATGATGATGATGATGAATAATCCAATTCTCTCGATTTATGATTCGAAATTATTATATACCTACATTATAATAAAATAAGATGTAACAATCCTTTATTAACAAACCATTTCCACTTAAACTCATTTGTTTAAATAAACCCTTTACATAAAAGACATTTCTCGTTTAGCTGAATAGCCTTGTTTCCATTACGTACAGTAATTACACATAGATATAATCACAATTCTCGTTAGAATAGGGCTTATTATAGTTAAATGTTGAACTGAGCCTCCGTATTAATGTTAAATTCCATTAAATGATAAGCTGTGTTTAGTGAAATGAAATCTATGACAGGAATGTTTCGTACCTTTTGTTGTTTTTGTGCCTATACAGTTGATTTTTTACTCACTTTAAAATATCTATTTACCTAAATTACCAAGAAATCATGAAGGAGAGGCTTGTAACAGAGGCACGGATCGATTGGAGGTTAAGCTACGCTTGCCGCGATCGGTTCGTGGATGGGTGGCCAGAGAAGCTAATATTCTTTAAAAAGCCGATCAGTAGCATAAACTTTGAACACGATCTATGGACTTCTTTGGATTATGCAAAATCCTTAATCACAGAAAATACACATTCTAATAAGTTCTATTGCCACTGATGCGACAAATTATTAAAAATACACAAGCTTACTGATCTAAATGTACCGACATAACATCTTACGGATCTTACGGAATTCCCGGTGTTGATTCACGGACATCCAAGATGGCGCATGTCACCCACAGCGGCATGTCTTACGCAAATTTTGTAATTCGCTGACTCATTAGATGGCATGATTCAGTTGTCAGTGTCTGATCCAAGTATGTTGTGGTGATCCAAGTATGAAGGTTTTGAAATGCAGAAATGAAAGACGAGCTTTCGGGAGACTCTAAAGTCATTCGAAAGACTAAGTTCAACATTTGATGATCACACATTAGATGGTCGAGAATGGGATGGCTGACGGATGGATCGGATGGGGGACGGAAGATGGATGAGCTGGACTCCTTTTAATAAAGGGCAACTCTGGACAGAGAGAGGTAGAAAGAGAGTAGGGAGGTCTTTGCCCAGCCGTGGGACAGTAATGGTTAATAAAAAAAATAAAAATAAAGATCTTTGGGTAACTCGGAGTAATAAAATTAGCAATGCCCGTCACCCTTTAAACGGGTATAAAGTTCTCTTCATCTAGTCAAAAACTAATTGAAATACGTTGTTGCAAGCAAAACCCGCTAAGTCTAAAAATTCGAAGAAAAGAAGATTACGTAGCTCAATCGCGTTGGCGAAAACCTCTGAGTGGGCAGTAATAGTCGGACGATTATTCCGCGAAAAGGAATTCTGTGGAGATTGTTAATCTCACGCAAATTGGTCGGACGGCACTTTTGAGAAATAATACAGTGAATGGTGTTAACATTCTTTCAAAGAAAACGCTCACTAGTTAACGGTTAATGAAAATTGATGAAATCTAACGTTTAAGGTTACGCTAGTCGGTCATTCTTCCATACAAACGTAGTATGGTGATTACTCGTCTGTTTGACGATGTACGTTCAAAACTAAAAATTATATCAATTTTGTCTTGTCATTTATCTAGCCCATATGCAAGCAGAATTGGAAAAAACTATTGGTTTGGAAGTAATGAGCGTTGAAACTTCCATATATCAACACTAATTTTAACTCATCTTTGGGCGTAAATAAACAACTTTTGTAGTATGAAAATGGAAAAATAGAAACCGTACAGGGATAGATAATTTATTCAAAAGTTCAAATAATTTTATTTTCAACAGATACATCCAGTAGTTTATCCGTAATAACTATAGGCCCAAAGGTCTGTGCATGAAATTTTACGTGCTCGTTTTCGTTATAAATCATCCTCTATGTCACTAAATTAAAAATAAAACTAGATAAATAAATACTAAATAAATAAATTAATAACTATACTAAATAGCATGCATGCCACGCGCACCAACGAGTTCGAGCCGTCGACTAGTGCAACCTTAACTATCAGGAAATGGGAAGATTTTCAATTTAAAATTGTTTCAGCGTTTCTACGAACATCTTGAAGCACGAAATAATTCAGTGCCATACAACGTGGTAATGCCTCCAGTCTCTTGGGTACATTACGAGTCCACAGCGGTGCGGAGGAATTTTTCGACGTCATATTTTAGTTTGTTAATCGTTTTAAATAAGTTAGGATATTATATTTTTATTTGATTAATTAATTAGGTATAAGTTGTTATATACGTATATTTCATTTTAAATTCTGAATAAACTATCCCAAATTGGTCCCTAAACCATTCATATTCCATTCATAGTTCTTAAACATAACTGGCGAAATGTGGGTGATAGGTAGGTTCACCTCTGCCTATCCCCTCGGGGAAATAAGGCGTGATTTTATGCGTATATAGCCGAAATTATTCTACGTTTTATAATTGTCTCATTTTAGCATAGAAATAGGGGTCTATTTTTGATTTCAAAACTGACATAAAGTATCTACCTGAATCAATATCTATCATGTTCTTCAACATGTTCCAATAACGAAAAACTATACGTAGTTTGTTGTTCGAGTTCCTAAGGACAATGACCGCTACTGCCATGCTAAACCGCAAAAACTATAGAAAATCAATTCTTAAGAAACAAAGATGTCCTAAATAGTTTCCCATAGTGGTATGTAGGCAATAATGTGTCCTAAAATTATGTAATCTTCTCATATCAGTATTCCAAGTATTCGATGTAAGATACGATGCTTATACAAAACAGGGCAACCATATGCCTTCAGAAATTCAAATAATGTGGGACAATGAACGGCAGATATTCCGAATTATACGCATTCTATACACGGTATGCTCGGTAGAGTATTATTATCTTCATTATAATAATAAGAAATATTTTCAGATTGGAATATTTATTACGTTAGTAGGAATATTTTGCAAATTCGTTATGATTCCATTCTAATAGAAAAAACTAATACCACTGGTATTTGTTTCAACTCACATTTATTTTCTATTCCGAACGGATACCAATTTTTTTAACTAATACCAAAACAAGTTCAAAGATATAAGGTATAGTCAGTAAAAATGCTATTCAATTGGTATTGGTACCTATCCATATTTTTGGCTACTTTTTTATACATTTGAAAATTAAATTATCTATGCTTAAAAAAAACGAACTACACGACTCTAGTTCATAAGAGCAAATTATTTAGTAGAGTAATTCTTTAGAAAAGCTATTGAATTCTATAGTTACAAAAAATGTATGACGCTCAAATTGGAAACGTCCAAACCGCCATACAAATACTTCCAACTACATAGTTGCTTAAATAAGCCTTTATATCTGTAGCTGCTACTTAATACTTTATAATTAGTAAAAGATATAAACCGTCTACTTCACGTTATTTCTGTAGATAAGTCTACATAAGCACATAAAACTGGATCGTTTATCGACAGCACTAAAAAAACATGCACGTCATTGAGAATATATTATTATTAATGTGATTTCCTTTCAAGCTCAACTTTCCAACTGGATGACAGATTCAAATGTACTGAAGATGCTAAAATTTCTCCGACCATGCAGCATTACATTTTGTTGTCCTTTCTATTTCTAAATTGGAAGCACTGAGACAAGATCTTGTTAGGATTGATACACATATGCAGTAACAGTATTTTAGTATAACATTTAACATTTTGGGTAGACTTTTTCCCCACCGCTTGGGGCACTATCTGGACTGTGAATGAAAAACAGCTTGTAAAAAGAGAAAATTAAGTAACTAGAACCGTGTAAATAACTATACTCGACTCGAAATAACTTTGTAATTAATTAACAAGTTTCGGTATTTAATAGTACTAATAATGTAACTAGCATTTTATGAACAAGAAGACACGGACAATTAATAAATAGCAACTTGCATAAAAATGGCAACGTTATTATAAAATTATTTTAAGAGTCTGTAGTTTCAATATTTATCACATTCATCAACAGTAAAATTAAAACATGTACATCAACGTACAGACATATTTATACCATACTAATTGTAAATTTAATCATACCCTGTTATACTGCTAATTGGAAAATACTTTCCCAGTTTTATTGCTAAGCTAAATAACTAGTAGAACATTTCATAGCATTTAAATCTTACAATCCTTAGATTTGAAATGGTGAACACAAATCATGTTAAGTGCCTGCAAGATTCCATAATAGAAAGTCAACTCCATTTTCATAAGGTTTTCACTTATTACCAAAATAATTAAAAGCTTTGTTTTTACTGCTTGTTTTATATTTTAGAGTCGTAACCCAATGATATCTAGCTTATTTGTGTTCATAAAGTAAAAATATTTTTTAGAAAATTTCACCGATACGAGTAGTATATCGTTTGTTTTTCGATATATGCAAATCAATTTATTTTTATTTTTTAATATTAATATTTACGATATATATCGATACTTTTTGACACTTCTTGCAACATGACAAAAGTAACATTAACGATCCTACTGTAACATGACAAAAGTCAGTTGCATGCAGAGGAAACAACCATTGATCACCACGCTTGCTCGCTACATATTATTAACATAAACATCAAAACTCCTAAACCTTCTTCGTTATTTACTACTTACTCATAATACTTTTTATTATTCCGAACCCGCAACCAATAAAAGACAAATCGTACGTACATGTACAGTCACGGACTTTAATTGATGAGCCACCTGGTACTGTTCGCATTTTAGTCGTGTAATGCAAATCGGGTTTATTCGGTTCCCGACACGCAAAGTCATATGTCTTCGTATTAGAAGAAGAAAATTATATTTCATATCTTTACCGATTGGCTAACCTGAGAGCAGAACTACAAACTTGACAGCAGTGACTACTGAAAGTCAACCAATTGCAGGTCTAGCAACAGTAACCTAGCAACGATAAACAATTGCTAGGTTACTGCTGCATAGTAACGTTAGCGTACGGAGAAATTCTCTGACATCGATATTTCAACTGTCACTGTCTTCAGTTAAGTTTTCAGAATTATTGAGTTAATGAGCTATGATTCAAAGGAGGTCAGTATCAAATACATTGGATAAACTTAATGCAACATTGTATTTATTTTTATCATTAAGAACTTATTAGTCAACCTCTATGGATAAGACTATTTCCGATTAAAAGTAATTTATTTGTCATCTTGATATTTCAACTGTCACTGTCTTCAGTTATGTTTTCATAATTATCGAGTTAATGAGCTATGATTCAAAGGAGGTCGGTATCAAATAGATTGGATAAACTTAATGCAACATTGTATTTATTTTTATCATTGAGAACTTATTAGTCAACCTCTATATTTCCGATTAAAAGTAATTTATTTGTCATCTTGTTTACGAGCGTGCGATTTGAGTTCGTGTTTAATCGTGTAATCTCGTGAATGTATGAAACTGCAAAATTGAAAAGTTTGAAGGTGGCTCATCAATTAAAGTCCGTGACTGTACATCCAACCTTACAACCGTGATATCACAGATGTCATATTCAAATTTATTACAGCCCACTTAGCAAGTACTAACACTTTCACTTTAAAATGTATGGAGGCGGCTCAAAAACTGTAGTAATGTATTCTCGGATATTTTAGTATGCGGGACGTGTATTGTATGACTTTTAAATATTCGTTACGACATTGTGTGAGTGAGTGGAGGGTTATATAAAATTGAACTGGAGCAGTTTTATATGTATTTTTTATATATGTGTGGGTTTTGGCCGTGCTGTGGGTCGGGCTTGTGTTTCAGGCGTTTTCAAATGATTAATTGATTGTTCGAAAATGTTTATATTTGAACGACCATTAGCACAGAAATGAAACGAAGAATTAGTTAGACCCTCCGTACGTGTGTAGCTATGGAGTAATTATTTCTGTAACCTTTTTTTTACAAACTAAAAATAACATTGATCGATCATTACTTTCGCTTTTATTACTATCAGAAATAGTAGTATAAATATAAATAAATATTAATTATTCATATAAATATTATTAAATATTCACAATTGAACATCTTGTAGGTATCATTTTCAAATAAACTAAAAATATCTATTTCCTATTTATAACGTATACGCTATTCATTAAAATAAAATCTAGATTTAGAGCATAAATTTCATCATTTAGAAAGAAAGAAAACAAGTATATTTGCGGTAAACATTAACGCTAAGAAAGGACATATACCAGTATATTTAGTATTCCATATACATTTAACTGAAAGTCTAGTTAACTATGGTCAATAACTAAATGGAATGGGAGTATGAATAACTGATGGACTTCCAACTGAATAATGAAAGATTTAACGTCTGTTGATGGGTTAACAGTTCTGTGAATAGACGACATTAATATATTTGATTTAGAGATGGAATGGAATATGCTATCAATATTCATAAACTACAGCGTTTTAAGTTTATTGCCGTATCGGCTGCTGGCTATTACGATATTTTATTAATGGTAGCAGTACTATTACCTGGTTGAATAATTGATATTGAGCGATTTTTTATTAATAATGTTAAGAATACTCCCTCTCACAGAGAGGAGGCCTGTGTCCCAGCAGTGGGAACATTATAGGCTGATTATGTAATGTTAAGAATAAAATATTTTTAAATTTTCTTCAGGCAACTGAAGGAACACGGGTGTTTTAGTCAGTAAGAGTTTGACTCACCCTCCCGCTCCGCCCAGAGCGATAAAAAATATATTTTGATGATTACACACCCAAAAAAAAAGGACTAACAAAGAAACAGTTGTTATTTGTTGATAAAACGGCAAAAGATACATAATCTGTAAAAATATCAACTGTCTACCTGTTACGGTTCCTGAGATACAGCCCGCTGACAGACAGGCGGACAGCGGAGGCTTAGTAATAGTTCCGTTCGGCACCCTTCGGATACGGAACCCTAAAAACTAGAAAACACATCTATCGGAGAAGACTAGAATCTAACTAATCTATCACAAACCACAACATATAACTATGTAGCTATAGGTCCGTAGATTGGAACTGGTTAGATTACTCATTACGAGCGGACTCTTCGCTGATAGACGATATTGTTTATCGACATGAACTTGTGTTAATATAGGCAATTTGTTTAATATACGGCTGGGATTACTTTTAATGTTAATTCGGTCATAAGTGACGTGATGGTAATAAGATAGTCGGCCTGATTCAAGTCACAGAAAAGTTTTTTCGGAAGAGCTTAGAATTTTTACAAAAGTAATTTATGTCTTTCTAGGAACACATATTACAGAGGAGCTTGTGGCTAAGTAATAACAGCCGCACTTGTCGATCCATCAGCTTAAGCTACGCTTGCCGGGGTTGGTCCTTGATGGGTGACCATCTTTACATACCGAGACTCCTCCGTGCCTCGGAAAGCACGTTAAGCTGTTGGTCCCAGCTGTCATTCGTAGATCTTTGAAAGTCGT
The DNA here is from genome assembly GCA_947363905.1 of Lithophane semibrunnea. Taxonomy (NCBI): domain Eukaryota; kingdom Metazoa; phylum Arthropoda; class Insecta; order Lepidoptera; family Noctuidae; genus Lithophane; species Lithophane semibrunnea. The sequence goes on along the minus strand of OX376197.1, from coordinate 14,795,111 downwards.
TACAGGTTGACAGAAGCCCGAAAGCCTGACAACCAGTCTTACCAAGGGTTATCGTATTACCCAGTTACTGGGATGTGGAGGTCAGATAGGCTGTCGCTCCATGTAAATACCGGTTAAACTGGAAGCCGACCCCAACATAGTTGGGAAAAGGCTCTAACATAGATGCGGGCGTTATTAGTTGGCCACAAGCCCTTTACTCTAACTGCGGTTGAAGACCCAAAACTCATTAAATTAAATTCTTTTTCATTCTACCATGCTTAGATATCGATACCCATGACGGCACCGGAGTTTTCGCTAGCTAATTTTATTTATAATATAAAATAAGAAGAAGATTGTATTTTGACTCATACATAAAGCAATATTGACAAAGCTATTAGCGGTGCTAAGCTGTGTGCTGATACTATTTGAGGCCATTGTTGAAAACGAAAGTGTCATGGTACCGAATCAAATAATTTTGTAGGTATGACTACTTCGTCATGGCCTAAAGAGCAAAATGAATTTGTGATGTAGGTTGGTACTGACACGTTGTTTATTCTAAAATAAAATTCGAAAGTAAATTACAAACTTACTTTTGTCATTGTTTGAAACTTAATTAAAGTTTTTCTCGTTAACTTTTCATCCGTGAAGTTTTAATAAAAGTCTGTCACCGTTATTTATTAAATTCGGAAAGTTATACTCGGAAAAAAGGTGCCTCGTGTAGGCTTGAAGATAGTAAAATATTTTGTGAAACAAATAGGTATACCTAAAAGATATCAATAAGTCGACCTTTGTGTTCAAGAGTCATATACAGCTACCACAAGAACATGGCATATTAAGGGCTGATTTCATCAAAGTTAGAAATCTTTTATCTGTGGAATAAAACTGTCGTCTGACAGTTTTTGTATGGAAAAACTGTCAAAAATTCATATATTCGCGGGATAAGACTTATACTCGGTATAAAAGTTGGTGAAATTCGCCCTAAATGAGATTAAAGAGTCAAATAGATGCGATGCGACACTGGTATAACAATTTTTGTAAAGTTTTCATAGAAATTGTTCCATCAGTTGCGTCGCGCCGTCGCGTCACCAGCCGATAGGTATGGTAAAATAATCAGAGAAAAAAGAAGTGAATATAAGGAAAGCGAATATGCTGAGCGAGCTCCCAATGATTGTACAGTATACAGTCTAACTTATAATCAATACTTATTCAAAAACCATTGAAGAATATTCGATAATTACCTAGATTCAACACTGAAATTGGAACAGGCAACATACGGTGAAAACTAAACCACAATAGCTAAGAAAACCAAAGACGCTCATATTAGTGTTTCGTTCAAGCAAACCTAGTCTGTGTGAAATTAGTCTAATTAGTAAAGTTTCGAAGGGTTCAAAGACAGAATTTCCACTCGGAGATTTTGCTTAATTACCCCTTGTTTGAAGTGGTCCGGTAAACTTGTTCCGCGCCATTATCTATCATTAGAATCTTTAATTCAATTGTGCGCGTAAGCAATTGGATGGTTCACTATTTAATTTGATAAAATGTAAGTCATTAGAAAATGTTGGTTGGATTTGTTGATGTTTCTAAGATTTTAAAAGAGCCTTTGAGGTGAAAAGGGAGGCGAATAATTTACTAAACCTTAGTATTCTGTAACCAAAACTGGATGTATTGTGTGAGGGATGATATATTTGATAAGAGAGTTTATGAAAATGTTACGGCTACCGGGGGAGAATGAAAGAACCCCAGAATGGTAATAAGAGCAGGCAGAAAACCTGTTACAGAATCTTACAAGGCAATAACTGCAAGATTTACTTATTTTACCAGCAAAAGATGAATCGTTGATATACTACGCTAAGTAATTGGAGATAAGCTGATTTGTTGACAGAAATCGAACAATTGTAAAAGCTTTATTAAAATCTCAATGCTCTTGCAATCAAATTGTACTGAGAACTCTTTTTTCGTGCTACTGATGGAATTAAATAATTTATAATTCTCTTGTCATATTTGCAAAATATAAAATAACACGATGATTTATCCAGAGAATTTCCTTATACTATAAAAGACCCCTAAAAAACTTCCCGGGGAATAATATGAAAAGGGAGAATTTATATTATAACAAGCGACCAGTAAGTAGTACTTATCAACAATAAGTAAAACAATCAAGCCGGTTGGACGCGCGCTTTCCACGCGCCGCTGTGTCCGTCCTCGGTCGATGCATATTTCATGAGAGCACTGAGTGCCCGCCACGTGGGAAACTTTAATGTGGATTATTTAGTGAGATACTGGAGGAGCTCGAGGCTAAGTAATAACAGCCGCACGGGTCGATCCATCAGGTTAAGCTACGCTTTCCTGGGTTGGTCCGTGGATGGGTGACCATCTTTACATACCGAGACTCCTACGTGCCTCGGAAAGCACGTTAAACCGTTGGTCCCGGCTGTCATTTGTGGATCTCTGACAGTCGTTATGGGTCGTCAGAAGCCCGAAAGTCTGACAACCAGTCTGAAAGTTACTGGCTTGTGGAGGTCAGATATGCAGTCGCTCCATGTAAAATACTGATTCAGCTGCATCCGGTTAGACTGGAAGCCGACCCCAACATAGTTTGGAAAAGGCTAGGTCACTCAAGGTTGGTCATCACTTTTGCACTATTTCTTGCGAGACGATGCAGTCTCCTCTTCACGACGTCTGTGTAATTCGAAACATTTCGTTCGCCAGACGACGTCTGTGCCTTATTGTGCACTTTATAAATGATTATTTTTACTCACGACATGACAATCAAAGTATACGGATTCGTGATACAAATGTTATCTTCATAGCCAAAAACCTTTAAATTATTATTTAGGTCAGCGTGTCAATAAAATAAATTTATCTATAGAATTACATATCTGTAAAAGTAGGTACCTATCTATTTCTATAGGTTTAGGTAGCCTCTCAATCTTGTCTAGCCAGACAGAGTTCGTGACTAAACCTAAATATCTAAAAACCTACAGTTTAGCACTTAGCACTAAAATTTAGCGACACGAACAAGGTCACACGACCTCGCCTGTTATTAGAACCGTCCGTTTTTATTTAGCATTTTACTAATGAGCGCATAAAAATGAAAGTAGTAAAATACTACCTAATTACTTTTGAACAAGTTTATTGAGTTGTTATTATAATAAAATCGGGGATGTCGTGAATTAGATTATTATTTTATTTTGCTTTGGTGTGGCTAATTATGTTTTTGACTGTAAAAAGTTGATAAGGTGGTGTTTGGTTATTAATGGTATTTGGACATGTAAGTTGATTTATTTATTCTATGGTTATTTATTTATTCCAGCTCGTGGCTAAGTAATAACAACCGCACGGGTCGATCCGTCAGGTTAAGCTACGCTTGCCGGGATTGGTCCATGGATGGAAGTGACCATCCTTACATATCGAGACTCCTCCGTGCCTCGGAAAGCACGTTAAGCCGTTGGTCCCGGTTGTCATTCGTTGATCTTTGACAGTCGTCAGAAGCCCGAAAGTCTGACAACCAGTCTTACCAAGGAGTATTGTATCACCCAGTTACTGGGTTGTGGAGGTCAGATAGGCAGTCGCTCCTTGTAAAATACTGGTATTCAGCTGCATCCGGTTAGACTGGAAGCCAACCCCAATATAGTTGGGAAAAGGCTAGGCAGATTGTTTGATTTGTTTATTTATTCCAGCTTTTAGAGCAGGTAAAGTCGGCTATTCCACAGGCTGGAAGCGAATTGATCGAATAAAGATTTTTGAACACAAATCTGTAAATAATCAAAGAAACGCTACTCAAAAGTCACAAGATCACAAATCTTGATCACCAATGTGTAGCCCGAATGTCACAACACTAGTATTCAATAGCGGTCCGTGTACGACGCAGCTTAGTTTATGCGTAAATTTTTGATTGATTGTCAGTGACATTCTGGCTGCTCATTGGTGATATAAGTTTGTTAATGTAACTGGTGAATTTTGAGTAGGAAGCATATTATACGAAGGGCCTTAGAACAACTACAAGTAGTCTAAAATAATCTTGTCTATCTATTCAATCCTGTAACATTGTTACCAGGCAAAGGTTATGCTGGAAAAATTGAGGAAAGTGGCTTAAATTAAAAAAAAAACTAAATTAGATAGGTAATCAAATACAACCTACTTGCAAATTCATTTTCTCGAGAGAAATCAGGAAAGGCGCAGACGCTGGAAGTTAATATTTGCACACCTTCCATTACAGAAAATTTAATTTCAATCATTAAAGTATGAAAAGAAACAGCAAATTATTTCACATTTTATGTTTGAGTTACCGAGAAAAGAGCTTAAATGTAATTTTGAAAAAACCGCATTATGATAAACGTTGACTCGGTAGCAAGCAGTGGGCTGTCTGTCCGTCAAGAAAGCTAAAGACTAATCTCCCAATAACAGAACCAAAATGGATTTATTTGTTGGAATTTATAAAAAGTAGGTATAACTACATACACAAACTCATGCCTTTTGCCAATGAGGGTAGGCGGAAACTACAGAACACAGGCTGCTACGATCCTAACATACTCCTTTTGCTTCGTTTACGGTTACCGTTGACCTACCTTACATATTTGAAATAGCTATGAACCGTAGTCCGCTATACGACCCTACGACGGCTGCCATGGCCCACGCAGAATGGTCCACCTTAACCAAACCCTTAACATAGAACAAAGAATATCTACCAATAACACTGGAAAGGAATACAGGATGTTAGGGTAAACACCGTTATCCTTGCAACCAGTGGTTTGGTTTCATTTATAGAACGTAAAATCAATGGAAAATTACAACTTTTTTTTTCTTTTTTTTTAATCTACATTTTACCACAAGAGACGCAGGTTCGTTGTCCTATGCGCTAGGGCAACGAACTTGCGTCTCAACACGGGCGGGGGGTACGGGATGTGACCTGACCGGCCGCGAGCGCGACCCCTCCCTCAGTCAGTCAGCTGTTTCGCTAGAGAGCACGGTGTCGGATAGAAACTTTTTAAAATCTTTTAATGAAAATGACGTTTTTTTTTGTTGTGTTCGGTCATTTATTTTTATAGTTAAGTCATCTACCCATGGTTTGATGACAAGACTGTTTAACCTTACGGCCTGTATATCATCACAATATTCAATTACAAAAATACTACGTAACATAACAACTATTTATCTGTCCAACTCTTATTGAGTAAAGTGATCAGTCAGTAGGTACCCGACCAATCAATTATGTCCTCCACATGAACAAATTATCGTCCAACCGCCCGTTCGCTGACACACCACAATAATGAACCATTCGAGTTGTTAATTAAACGGTCAGTTTCATTACTGAACGACGCCATTTTGTGTTTCCATTAATTATATTATTACATTGCCTATTTTGCCTAACTTTCTGCGAAAGAGTTTGAGTTTATATGACTTGATTTATGGTGGTAGTCATAGGGGTTAAAGACCAACCTTCAATTTGAAAAGCCTATTTTGAGAGGCTGATGTTTTCTTGAATGCCTTAAGACCCTTAATAACAAATTACAGTCCGTTTCTGTTTCGCTGTCGTCGTGGCTGAATTCTGTTCGAAACTGATATTTTTTGGTACTATCGATACTTCGAAAAAGAAGTCTTTTTAAACCAGCTTCTTCAAAGACACAAGTGTCTTTCGCACCTGAAGGAGTGGCGGACACCAGCTTCATTTACTTAGCGGGTAAAAAAGACGCTTAGCGAAGCCGAAAGTCTTCGTTCTTGTTATTCCCGTCATCGTGATCATTTTTTTTTTTCTGGACCATTCCTGGAATCCTTCTGGTTACGGAGATATGCGGTTTTTTCAAAGTTCCAAGTATCCAAAGCTTTTTAAAGAAAGCCAGTTTAAAAATACCCCCACTGACCCTGAATGGTTGCATGCACCCATAGGTAAACATAATGTTTTGCGTGCGTTACGTTACGCACAACCGTAAACAGATATTTTTCACACCAAAAATAAAAGTCGTTTCTCAGCAATTATTGTTGTGCAATGTTACTTAACTTCGTGTATAGAATGCGTAGTTGACGGCTATCGTATGTGATGGGTCTTTTAACACCCCGTATGTATAAAAAACAATAAATACACTAGTGTCTTTCTCATCTTGCAGACTAAGGTCACGAGCCATTGAATGCTTCGCCAAAATACGTAATCATTTTTCTTATTTTCTTTTTCGGGGACTGTCATATGTAATTTTGACGTTCGAAAAGTGCCGATTCTTAGCCTGACTTTTGATTTGATTTTATTATATATTATAACTCAATCCAGTATTAAGTCTGACAACAGGTCTCTGACAACAGGTCTTGCCGAGGGGTATCATACTACCCAGGGTTGTGGAGGTAGCAGATAGGCAGTCGCTCCATGTAAAATACTGGTATTCAGCTGAATCCGGTTAGACTGGAATCCGACCCCTTTGGGAAAAGGCTAGACTGATGATGAGATGATGAAGTCAATCCTTGATTAGATTAATACAGTCCTGATGGTCAGTTTTGTAACCACTGCTGTTAGAAAAGAGAAATTCTGACTTGGATTCAAACGTCGAATTTCATTAAGAGTTGGCATTTCATACGGCTATGATAGGTTGTATTTTAACATCCTTCTACCACCTCCTGTATCTTTGCCAACCATTTCCAACGATTTATGTCGTCATCTATTTGAATTCCAACATTCAACGCATGAATTCAAATACATACCACGACATATCGTAAACACATCATCTAAAGGCATAGGTGGCTGCGGCCGTGGGATCGCATAAATCTCAATTGGGCATAATTATTAATTACCAATAGGTAGCAATATAGTTTACTGCTAGCCTAGTGACCTGTCGAATGACAAATGTGTGCGTGGGAACATAGAACTAATGTGGATAGGTTCGAATATTAGAAATGGGTGCTAAAGTGTGTATTGAAATCAAAATGAGTGGAGAAAATTATGTAGGCAATTTAAAAGAAAATTCGCTGCAGATCTAACTAACTGAAATCAATTACAGAAACCGGCCAAGTGCAAGTGGTACTCGCACACAAAGGGTTCCATACCATATGAATATCGAGCACAAAACGCCGTAAAAAACACGTTTCTTGTATGGGGAATCCCTTTCATTTTTTACTTTATTTTATTTTGTTTTGTATAGCGGTAATAGAAATACGCAATCTGTGAACATTTCAAATGTCTTCCTATTAAGGTTCATGAGATAATATGTACAGCCAGCTGAATGACATACGGACCGACAGCAGCGGAGGCTTAGTAATAGGGTTCCCTTCGGTACCCTTCGGGTACGCAACCCTAAAAATGGTCAGTCACTTTCACTAAGTCTAATCATTAAAGTTCGAACTATCGCGATAATGCTTTATAAACGAAATAACAACGTGCACAAGTTAATTTTTGCAATAATCATTGTTGATACCAGGTAATATGAAATTAAAACCTACATTGCTATCAAAATCCAAGATTTTGTTCACTTTTAGTTTTTAGTTCACTTACATGTTGAAAAGCAACTTAAAATAAAAAGTAGAATATTCTAATCTAATAACGATCAGGTACTTTTCTTTCATTTATGTTCATTAATAAACACAAACCAGTTAAAACCATTAGGGTGACCAAATATTTACGTGTATCTTTCAAATAACTGCTGTGTTGCTGTGCACGCGGTGCGGTTATGGAATTCCCTTCCGCCTGACATTAGGGACTGCCAAACTGTTGCAGTGTTTAAAAGAAGAGTGAAAGAACACTATCTTTCCACTTCGTCATAGTTGTGTATGTATTTATTTCGATATATATTTATGAAGTAGGTAGTTTATATTATGTATGTAGTATTTATATTTGTATGTACCTAAGTGTATGATCATATTATTATTATTTGTTTTAGTTTATTAAGTGAATTGTGTTGATTTTATGTATTTTACTTTCTCTTGAATTTTACACACGGTGTCTACATCTCTTATCTACTTTTCTATCGCAGGTGTGCTGGAAGAGATTTCTTTAGAAATAAGCATCACCTTTGTACGTTTTTTTCTGTTCTTTTCTTCTTGTCTGTTTATTATGTGTGTACATAAATAGTTAAATAAATAAAATAATTAACAGAAAACAAGTAACACAAGAGAATTCCCCTGACCGTCACTTCGTTGCCCATTTCCGTAACAAAGCCAAGCCGGGCATTAAAATATTTGTATAATAACTCCAACATTAATATTAATACAGAGAAAGTGTTTTTGTTCAAGCAATTAGGGTAATAACAGCAATCTAACTTGTGTCAAGTTCGTATCGGGTACCGCTTAAAAGGGTTCCGCAGCTATCTTAATGGCTTATTTAGAAGCAGACAATGGATTTGGGATTTATCGACTGCGATTTATTTCATTAGAACACCATTGTGAAAAAAACACTTCCCGTAATTATGATTCTTGAAACAAAAGCAGAAATAACTTCAGACCAAGTCCTCCATCGTGATGAATCCAGAAATACTTTTAAATGGGTTATTGGTTTTTAAAACTTATTTGTTTGTTTAAGGTTTTTTTATCGTTTTATAAATTAAACTTAAAACAATACCTATTTTTTTCGTGGCAAGGAATCATAGGGACACGTTTCTGTAACAATCAGATGGAAGATGCGTTCCTGTCTCCTACGGACCCCTAAAAAGGTAACTTTTTAATGCAACTTTTATGACTGTTTTATTCTCTGAGAATACCACTAATGGGTGCCCAGAATTATTTCGTTCCCATGTATTTTTAATTCATCACTGCCTTGAGAACAGCGTTTATGTACTTTTGTCAGTAATAATTGAGTTTTAGCGAACTGTTTGATGTTTCAGTTTCCAGGTTATTAGAGGATTATAAGAAAGTGGAGTATGTCAGCTGTTTCGTGTGTAGCCTAATTTTTTTTAATGATTATCTTCTAAGTAAAAAGTCCACTTTTTGTATGAAATATTTAGACCTAAAAGATTTATGATAATTATGATAATTAGTTACGATGAGTGATAACAAAAATTTAGGCTATTGTCACAAAGAGAAAGTAAAAACTACCTTCTTGATGTTACGATCTTTCACATGTTACTTCCTCTTTCAGAAAAATCCATTGATGCGCATGGCATATTGGGATTTTCTATAAGCAATTTTTTAAAATAGCAACCTCGTGTATAAATTCTAAACCTGGCAAAACGTGAACGTTAGAGAACGTTAGAGACTTAAACCTGGCAAAACGTGGTTGTACCATGTTATGCTGAAACACTAATACCTACCTATTTTACAGAGGTCTTTGCCCAACAGTGTGTATTCATAATAATATTACGCCTATTAAAATTACGACAGTTAAAATGTGGGTGGAAACACTCAAAATCTCCCACAATTTCCCAGAATCAACGTAACATGTTTATCTTTCATATTTTCCCCAAAGCAAAGTATCGCCTTATTTTCCAAGAAAATAGAACCAATTCATGGAAGAGCTAGCACAGTGCACAGAATAAAAAGATACAGAAGGTCGGCTCCATACAACAAGTGGTAACCCACGCACACATAGAAATGCCACACGTACAGCGAGTGCAAGCGCACTGTTATCGTAACAGGTCAACTCAAAGTTGCAATGGCCTTTTCTTCAAAAAAGCCTATAGCCTTTTTTTATTATTATTTTTCATAAAATCTTAATAATGTAATGTCTGGACTTTAAATGACCTCTCAGTTCGTTTCGGCATTTCCTATCAGGGATCAGTCAGCTAGAAAATGTCAGCGCCATGTAGTTTTAAAATATTGACCAAAAAATGTACGTATAAGTGTAAAAGTGTCTTAAAAGACTACTTACAGAAATAAAAATAATTTCATTTAATTTGACTCACGACTGGCATTTGTTTGATTTCGTCGAACGCACCCGTCTATGTGTGCATGCGCCTGTTTTCTTTCGTTGTAAGGAACCTTCTGTATTATTCTGTGCACAGTGTGCCGAAAACGATATCTTTCCGACGCGCCTCGCCAATTAATGGCGGTATTGGATTCCAATCGAGCGCTGTGTGCATCCAATGACTCGTTTTTCCTTTGTACATTCATTTCAGCGTGTTGTGGCTATGCTATTCGCTTTCCACGGATTTTTCTTTAAGGAATACTTTCTCGTTTAGTTTTTTTTTTGTCTAACTTTAAAATGAATCTAACATTATTTCTGTACGCTCGTAAAAGTCTTTAAAATGCGAAAAAATACTGATGACTATATTCATAACAAAATAACGATGAAAAAGCGATTCGATAATAAACGTAAAAAGTGGTCAGAAGTAGCAACTGAAGTAATCAAATATGCAATGAGATTAATCTCATGAATACTCACCAAATAGTTTTACAATAAGAACTTATTTTTATATCCAATGAGTATTTCTACATTCAACTTAACTTTTCTCTTGGATCTAACGTCACTATGAACAAGTTAGCATTACCCACAGTGTCAATGCCCACTCAAAAGACCTCAAGTCACATCAAGTTATATAATTTAACTACATACTACTGTGGCGGCATCTACATCGCCACATGCGAACTACGCATCAAAGACCTGACGTCACACAAAAATCATGACATCACACAAAATCCTGCATCGCGCAATTAGAGTTTACCGCGCGATCAACATATATACAAGATTCCAACATCAATCGTTAGGCAGTTGCCCGCCAGACAACACCCGTCTGGTCGGAGGATCCTGCCTTTTCTATAGAGGATGAGTGCACTTTACATCCTGTTTCTCATACCTTTAAACTAGTAAAGTTTGACTTGTCACACACTGTTTACAAGGGAGTACAAGTAGTACTACATGTCAATAAATTCTTGAAATGTGGCACTAGCTACAGCGTGTTCAGTGTTGAATGTGTTGATATTGGATTTCAATCCAACTCCCTACGTCGCGGCACTATACAGCTTTCTTTTAGGTATTCATTTATTCATGGGAACACCATGGGTTTTGGGTTTTTGTGGACTTTATTTTTGTTCGAGTAGGTACTGAAGTTTTGTATGGGACAGTTGATATTTTTTTCGGGATTGCGATGTTAGTCCCATGAAGAAAGTTATTCAGTTTGAAGATACCACACTCTTAAATATACCTTTCTTATGCACACTATGTGGCAAAATGAATAAGGAAATAACAATAAATTATATGAGGGATATATGAGAGTAGTTTTTATTATCAGTTATATACAATTTTGTCTATGTAAAATGTAATACAACTACTTAGGATTTATTAGGTTATTATTATGTTTCTGACTAAATATTGAAAAGAACAAACTTCATTTTGTTTACAGACATCGGTACTTTGAAATATTTCTACAGTAAAGTAGAAGTGCTTCAATATGTAGATTTCTACAAAGAATAACGTGCAATAGATTTAATAATAAAAAATATATTTAGTAGGTTCACAAAAACCAAATAGTACAATGTTAATGTCTTAAGATTAAGTTGTACAAGGGACACAATTTTATAGTCAAACTTTAGAAACCAAATGTTTCTAAAGTGGTTGTGTCTATTATGACACAAGTACGTAATGGATGTTATAAATATGGTGGCATCATAAACCTTCAACATTTTCGTACCACACTGATGACATCTCATCCTCCAATTTTTTTTATAAAATTCTAATGCAACAACAACTGGGGATTAGTCACAGTAAAGAAAGTCAACTACATTAGTCGAGACATTGCAACATTTATTCAGACATTGTATAACATGAATAAGTTCGTTGCAAAATGCCGGATTCTGTTTACGTTATTCACCCTTTAGTCACGCGTGTGGTTTGTCGAGCGAGTCCGAGTGAATCAGACTGTTTACATTTTTAGCCCGCATTGTTACGTAACGGACTTTCGCATTTTTATTTATTGATGTGTTACAAGGTTGTGAATGATGTCAATGACCAGGAAACAATAAGGTAAACTGAGAAAAAATACTAAGAATGTTTAATGAAATAAATGATTCACTCACACAAACAACATTCTAATTCAATACTTTCTATATATACGCTGCAGAATTATATTTTCCATACAAAAAATAATGAACTGTGAAATACTAAGAAAGTCATGTCACGTCACTTCGTAAAATATCTTAAATATTCATATTAAAGGTATAGTTTGAATAGTCGTAACATATAATAAATTCGTTTTTTGTGTCTGCCTGTGTGTCTTGTTCTTCTAAACTCCGCAACCAATTTAGATGCGGTTTTCACCATCATTTCAGAGAATTTATTTCGAAAGGTTTAATATACAATATAATACATTAATATTAAACGTACATTATTTTCCCTGAATATCCCTGTTAGCACAAACTTGATTGTCACCCTACACTATGTATCTAACCCAGTTCCCCATCCAATTGGAACTCGAGAGTAAATTCAAACAACTGTTACAGTAATAATTACAACACATCGTAATTATGATATTATATTATCAACCGTGACTAGATTCATTGTGTTTTGATTTCGTAATTGGTGATTTCATTCGTTGAGGTGTGATTTGCAATCTATACAAATAAACACATAATTATTATTTTGTTACAAATTGGTAGAAAATAAAAAAAACATGATATATCTCTATGAAGTCCCTTTACGAAGTTCGTGAAAACAGTTTTTCGCATGAATACCACTTTCGCATTATCCTAACTTTAACGTTATAAATGCGAAAGTGAGTTTGTTTGTACTACGGTTTCGCGATAAAACGACTGAACGGATTTGGATGAAATTTCGTACAGGGGTAGACCTTAAACTGGAGAAGGACATAGGCTACATTTCATCCCGAATCGCAGATGAAGTCGCGAGCAACAGCAATTTTTTTTACTATTGAATTTTGTAAGCTGTAAAACACACTATGCCGAATTAAGAAGTAGGTACTCTAAAATAGGAATACTTCATAGTTTTATGGGACAAACTATGATGTATTCATGCACTTCTTCTTCATTAAAATCTAAAGTAAGAGAGATAGTCCTCACCGGGTGCGCGGGCGGCATGCATGTGTCGATCGACGGCGCTCGCGGCGCATCACCGCACCTGCAGCTGCTGCACTCACACACACCCTGAAAACAAATAATGTTACTGTTAATAAATTATTGAGACACTAAACAGGAGCAAACTGGACACGGTGAGGAAAAACCTCTCCGTGAAAACTTAGGGTAAATTTAAGTAAGCTGTCCTGGAATGGCGGCAATGATAGCCTAGTGGTGTGACCGTCGGACTGCCAAGTCATAGGTCTCGAGTCCGAACCTAAGGCACGCACCTCGTGACTTTTCAGATTCATGTGCGTATTGTATAATTATTATTAATTATCAGTTGCTTTAAAAACGGTGAAGGAAAACATCGTGAAGAAACCGGCATGCCAGAGAGATATTTCTAGAGGGCATGGGAAGACAAGTCAAAGGCGGCGTTAGAACTCTGACACCAGGTTAGTAAATAAACACACGAAAAGAAGAAAGATGGAATGGCACTTTTGACAGCTCTTTTCAAGCTCACTTCACCTAAATTGTCAGGGTGAGATATTTATAGAATCGATTGGGTGAGATAATACTTTAGGAGCAGTATTAGACAAATTATTCAAAAAATTATGTTAGTAAGTAATCAGTAAATCACAAGCCCTCGCATAAATATGCATAACTTAAATTATGGGTTGGTGGAAGTCACATGTCTTCAAATTTTTTATTCTAGGATATGCCGGTTTCCTCACAGTGTTTTCCTTCACCGATTTGACAGTAGTGGTGATGAAAGAAATCATCATTCATCTTCCTGCCCTCGTCCCATGTTATTTGGGGTCGGCGCAACGCGTTTTCTTTTTCAAAATAAATCGCCTGTCTGGATTCAAACATACGACCTATATAACTCGTAAGTCGAGGCGGATACCACAGGGCCACCACTGTTCTCACTTAGGTAGGGATAGGATTTAGGATACTTCTAATCTTGTTCCGTTCCCGTGGAATAATTTCCGACCTCCATGCGGTCTGCATCCGGTTAGACTGGGAGCCGACCCCAAGATAGTTGGGAAAAGGTTAGGCTGATTGATGCAGGCCAAGCAAACTAATACTATAAATTCGAAAGTGATTTTGTTTGTGACGCTTTCACGGTAACGAACGGATTTGGATAAAATTTGGCACATAGTTAGACCATGACTTGGAATAGGACGTAGGATCCTTTTAATCCCGATATTCCCACGGGATCGAGACTTATGCGGGTGAAACCGCGGGGCACCGCTAGTCTGGTAATAATTTAAACGTTAATAAGCTCAATCCATCAGGGATTTAGGTCAATTATAGTTATAGGTAGCAGTATTACTAATATACCGTGACATGACATGATTGACACTAATCTCGGCAAATGGCTTAGCAATAGCAGACAGTATTATATTACATAACATCACGCATGTATTTTCCCCAAGGGTTAGGCAGAACTGTACCTATAGTACACACATTTCGCCAGTTATGTTTAAGTCCCATGTAAAATGGGGCGAGCATTTGCCATCAATCGGGCACAAATCACGACTCCGGGCTGGTAATTAGAAATATACACTACTCAATCGGCCCAGCCTCTAACCAACGGTGTTGGTATTGGCTTCCAGTCTAACCGAATGCAGCTGAATACTAGTATTTTACATGGAACGACTGCCTATCTGACCTCCACAACCCAGTAACTGGGTAATACGATACCCCTTGGTAAGACTAGTTGTCAGACTTTCCGGCTTCTGACGACCCGTCACGACTGTTAAAGATCGACGAATGACAGCTGGGACCAACGGCTTAACGTGCTTTCCGAGGGACGGAGGAGTCTCGGTATGTAAAGATGGTCACCCATCCACGGACCAACCCCGGCAATCGTAGCTTAACCTGTTAGATCGACCCGTGCGGCTGTTATTACTTTGCCACGAGCTCTATTCACTACTACACTATTATTATAATAATTATATTACTTAGGCATATTATTAGACTATACCAGCATACCTGTCTTCAGGTATTTTAAACATACGTACATTACCATAAGCCGCCTTACATTTAAAAACATATAAATCTCAAAGAAACTCCACTAATGAATACGGTTCGCTTAGTGGCTAATTAGATATAACGTATAAACAGAGTATTTCCTTAACATTTTCTTTGATAACGTCAAGAAATAACCTCCTTTATGGGCAAGCCTGAAATAAGTACATATTTAGCTGAACTGAACCGTAAAAGAAAATGATCCTATATGAACGTTAATGAAAGCCCAGCGCTGGGCTAAGTATTCGTTATTAACGTTTTTATGTTCTGAAGTTGCTCGGAAGTAGTGTTTAGTACAGTAAGCCGCACGTCTGTGGTAACAAAGTTGGCCTCAGCCTCAGGCCCGGCTGACTTTTCGGATTCATGTGCTATTGTATAATTTATCACTTGCTTTAAAAACGGTGAAGGAAAACATCATGAGGAAACCGGCATGCCTGAGATATATTTCTCGACGGCATGTGAAGCCAAGTCAGGCAAGGCAACCAGAACCTATCATGGTACCCAGAAACTGGGTTGTGACGGTCAGATAGGCAGTCGCTCCATGTAAAACACTGGTATTCAGCGGAATCCGGTTAGACTGGAAGCCGACCCCAACATAGTTGGTCAAAGTCAAAGTCAAAGTCAAATAATTTATTTCAAGTAGGCACATTAAAGGCACTTTTGAACGTCAAATACATAGAAATAGAACTTTGGGAAAAGGCTAGGCAGATGATGATGTGAAGCCAAGTCAGGGATCCTTGGGCGGCTTTAAAACTCTGACACCAGGTTAGTCACTAACCAAACGAAAACAAGAAGAATCACAATCTAAATGATTTTGAACGATAAAAGGCTAATCCATTGCTTCATTATGTTCGAAAAATTAGTCTGCTCAACAACCTAAATATCGCAATGAATGTTGTTGAACTGTCAAAATGAAACATAAGTAGTGTGATTATTCATGTGTTACGTAATTCGGTTGCTGGGCTTACTTAATTAAAACTCCGTGCTACGCTACGCCAGCTCAAGGTCAAAGTGTTACCGCTGACGTGCAGTAAACTGTACCTTACCGAGTTTAATGGTCTTTTTACGGTTCAAACAATTTCGAGCAAGTAATTCATAATTATGGAGCAGTAAAGTCTTGGTTTTTCTCGTTTCATGCAGCTTAGTTGAGGAAAGAGATGTTTCAGTTTTAATGTGGTATTTTCTGTTTAATATTTTTTTGCGGAGTGTAAATCACTGGGTTCCCGCACGGGCTGGCGCTGGGTGATGGCGTTCCGAAGCCTCGCCGCGGTGGCTTGGAGCCGAGAGAGTTTTATAATAATGTGGTTGTTGCAGCAGTGCATTATATTGTGTATCTTACGAATTCCATGCGAACTAAATCGCAGGCAGAAGCTATGGTTGATGCCTGCCAGAGCTGCGGGAAAGTCCGAAATGGATACCGGGCCCCTTGGCAACAGGCAACTGAAAGAACACGGGTGGGTTTTAGTCAGTAAAAGTCAGACACGCACTCCCGCTCCGCCCAGAGCGGGAGAAGTAATTTGATGACTTCCCACCCTAAAAGAAAAGGCAGAAGCTATAGTACCTACTACCTAATTATATTGGAAGCTGTTATAGATTGCGATAGATACCTATGTTTATGTGGGTAACACATTAATCAGAAAAGGGTATCGGTTTTTCTTTACCCGACTACGGCGAAGAAAAAAGGCGGGTTATGATTTTGACCGGTATGTATATATGTATGTATGTGTGTATGTATGTATGTATGTATGTATGTTCATCTGTTCCCTCCTATCTTCCAAACCTCTTATCACAATTTGACAAATGAGGTATCGTTAGAAGCGTCGTGATTATCCGCTGGCGCAAATTAAAAATCCGGAGTCACACGTAATCTGTTCGATTTATGCCCTAACACGTGTGACTCCGGATTTTTAATTTGTCTGTCTGTGGTGTCTTGTTTATACCTTGTAAGTCGTAGTTGGGTTTTAGTTTTTATTACTTGATTTTTTTTGTAGACTAGATCACACAAGACTTTCAAGGCCCTAGACTCAAGGCCAGAGCAGTGGTGGTCCAGCGGTAACGGCCGCGACTTACGAGTTGTAGGTCATAAGTTCGAACATGGACAGGTGCCTTTGTTTGTGTTAATTATTTCATTTCATCTGCTCTTAAAACGGTAGAGGAAAACATCGCGAGTAAACCAGGATGTCCTAGAAACAACAATTCGAAGTTATGTGACATCTACCAACCCGCAATGGGCGCGTGATGGATTACAGCCCACTCCCTCTCATTGCGAGGAGGCCTGTGTCCCAGCAGTGGGAATATTAAAGGCTGATTATGCAGCTTGAACTTATTAATTAAAAGCTAAGAAGCATTTCTGACTTCGCACGTAAGATATCCCAAGCAGGGGGCCAAGTCTATTAATTTACAAACGTGTCAGTGGTCTCACATTGATCAGTTTTTGACAGATATGCCATACAAAATCCGTCAAAAACTCATCATTGCGAAACCACTGACACGTTTGTAAATTAGTAGAGTTGAACCCCAGTTCCACAATCCAACCAACCAATGTCCGTCACTGCACTCAACAAAAAAATACCAACCTTGTGTTCTTCATCATAATTACCTACACACAAGAAAACATAGTATAGGTAAGTCTACATTACCAAGCTCTCTGCTTAACTCCTCACAAGTCATTTTTTTTCTCAAACAGTGGCGCGTGCGCCTAACTGTACGTGCCACTCATTAGGCTAGCGGTCACACGCCGCGATATAATCGGTCGATAAACATTTGAAAATATTTCCTTCGGATAAAAAACGGAATGAATCAGCTGTTTGTAGGTTGATATCTGTTGGTTACGGTAGTAAGAGTGTACAATTGAATTGTAAAGAGCCTTTCCTAGTATTCATTTTTGATGCGATTTCTTGAAATATACAACTTTTCAAGAAACAAAAAATACAATAGGCGTAGATATATTTAGTAACCTATTCTGCTTAGCTACCGAAGCTTACTAGGTTACTAAATATATCTACATCTATTGTATTTTATAATGGATTTCCGCAGTCACGCCTGAATCAATTAACTAACTTTTCAAGATTTGCGCATTTAAAAATACAACTTTTCAAAATACAAAAATGTACAACTTTTCAAGATTTGTTATGCAAGTAGTAGTCTGACCTCGTCACCTTCGAACACCTCTATTAGCATAATTATGATCTACAGAGATAGATAGGTATCCATTAAACACTTTAACAAAAAATACTACACATTACATTGAAACCGGATAGAAAAGTATTAAGTAATCATAACTTAATGACGATCGTTGTAATTCCCGTTAGTTCTGCGAAGACAGTTTATTACTGAACGTAAAACCTTTTGATTGTTTGTTTGTTTGTACTTACAAAGTACTAAGTACAGTCGAAAAAATTGAATCCTGACCCACCAAACGCTTATTTTCTTACAGACATTCAAATCCAATTAGGTCGACATTCGTGTAAACATACATTTCCTTGGTAACGACCGTGTCATCTGCCATTTAGTTACACAGAGAACTATCTGTTGCAGCCTCACACTTTTTTTTTTTTTTTCAGGAAAATATGTGTCAAATTCACGCAAAACGGCCATCACTCAGCATAATGCTGCGACCCTATCTATGTTAAGAGTTTAAAAAAAAAAATATTTGACACCAATTTCTGATTGACATTTGTTCTGAGTAATAGTTAATTCCAAAGAGTTTGGATTCAAAATATGATTATTAATGCTTTATCTAAAATATTATTATCTATTGCAGTGATGACAAAGGTTAAAATTTCATAGATCTCCTACCCGTATTGACATAGATTGCTTAATATTTAAAACGTCCTAAGTGCGGCATGCACTGTAAAGGGGGGAAATCTTTGTTATTTTGACGGTTTGAAACGATTTATCGTGAAAGTGGGTCATGATTCACTTAGCCTGACTGTACCTACATCCTATTTCATTTTTAAAAGATATGTGAATACTACATAGTATGACACAATCATTACTCTGTGACGTCAAAGGGCTGATGAACCCCGCGCCCTCATGATACAATACTGACGAGTTATGGGACAGCTTGCTATTTCAGCCGATTTAGAACCACAGCCGAATTGCGTAATACACGATCAATTAGAATTGGAATCGATTCGAAACAAATGTCTAATCCATTGCTTCATAAGTTCGTAAGTTACGTTGTTGAGCAGATATTTTTTTCGAACTTATCAAGCATTGGATAAGACATTTGTTTCGAACCGATTCCAATTCTGTCCAATCGTGCATTACGCAATTAGGGTGCAGAAAACAGTTTGCTTGAACTTACATCGCCCAAAATCTGTCCTATAAAAAGTTATTTCTTCCACCGTAACTCGGTTATCTATGGAAATCCCATTAGTTACCTATTTACTTTTAACAAGGAAAACCAGCCAGCGTTTATAAACCGTCTGCCATTCCCAAATCAGCATCAAATTAAACAAAACCGGCCAAGTGCGAGTCGGACTCGTGCACGAAGGGTTCCGTACCATCATCTATAAAAGCGGCGATGGGAGTCCCCTTAAATATTAACTTTATTCTGTTTTTTTAGTATTTTTTGTTATAGCGGCAATACAAATACATCATCGGTGAAAATTTCAACTGTCTAATTATCACGGTTCATGAGATACAGCCTGGTGACAGACGGACAGACAGACAGACAGCGGAGCCTTAGTAATAGGGTCCCGTTTGGGTACGGAACCCTAAAAAAAACTCGCCGTTGTTAACAAGATAGCTGTAGGTGGATACTTAGAATTCTCACGGCTTTTGTAAGTTGAATTGCTAAAACATTCCGAATAATTGGCAATGAAACTATTTGATACTGCATAGCAATGCTTTTAAAGGTGCTTCTTATTTCCAAATGGTCGCTGGGAATCCGCAAGATTGGTCTTTGTGGCCAAAAGTCAAAGTCAAAGTCAGATAATTTATTAAAATTAGGCACAAAAGAGGCACTTTCAAATGTAAAAATTGTAAAAAAAAAAATTGAAGAGCAAGAAACTCCACCGTTACTCTTTTAATTTTTTTATAACGATCAGAATAATATAACGATTTTTTTTTTTACCCATGGCAAGGTCTATATGTTAGCTTAGTGACGCCTATGTTCGGCATGGACGTCTTTGAGTTGAATGATGATGCTTTCAAGGACGTAAGAAAGCCAGCCCACAATTTTACGAAACTCAACATTGTTTTCATGAAGAATGTCGATATTCAGCTGCGTCTGCTTAGACTGGAAGCCGTGTTTAAAGCAGTAAAGAAAAGGCATAAAGATATGCATCACAATCGCATATATACTGTACGGATGACCTAAAATCTGCGTGTGCGTCACTAAAGTTAAATTCCACAAATACTTTGCGGATGTACAATATGGGTACCTACCCACGGTGGACAAAAGAGATGCATGCTGGCGGCCACTCTCATGGTTGGTCTAAGCCTGTTTTGTGCTAAGTAACACTTTTATAACATTCCCTTCTAATAAAATTCTCTCCAATATTTTTCATCACTTCTCTAGCCTACGTTTAAGAGCCTATGTACTCCTGATGTCCTCCATAACTCCAGTTCCAAGATAATTTATTATCTAAGCCGACTGGAGTTACAACCTCATTAGAAACTTCAGCAAAATCTTTTGTGAAAATAATCACTGGGGCAGTAGCTATTTAAAAAAACCAAACTATCTTCACACATTAGAAAGTAGCAAAAAAACAACTGAAAGACGCATATCAATGACAATACGGTTCCAGTCAATTTGCGAACTAAACGGTCAAAATGTTGGCACGAAAAAGTTCGGCCATGACACTTTGGCAAGACAATACGTGGAACCACTTAGCTGTATAAGCCTGCGGTGTGCAAATTACACTCAATTTAGACCCACGACGTACAGACAGATGAATCCATCTAGATTTACGAAGATATTAAGCGAAAAAAAAAATCAAGTAATAAAAAACTAAAACCCAACTACGACTTAAAAGGTATAAACAAGACACCACAGACAGACAAATAA
This sequence comes from Lithophane semibrunnea, assembly GCA_947363905.1. NCBI lineage: Eukaryota > Metazoa > Arthropoda > Insecta > Lepidoptera > Noctuidae > Lithophane > Lithophane semibrunnea. Next base: position 14,774,164 of record OX376197.1, on the reverse strand, counting down.
AAAATCCGGAGTCACACGTGTTAAATCAAATCAAATCAAATCATTTATTTCTTTGCAAACATGGGTATAGTTGGCACATAGGTGTTTTTTATAATAAAGATCTCCATATTTTACCGTCACGTGGGCATGCAAAGGTTTACAATTAAAAGTTTAAAAAAATATGTGGCAGACAATTGTAGTTTATATAAAATAAAATAAATTTAAATGTATTAAAAATGTCAGTGTGGTCAATGGTGGCAATATAAAAATAAAATAAAAATTACAAAATGTCCAACGGGAATAAAAAGTAAGTACTTAACATTATGTCAATCAGTTATTAAATCATCATTAAGAAAATCGTCAATCGTGTAATAAGTCTTCATAATTAAAATTTCGTTTAGTGCCATTTTAAACTTCACTATAGTCATATTTTTTATAATATTAGGTACTTTATTATATATGAGTGGGGCAATACCAAGAAAACTTTTTTGCATTAGCGCGGTTTTACATTTTACTTGACATAGTTGATTTATGTATTGATTCCGTATTGGATTTTTCCTGACCTCTGATAATTTTTTAAATAGATGTGGGTTGCATTTCACAAACAAAGCTGTTTCAATTATAAATAAACAAGGCAATGTTAAAATTTTTAACGATTTAAAATATGGAATACAGCTATCAGTTGTCTTAAGACCGCACATTGACCTGATGCATCGCTTCTGTAGTCTAAATACCAGCTCCCTATCAGTAGACTGCCCCCAGAAAATAATGCCATACCGCAAAACAGAGGCAACCAGTCCATGGTATGCTGTTAAAAGAGCCTGACTGTTAACTTTCTTTGAGAGTTGAAAAAGAGCATATGCGGATTTGCTAAGTTTTTTACATAGTTCTTCAACATGAGGTTTCCATGTAAGTTGGCTATCAATTATAATGCCTAAGAACTTAGCCTTCTTAGCTTCTTCAATATCACAGCCCTTGTAGGAAATGCTAACATTTGGGTTTTTAAGGCGTTGATAAAAATGCATGACTTTTGTTTTGCTCAGGTTTATAACCAAATTATTATTGTCTAACCAATTTATTATGTCGCTTAAGCAATTATTAATGTCATTCTTATAATTATTTGAATTAGTACATTTTATTATAGCTGTACTGTCGTCTGCAAAAAGCACCATTTTGTTGGCTGTTGCTTTCGGGAGATCATTTATATATATCAAAAAAAGTGGCGGACCCAATACGCTACCTTGTGGGACGCCATATTTTACATGTCTTGGTTTTGATACATATATGGTTTCTAATTTAGTTTTAGGACATATCCTAGAAATTTCCGTGCATTGAAGCCTATTACTCAGGTATGATTTTATTAACTTTAATATGTTCCCTCTTATACCATAATTATTTAATTTGTGCAACAGTATCTTATGGTCTACGTAGTCAAAAGCCTTGGTCATGTCAGTGTAAATTGCACAGACTGGATTTCTTTTATCGACAGACGACATGATGCTAGCTAGTAAGTCAAATAATGCCATATTAATCGTAGTGTTCTTACGGAAACCCTTTTGTTCTGTGCAAAATAATTTATACTTTTCGAAATAGGCATATAAAGAGTTATAGATTACTTTCTCGAAAATTTTAGAAATTATTGGAATTTTTGCTATTGGTCTATAATTTTTTAAATCTGTTTTATCATCTTTTTTATACAGGGGTTTTATTATTACCTTTTTGAGCTTGTTCGGGTAAATGCCATCAACTATGCACAAGTTAATTATATGAACTAACGGAGGTGCTACTAGTTCTTTGGTGAACTTCAATACTTTTGTGGAAACTCCATCGTATCCAACAGTATTTGTATTTTTAAGGCTGCAAATTATTTGTATTATATCGTCAATTGTTACAGGTTGCATGAATAGTGAATTTAAATTTTGATTGTTTATATTTGTATTATTTAATGTGATGTCAGTTTTAACATTATTCTCAATTGTGTCAATAAAGTAATCGTTAAATTGGTTTGCAATGTCCATGGGGTCTGTAAATGTCAAATTATCTCTTGTCACGCTTATTATAGGCTCTAATGGCAGACAAAAATTTGATTTATTTATAATTTGCCAGGTAGCTTTAGATTTATTTTGAGCGGTATTTATGTAATGATTATTTTGTGCTTTTTGTGTTAAATTGATAATTTTCCTATAACGTTTGGTGTAGTTTTTAAGTGCTAATTTATTTTTTGAATCAGAATTTAATCGATATGCCCAAAGTAGCTGCCTTTGCTTGTTACTGCATGTTTTTATTCCGCGTGATATCCATTTAGTTTTCTTGCTAGTTTTAATAGTTATGATTTTCTCCGGAAAACATAATCTATAGAGAAGTATAAAATCTTCCATGAAACTGTCAAAAGCTTCATTCGCATCTTTAGCTTCATGTACTCGCATAAAAGATAGAGAGCTGAGATGTCTTTTAAAAGTAATTAAATTTTCTATACATGTGTCCTGCTTCTTTGTTTTCCAATATTTTAAATTACAAGTTTTGTTTATTGGTACTTTTAGTATCTGAGCTGTATGATCTGAAAGGATCAGATCTACAACTTCAGCTTTACATTCTTTCCGATAGTTATGAGCAAAATTGTCAATACAGGTTTGGCTTTTCAACCTAGTGGGAGTACAAAGCGCTAATTTTAAATTGTACTTCATAAGAAAGTATTCAAGTTCTAGTGTAGTTCTGTTTCTTTTCAAAACATCAATATTAAAATCTCCACACAAGACAATTTTCTTATTTGAAAATAGACAGATTTTATTTAAAATATAATCTAATTTATCATAAAATATTTCATAGTTATGTTTTGGGATTCTATAAATACAAATAATAACAATTTTATAAGCAGTTATTTCTACAGCGCAGCATTCAAAGATACCTGAAACCGATTGTTTTGCTATGTCTGATATTTCTGTAAACTGCAATCCTACCCTTACGAAAATACCTGTTCCTCCTCTCTTTGCATTTCTCGAAAAGAAAGCAGCTGGACAAAAATTTGGAATGTGTAATAAATACTCATACCCTGTTTGTATGAAATGTTCAGTAACACAAAGCACATCTATTATAGTTCCTTTGTTAATTAATTCCACTAATTTTACAGTCAGTGCATCAGATTTATTAATTAGACCAGCTATGTTTTGGTGTAGGATATTAAGGTATTTAACGAAAAAACTGAGAGTTTGACTGCTGTGAATTATTAGAATAATCGTGTTGACTTTGAGGGTGGCAGTTTACTTCTGAGTGCGTAGCATCCAAGCCACATAGGCTAAGAATCAGGTCTTGTAAATCTGATATAACTATGTTTAAACCACTGTTATTTAAGGTTCCACAGCGTTTGTTGTAAGTATCATAGTCATAAGATAGATTCAGATTTGAGTCAAGTAAATATGCATAGTTACATGTGTTTATATCTAGGTAAATTAGGTTATTGAATGTTTCTACGCGGCTGTTATACATTATGTTAGCATCTATCATGTATTTAAACGTTGGTAAACAAATTATAAAATTAGTATGACTCAATTCCATTAACTTTTCTCTAACAAACATGACTAATTCCAAATAGTTTTGCGTTTTCCGAAAGTCTTCCTCTCCAATGTAGATAACACAATAGTCAAAGTGTGTAAAGTTTTGCACTTTTCTTTCAATTTGGTTTAGAATTTGCCGTAACCCGCACGTCGGTTTTCTATAATGACAGATTGCATAGTTACGTAAATTAGTTCTTTCGGCAATTGTATATAACCTGTTAGATGTTTCGCTGCTTATCAGGCATATTTTGTGTTTTATAGAAGGATGTTCTACAGCTGTTGCGGCTCGTATGTTTTGAATTGAGTTAGATAAGGTTACGTTGTTGCTGGTACTTGTAGTTATATTTGTGTTAGTTGGTGACGAGTGGTCTTTTTTAATGGACTGAATAGTCTGTGTTTGTTTCGTCTTCGTAGTTTTTTTAGGCGTCATTAATGTGGTTTTTGCTTTAATTTTTCCTGGGCTGCTAACAATTTTTTTATACATGTCATTTCTTTTATTAAATTCTTCATTTAATTTCTTTAAATTGCTGTTTTCCAATGACAGTAATTCAATTTCTTTATGTGCACTTGTTAGCTGAGACGTAAGTTTGGCGATCTCATCTTTTAATCTTTGCAACTGTGGAGCGTCTTCGTCTTCAGATATGTCAGGTAAACTATTCGTCGTACAGTTTAATGTTTGAGATATAATGTCGCTTTCATCATCATTAGGCTCAGATCGTGTGCGGGTTCGCCGGAATGTAATATTTTCCAAGAAATTCATTTTTAATTACGAACTTCAACTCAAATAAAAAATTAATATGTAGCTAGGAAGATTTGAACTTGCGCCTCGAGGATCACTTGTATGGGTGGGCAGTTGTACCTCCGGGTCAAACGGAACGTTAATGTATCGTTGAAATTGATGATCGTATTGTGACAGAAGCACGTATCGATTGTATGTTTCCTTTACTGTCAATAGATGTCTCTAAACACAATTTTAATTGAGTAATTAATTTCTTTGCTCTAACAACATTGTTTTGAGGTTGGTAACAATTGTCTTGGTTCTTGAATGTGACTTCAAGATGGCGCTATCATCATGCAGTTTCAAATAAAAAACGATCTCTCTTTCGTCAAATATAGGAAATTTAGGAAACCTCTATCTGAGTATGTGCAGAATATTATTATTTTCTGTGTCTGAACGATTGAGTCAGAATGTCATAGTCTGTACATAGTTTATTAGTACGTAAACAAACTTACGAACGTCCAGTTTCGTCAATATGAAAGTCACTGGGGTAAACTATTTTCACTATTGTATTAGTGGTTAGCGCACTTTAAGCATTGATAACACTGCCACTGTTAGTTTATATGTCCCGTTTCACTCTGATGTGCATTACACAGGCCGTATTTAACTTTAACTATTTCTTTAAATTATAATAACAGGAGCACAAATCAATGTTATGTTTACTTGCCAGCGCCACCTAGCGGTTGGAAATATAGATATAAATCGCGGTATAAATCGAACAGATTACGTGTGACTCCGGATTTTTTATTTGTCTGTCTGTGGTGTCTTGTTTATACCTTTTAAGTCGTAGTTGGATTTTAGTTTTTTATTACTTGATTTTTTTTTAAATTCTTGTGGGGTTATAATATATATATTTTTGAAATGTGCTCATTAAGCCCTTTCATTTGATACCCAACACTTGGAACTTAAAAAAAAAAAGGTTTAATCGTACCAACGATTAAACCTTTTTTTTTTTAAGTTCCTCACTTTATGTCCTCTAGAGGGCGCCATTTTTAATTTAATGTGACTTCACATCGCCTATAACCAGCGGACAATCACGACGCACAGTATTGTTTTTGCCTCGAAAAACGGACATCCCCATTTTATTAACTTATACGATAGAACAGGTGATTTTCAAAGTAAGAGTAAAATACCGATGTGCCAGTTTTACACCAAACACGAGTAATAATTTTTTGAATATATTTTTTAACTTTTCTTAATTAATTAATTACAAAAAAAGTACGCATTATTTTACCCTTTTCTTTATTAAGTGTCATAAAACTATATTAAAGATATTAGAAAAAAAATACAAAAGAGCACTAACTAGTACAGATGTAAAGAAAAATGCTTTTTTTGTGTTTTTAGATTTTGATTTTTCATGGTTGTATCTTTGCTTAGTTGGATTCAATATTTATTGTAAATCATCTTTAGACCAGAACCAATTACTAAAAAAAAATACACATCCTAATCTCGCGGTATCTAAGAGTTATTCTCTTCTAAAGTTTTTTCTGATAATTTTGATATTAGGGTCATCACTTCAAAAAATATTTTTATTTTTTTTGTGGGTTAAAATTTTATGTTGGATTTTATTTTATCATAGTATAATACTTACTTATCTACTTACATATTTACACCCACTCTCATAAATTTTACAAATAATATTCTTGTAACTATTTATTATGTTTACATACAACTAAACTTTAAAAATTAAACTAATATTGTTTCATTCATGTCAAGCCAAGTGCGAAGGTGCAAGCCAAGTGCGAAGGTGAACAGCACACCTTACACGAACCATTTTGAGGTACTTTCGACCACCTAAATCTATAAGACCAATGAAGTTCGTTAACGCAAAACTCTCAACAGTTGCAAACAAATAATTGACTTTGAAAACTTACCAAGTTCCATATACATATATAGTTGCAGTAGCAACCTAATAAACTATCTTTCAGATTAGAAGTATTTAATTTACTGACGAAACTAGACAAGGATGAAGGTAGTAAGTTCCGCCCTATTGACGTAGATTTTACTAAAAGAACTGTTGCTATTTTAAGATCGCTGAATATGCCACTTTCTTATAAAGATAATAAACAAGTCAAAAATGTGATTTCCAAATTTACTGCCAAATGTGAAAAACTGTACAAAAAATGTATAATTAAAATACAATACAATACAATATTCCATGAAATTTTTCACCAAAAAATACCATAAATGGTTGAACGAAAACTTTAAAAGCGATTTTCCCAAAAATAGCGAATTAGAAATGGAACAGGTCGGTCCAGGTACTCGTCAAAATGTACCTGGATACTCCCGGATACTCCCGGAGGCTGAAGAGCACCGGCTATGGCGTTATCCACAGCTTCACAAACTGCCACTCGTGGACCAAGATGAGGGTTGGCGCCCTCACGCCCTCCTCGCAATAAGTCAGCCGGTCGGAGCCCGGACAGACATCCCTCAACAGGTCGGGTCAAGCCCTGTTGAGGCAAAGTGGCGCCATGGGTCTTTTGCGGCTCCATGGTGCCTCACCCCCGTTCCTCCAGACAATATGTAGAGGTACAGGGTTTTGACTTAAGTCTAACGAGGGCGGACCCCTTCCTCGTACCACAAATTGCCCTTCATTGGATAAATGAACTTAAATTCGTATATTGTACATCATACGTATTTAACGTCGTATGATATTAGTAAACTTACAAATATCCAAACAAATATCTAAACGGCTAAAAAATTGTTCATTTACAAAACTAATAGGATTACTAGCATTATAGTTCTGTATTCATTTTAATTTAATTTACTTTTTAATTATTTATAAAATAATATGATGATGTATCATTAACATTGTGAAAATCAATGATATTGTAACAAACTCAAACTCAAAGCATTTATTTCAATTAAACCATTTACAGGCACTTTTGAATTGTCAAAAAAAATAAATAAAATAAAAAATAAAATTAAATTTATTCAAGTTAAAAAGTAAAATAAGATTTACATTAATTATAAACGAGGTAACTTTAATTCTAGCTGTAATATAGACCTGCCTGATCTAGGTTTGTGAAAACCTGTTTTTCAGGCCATCAATTTACATCAAAATTTTAAAAGGAACACAACAATTTTATTAGATTCTAAATTAAAAAGTCGGTCAGGTAATATTATTTTTAGATTCGTTAAATAAGAATAAAAAATAAACATTAAGTTCGTAATGTCAGAAAAAAATAAAAAGAAGGGGAAGCAACTCTTTCAGATAACCATATTATAAATATTATGTCCTTAATTTTTTTTTACACATAATTATTATTTTACATTCTTAAATATTTCTTCAAAATAAATAAATAAAAAACTTTTAAAATATAAAAATAGTAGCCAGTAAAATAGTAGCAAATAGTAGTAGTAGTATCGGGAATTAACTTTTTCACAAAAAAAAACATTTAAAAAAATACGTCTTGTGTCAACCCTAGCGCCGAAATTTCAAAATCCTGTAAATTCTAGAATAAGAATAAGAATAAGAATAATTTATTTCTAAGTATATGGTGCATTGAGATCTAAAATTAAACATTGATTCACATATACTACCATTGCTGGTGTAGAAAAATTAAATAAGCTAAGTGCATGCAAATCGTAGACATTACAATAAAAGTTATATTAAATTATCAAAATTGGTTTGAATTTATATTTTATACAATAATATTGATTCAGATTAATTGAATAGTATTATTTGTAATGTCAAAATATTAATTATTATGTCAAAAAGCATAGAATATTAATTACTATGTCAAAAAGTATGATTTAAAAATTCATTAACAGAATAGAAACACATGTCTAAGAGCCAAGTAAACATTTTACATTTGAATTTATTAATTGGTAGCATTCTCAAGCCAGGTGGTAATTTATTATACATTTTTACTGTCATACAACTGGCATTTCTACTATATAGTTGCAATCTCTGAGGAGGATACCATAAGATTTGGATATGATATTTTAAATCGGAACTTCTTAGTGCCAAAGCAACATCTTGTGTCGATATCGCATCCAAATGCCATGAAATAAGCCCATAAAAAAATAAAATCGAAAATATGTAAAATCGATGTTACTCACACACCGGTTAACAATAAAAATTGAGTGTTTGCTTGATAATTTACTTAATATAAAGCATCGAGTAATTGCAATCAAAGATATAACAAAAACGGATTGGATCTGAAGTTATAGCGCCTTCTATGGCTTTTATGGAAACCATAGAATAACAATTAAAAAAATTATATCTCCAGGTTGGGACAAAATTGTCAAACTGGTATTTTACTCTTACTTTGAAAATCACCTGTTCTATCGTATAAGTTAATAAAAAGGGGATGTCCGTTTTTCGAGGCAAAAACAATACTGTGCGACGCTTCTAACGGTACCTCATTTGTCACATTGTGATAAGTGGTTTGGAAGATAGGAGAGAACAGATGAACATACATACATACATACCGGTCAAAATCATAACCCTCCTTTTTTCTTCGCCGTAGTCGGGTAAAAAGTCGTGTGTGTTTTGTTTTTGGTCAACTCATCGCCAATTTTGTAAGAGAGTTACTTCATAGCTAATGCGGTGTGGGCGTAGTAAGTACATTCAAGGAATGATAAGGCATCTTGAGGTTAACATTATACTTGGTTCTGGATTATATTTTCGAGTACGTTGCGAAATTTTTTATTGAAAATGACAGGTCGAAAAGATAATATGATTGAATATACCCGCTACACATATACAATGTGATGAGGTAATCACTTTTCTCCTTTTTTTTTGGATTTAACAATAGATAATAGATACGAGAATGAAAATCGTTACAAGATTTACGTTTAGACCAGCTGTTGACCCTGATTTTGCTCGCATAAAAAATTCAGTACCAAAATTGGTTCAGGCTTGGCATCAAATACAAAATCAGTAAAATCCTGTCCAATATCAGTCTGTCCAAGCCCGATATACATAGTGGAACCTATGCTCCAAAGCTACATTTTGGGTCAAATTATATCCAATAAAATTAGGTTATTGGAAAAGTTCGCGTTAAAGAAATCTTGTTTTATTCAGTACTTGAGCCTGTCGTGTGTTCCAAATACACGCGTCGCGAAATATAATTCAGCAGCTCTCAATTTGCGAATGTAGGTGACGAACAATTTTGTCCGGTGCATCACACGAGCATACTTTTTTATTCATACATTACTGACACACAAACATTTTTGTTCTTATTGCAGAGAGTTTGTATTGAACATGAAATTACAATACTTTCGAAAATATCTTGTTACGGCAATATTAATTTTTTTAAGCATTTCATCTTGCATCGTGGAAAGAGGGTTATTTGTCATCTTTATTTTCGTCGTCAAACTTCAGAGTCAGACAAATTGTTTATTTTAATGAGGCATATAAAAAGCACTTATGAACGTCAATAAGAAAATATAGGTGATTCGAGTTGCCCCCCTTCCAAAAGGTAGTTTCGTATGGAGTAGAATGACAACTCAACTTCTAAACATACGGCGTCAAAGTATTACGTATTTTTTAATTTATCACGGATATAATTATTTGAAAATATTAGTTGTGTATTTGTATAGTTATTTTTAATTAATATTAGTTAGGATTCCAGTAGTTAAGTAATAGTTATGTTAGTGTTAGATTGTATATTTGTAATTGTATTATTACTCTTATGTTAACAAATGATCAAATAAATCATGGAAAAATGAAAAAAAAAAATTGAAAATCATTGTATCTAGTCACTCAAACTGCTCCAAAATAACAATCGATGTAGGTTAACTTAAGTAAATCCGTGATATTCCAAAACTTTTTTTTAATTTTCTAAGTATTCCTCATTTTTCACTATTTTTTTTTTATTTGCTCAACCATTATGTCGCTCTAATTTAAAAATTACGTGTCATTGTTCTCTGAATACAGTCTACTTGCATCCGTCTCGGCAAAATTTAATGCTAGATAATAGCAAAAAAAAAGTAGATATAACCATCGAAATAAAATCAGCAATTCATCGAGTAGCGGTAAAAGGTAAAACCAACAAAAATTCGCCATTACAATCGATCATAACGCGGTATCTGCAAAATGCAGTGATGAATATGCGCAGTGAAATAATATGCCGGTTACGAATAGCTTTTGATACGCTTAGGGCTGTCAACTGCTAATTACAGACGAATATTATGTTAATTTTAATAATTTTCATAAATATTTTTTGAACAAAATACTACATTTATATTTCTTTATTTATAAAAGTTTAAGTTCATCTGCCGCAAAATGTGGCAAACTGTGGGCCCAAATAGCACAGAACTGGTGCCCTGAGCCACTGAGGCGGGGTAGACCACGTGGGAGATGGCGGGACGAGCTGGATTGGTTCCATCAAAACTGCAAGGAGGACGCGTGGGCTTGCGAAATATGGAAGGAGTGGAGGGAGGCCTTTGCCTAGGAGTGGGACAGGGTAGGCTAAAGTTCAGCAGTCTTATACTTAAAACATATGTCCCACTAAACCGTGTTCAATGTTTGTAAACAGACCAAACAAAAATAAAGTTTAGCATAACATAGTGCGGATACTAAAATTATTATTTGAGTCCGACTCGTCCGACCGTAATTCGGTCTGGTTTGAATTTGCGTTTCTTTAAGGGTTTACTCTCTACTAGAAGAAAGAAACTCACAATTGTTTATATTAACATTAACTTAGTATTTAAACAACTCTAGATAGGTTTCTTGAGTTGCTGGATTAGTAGGCGGGCTAATCCTGCCGACAAACTGCTGCGCAGTTTGGCAGGTTTATAAAATGTGTACAATGTTTGGTCCAAATAAATGATTTATTTATTTATTATTATTATCAGGTATAATTATTATAGAAATGAATGGCTATGCCACCTAGCCTTTTATAGCGCTAGATTTTTTTTAGATAGTATCTAGACTATCATTATAGCATGTGTGGGTGAGTTTTTTAAATGTAAATTAACATTTAGGAAAATATTTTCAACTCTCGCTAAAAACAAACAAAACCCAAAAGGTTAATTTAAAACTTCGTTAAAACAAATTTTAATGATGTTACGTACTTTAAAATAATAAATAGGTACCCATTTCATTATCGTTTCGTTTTCATTTAAAACGAGTCTTTAATAAGTAAGCGTTAGGTGCCTACCACCCTTTCACCCTTTTTCTCCCGGTGGGTGAAATGGGATTAAACGCCCACATTTAAATATGTAATTATAATTATGTAAATGTAATTAGACTGTGGATTTTTAGAGTTTTCTTTTCATTTGGCCTGGAATATTAATTTAATAGTAAAAGAATGTAAGGTATTGTAGGTATTTGATTACTGAGTTTAGCTAACCCAGTATTCTACGAGACGGTCAAAATAGCTTTGCCCTTTGTCACTCACCCTACATTATATTTCATGGAACACGCGTGTTTTTTCATTTTCAGAAGAAAATTAGACCAGCCGATAATGTTCCATAACAATCTCACCGTGATAACTTATGTTTGAGCTTGAAGTGAACTGTCATTCCACCTGACAGCTTACTTCACCTAAATGTTCACGGTGAGACTTTTAGAAAGAAAGAAAAATTCGTTTATTGGCATTGTTACAGAAAAATACACCTTACAACTAAAAAAACAGAAAACAATCATTGCAATGCGAAAAGGGCCTCAGCTCAGCATAATGTCAGATGGCAACACACAGTGTACCACTTGACGCTGATTTTCAGCTGCAACCCACGAGTGTCATACGCTAGAATAATAATATAATAAATTAAAAACTGACTTAACAGCTTTTAGCGAATAGATCGGCTGTACAATTTACATAAAACATTAATCGTCGATAATGCGAAAGCCCTGAATACGGCATGCGCGGCGTGATGCGCTCTGCCGGTACCGTTGCGAGTCGCGTCGTGTATCAATAACGCATCAGTGCAACCATTAGCTGGATTCTTGCTCCCGCTCTCGGCCAGATACACTATTCTGATTTATAACAAACAGCAGTATGGAGTTTATTATAGTATTTTTGTTGGTCATGCATGAAGCATTGGAAGCATTGGTTCACTAAAATTCGAGTATATAACCGATTTTTATTATTATTTTAATCTCCATAAATTAAAATTAGGTACTTGTTACTTACATTCTTGAAATTATCAGCAATCTTGCACGTTATCCGTGAAAGAATCAAGATTTAGTTACAGTTAGTCAACACTTAGAATAACCTATACTAAACAAGTCTAAATACAGCCACAGACATCATAATAATGAAATCTGATAACAAAAAAGTTTAACAGAACACCTACAAAATACAATAGACGCTGATATATTTAGTAACCTATTCCGCTTGACTATTCTTCAAGAGTCATAAAAACCGAGCGCTGGACGCAGAGCGTCTCTGCGTCCAGCGCTCGGTGTGGTAACACGTCGCGTTCTGGTTTGCAATTGGTCAATCGTCATCCTGAAGATGCGTCGTTGAGAGGTGAAACACGTGTCGATATCTTACAGGGTTTTTATGACTCTTGTAGAATAGTCAAGCGGAATAGGTTACTAAATATATCAGCGTCTATTGTATTTTTTTATAATGGATTTCCGCAAAGTCACGCCTGAATCAATTAACTATCTTAGAACACCTACACACAAACACGTGAAACTCATAATCACTCTGCTTAACTTCGTAGTCGATTAATAAAATTAATGTAACGGTTATGTCGCTGATTTCAGATTCGGAATTTGAATTTCAAATGATATGTTAATTTTCAGTCGTTACGTTAAATGATTATGTGATTTTTTTTTTTTTTCTATTCCACGGTTCGTTTAGAACGTCTGACAAATTTACTGGAATTATGTTCAGGAGGAATAAATTACTGCTGTGGTTTCTAAAGATAGCGTTTACTTTGATTTTAGCTGGATTTTTCTTTTTATTGCAAAGAAAATGGAATTTATTTCGTGATTTACTTCAATGCGTCACCATAGGTCAAATTAGACTAGGAAAATTGGCCTTTGTGGCTTAGATTCTCAAGTCAAATCCAAAATTCTTTCAATTAGGTAATTATTTTAGGTAGTACTCAATTTCAGTACCTACTTACTACCAGTTTAGGATTCGAATAGATAGTGAACAAGAACCTGCGTTCCCAATTATAGGCAGAGCAGAAAGGCGCGACGCGACACCGGTAGAATAATTTCCGTGAAGTGTTCATAGAAATGTTCCACCAGAGTAACGTCGCGCCTGTCTGCGGGGGCCTTAAATCAACAAAAGCAGCAATAAATTCTCACGTGGTCCACCATTTTTAGATTCCCTGAAGGATTTAAGCCTTCGTCTAAACATGTCAGTTCTACATAATATATTATTCTAGTGCTAGTATGTTCAGAATAGCTCCCCCCATTATAAAACGTATGTTTGCGCTAATATTGCCGGTGAGCGGATCACCGTGTGAGGCGAGCAGATAATGTTTCCACATTTGATGCTAAAACCTCATGAATTTTCTTAGGGAAACTCGATCTTATAACCTTCCATATATATGTCGCAGGGAAATGAGGAAACCAGGGATTTCACGAAATCCCTAGGGATACCACGAAATCACAGTAGATGTCGAATATTCTTGTTTATTACGTCTTCTTACTAAAAATGTTTAGTGATATGACAAAATGCTAATATACTGTGAGTGTTATGTCGTTTCACTAAACTAATTCTATTAAAACAAAGAGTTAAAGAGTAAAAGCCGCAGAAATGTTTTGAACCATTTTATAATTATCCGTGTTTTCGCAATATCCCTATCATTTTCGCGAAATTCGAATGATCAAATCATCCTACGACATTATTATCTGCTTTTCGAACTTACTTTTAGCCGGTACGAGTGGGAGCGAGACATTTCCTGGATTTAATTTAGTGAAACGACACATCACTTAACAGTTTTAGTGAGAAGACATCATCATTCTCCTGCCCTTATCCCTAAGTGAGAAGACGTAATAAACAAAAATATTCGACATCTACCGTGATTTCATGATATCCCCAGGAATTTTGTGAAATCCCTGGTTTCCTCATTTTCCTGCGACATATACATGGTCTACAATGGTCAATAATACCTAATAATAATAGATTTATATTATGTAACGCGTTTTCGGAGATATACCTATGTTAATTATTTAATAATTAAGTTTATGTCACATCTACGATAGGTTAGCCCGCTATCCTTGCTGATAGGTTAATTTTAACCGATCAGAAAAAAATATGGTAGACTAAAGTAAAATTTTATTATTCCTAAAAGGCATGAGAATTTATCTCCATGTTGGTCAGTTGGTTGATCGTGTCTGTGGATTTTAGTTATATAGATAGAATACTCTTTATTATGTAAACCATAAAAATTACAGACATAAATTAGAAATTTTACATAGGGTGACACATTGGGCGGTGATTTTAAAAAGCAGACGTCACTACAATTCGGCCGTCGTCGAGAGAATGCATTCTTGACAGGTGTCAAGAGCCTTCTTACGTCACTTTTTGTTCGGTAAACCTGAACGCGCGCCGACAGAGGACACTTTCCGAATTCCCGAACAAGTGTCATAATGAACGCGACGAACGCGTATTCGCACTTCGAACGCGTATTCGCATGACGAACGCGTATTTGCACGACGAACGCGTATTTGCACGATTTTAAATAGGACGCGGGGACAAGCGACACGCGTGCGCGTCACCTGTTCCGCCTTTTGCGTCGTGGTAACTCCTGATACACGAACTTAGTTCATTTGATTTCTCCGCAATCGCTGTCGCAAGACGCGTGTCGCTTGAGCGTGTAGCTCGTGGCCACGGGGCTATATCGTCATTAGAAAGAACCCATCATAAAATGTTATAGCAATCGTGAAATAAATTGCCAACCGAATACTGTGAAATGATATCGCAGTTCAAGCGGCAGACTTAGCTATCAATCTCACGGTTCGAAGCATAAAAATCTGGTTCCGGACGAATATCTGAGATAGAAACGAAGCTTTGAATTTTTCATATCGATTTTATATACCTACCAAACGTATTTTATATACGTACCAAAAACTTTATCCGAGTCTGATATCATATTCACACAATACTAGCTGTCACCCGCGACTTCGTCTGCGATCCAGGATGAAAAGTAGCTGTTACGGCCCCGCCGCGGTACTTACTGCGGCCATGCCCCGAGTTGTCGCTTCGCGCCGCCAGGGGCGCCAGCCCTAGTGGCAACACTGCTCGCAGGGAGCGTCGCGTCGCGCCGCACCACTCAACATTCTTTTTCCATTCAAAATCAACACAATTCATCTCCATCACGAATTCACGACCATCATACCACAGAGTACTTTTACTATCATCATACAGAAACCATTTTTATTCAGAATACATAGTATAACCAGCAGCAGGCGTAGCATGAGCACGGTTTTGTCGACGGGAGAGTAGACAAAAATTACTTTTCCTGTAGACAGTAGACAGTACGAGACGGCAGCAAAGTAGAAAGAGTCAACTGCACTTTTTACGAAATTCACTCTTTTACTTATTTCGACTCAGAATTCTTTATTTTATCATAGGATTTATCGGTTGTCAGTGTGATTTTGACAGTAAGGATAGAAAACTTTCTTCCGAAATAGTCTACATATAAAAAGACCTAGACAAAGATCGTTAGAAATGAAAGACAAAATGACAGATTGTAGAAAGATTTCCTCAGTGGATGTCAAAAATGAAGAAAGGAACTGTCACTTTGTATAGAAAAAGCTATGTCTATTCTTCGTAGAGATAGAAAGCGCCATGCTACGCCTACAGCAGTCTATTATTTATGTCGAAGTACACAGCGGCAACAGCCGAAACAGTAGCCTATGTCCATCTCCAGGTCTGTGACTAATTTCTTCCAAATCCGTTCAGCCGTTTTAGCGTGGAAGCATAACAAACAAAAAAAGTCACTTTCGCATTTATATTAATAGTTAGAAAATATTATTCAAGTTGAAAAAGCTGCCGTAGTCTCATTGACAGTGACCAATTATATTTCCTGTCACATAAGATTTAAAGTTGATTTTAATTTAATTAATTGGCAAAGTTTTGAGCCAAAATGATCTAAAACACACTCGTGACAGCGACACGAAGAAAAAGAAGAGTTGATATAGGAATTTGATGGGTTTTTTAGATCAGGAGTTAAGCCTCGTGCTATTACTGACAAATGCTTGCACTGATTGAACAGGTCCACTCAAATCTGTGTGGTTCTTTCCTCAAAAGACCATTTCAGACGCAAATCTACATGGTCCTCACGGCGTGACCAAGATTATGTCTGGACTTTAAAAGAGACTGCGACCTTTGAGTTTGTTTCGGCCGCCCAGCTTATTTTTAATATTTGTTTAATATGACGTGTAAAAGTGGTTCCAATATCCTATTTACAGAATAAACAATTTCATTTAATTAACAAAACAATTTCTATGAAAACTTCACGGTATAACAATTACAGATGTCGCGTCGCGCCAGTCTGCACGAGTTTTTATTCTTAGACCTGCTATCACCTCAAACTCTGCTCACCCTTTTTTAATAAACCGTGAAGCTTCTAAATCACGAACTATAAGTCATTAATCACTGTCCATATTTTATTACCAGTTTATTTTACGGTTTTACTATTTCTTTATTATTGTTTTGTTACTAAGAAATAGAGCATTTTACGGTCCGTTAGGCCAATATGGCGCCCGTAAACCATTGTTTGGGCATTACCGCAATGTGTGACGACCACTTACGGTTAATGAAGTAACCGCTTTCAGTTGCTATGAAGTAACGGCTATAACCCTATATGTATATCAGTGATAATGTTCACTTTTAATTCAAACTCAAACCATTTATTTAAAATCAAGCCTCTTGCAGACTGGCGCGACGCGACTCTAACAAAACAATTTCTAAGAAAACTTCACGGTACCTATGACAATTACCGGTGTCGCTGTCGCATCGCGCCTGTCTGCACAAGGCTTAAAGCAATTACAGACACTTTTGAACTGTCAAGGGCTCGGTCAATCAGAAAGATGAAACTAGTTGCCCATTCTAAAGATTGTTAGTTTCCAATGGAGAAGAACGGGCAAGAAACTCCACATAATATTTGTGTAGTACATCAAACAGCCAACCCGCGAATTACGTTTTTCAGCAACAGACATGATATTTGTGTCAAAAACAACCAACATACGTATTACTTGTTCCACATCAATACGAAAAAAAAAAAAACAAGTCATAAAAACAGTTGTATTTATGAAATATAATAGCGGGAAGTGATCAATGAAACTGCGATTCCAAGTGACAACTGATTTATTTTGCCATACCCACATATAACATTTATTAACATACCCTACACCTCCCCCTTAAAACATTACTTACAATAGTTTTAAAATAAACTGGCTAATTTATTTTATATCTACTTACTAAGTACTTATACGTATTTATATATAATATTACTGACAATGCTTTTTTTTATTTTTTAATCTGGACAAAAGTGTCAACACACATACAATCTATATATATATTTTTTTTTTAATTAGAAAAATTATTAACTACTTTGCGTATTTGCCTTGGTATAAGCATTTACGCCTCAGTTTAACACTTTCTGTATCAGACATGGGTACTGGTTCTGTTGTTAAATTTACGGAACTGACAACTGTATTTACATCTAGTTCTTGTTGATTGTGATAAGTTTCTTTTTTTACATGGTGATGAAGTATTCTCAGTTTGATTGTCCGGACTAGATTCAGAAACATCAATCTCCGTTATGGACTTATCCGTGTTATTTGTTATGGAATGTCTGGAGTATCGTTTCTTAAGTGGTAATAATTGATCGATGTGACGTTTCCACTCGGTTCCATCTGACACGCGTACTTTATAGGTGAGTGGATCAGTCCGTGCAAGCACAGTAGCTCCTGCCCATTTGTCAGCGCGAGCACGGTAGTCCCGCGCCAACACTTGCTCGCCGGGCTCCACGTGCCGCTCGGCGCCGGGCCGCGCGCGTCCTGCTCGCTCTGCAGACGACTCCACTGCACGCTCAGTGGACGGTTTTATAATGTCCAACCGACCTCGTAATCTCCTACCCAGCATAGCTACTGCTGGTGCCACTCCGGTAGTGGCGTGCTCACAATTGCGATATTGAAACAGAAATTTCGAGAGGGCCGTATCTACATCTTTGCCTTCATGTATTGCCTTTTTCATTGCCCGTTTGACTGATTTTACTGCATTTTCAGCCGCCCCGTTACCGGCTGGTCGATATGGACTTGTGATTGTGTGGTTTATTAGGTTTTTATTTAAATAGTTAGTAAATTCAAACGAGCTAAATGGAGGTCCCCCATCACTAATTATATGTGAAGGCAATCCGAAACGTGCAAAAAGTTCTCTTAACTTATTTATAGTGGAGTTTGCATTAGTTCCTAACATTTTTTGAACTTCTATCCATTTACTGTGTGCATCTACCGTCACTAAATAATATTTACCTTGAAAGATAGCAAAATCAATATTTAATCGTTGCCACGGTCGTGTGGGAAAAGCCCACGGATGCAACTGCGCACGCGCCGGCGCATCGCGCTGTTGTAGGCATGCACTGCATTCTCGACACAATGTTTCAATTTCATTGTCCAATTGCGGCCAGTAAACATAGTTTCGAGATAGATTTTTCATTTTGACAACCCCTAGGTGTCCCTCATGCAATTCCTGTAGAATTCGCTGCCTTAGTACCTTGGGGATGACCACTCTGTGATTGTATAATATACACTCTCTGTCGATAGTAAGGCTGTCCTTACGATAGAAATAAGGCTTTTCTTCACTTCGTGTAACTACTGCTGGCCAGCCATTAATAATATAATCAAAAATATTTTTAAGAACCTCATCTTCCTGTGTTTTCTTTGAAACGTCTTTTGCTCTGATAGGAATTGATTGTTCTACGTAATTAATATATGACACCGTATCCTGCCCCGTTTGTATTTTACGTTCATACGGTAGTGGCAATCGTGATAATGCGTCCACGTTGTAATTATCTTTGGATTTTACAAATTCTATAGTGAAGTCATAGGCTGCTAACTTTGTAGCATACCTTTGTAATCTGCTTGCTGCAGTCTGCGGCAAACCGAATTTGGGACCGAAAATGAATGTCAACGGTTTATGGTCTGTTTTAATTATAAAAGTTCGACCATAAAGATATTGATGGTGTTTTAAAACTCCAATAATTATTGCCAGCGCCTCTTTATCTATTTGACTATAAGCGCGCTCTGCCGAATTTAACGTTCGCGATGCAAAACATATGGGGCGTTCATCGCCATTGGGGTATCTATGCGATAACACACTACCAATGCCGTAAGAACTACTATCCACTGCCAATACTAATGGAAGTTCCGGGTTGTAATGTACTAATACTTTGCTACCTGAAATAGCCTTTTTAACTTTGTTAAAACTGTCGTCACAATCTTGCGACCAAATCCACTCTGTATTTTTCCGCAACAACTTATGTAAGGGATATAATATTGAACTTAAGTTGGAAATAAACTTTGCATAGTAATTCACCATACCTAAGAAAGACTTAAGCTGCGTCACATCATTTGGCCTTGGTGCATCCACGATTGCTTTAATTTTGTTCTCATCGGGATGTAAGCCGTGTTTGTCAATAACAAACCCAACATAAGTAATACTATCCTGCATAAATACGCACTTATTTAGTTTGATCCTCAAACCAACCTCACGCAAGCGACTCAACAATGCTTTTAAATTATTAATATGTTCACCACGGGATGTTCCAGTACATGCTATATCGTCGATGAAGACCACGACTCCTTTGAGTCCCTTAACCGTTTGTTCCATAAATTTCTGAAACTTTTCTGGAACACACGTAAGTCCAAATGGTGTGCGATTGTACACAAATGTTCCTATATGTGTCGTAATAGCGGTACATGCCTGAGATTCCTCCTCTAGAAGTAATTGTTGATAAGCATGCGTAAGGTCAATTTTAGAAAACTGTTCACCCCCACTCAGCGCCGCGAACAGCTCCTCTATTCGCGGCAGAGGGTAAGGTTCGCGCATAAGTTTCGGATTAACCGTGATCTTGTAGTCACCACAAATTCTGATTTCTCCGTTCCTTTTAATTACTGGCACGATAGGCGTGCCATAATCTGAGTACTCAACCTTTCGAATTGTACCCTCAGCCTCGAGTCGTTCTAACTCCTGCTCGACAGGTTTACGTAACGCCAACGGTATCGGCCTAGCTTTGATAAATACGGGATTTTTATCCACCAATTTTAGAGTAATTTTTTTAATACATGTTCCAAGTCCAGATGCAAATACAGTCGGATATTCGCGTTGTAATACTTCAACTATATTATTTTCATTTAACTTTAATAAAAATTCATCTATACTAATCTTATTTATTTTTAATTTAGTAAGCCACGAACGACCTAAAAGTGGTGGTCCACCATTTTTAACAATATATAGTTTGAGATTTCCGGCTGCATGTTCACCAATAACCACATGCACATACACAAAACCTACCGGTTCTATGACTGAACCGACGTAGGAGTACAAAGAAATATCGTTGCTAATTACTGGTAAATCACAAAAGTTGTTATTATAATAATCTAAACTTATAACTGATAACTTACTTCCAGTGTCCAGTTCGAAACTTATCTTTCTGCCGTTCACTTGCGCCACAACCGTGTACGGTTTGTCATTAACGCCGCACACGCTTAGATTATATAACTCACATTCCGATTCGTTATCACTACTTCCGAGATAATTATTATTACGTTGCGTTGAACTATCATGGCTCGACTCGCCACCTCGCCTTTTGTTCGATTTACACATTATTTTAATGTGACCTTTCTGGCCACATGTATCGCACGAATAATTTTTAAACCGACACAACTCTGGACGATGGTTTCTGCCACACCTCCAACAAGCACGCGCCGAGCGCGATGTTGCCGCGCTCCCCTCGGTAGACGAGTTGCCGCTGCTCGGAGTTCCACGCTCGGGCGGCCGGCCTGCCCGCTTTGCCGTCGCCACTTGATGCACCGCCTCAAACGTTCGCGTCCCAATCGCCGACGCGTTAGCTGCGCCCGCGGCGTTTGAACCGCTGGTCTGTGAGTGTCGCTCGGCCGCTTCCAACGCCAACGCCAATTCGACGGCTTTTTTGTATGTAATCGATGGTTCCGCAAAAATGCGTGATCTCATTTCATCACTAGTCAAACCCGACACAAATTGATCGCGTAAATTTTCCTCCAGCGTAGTATTGAAATTACATGTACTAGCCAGGTGTTTCAGTGTTTGTAGATATTCACTGAGAGATTCACCCGTGTTCTGACGTCTTTGTCTAAAAACATGGCGTTCTGCAATTTCGGAACGTTTCGGTTCAAGATGATCACCCACAATTTGTACTAATTCAATAAATTTTTTCTTTTCTGGATGATTGGGTGCACATAAATCACACATTAGGTCATATGTTGCTGCTCCCACCAACGTCACCAACGTTGCAACTTGTAACTCGGGTTTTATTTCATTTAAGGTTATGAATTGTTCCACGCGTCTGATATACGCCAGCCACTTTTTGCTCGATAGGTCAAATTCTTCAATTTTCCCGATAGGCATCTTGAAGTCCCACACTTAAACGATGTAACCACACGAATTTAATTATTTTCCTCGTCGCCAGTTGTATTTATGAAATATAATAGCGGGAAGTGATCAATGAAACTGCGATTCCAAGTGACAACTGATTTATTTTGCCATACCCACATATAACATTTATTAACATACCCTACAAAAACTAAAACCCAACTACGACTTAAAAGGTATAAACAAGACACCACAGACAGACAAATTAAAAATCCGGAGTCACACGTGTTAGGGCATAAATCGAACAGATTACGTGTGACTCCGGATTTTTAATTTGTCTGTCTGTGGTGTCTTGTTTATGCCTTTTAAGTCGTAGTTGGGTTTTAGTTGTTATGACTTGATTTTTTTTTAGTTCTTTTGGGGTTATAATATATATATTTTTGAAATGTGCTCATTAAGCCCTTTCATTTGATACCCAACATGGTACGATTAAACCATTTTTTTTTTAAGTTCTCCTTTATGTCCTCTAGAGGGCGCCATTTTTAATGTGACTTCACATCGCCCATAACCAGCGGACAATCACGACGCTTCTAAAGATACCTCATTTGTCAAATTGTGATAAGTGGTTTGGAAGATAGGAGGGAACAGATGAACATACATACATACATACCGGTCAAAATCATAGCCCTCCTTTTTTCTTCGCCGTAGTCGGGTAAAAAAAATATAAATGGAGCAATGATAAATTAATTAATTATCAGATACATGGTGCTCTATGTGAGCACCATGTATCTGATAATTAATTTACAAACATTGTAAAAGTATACGATATATATTCCTAACATTGTTACAAGTAGTAATAAGTCAGTGCGTGAGTTTAAGTAATTGCCATACAAAACAAAAAAAACTAAAACCCAACTACGACTTAAAAGGTATAAACAAGACACCACAGACAGACAAATTAAAAAACCGGAGTCACACGTAATCTGTTCGATTTATGCCCTAACACGTGTGACTCCGGATTTTTAATTTGTCTGTCTGTGGTGTCTTGTTTATGCCTTTTAAGTCGTAGTTGGGTTTTAGTTGTTATGACTTGATTTTTTTTAAATTCTTTTGGGGTTATAATATATATATTTTTGAAATGTGCTCATTAAGCCCTTTCATTTGATACCCAACATGGTACGATTAAACCATTTTTTTTTTAAGTTCTCCTTTATGTCCTCTAGAGGGCGCCATTTTTAATGTGACTTCACATCGCCCATAACCAGCGGACAATCACGACGCTTCTAAAGATACCTCATTTGTCAAATTGTGATAAGTGGTTTGGAAGATAGGAGGGAACAGATGAACATACATACATACATACCGGTCAAAATCATAGCCCTCCTTTTTTCTTCGCCGTAGTCGGGTAAAAACTAACTAGCAGTAGTATTCGTTGATTCAAAAACGTTTTTACCTAGGTACTCTTCGAAAAGGGCAAAACGTTTTTTACCAAGTACAACTCCGATCAATTTTATTACATACAATATGTTGTAAATAGGTCTAGGCGCACACATAATCATAGTTTCTTTACCATATAACAAGGTGGTCTTTGATCAATACTTGAAAGAGTTCTCAACGGCTTAAAGTGCGCTATCCATAAAAAATAATCCGCTCAACACGCAAGGCTCAACAACACCATTACCTCCAATAAATATAAAAACATTCAATGAGAGCTCAACCAGTACATTTAAACGCCAATCAAATACTTGATACAGAAAACGCAAATACGCGTCCAACTCTCCAGCGAGACATTAAGATATAAATCATTCGAACACGCAACGTCTGCGCAGCTTAATAAGCCTCTTAATAAGACTGCTTAACGGGTGCGGATGGCGTGGGAATAAAGGATCTACTTTGCTAAGGCTTAGAGATGTACAGTCGCGGAATTAGAGAGTTAAGCACCTTTAGGTATAATAGCAATAGGGATTTTCCTCTTAGCGCGTATAAAACATATCACATGGTGTGTTTCATAATACACCATAATTGTAACACTGCTTCTATTCTATAGGATGAAGGTTGCTAAGGCTTTAATACTCACAGAATTCACGGAAAGGATAGTCAAAGCAGGGTTCGGTATTACGATTTTCATTTGCAAAGAACATGAGACTTTTTATTTTTCCCTCAACATATTTCTGCCTAGCCTTTTCCCAACTAACTTTGGGGTCGACTTCCAGTCCAACCGGATGCAGATAAATACCAGTATTTTAATTGAAGCACCTGCCTATCTGATCTCCACAACCCAGTAACTGCGTAATACGATACCTCTGAGTAAGACTTATTGTCAGACTTTCGGGCTTCTGACGAACCGTAACGACTGTCAAAGATCCACGAATGACAGCCGGGACCAACGGCGTAACGTGCTGACACGGAGGAGTCCCGGTAGAAAAATGACCCGCACAAGGGCAAGCCCTGCGAGCAAGGAACTTATTTCAAAACTGCTTAGCCTTTTCGTTCCCCGAGTGTCTTTACCTGCTATGCTGATGTTTATGCAAAAAAGATGACTAAGTTTTGCGGCTTTATCTGCACCTAGAAATCTTTTCTGTACATTTCTCAACGGAACTAGTCTCAACAAATATAATTTTAATCAATTTCTAGCTATTTGGTTTGGACTTTAGACTAATAATAATATTGAGAGAATATGTAATTATATTAGATTAAATTAACGGTAAGCTACGTTTGGCACTGTTTTGAAGTCTTGTTGAATTACCTTGTTGGATGTTTTTTAATGTGAATAAAAAAGGAAAAAGAAATGAAAAAAAATATGTTTATTTACAGCGGTTTCGAACGCGGGATTTCTTATAAAATTATATTATTATGTTACTCAGTGATAATATAGCAATTTCACTGATGAAAGATTTTTTAAATCGGTTCAGTAGTTTTTGCGTTTATTCATAACAAACAAGAAAAAAAAAATCTCTTTATTATATTAGTGTGGACCAACTGACCCGACAGAGCTGTCCAAATTTCAATCCCCCGAAAATCTAATAAAAGAGCACTTTCAGTTTTCCCCAATTTTCCAATTTTCCGGATGACATACATCGACGCGCAAACTGTTACCAGTACATGATTTTGAACGCCCCTGCGTTGAATTTTTCATAGGTTATTTAAAAAAATTGCTGTTCCATATATTTTGACTGCGTAGCGATTGCACTTTGGTAGGCAACAGCTGCAGGCGTAGCATGGCGCTTTCTATCTCTACGAAGAATAGACATAGCTTTTTCTATACAAAGTGACAGTTCGTTTCTTCATTTTTGACATCCACCGTAGAAATCTTTCTACAATCTGTCATTTTGTCTTTCATTTCTAACGATCTTTGTCTAGGTCTTTTTATATGTAGACTATTTCGGAACAAAGTTTTCTATCCTAACTGTCAAAATCACACTGACAACCGATAAATCCTATGATAAAACAAAGAATTCTGAGACGAATTATGTAAAAGAGTGAATTTCGTAAAAAGTGCAGTTGACTCTTTCTATTTTGCTGCCGTCTCGTACTGTTTACTGTCTACAGGAAACGTCATTTTTGTCTACTCTTCCGTCGACAAAACGATGCTCATGCTACGCCTGCTGCTTTTTTTTTATAACCGGTCAATAGCCGGTGAAATATTTCCACGCTAATATCATGTGCTGGATTCCTGGTTATAGTTAGCACGTCGATATCCCTGTTACCCTATGTATGTCATCTGCTCTCAAGTAACTTATTCAAACTTTACCTACTACGTGTATTGAGGTCCTTATCAAAAGAAGGTTCTAAAGTTATCATCAATCATCTAAAGTTGTTTTGACACGTGTAACCAACAGGCTTTTACACCCACGTTCCGATATAAATTCATAGGTACCTAAATAAAATATTTATTAGATGAAAGGATTTATTACGAAGAGAATAGTTAAATATTCTGTCACATAGTAATGTCCTCATCTTTTATTTAGCTTTATGACATAGAATTTATCTATCTAGCTGGGGGGCGTCCCACACTACGCTTGCCGATACGCTGTCTCCACTCTAGGACTCGTCAGCTCCACCGGCCATCGGTCCTTCGACAAACATGGCCAGTCCACTGCCACTTCAGCTTGCTTCCTCTGCAAGCTATGTCGGTAACTTCGGTTCTTTTCCGGACGATTTCATTTCTGATTTTATTCATCAAACAAACTCCGAGCTTTTTATTAAAATCATCATCATCCACCTAGCCTTTTCCTAACTATGTTGGGGTCGGCTTCCTTTCTAACCGGATGCAGCTGAATACCAGTATTTTCCATGGAGAAAAGAAAGAAAAATTGTTTATTCTGCACAAACATAAACGCACATTACAAAAAAATAATTATTAAAAAACGCACATACAGAGCAGCCAAAAGCCTCTTGTTCAAGCAAAATAAGTAAGTAAGTGGAGCGACTGCCTATCTGACCTCCACAACCCAGTTACTAGGTAACACGATACCCCTTGGTAAGACTGGTTGTCAGACTTTCGGGCTTCTGACAATCCGTAACAAGTAACAACTGTCAAAGATCTACAAATGACAGCCGGGACCAACAGCTTTTTATTAAAATGACAAACATAATTATTTACTGAAAATTAAACCCTCGACTAAACGTATTGTGTTATTAAAACCACTTCTCTATCCGATCCTTAATTATAACGTCATTAAAAATTCATAATTATAAATGGATATCCAATTTATACTCGAATACGAATTTCGGGTAAAATAATATTGGAAAAGATCTAATTAGGATTTATTTATGGAGACTGTGTTACTTACTTCTTTCGTAGATATTACGAATTCAGTTCTATGTAATTATGGAAGAAATAATTATATGTCATAATTATATTCAAATACAGGCGTCATTAATGAGATTCACTAGAC
Organism: Lithophane semibrunnea; assembly: GCA_947363905.1. Classification (NCBI taxonomy): domain Eukaryota; kingdom Metazoa; phylum Arthropoda; class Insecta; order Lepidoptera; family Noctuidae; genus Lithophane; species Lithophane semibrunnea. The sequence goes on along the minus strand of OX376197.1, from coordinate 14,747,460 downwards.
TAAACGAGAACTTCGACTCGGATGTTATTAAAGCCAAGTCTTCGCGAAACCCATACACTTTCGTTCGTGACAGATAATAAAGACAACATAACATAGAAAGAAAGAAGAAAATATGTTTATTTGCGGCAAACATGACGCCAAGAAAGGACAAATATACGAAAATAAACAAGTTGCGGGAAAATATGCGTCACATTCACGCAAAACGGCCATCACTCAGCATAATGCTGCGACCCTATGCGAGACAGAGCCCCAGCGCTGATTTTCAGTGACAGCCGGCGTTGACGTCATGACGTCAATCGGTGCAGCACATAATGAGTGGACAATAACAAAAAAATAAATAAAATAAATACTTGTAGTGTGAAAAATAAATACTTGTAGTGTTTATAAAAATATAATATTTATTGATGGCAACATTCCGTTCCGTCAGCGACTCACGCGCCACGGGTTGCAATCTGTGCGCGCAGCTGTCATCAAAACTATTTTGACAGTTTTTTGACGTAAAGACGTTTTGTCGTAATCGTCGTAATGGTTACGTAACAAATAACATGGCGCAATTACCTAGTTAATAGTGGTATGATGCAATAAAAATAATAAAGGATGCGTCGAGTGTTTGTGTTGTGTAGCTCCAGTTTTTGTAAACAGTGTTTGTGGAATTTGTGTAAGAAGGTGACGATGACAAACTACGGTGATAAAGAGAACAACCACAGACCAGATGGTACGTTAGAAATAGTTAATTTAATGAACGTTATTATAATTAATTATAGAATTATATTACTATTAGATAAATTAAATTATATTGGATTCATATATAAATTAGCATAAATTTGTTATCAAGGAACTATACCAACTTGACAAAACCACAGTGTGCAGTAGATTAATCAGGTTTAACCGTAAATTATAGAAAGAAGTTGGCGTTCCTAAGCATTCATGGGTAGGATGCAGTAGCAAGAACAGAAAACAAATACAGCCAACAAATACAGCTCCAGTGACAGAAGAGGGAAATTCCAAGCAGCCCACGCCCCGGGAGATCCCAAGCCGAAGCCTGCATGCCATGACCCCAGAGGTGAGTGAAACCAACACTATAGAACATACATATTTAAGATAGATGCGAAATTTGTTGATGTAAAAGTAACTTTTTGTGGTGGTATTTAAAAGCTTGTATTGCTTTCAGGCGTCGCAATGGTGGTGGGAGATCATTCCAACAGCGTGTGGCTGCAAACTTGAAACACCCCCTGAATGCTGTAGTTCTGTGCATTGGCACGGACAGTGGACCTACCATGGAGCGAAGACTATACTTTAGGTGGTTTTGTTTCCAAGTTAGCTTTTCATAGAGATAGTGTGGTTTTTGAGTTGTAACAATACCAAACAACAAGTTGGCCAAATTATGCTTTCTCCTGGCAGCCATCTTTAATAATTTTAGTTTGTTTATGTATGGAGTTACATGACTTCTTCGTGCGACATCAACACAAAAGCGAACACAGGCATTCTGAATACGTTGTATTACACGTTCCGTTCTTGAAAGCAGGCAAGGTCCGTAGACAGTGTCGCAGTAATTTAACTTGGATAGGATGAGACTATCTACAAGTTGTTTCCGTATTGGTATGCTTAGATACTTCCGTATACCATATAAGACCTTTAACCTATAAAAACAGTTTCGAAGAACATTGGTCACATGGGCCTCAAAGTGCAGCTCTGGATCCATGATTAGCCCTAGATTGCATGCCTGCTCCACTCTCTCAATTTTCTCTCCCATAACAACTATTTCAGGGTTGGCAGAAAGTATTGCACTGACTTGCTTCTTAGAACCCAGAATCATAAATTTAGATTTAAGGGGGTTTAGAACCAGAGAGTTCTCTTCCGACCATACAACCACCCTATGCAAATCCTCGTTCATTTTCTGCACAGCTGTAGATGTTTCACCCCCTTTGAAGGATATGTACAGCTGAATATCGTCGGCATACATATGATATTTGCAGTTAACAAAGGATTTTATGATATCCGCACTGTATAGTATGTACAACAAAGGCCCCAAAATCGATCCCTGAGGGACACCCCTTGACACTTGCAGGGGGGGAGATGACACCGTTGACCCGTCTTCTCTATGCATCTCTACATATTGAGCCCTGTTAGTTAGGTAGCTTCTAAACCATTCTACAGCATCACTATCGAATCCATAGTAAACTAGCTTTGACAGCAGTAGGGTGGTATTAATTGCGTCAAAAGCGCGGGAAAAGTCCAGCAGAGCCAGAATAGTTCCCTCCCCCCGGTCACGTGCTTCAAGGATGCCACCCACAACATCAGCCAGAGCTGTTGCAGTACCTCTACCCTTTCTGAAACCCGACTGAAGGTCAGGAAGAATATTGTTAGTTTCGAGGTATTCAATGACCTGCGAGTATACTACACGTTCCAAGATCTTAGACAGGCAAGGTAGAATACTGATTGGTCTCAAGTCCTTCATGTTAACCGGGTTATTGTTTTTAGGGATGGGACGTACAATAGCGCATCGCCAGAGTTCGGGGAACGTACGTGTGGCTATGGACCGGTTAATGATGTCCGTTATTGCTTGCAAGGTAGTTGGCAACGTGAGAGATAACATGTCGAGACTTATACCATCGACGCCCTGTGCATTTGACCCTAGACTCTTGATTATCTTCAGGATCGACTCAGGATTGGTTGTTGTGAGTGTGAATGAGGCAGGGCCATACCTATGAGACTCAAAGTAGGAAAATTGTGGGATGTTGTGACAGCAATTACCAGGGACGTCCAGAAACGCCGCATTGATGGCATCGGGGTTATTGAAGTGACCTGGCAGCAATCTTTGCGTATGGTCCGGAAGCACATCTGATTTTAAATTGCGCCACAATAGTTTCGGTTCCTTCAGTTGGTTATTGATGCTCCTGGCGAAATACGCCGTCTTCTCGGAAACTAGTGCCGTGACTGCTTGGTGCTTCAGATCCAAATAATACTGCTTATGACCCGGTAGTTTGGATATACGAAATCTGTCCCTGGCTTCATCTCTTAATGTCGACATCAGTCTGATGTTTTCAGTTATCCAGGGAGTGGGGCGAGTTTTAAATGTCTTCCTTTTAAGGGGAGCGTGGAGATCGAATAACTGGATCATAAATGAGTTAAATGTTTGCACCATAGAATTGACATCACTCATGTCTCCAATACACGACCATGGAATAAGTTAAATCTCTGTTAAAGTAGTCCTCTAATATGTCTGACAGCGGACGAAATATGACAGATCTTGGTTTAGCCTTATGCTTCTTAAAAATCGTCTCGCATGTGATAAACGAGTGATGGCTAAGTTCACTGATATGTTTCACCATGACATTGCGGATTGAAGTATCACTGCAGATTATATCAATAAGTGAACTACTATCACCTACAAAGTGTGTGGGTGTTTGGACTAATTGATTTAGGTTCAAGTAGCTAAGGAAATCTAAAAGTTGTTTGGTTTTTGGGCTATTGACATCTAGCATGTTAACATTAAAGTCACCTAATAATATTACATTGTCATAGGGGGCCAAACCACCAATACTGGCAGTTAAGCCTTCGAGAAAAGGCTCTAAGTCTAACCATGGTGGACGATAGGCAGTGCCAATGAGTAACTTCTTCTTATTTACACTAAGGGTTAGCCAGAGCTGTTCAACATTGGGATGATCAGGATGAGCTCTTACTCGCGCCGTGACTCCATTTCTAATGTAGAATGCGACCCCCCCGCCGCGCCCACCACGTACAGACATAGGTCGCGGTATGTGCTTAAGCCTGTAACCAGGCACACTAGGCGCACGGTCCTCCTCACCCTTACGCAACCATGTCTCGTTGATAGCCATGATATCCACAGCATGGTTGCCCATGGCCATCAAAAATTCATCTTGATTAGTTCCTAGAGAGCCCGCATTCAGTAGACCAAACTTAATACATTTACTGGGAGTCATTTGTCATCTGTGTGTTGTATGTATGTCTTGTGTAACTGTATGTTTATGTTGAGTGTGAGTAAGTATATGTATATGTGGAGGTAAGAACTATGTTCAACAGTGGACTGCAATGAGCTGAAATGATGGAGTGATTTTGTACTGTATATGTAATTAACGTAAACAAGAAACATTGTAAATAAATTGAATGTACATAATTTTTGAATATTATTAGGGTATGTTGTAATAAATGTTTTAAGTGTAAAGATATGTTGATCGAATATATAAAAAAGAAATAAGGATAACTCACTATGCACACCTGCCATACTGTGGTCAAGCACCCGATAAAAACAGTTGTAACGCAGATCCTCCCAAGTAGAGATAACTAACATGAGCTTAATAATATTAATAACAAAAATAAAAATAAAAATAAACATAAATAAAAATAAAATTTGAGAATAATCAGGCTGTTTCATTGACAGGTCCAAATATTCGAGATATGTCTTCCTCGGTGCGGATTCTATGTGTGGGGTCACCAGGCTTCCTCCTGGCAAGAATGCGGCCGCGCTTGGTCCACACAAACCTCCAATCGAAGAGACTAGCAGCGTCCCGTGCCTTCCGAAACAACTGACGGTTTGTTTTTGTAAGGCGCTCGTTGACAAAGAATCGCTGGGCTGGGCCGGACATGTCTAAATCGGCAGTCGTCGCCCCACGTCGCACTCGCGCGCTCGTCAGCAGATCATCACGCAGATCACGACGCGACAGGCGCACGACAATGGCGCGAGGGCGAGTTTCTGTCGCACCCGTAGAGCTCGTCGCGTTGAGCTGCATCGCGCTTGTAATCCCCAAAGGGTTAGGCAGAGGAACCTATAGTACACCCATATTTCGCCAGTTATGTTTAAATACCCTGGCCTATTGTCATCAACCGTGCACAAACCCTCCGTGACTTAAGCCACCGAGAAATCTCCGACGGAAAAACCCAATACAACTTTGCCTGACCTGGAAATCGAAGCCAGAACAAAGGAAAATAAAGGCAAATTCGTTGTTCTATCATAATTTCAATTCCCAGTTCATCAATTAAAACTCACAGAAAAGCTAAAACAATCAAACGAAAATCTAAAACAATCACCCAAAATTAGAACAACGAACGCCGAAAAACAAACTTGATAACGTTACTGTTATTTACTTTCATCTCAACAACAAAAACTTTAAGCAGTCGAAAGTCGAAACGACTACCGACTACCGACCGTGCATTTGAACACGTCATAAATTATAATGAATCTGCAAAACATTAAAAAAGAAACATAATACAGATACAGCTAACCTTTTTGCTTCATCATTAGGTTGGCAAAAAAAAAGAATGACATAAAAAAGACCGAATGAATGAATGACCCTTGAACTTCACTCAGTTGGGTCGACGAACTCTTTAATTAAAACATTATGCATTCTATGAGATAATCAGATATTGGACAACTATTGTGTGTTCAAATTGTTATAAAAAGTTCTCTGAATTGTTTGAATGCTAATTTAATTGAAACGAGAATGTAACAAACGTTTCTTCCTGTGAAACTTTTTGTTGAAAACGGGTTTCCCAGTATTTCATTAAAGGTTTTAACAACGAGGTAAGTTATTAGGTACGTAATTGCTGGGTTAACGTAGCTTATCGTTACATATTGCTTTGGTTGCTAGGAAACTCGTGTTAACTACATACATACATAAACTCACGACGTTTACCCACGGGGGCGTAGGTAGAAGCTACAGTACGCCACGGTCCTTACATACTCCTTTTGCTGCGTTTACGTTCATACATCATATAATATACGCACGGCGGTTGCGAGTACACACGGCTACACATCAAGCTATACATTTCCAGTTTATGCTGGTCTCGCATTGTATAGGATTTCCGTACAATGCGAGGTCAGCTTATACTGGAAATGTATAGCTTGATGTGTAGCCGTGTGTACTACGCATCGCACCTGACGTTTCCGCAGAAATCATGTTATATTTTTTAAGACGAATACTAAAAGAATAAACGTTTAACAAAAAATATTACATCAATTCATTAATTAAATCATTACAAAAGAAAGCAGGAATCATTTACTACTACGTAACTGCTTGCTTTCGGAGATAACTGCTTTTTAAAAGGAAACTTGTTCACTTAAAACAATTTAATTAGTAATAATTTCTCAATGAACTTGCTCGGTGGTCCCAGTGAAAGTATTTCAACTTTCAATTATCATAATTGTCTTCATTACTTACCCATGTTTACAAGTTTATTCCATCAACCAGTTTTAAAGACAGTCCTGTTTATAATGTGCACTTTATTATTCAGTAACTTAACATATTTTACGATAATCCAAATCAATGAACAATGAACGAATCTCAGCAATTAGCGATGCGATGAGTACTTCGACGCCTAGTGTCCTTTTGTTTTTATATTTATTTGTTTATTTGGATATCAGTCATTTAATTTTGTATTAGTTTGTATGTTGTAGTCGCAGAGTGAATTGATAATTCGTATTTTCGCGAAAACCCTTGGGATATTTCGAAACCCCGGATAATTAGAAAATGGTGATATTCATTTATTATGACTTTTCCTCTCTGCCGTGGTCGGGTAAAATTGAATTAATTAAATAAGCAATAAAAAAGTACCTACTGTAAGTAGCAGTAAGATTTTTTTCAAAAAAACTCCATTATAGACGTTATTTAAACAAGTTAAAGCGCACATTCCGAAAATAATAACTCTAAAATGATACCTACTAACTGTCACTTTTCGCAAATTTCACGCATTTTAATGGCCGACGCAAAATTTAATTAACCCGTATTTTAACTAAAAACTTTTTAGTCTTTTTACTTTTCACAGAATTTTCTAAATGAATTTTAATGGAAATTAACCGAGAACCCTAATAACATTAACAATGAATAATTATGAAAGGCTTACACAATAACTTTCTCTTTTAAAAGAAATAAAAGACTTTCGTTGGAACCACTTATCTGGACCATTTTTCTCTTGTTTAATGCTGATAATTTGGAAAGAAATTATCGAAACGTTTTTCTTTATTCACTCTGTTTTGCTTTTTACGTTTACTAAACTTTATTATTGAGAAAAAAGCTGATTATAAGTAATAAATAATTGAATTGTGGTTGCTCATTTAAAAAAAAATACAATTCATCTTTTTAGGATTCTGTACCCGAAGGGTGCCAAAGAGAACCCTATTACTAAAGTCGTTCGTCTGTCTGTCAGCGGGCTGTAACTCATGAACCGTAATAGGCAGACACTTGAAAATTGCACAGATTTTGTATTTCTATTGCTGCTGTAACATCAAAAATTATATTTAATTTTAACAATCTGACTAGCCTTTTCCCAACTCTGTTGGGGTCAGCTTTCAGTCTAACCGGATTCAGCTGAATACCAGTATTTACCAGATGATTAAGTTAAAAATACAAGAAATGTGTTTTTTCGGCGTTTTTTGCTAAATATTGTACGGTGGAACGGAACCCGTCGTGTGCGAGTCAGACTTGCACTTGGCCGGTATTTTTTTATCTGTTGGAGACGGTTTCCAGTCAGGCAAGGTGCGGCCAAATTCAAATATACATGTATTTGAATTGTGTGTATTTGAAGAAAGTAGGTGTTATTTTCTTTGATACATTATAAAAATGCCTATAAAATATTTACCTATAAAATCTATAATTTTTTTATATTACCACCCGTGGAGATGTCAATATTTATAAATCGATGTCCTATAAAATATCATAAAAATCACCACCATAAATCATTTTACGATTTGATTCCTTTATCAAAGAATATTTGCAAACATAACAATTTGCATATTACAACCGAGCAAATTAATAAAAATGCTTATTTAGCATATTAATGGTCTTTAATATTTAGAAAAATCTGTGAACATTTAGATAAAGAAAGATTTACCTAATTATTTACATAAACTAAAGGCTCTTACATACTGGCGCGATTCGCCGCGTGACGCGAATTTTAACAAAACAATTTCTGAGAAAACTTCACGGCGGACAATGCGGCGGCGACGGCGTCGCGTCGCGCGACGAATCGCCGTCGCCCCAGTATGTAAGAGCCTTAAAATAGAGGTGGGCGATTTTGCGGTATCGACATGAGCTTTTGGTATTTATTTTAAATAATATTAAATTATTGAATAATAACCAGGTATTGTTTTATAAAAGACCTAATTGTCTTTTATGTTTTACGTGAATTATATTGACGGAATCTATAAATAATCAAACAAGTGAGAACTTATGAATAATGTTATGTACTAAGTGTAATTTATTGGGCCATTATGAACAACTTTCAATAAGGGACCAACAATTAAGTCGTAAAAAAAAAACCTTTTTCCCTACATTTTGTCGACATAAGCGAAAATAAATCGCAATATATGGAGCAGCTGTTGTTTTGAAATGAAATATATGGAGCAGCTGTTGTTTTTTTTTATCTTTTCCGGTTTTCAGTTATTCAATTATTCCTTGTACATTTTACCAATACTTATGTGGCTTTGGTTAGATAGGTGAAGATTACTCCATCGACTGAAATGAATGGAATGGCATGTGCAATTTGTGCATGTGTAATTTTTAAACATTGTTTCATGACGGAATTCCATATGCAGGTATCATTGCGTGCACACAAACCCGGAAAAAATTGTCTGTAGGCCATAATAGTCGGGAGTCGCGACTCAAGCGCAAACTACGCAAACCCATTGCACAAGTTGGGATGTCTCAACATCACAACTACACCACTACTTTATTTTTTTTCATTTTAATGACATTTACTTAGTTTTAATAATCCCATTAAAATTGTATTTAATTTTATTATATACAAGTAGCGCCCTCAGTTTCACCCGCATATGTCTCGATCCCGTGGGAATATCAGGATAAAAAGTATCCTTTGTGCTAATCCAGGTTATAAACTATTTGTGTGCCAAATTTCATACAAATCGGCTCAGTAGTTTTTGCGTGAAAGAGTAAGAAACATCCATCCATCCATCCATACTTACAAACTTTCGCGTTTATAATATTACTTAGATAGTTAGAAGTTATATTTGCACGCCGAAATTAAAGGCAGAATAAGATAACAATTTTGTACATTTAACCAACCTTCTGTACCTACCTTATTTAGGCAAATAAATGATTTTGATTTTTTACTATTTTAACATAGGTACAGTCAGGTATATATTTATAGTTAAGTCAATTTACCGTGTCATTTCACAGAGCTGTCAAATAATGACAGTTGTGATTTGAATATACAGGCAATTTGAGGCAATTTGCTTATCGATTAATTTCTCTGACGTTACTTGTTAAAATAATTCAAACTCAACTCAAACAAATAAATCAATTATAGGTACGTTTGAATTGTCAAGGGATCGCTCAGTCAAAAAGATGAAGCTAGTTGATAATTAAAGTCGATTCACAGATATCAATCAGTGCGGCACAGTACCGGCACAGTGCAAAATATTCTTTCATACATTCTCTATGAACGGATACCCAATTGTCAGTGTCTCAGTGTCAGTGTCGACACCGGCATGAGAATGTATGAAAGAATATTTTGCACTGTGCCGGAATTGTGTCGGAACGGTGGCTTCACTGATATGTGTGAATCAAGCTTTAACGATTTGAGAAAGTACAAAATTTACCACCCACACAGAATTATCGCAAAGCGCATTGCCTCAAACCAGAGCATACAGGTCTCTTAATAAAAAAAGGCATTTGATTTACTCCAGCAGTATACGGCAATGCACACTGGGTCGTCGCTACACATTCTAACTCTCACTGAGCGGGCTACTAACACAGTCGCATACAGGGTTACCAATAATAATTTACTATCAGTCCGGATAAGTGCGGACATATCCGGCTTTTTGGGCCCCGTCCGGGTCTCTGTATGTCCGCCTTTGTCATATTTTGTCCAGGGCTTTCGAATTAAAAGGTTTATTTTATTGCAAAATTTTGATGTGGAGTTAATGAAAAAAAAGTGTAATGTCCGGTATTTTTTTCAAATATCCAACTTTTAGTCTAAACTACTTATGTAATGACTAGTCGCCGATTAGTCGGGAAAGCATTTTAATTCATATTTCCATGCATAAAAATAGGGTGATTGAAATGAAATTGTAACCTTTATTGCTAATATATTTTTATTTTACTCGTAGAATCAGTCTTAAGCTGTTTGTCCACCGCACCACGAATGGGACGAGAACGAGATGACGGCGCCGAAGTAGCGACCCGAACTCCACCGAAAGTTATGATCGGATTGACTGATTAGTCGGTCTTTTTGCAACCGTCTAGTCGGGCTAAGTCATCGTCGGCCCATCTCTAGTCGGGACTTTTCAAATTTCGAACTGGTAACCCTAGTCGCATGCGCCGACTGCCTAGATATGACCAGAGATTTGCATGAGCGCATTACTATGCGTGAAAATCTAGTAATTAATGTATAGAGGCAAATGACGAAGCGCAACACTTTCCTAACTTATGATCTGTAATATTGTTTTAGTGTTGGTTTATTTTGTCGAGTTTTTGAATAGAACTTAAGTTTAATTTTAAATAAGTGGTAAACGCCCAAATTTTTTTTAAAGTCCATTTCATATCTTTTATTTATTAAAAGGCACTTTTGAACGTCAACATTTACAAAAAAAAATATGTAATCTTGAACTTTAATTTTAAATAAGTGGTAAAGGCCCAAATATTTTTTTTAAAGTCAAAGTCAAATCTTTTATTTCAAATAAGCCATTAAAAGGCACTTTTTGAACGTGAAAATTTACAAGAAAAAAAAAGTATTCTAAAGTGGTAAAGTAACGTTTTAGGATGCAGAAACCCGCAAAAAAAAGATAGGCAACCAAATTTAAGCTTTCGAGATAAAAATATTATCGAGTCAAATTATTAACAGGTAATTAAGTAATAGATGACAGCACAACACTAAACAAAGTTCAATAAAATAACAATTACACCATGTATGAATTTGTCACACAAACTGCCTACACGTAGATTAATCATAATTATCATACTCATTAAACCATGCAGAGATTTATTAGATAATAAACTTAGTAACTTTCACATTTATGAAGATAGAATTATTATATCAAGTAAAGATTATCGCTAATATGATCTTGCAAATAAACACGAAGTTTTACGTACATTTTTATGGTCACTCATTAAGAATGTAAGATAGATAAGAAAATACGAGTGAAAATGTTTAGCGTACAATACTAACAAACATAATTAATGTTTGATTGATTGTTCACGTTTCCAACTCTTTATGATTATTCTTCTTTTCTCATATCGAAACCAAAGTATAAATAATTAACAGTATTATATCTTCATAGAAAACGGCCGAAACGACGCGCTTCGAAATCTCAGTGTATGTCAGTACACAATAGGCTCGAGTGCGCGGCAGTCACGCAAGGACGCGGAAGGTTTATTTCAAGGTCACTGCCGACATATAATACTGTTACTTTATTATACTGTGTCGGAACGAATTATGTGTATTGAGAAAACTTCATACAATGTTAAAATTGTTAGCCAGTCACTAAAAGATGCGGGATTGACCGTCCAAGGTGTGTATCGGACGTACAGTTAGAGAAATTAATTATTATTGTTAAGCAGTACCAACAATCACAACTGTCATTCTTTAACAGACATCTGTTAAAAAATTGACACTACGTCTTTCCATGCCGTATATGTATACGGCATGGAAAGACGTAGTGTCAATTTTCCCTGACTTTACATAGGTTTTTTTCACATTTGCGTAAGCAACACCACTTCTGGACGGAATTTTATTTAAGCTTTATCTATCTTAATTTGAAATGAACTGTTTAGGCAGATAAATAATGAATGACTGATAATGACAGCAGCATAGAAAATAAAATAATATTAATGATTTATTTATTTCAAAGAAAAACTCCACACTCACATTACAATAATAAAAAAACACAAAGTTAATGTGTTGCAATTAGTAACAAATTAATATAAATTATTGTTAATATACGTATATCTTACCGATGCCTATGTCTGCCCTTATCCACCGATTGTGAAAAGGTAAGTCAAAACGGTCAGCAATAGCAAATAGGATGCTGTTGCTACTGCTTCGGAGACGGCGCAGCAAGGACAGTAATTTTCGTATCCATATAAAATTATATATTATATAAATGAACGTATTTCAAGCGGAGTTCAAAACGTCAGAAAATGACTAATAAACCGACACCATTACAAAAAAAAAACATATCCTGGCATTCACGCCGAAAAGTTAGCGAAACGTATGTAACGGTGCACAAATTATCACATCTTTGTAGTCGATGTACAATGTACACAATTACGAAACGTCGTAACTGTAAATTCAGATCGACGGACCCATTCATAAATAAGATTTATCGATTTATAATTATTGATAGCGTTTTTTTTTTTCAAATATCCTATTCCGTAGGTTTTTTTTTGTATTTTGAAGTAGGTAATCAGTAGGTACCTACAAAAATTTTCATTAAAGGTTAAAGCGGTTATCGAAATTTTTAGAGAAAAGTGCGTACACGCACTATTACACGCGGAACCATATTACATTGTTATTCATGCAACGACAACTTTTGAAGTTATCCGGAAACAAACATTTAAAATCATCATAGTATGCTTAAAAGTTATATAAAAATTGAATAATTAAGGCTTTTAGCTAATGATGTAGGTTATTGCGCATTTAATAATCTAAAGATAAGTGATGTTAACATAATTTGATACAGGATATAACACTAGTTTTTATGATAACCGTGTGAATTTCCACACAATATCCTTCAATAGTTAAAATAACTGCTACATTACCGTTTTGTAGTATATCAGAATATTTAAATATGTTTGAGAAGAACTGCCGATTTATTTTCTTAAAATCTCTCCCATAAGACTTAGGTGAAGTAAGCTGTCATTCCGCCTGACACTATTGACAGCTCACTTCACCTACATTTTCACGGTGAGATTTTTACTGAATACATCAGGAATTTTTACAAAATATTAAAGACTGTTTGATTAACACATTCAAACGATCTATGACTGAAATACAGGCCTGAACGAAGTTAGCCTGAGCATATATACTAAGGAAACGTCTGGCAGCATATGCACATTGAATCAAATGAAGCATGAAGAAGTAGATTTATTTGAGGAAACAATGTATTGTAGGATGAATGCAATTTCCTCACAATTTCCTGAACGAACTAATACCTTTTTATGGTATCTTTCCATAAGATAACCATACTAAGTGTAACGGATAGAACTGTTTCAACTTTATCTTTAAAAAAATCCTCAAATAGATAATACTACTAAATAGATACGACATAATCTTTGAGTTTCTTTTTGTTTTTTTTCAAAAGTTAGAAACACTGGCCTCGTTAAGGCATACAAACGACGAGTGGAAATCACTGACTGACTCAAGTCAGGATCGAAACTCAGCAATAGAGAAGGATACAACTAAGATCGAATCAATTTCGAAAATCAAATGAATCACATGTTATCTTACATACGAGTGAACACGGATTTATGCGTCAATCGTGATACCCAAAACGATTCATTCAAATGAGGATAATAATAGCGAAAAATGAAGAAATAAACTCTAGTATGTCATTAGGGTTTTCCTTAATTTCTCCATAATTTCTTATCATTTTGATATCATGCACATCAATTAGGAAAACCCCATTTATCGAACGACATCCCTAATATTATGTTAACTCACAGAACCACATTATACTGTGGGTCTATTCAGGTCTCACCGTGAATTAGGTGAAGTGAGCTGTCATTATGCTAGGAATTGACACTATTGCCAGATAACTTCACCTAAGTTTTCACGATGAGATTTTTACAGCATACATCGGCTGTTCTCCTAAACAGCATAAAACAACTAAGTGCACTTACAGTATTCACTGTCCTAACTGTTAGCATGAATAAAACCGGGTTCAACGAATCCTATGTTCTCACGACCAAAATAATACGATCATTTAGTAAAATCTATTTAAGCGGCATCTAGGTATAGTGATTACGGGTCAACGACCTTTTCTTTGTGTAAAAGTTCCCGAGACATGAGACTTTAGTGCTAATTCAATTATTAGTGCTAATAGAAAAAAGGAATTCTGCATTAGGCTACCAAAATGGATTATGTTCAACGAATTGGCGAAAAATATAGTCAACTCAAAAGTAATACTGTATTAATTTCTATATACGCAACCAAAAATATGACCAATTCGCATATACAATTTAGGATATAGAATGCGTAATAAATAAGTTCATTAAACGCAAAATGATGCATGACACAAAAACATAATATAAACAATAAATATGACAGTATATGACAATACAACAACAACAATATGACAGTTTGCCATATTTTCTGTACAAAAGTTTTAAAACTGCAATATCTATTCCTCAGATAAATTTTCTCTGAATAGATATTGAAAAATCAGCCTTTAAAATAAAAACCACATACAGTCAGAATGCCTCATAACTTCAATCGATATTTTGCGCTTAAATCCTTTTACAATATATTATTATTTATGGTATTTATTGAGCATTTTAGATATAGTAAGTTACATCAAATAGGCCAAACTGAATTGCCTCGTTACCAGCGATATAGCTACCGTATCTGCTATCTCCGATATTGCAAACTGGTAACTTAGCAAGTTAACAAGTTATCACTTGATCGAAATTCGGCACGTTTATTTGTCGTTAGTGGCAATCAAGTTATTTAAGTTTGTCTCTCGGCTAGACGTTTCCCCAGACTGTTAATTACTTTGCTCATTAAAGATTTAGGCACTGATATAATATTTGAAAAGGCTTTGGGTGACAAGAACAATGCTGGCACTTTGTTTTACAAATAATTTTTGAAATACAATAGACGAAGATATATTTTACTTAGTAACCTATTCCAATAAATATTTATTCTAATAATTTTTGTACAGAGTAAGTGTACAAAAATTAACATTCTGAATTTACGTTAAAAACGTGAAGCGACTTTTCAGTAATTGTTTATGTTTAAAATTGTTAAAGAGTTTCACAAAAATCTAGCAAAATCTCTAATCTTTAAAAATACGTACAAAATGCGTGTGTTACACAAACCCATATATCGCAGACTTTAATAGAAAAAAACAATTTGACAGCTGAATGAATATTCCAATGAATAAAATCACGCGCGATGTAAAAGCACGTACATATATGTATTGGAATCTTTCGCATTTTCCGTGAAACACGAATATGAATTCATGCACTGTCCGATAGAATTGCATTTTCAATAAAGAAGTAATTGAAATATAGATCAGTGTATCGGAACTTTAGTCACACATCGACTCTTGGAAATACAATCTAGTACAGTTGGATGAAGTATGTGAGAGTTGCAGCCACTTGAAGCTCGTTTTCAATCGCTCATGTAAAAGGCATGACTCACGTTTTCACCAAAAACATGTATTCCGTGTGCAGTGATTTTTCCACAGACAAATTGGCATTCTTCATTTTTGCCATTACAAATTCACCGTTTCATTTTACGTAAATTCTTTGTTATATTCTAACAAAACTGAACCAATAAGTTTTTAGCAAGACAGCATTACTTTATTCTACGACTACTTACTTCAGACATCACAAATTCGCCAGATATCAATAAAGAAAATTAAGGCCCAAATCGTTGAGTTATAAGAAAAAAAAAAGAAAATGGGTCGCATTTATACTTACTTGAGCTTTACAACATTTTTATTTCTGCTTTTGTTAAAATATTTAACAGACATTAGGGACTTATAAAATTAAATACGAACCTAGTTACTAAAACAAACCTACTTCAAACATTTGCAGTTTAGGAATACGTACTTGGAGAAACATTCATATACGCATCCGTTTATAGAGAAAATTATTGGAAAACCTAGATTGTTTTAAAGCAGCTGCAGTATTCTGGTGAATTTGGCAGCCATTCATCAAATCCGATTCCGCTTTAAAAATATTTCAAGGCAAGCCCAAAAAAATATTTGACAGCTGATTAAAATCAGCGCATAAATCGTCCAATAAGTACAGCGGTGTAACTGCACTTGTCGCATCTTAACATTTTCCGCAGAATTTACTTTTCAATGGATAAATAACTGAGAAATAGCAGCAGTATCTTGAAATACGGATCAGAGCAGTGTGTCGGCTTGGCCACATATCGTGTTCGTCGCCGGCGCCGGCGCGCCGCTCCGTCGATTTCGTGCATTTTTTTGCAAGTGACGACTTGGATTTCTAAATAATTTAAATACGTGCACGAAGTCAGAAGCGCACTAACGCAGATCGCGTATTAATTGCTATTCAATGAATTGGGTTTGTGTGTACCGAGTCGCGTGCTAATTTGTTGCTTAGTTTTATTTATGACGTGTGCTGCACGAACTCGATTGAATCGATCAACATCTTATAATATTAAGTAAAAGTTGAATGGGAAACTTACGGTACTAATGACACCGTCACAGAATCCAATTAAAGCACAAAACCATGTCACTGTCACAGATGTATTTAGTTTACGGTAGCACTTGATGCGCGACGAGTGTTCGCGATGTGTTGCGCGGGAGCGTGGCGACGCGGGCGTGCTGTTCGGCTGCGCGGGCGCGACTGAGCGGTCGTGTCGTGCCGTCGTGCGACGCCGCCGGTGAAATGATCAGACGCGACTCGAAATCGCATAAGTAAAATTGTTGCAGTTTTATTAAGGACAGGTTGTTGTAAACGTAAAAGTGGTACTAATCGTGTGTAAATAATTACACCGCACGGATTATGCGGAGCGACGTAATAAATCGCATGGTATTCTAGTTAGTCTTGTTAAGTCACCGGCTTAAGTAATAAATAATGATTTTTCAAAGAGTAATTGGTATGAGATACGGTTAGCCTCAATACATATCGTAAAATTTCAAAACCTCGCTGTATTCGCTGTTATTAATGCTAGCGAATAATTTATGAAAAAATAAATAGAATAGATATTAATCTATTAAATCTCCGAGCTGAGATAAGGAAGATAAATAAAATTTATAGCTAACACCGAAGCTATGTTAGTATTATAATGGGTAAGCCATTAATCACGTATTCCCATTAAATTAACATTTTGCAAAAACACACTTACGACGCTACTCTACTTGGGAGAATGTTTTAGTAATTATTGACAGCTAAGCTTACACAGAAATGCTTCATAATTACCATTTATATTTTTTTATGATGCAGAAAGTAGTAGTAATCTTTAACTCAATCTTGCGCAGGAACAGTTATCCTTTTATGGTCATGACTTTCATAAGTAGCAATTATGACCTATTCTAAAATGTTACTACATAATAAAATGAGCTAAGAAATTAAAATGAAGTTTGAAAAAAAATAAAAAAATTGTCGTATGTTTGTTGCGCCTATTAAAGACATCAACGCGCGCATCGGCGCGTGCGCAAAGTCAAATCAATTTGTGTATTTTAGCCGATTTTGGGTAAAGTAAATATTTTTTCATTCATGAATATTCGTTCATTTACAAGTTAAGTCACTTTACTTTAAACAAGCTAATGTAATTTGTAAAATGTTTCAAGAACTTTGAAATTTTCACATAACGCGTCAAATAAACATGTCCAGATCGCCAAAATTAGCCGAAATAACATTAAATCTAATGCTGGATTTATACTTGACGAAAAAATATATTGTGGTACCATTCAATCACACTAGGTTTCACATCGACTGACCCACAAACAAAGGCCACACAACAAGTTTACTTATCTCACTCGCATTGAAAGTCTAATCTATCCCAGCATCTTTTTTCAGTTTCTAAATCTATATTTAGAAAACGCAAGAACCGGTAAATCTTGATGCGCTGAAGAGTAAAGGAAATTATGTTCAAACCATTTGACAATAATGAGAGGAAAATTGTAATAATAATTATTCAAAATTGATTTGTTATAAATAGTACCTACTGTAACTTACGATATGATACTTGTATTCTCAAAATTAAATGTGCTCAATAAGAAATGATGTGATGTGATCGTTAAATTGTTGAATTTTAATTTTATTATTATTAGTCTTTTAGATAGATCATTTTCTATTTTGTGAATGTGAGAACGTTGTAGGCTTATTGGACTGTAGATTTATTGAACTTCTTCTATTTTTGTTAAGTACCTGGTACTTACTTTTTGAAAGGCCTACATTGTCCTCCCATGCCTACCAACACTGTAATTTGAAAGTATTGTAAAAGCCAATTATTTTTAAAAGAGTAAACATGGAGTTTCTTGCCGGCTCTTCTCCATAGGAAACGACCAATTGGAACCGTGCACTTAGCTTCTGACGTTTCATAAGTGCCCATGTAGGTTTATGTGAAATAAAATATTTTGATTTTGATATGATGCAGGTATTAAAAAATACCGAAGCTGATGGTAATAAGGTCATAAAAGCTTATATGCTTTTTTTAAGTAAAAAAACCGAGAACCTTATTTTTATTCCTTACTAAAAGTTATTTTGGAGTTTATCTTTCCCAAAATATGACGTTTTTCAGTAAACAAACCACAAAATGTTTATTCGAATAGTTTCGTGTACAAATATGTACATTTCAGTAACTATTGTCCCACACAATCATACAACTGAACTGTTTTCAATACTCTCGATTGGATTACGACCCGTTAAACAGTTCCAGTACCTATTATTCACCGGTCGATTTACAATCCGTTAAATATTTAGGCATTTTTTATAGATACTTTACTTTTCAAAATGTAAAACATAAAAATAAAAAACTCTTTATATAAATGCCTGGAACGCTGTCGTCTCCTTCCTGGAGGTGGGCGCTAATGGCCGCGACACAGTATTCCATACTAATGCGGTTGTTAACGAACACAAATTTTGTAAACTGTTTTCTGTTCCAATAAATATTTTTAATTTTTTTTTTTTTTTTTAATTACGCTCCAATCACAGTACCTATTGTCGTGAAAATTGTGTGTAATAGCTTAGTATGGCAAATTAGAAAGAAAAAAAAGAAAATACATTTATTTAGCACAGACAGGGCACATAACACAACGTAACTACAAGTATAAAAGGAAACAATTTAAAAAAGATACAAATAAAAAGTGTAGGTACATTAAACTAAGAAATACAGTATATTGTATGGATATAATTACTATCGATTCATGTTCCTTTAAAATTATTGAAGAAAAGAGTGGAAGTTAAAACAAAGGAAATTAAACAAGAAAAAAAATTACAGAAAAGCATGCACTGAATAAGATCGTAACTGAAACATCACAATCAATCTGCCTAGCCTTTTCCCAGCTATGTTTGCAGTCTAAACGGATGCAGCTGAATACAATTATTTTACAAGAAGCGACTGCCTATCTGACCTCGACAACCCAGTAACGGGGTAATATGATACTCCTTGGTAAGACTGGTTGTCAGACTTTCGGGCTTCCGACGACCCATAACGACTGTTAAAGATCCTCGAATGACAGCCGGGACCAACGGCTTAACGTGCTTTCCGAGGCACGTAGAAGTAACCGTATGTAAAGATGGTCACCCATCTACGGACCAACCCCAGCAAGCGTAGCTTAACCTGATGGATCAACCTGTGCGGCTGCTATTACTTAGCCACGAGCTCCTCGGAAACTGAAACAACACATTAGATAAAATGAATCAAATGGGTCAATACAAAGCCAAGATCTTATACTCAGCGAGATATCGTGAGCTCGACCTTTACTCGTTAAACTGTTGACCTGCACCCACACTTAGCACCAGCATGCTTAGCTAAGCTGAAACATTTAGTAGAAGTAAGCCTATGTGAAGAAGCTCGTCTGTGAAAGTTTTACCGCCATACCTACATATTTCTGCTGCCTAGAATCTTTGATGTGTACCATTTTGAAGAGGAGGTACCAGTTTATATTACTCCTAGTACCAGCCTATATTACTCCTAGTACCAGCCTATATTATTATCCTAGTACCAGCCTATATTACTCCTAGTACCAGCCTATATTATTATCCTAGTACCAGCCTATATTACTCCTAGTACCAGCCTATATTATTATCCTAGTACCAGCCTATATTACTGTGCCACTGCAGGGCACAGGGCTGCAAGTCACTTCCATTGCAGAGTCACTGGATTCCAATAACTGGATCAAAAAAAAATCATTATTTCTTAAATTATGGCATATTTGCAAACATTTAATAAAATTAAATAAAGATTTTTTTTATTTTGTCACAGAAACACGTAGGTATGTAAATACATATAAAAAATACAAGTAACGAGATGTGTTGTCTCTTCCGACTTAAAAACTAAGATAGGAAAGTACCTAAACTTCAGTGCTCATTCAAGTCGACAAAGCCAGTAAATTATCGTGAACCAGTTAAAGATTTCGAATGTGGTGTAGTTATAAAACAATAAATCAATCCCGTAACTTTCTTAGATCGTAAGTCACAAATCACGAGCGACGAGGACTTGCCTGTTAGATGTGCAGGGTTGCCAGGCATTAGCATTTTTATTGATATTTGAAAAATATTAAAACTTATTAATCATTATTGTAAATATTTTTTTTTTTCTCGTGTAAAAAAAAATATTTCAGTACCTGTGTTTGAGACGCATTTTGTTAAAATAATTTTATATTCTTTTATTATTTCTTGTTTTATATTCATTGGTACAGTTTGATTGATGGCTACGATTATTAAAAAGTATAAAAATAATTCTGCTAAAAAAGTTGTCATAATTAACTCTCTTTTTACCCTGATTGGAGAACAAAAACGGAAATAAACTTAAATACCTAACCACTTAGCGATCATATCATGGAGTTTCCATCAACCATTACAAAACTAGCCGAACATGCTTTATAAATACATGTTCCGTATTAACCCTTACTTAATTCCTTGACAACAGACTTCCCCATAAGTGTTACCATGGCAACCCTAGAAATGAGTGAAAGTGATTGTAACGCTATAACGATTAGCCGCATCTCTGCTGCGCCCGCGCCGCTTCGCCACAAGATAGATAGGAAGAGAAGGTCTGTTCCATACAACAAGCAAAAACACACGCACACATAGAACGCGACTGTATTTGTTTGAAATCGCCGTACGTATGGGATGTCCTAAAAGTATCTGATGAAAGTGTAAACAAACCCAGGTGCCTAAAACGGCCACATTAGCAATAGGGAATATGCATATGATTCAAATATGGGTCAAATATTTTTTTCTATAAACTATGTTACTTCAGAATTATGCCTCCATCAATATTTTTGAATAAAATTTCTTTTTGAGCGAGAAATTAATTTTTAAAAAGTCCCAAAAAACTGTGGGTAATTCAAATACTTGAAAAAGCTAATAGCGGATGTGATGTAACAATCCGGGATAACAATCAAAGTGTCAATGTCAAGTCAATCAATAAGTGTCAAGTCAATGTCAAACGCTCATAGAAAAAGGAGTGTTTGACGTTGACTTGACAGTTGCTTGTCTGTTTTCACGGTCTGTGACGTCACCACACCAAGCGCGCCAAATGGAGGGCGTTTAAATAGCCCGGATCGGTTGGATATTTTTAAACATTTTTTTAACTACTTTAATTTGCTTTTTTGCCGTCGAATTTTTTTTTCACTATTATTTGACGATGTAAACTATCGAATAAAAATATTAAAAAAATACATGCATATTCCCTATTCCTCTTAAAGCAATTCATTTTCTGAATTTCTAGCTGTCATTAGCAATTCCTCTAATTTGACACAAAAGCAGTTAATAATTTGTGGACCATTTTACGAATCTCCATAGAAAACTGTGAAACAGATGAATTATTCCGTAATAAGAATCGCACGCAGATCATAATATGAATTGTCAGTTTGTGATATTTTACGATGATTCATAATATTTTCCTATTTTGATTCTACCAAAGTGGCTATTTTAAGCCCCCTGTTCTGGTTAAATTCTTACCAAATCACTGATTAAAGAGAATTAGTAACAAAGAAAGTTAGTAAGTAGTTATTTAAAAGGTTTTCAATTTTATATGTAACCACCATTTTTCCAACAATAAAATTATTGTTTGAATAACATTATTAAATGTGTGTTATTGATTCATTATTGACAAAACCTAAGGTTATAAAATTAACTTCAATAATTTTCAAATAGATAACTTATTTAAGGTAATTTAAAATTAGAATTTCTAGTGTTCAAATAATCAAATAAAAACTCTCAATTTGTAAATGGAACTACAAATTGGCATCCACAGGTACGTATTCTGATCCATTTGTTTACATTTTAATCAGATACTTTTGGAAGAGATCTAGTCGTCTATGTGTGCGTGCATGCGACCGTTTTCGACCGTTTTATTGAGATGGCCTTCTGTGTCAATCTATTTTGTGGCTTCGGGAAAGCAGGCGACTGTCAAATTTACTTGTCAAGAGTTGTTACACAGAAGTGTTGCAAACGTAATGTATGGGGACGTGAATGACGTGTTACGGTGTACCTATCTTTAGTTGTGGGAGAAAACTTTTTGAAATTATCTGTATTGCCTTTTACAGTGCAACGTTTTATTGCCTTGCTCAGTAAGGCTTGGATACAGGGTCCAAAAATATGTTTAATATTGTTTTTTTTTTTTTCTTTTAAGCCCAGGTTTTTAATCTAATTTCCCAACCACAAAAAAAAAAGGTTTTTAATCTAAACAATTTAAGTGAATATTTATTACTACTGCACAATAGCATTTTTATATACTTTGTATATTTTATAATTATTTTAACACAGATTTTAAATTATCATATACTATTAAATTAGCAATATATACCTATGTATTTTGTTATCACGTTTTCGAAAACGGCTCTAACGATTTCGATGAAAGTTGCAATAAAGAGGGTTACGGGGGCGAAAAATCGGCTAATAGCTAGGTCTCGTATCTGGGTTTTTTTTTTCCATATTTTTACCCGAGCAGAGCTCAGTCGCCTAGGTACTGTAAACATTTTACGATCTTTAAAACAAAACATAAAAAATATTCACAATAGCAATAAAAACCATATAAACAAGTTATAGGTCCTTTATAAAATGTGACAAGTGTAAAACCAATTTAAGCGTATAATAATAATTACAGATTCAATTCCGTCCTTTCTTTAATGTAAGATTAGTACGAAAGCCTATTTGATCCTAATCTAAGCAGTTCATATTCAACACATGTCCTTGCATTAGTTTTTATAATGGCACCCACGACGTTGCATCACAGGGAATCCTAATGTGGGAGCATGTGTCACCACTGACTCGGCGCTAGCGCGTGTAAAGAACTTGTAGGCAAGCTTGTAGCTTAATTACTAACGTTGATGTGTAACCTAGGTTAAAAGCTTGCATTATTTTCATTTATTGGTTCATTTAGAGGATATTAATTGTTAGTCGTCACCTTAATGTATTTGAGGAAGTTCAAAATGGTGCAGAAACGGATCGTATGATTATTCCCCCATTTATTTGGGTTCAGCACAGCATGTCTTCTTTTTCCATAGTTCTCTATTAGCCATCATCTCAGTAGTCACTCCCTTTCTAGCCATATCATCTCTCATTTCTCTTCTCTATCGTATAATAGTGACATAAGTAAGTTATTTAAAAAAAAAAAAAATTTCATGTCATTTCTATTAAAAAAAAATACATAAAATCTTTTTATGTACGAAATGTAAAAAATAATTTGTAGTTCTCAATTAAAAAAACATCTTCTAAATGAAGGATTCCAGATTAAAATGCTACTGAAAACATTACGCGTCGGTGTGACAGTCAGCCATTTTACCGTACACAATAAAAACCGTAATTGGCGACACCGTCTATCGTAAATCCGTCTACTTTTATGTTCACAACCTCTGCCTACCCTTTATAGTGTGTTGATGTGTTAACAAAGTGCTGACGAGAACAGGTGTCGAGTGAAATTATAGCTCGTGTAGCCCTTTTTTGTCGAGGTCTACCTAGTTTTACAGTGGGAAATCCGTTGTTTAACTAGTTTCAGAGATAACTTTAGTGTGACTGTCTGTGTTGGGAAGACCAAGAATACGGCTACCTACTTCTTCATGTACCTATGTTTAAAAGGTAGAAAGAAAAGAAAGAAAATACATTTTATTTAGCACAGACTGGGCACACAACATAATGTTGCTACAAGTAAAAAAACACACAAATTAAAAGTGTAGCTACTTAAACTAAAAACTAAGAAGGAAGATCTTGTTTTGCCTCTTAATTGCTCCTCCATAATTTTTTTTAACCAGATGAAACAGGAGAGTTGATCACCGTCACCGTCCGTTCCGCAAGCCACCAGCGTTCACTAAATACGTTAGTCAAACGTAGTGATTACTTACGACAATTTCTTCATGATCTGTTGGACTATGCTGTTATCATCTCACCGTGAAAACTTAGGTGAAGTGAGCTATCAATCCTTAGCATTAGGTGGAATGATCACTTCACCTAAGTTTTCACAGAATTGATCGCCAGCCGATCAATTCTGTTATTGAAGACAAGATGATAGATCATGAAGAAATTGTTCACCCATTTGGAAGGCGTAAGTTGGTATGTTTACGGTGGATTATAGCGATAATGACTAACTTGATGAGATAATTATGATGTCGTTTGATCTCATAAATCAATTTGCAATTAATTAAAACCGAACCAATATTAATTAACTCCTTTCAAAACACGACACCTTGTTTAAACATAAAATTAATGCCGCAAACAATATTAGCTTCATGCCAATCAATCTAAAACTAACAAACCGAGTTAATTTGTCAGTTGCTGTTGTTTGGTTATCACAAACCACCGACTGTGAATATATGACAGAACACATACCTATTATGTATTGGTATGCAATTATCATGTTATTAACAATGACAGGCTACTGCTAATCACACAGTAGTTTTGATTAGTTAATTAAGCGTAGCCAACTGTAGGTACTGATTTAATTTTACCTGTCAATCTATTTGTCGTGTGTTGATATACCGATGGCTTTATCTAATTGGTACTTCATTTTTATTCAACTTGGTTGGAGCTTTCATTCACGGTAATTAATTCAAGGGCTGGCTTTTACCTTGGCCAGAGGCTAAGCATTGCCATACAACGTGGCAATGCTGCCAGTCTCTTGGATACATTACCATTCGACAGCGATGCGAATGAAATTGTCGAAGCCATAATTTAGTGTCTAAATAGTTTTAGTTAAGTTAGTATATGTATAATTTTGTTAAAATTAATCAATTAGGTTTTGGAGATAAACCCGAACAGACTTTAAAGAGCGTTTTTTTTGTTATATGTACAATACTCAATACTCAATACGTTTATTGCATTCCACAATGTGAACTTAGGTGGTAGGTACATAAAGACATACATTCGTTTTGGAGCATTGTGGGCCCTGTCGGGCATAACAACATAAAAATTAGGAGGAGGGCTATTATAGATATTTGTTAACAATTTTAATATTAATCTACTCTTTCGTTTTGTGTAGGTAGGTAGGCTGATAACTAATTGTGTACATATAATTTTTACCACTCATATATTGGATTTAAACATTGTACCGCTACACTTTCATAGGGGAGGAGCTTATATGGGAGGAGCTAAGTAATAACAGCCACACGGGTCGATCCATCAGGTCAAGCTACGGTTGCCGGGGTTAGTCCGTCGATGGGTGACCATCTTTACATACCGAGACTCCTCCGTGCCTCGGAATACACGTTATGCCGTTGGTCCCGGCTGTCTTTTTGTTACGGGTCGATAGAAGCCCGGAACTCTGACAATCTGTCTTACCAAAGGGTATCGTATTGCCTAGTTACAGGGTTGTGGAGGTCAGATAGGCAATCGCTCTATGTAAAATCCCGGTATTCAGCACACCCGGTTAGACTGGAAGCTGACCCCAACATAGTTGGGAAAAGGCTAGGGAGATTAATCGATTTCACACAATGCATTGGCCACAAAGTCAAAGTCAAAGTCAAATAATTTATTTCAAATAGGCACATAAAAGGCACTTTTGAACGTCAAAAACAAAGAAATACAACTGATTCTAGTTGCCCCTTCCAAAAGGTAGTTTTCGTACGGAGAAGAATGGGCAAGAAACTCCACCGTTACTCTTTTAAAAATGTTTTACAATATTTTGTAGACATGAATTATATAATTATATGTGAAGACGATGCACCTACAATAAGATTACTGTATCACAAAAGGTAAAAAATATAAATGGAGCAATGATAAATAAATTAATTATCAGATACATGGAATTACGTTAGCTGCAATCGGAGGATTTAAAAAAAACCAAAAATGATTTTACTTAATTTATTTTAAATAAAAGAATTACATTAATTATATCTTAATTTAGCCTAAGTGCCTATTCGAAGTATGAATATGGAATGGAATTTAACAGAGTTACAATAATTGGGTAAACTAGGTCCGTGCGTCACAAAGTGCTATCTCAGCTCGCCGTTTCCGTCGTTCGTTAATTTTGCAGCGTATGTTTCTATAATAAAAGTATTGAGTGCTGAGTGGGCGATTCCCCTTATGCAGCTGCGTGTAACATCTCCACCCGCAGATCAGGAACTATTTTAGAACTTTGAGAGAAAATGTTGCTGGAACTTGTCCTCTGGGCGCGCGATCCTCTTCTTTTTTATCAGGTTCCTCGTACGTATGTCCCTTGGTGTTGGGCGTTTCAGAGCGTTTGCAAAACCATTTTTTGCGATAGCCTAGTATGGCTATGAAAAGTGCGCCTGCACTTAATAATGCAATGTAGAAGGGTATTGTCGTATGGTATATGACATCTGATTGCAGCTGGTTAAGTTCTATCGGCTGGCTCGTCATGACTTGGTTCTGTATGCTGTGTAATCCTCCTAAGTCAATTGAACTAAGATGAAGTTGGGTTAATGCAGCACTCGGTGTCTCCGCGTCGTAGGGAATGTTCATTAATTTCAAAGGCTGCCCTTGTATTACGTCGTTGTCGTTGATTATGGTTAGTTCCTTTGTGCGGAGGTAACAATTGATAGGTATAGTAGCGAGGTAGCTTCCTTGTAGCGAATTGAAGTCTTCTCTCCCGCAGACTAATTGCACTTTCGTTGGATTTGGAAACGATAAGATGTAGTGCTGGTCATCTAATTTTTCCATCGCTTCTTTTTCCAAAAATACTGTAGTAAATTGGCAGGAACTCTTGAGGGCTTGGTTCATGATAAGTTCTTGTATGCAGTCAGTTTTTGTTCGTATTTGGTGGGTTATTTCCTTTTCACAGAGATACCAGTTACTTAACTTCGAGCATTCTGCTTCTATGTACACGAAAGAGTCCCCATTAGTTGCTATAAAGGGATAGGTAGGGATAAGGGCTTGACGGTTTTTATTGGGTACTATAGATAGCTTATATAAATCATAAACAATTTTGGAAATTATAGGAAATCTGAAAACTATAACTATCTGCTTTTCATTGAAATATGATCCGGGTTGGATGATGTCGTAATATTCTCTGAGCTCTAAACTTAGTATCTCATCCTTACTGTATATTTTTTCTAACCTATTTACCATAGACTTAAGTGTATCTACGTCTATCATAGAATGAACAGTGCTTGATGCATGTATAAACGCTAACATATTTTCTATTCTAACTAATTCTAATCTTAAATCTTCTACGTTTTCACTTATAATGGACATGAGTTGACCAAACTTTGCATATGCTATTAAATTACCTGTTGTATAAGTGTTATTTAATAGTAACTCTAAGGTGCTATTGATTCTACTTTGATTTTCGATTAATTGTATTAGAACACCATTATGCTTAGACATCCATTCTTTGCTAAGACTTATGTGATTGTTAAATTCATTAACTAACTTATTGTTATTAATCTGTAGAATTTTGATAGCATTTTCGTATTTTAAGGCATCTGTGTAGTCTAGATTTCCAGTTATACTCTTAATTACCGATCCAAGACTGTCTACTAGACCTCTCTTGACACGACCAGGCTCTAAAGATTTTAGCTGATTAGATACTTTGCTAATTTTGTTAGTAAGATAACTAATTTGGAATTCAAAAAGTGTATAAGTGTCATTACTAAGCCGACTTTTGTATTCTGATATCTGATATTGTAGTGTTGTAATTTGATTTTCTATGTCCCTTAGATTCACGTACTGAAGAAATGTATGATGATGAGTGGTCATTCTCGTCGGTCCAAGTTTATACGGTAATAAGCCAGGTCCATTCGCCAAGCTTTCAAGTTTTATCTCCGATGACTGGGTCTCGCGAAGAACCAGCAATAGTAGAATCCTGCAACAAGTTAGGTTCCTTAGGGCCTCTTTTTAATCTATTTTTGGCTACGGGCCCACGTTTCTTGGACGTATAAATGTGTATGGGTAAATCAGCCAAAATAGTATCTTGGGTATACCGCGGTGCAGTTTTCTGACGGCTTGCTGAAGGGTTCTTAATGAATACCTGTTGTTGAGGAAAGTATTCTATTTCGGATTCGCGGTTCCGATTTCTATTTTCTATCAACGCAGTACGATTTGATAAAGAGGTTTCATTGATAATATTATAGACTTCCTTCATTTGCGCCCTATGATTATGAACGTACTGTTGTAATGATTGTTGGGTAAAATCTATGTCTAAAATATCGCGTGGATCAAAGTGTCCTGTTAATAAATCGAATGGTCTGCATCTAGTGAAGCTATGTATTGAAGAATTATAACCAATTATAGCATAAGGCATAAGATTTACGATAGGCTCCTCTTTGTGTTGTAACTTTAGTATTCTTATATGTTCAAGGAGAGTTGAATGGAAGCGTTCGATGTTACCGTTATCGTTAGGCGAATGCGGTAAAACTCTATGATGGTTTATCTTGTGAAGGCGTGTGAATTCCAGGAACAGTTGATTAGTAAACTCCGTTCCG
Source organism: Lithophane semibrunnea (assembly GCA_947363905.1). Taxonomy (NCBI): domain Eukaryota; kingdom Metazoa; phylum Arthropoda; class Insecta; order Lepidoptera; family Noctuidae; genus Lithophane; species Lithophane semibrunnea. Next base: position 14,718,740 of record OX376197.1, on the reverse strand, counting down.
TTGTCAGTCACTAAAGTTAAGGGAACTCCATGGTGGGTACAATATTGTAATAATGATTGAAGTATACTAATGCCCGTGCCATCTCGAAGATGGTATGCTTGTCCATATTTGGTAAAAACATCTATAAATGTAACATATTTTTCATTGTGAACAGTGAATAAATCCATATGAACTATTTCGAATGGTTTTGTTGCCGGGGGTACAATATTAAACTGGGGTCTAATAGGTCTCCGGTCATATTTAGCTTGCCCGCAAATAATGCATTCATTGATGAATTTGGTTATTTGGTCTTTCATTTTGGGCCAGTAATACTTTCTTGAGAGGGCTAAATAACATTCGGTAATTCCTCGGTGATTGGTTTTGCCATCATGGTAGTGTTGGATTATCTCTTGCTGACGTAGATAATCTTTAACGTTTTCTAATTCTATCTTAGCTAGTACTAAGTTCATAGATGAACTCTTAAACTTGTCCTGTATGACTGGTATGATGGAATACATGGCAAGAGGTGGATTTATTAGGATACCGGTTTTTACTTTTGGGTTTACATACTCTTTGAGGGCGTTGACTACATCTTGTTCTAGTTTAGATGATGATATCTGGACTGCTATGCGCGTGTGAGTTTCGAATGGCTTGGTAACTACTGGTTTGCGTTTGACGTCTTCTACTATCGTAAAGCATAGTTGTCTATGGAACCTGTTAAGGGGTTCATCTGTGATTGGGATTTCTAATATAGGATGTTCATGACTGGTGTGTACAGTTGCAGTGGATGAGTTCGCAGATGGCGGGTTTTCTGATGGGTTAGGAATCAAAGAACATAATTCGTCTAATAAGGTGTTAGTATCTTCATTGTGAATCTCCACCCGAGATAAGGCATCGGCGTTCGTATTGGATTTACCTTTCTTGTAGATAACGGTGAAATCGTATTCACTAAGTTTCAGCCTCCATCTAGTCAATCGCGAATTGGGTTCTTTAAGGTTCATCATCCACTGTAAAGGTTTATGATCTGTTAATACTTTAAATTTACGACCAAACAAGTACGGTCTAAAGTACTTGGTGGCCCAAACTATGGCAAGAAGTTCTTTTTCTATGGTGCTATAGTTAAGCTCACTTTCATTCAATGTTCGGGATGCAAAGCACACAGGTTTGTCGGAACCTATATGTCCTTGAGATAGAACGGCTCCAATAGCAACGTTCGAAGCGTCTGTTGTCAGTATGAATTCCTTATTAAAATCGGGATACTGTAGTATGGGGTCATTTGTTAAGAGATTCTTACACTTTTCAAAACTGTTTATGTACTCGGAGTCTAGTACAACTTTTCTACCTTTTTTTAAACAAGTTGTGAGAGGTTTCGTAATCTTTGCAAAGTCCGGGATAAATTTTCGATAATAACCTACAAGGCCTAAAAATTGTTTAATTTCTTTTGGGGTCTTTGGAATGGGGTATTTTTCTATTGCATGAATCTTATCCGGATTAGGTTTTATCCCTTCACTACTTATTATGTGTCCGAGGTAACCAGTTTCATGCCTTAAGAATTCGGATTTATCCATTTGGATCTTAAAGTTCGATTCCCGAAGTCTATTGAAAACTTTCTCGAGATTGGCCATATGCTCTTGTAGTGACGTAGAAAAAACGATGATGTCATCAAGGTAGACTAGGCATATGTCATTTTGGAGACCTCTGAGAACATTATCCATAACCCTTTGAAATGTGGATGGTGAATTCTTAAGTCCCATGGGCATTCGAAGGAACTCGAAATGTCCATGTTCGACATTAAAAGCTGTTTTTTGAATATCCTGAGGGTCCATCTCGACCTGGTAAAAACCGCTAGCCAGATCTAGGGTGGTGAAGTATTGGCACCTACCTAGTTTGTCAAGAACATCGCTAATGTTCGGGATAGGGTATTTGTCGTTGATAGTTTTTTCATTGAGTTTCCTAAAGTCAACTACTAAACGCCATTTTTGTTTGCCCGAGGCATCCATTTTCTTGGGGACCACCCAAATGGGTGAGCTCCATGCTGAATCTGAAGGCTTTATTATTCCCTGATCTAACATTTTTGAAATCTGTTCCCTAACCTCTTGGCGATGAATGAATGGGTATCTGTAACTTTTTGTGTAAACCGGGACCTCATCGGTGGTCTTAATACGATGTTTTATTCGATTGGTAAAGGTTAACGCTTCGCCTTCGATGTAAAACACGTCAGCAAATTTTGAGCAAAGAGCTATAAGGTTGACTTTCTCCTCCTCGTTTAAATGATCTGTTCGTAATCGCGTTGTCACTTCTTGAACCCGCTTGGTACAATGTTCGGTACGCGTGCACTCGATATTAAATAAACTTGCGTGCACTGGTCGGTCTAGTGATATTATAATATCATTCGGGCTCGTATTTTCTATCTCTAAGTAGCCGCGATTATTGTCCACAATAGTAAGGCATTCGCGTACGATGCAATTGCATATAGTCTGTTCACTAACTAATGCTGCACCATTTGGAACGTCGATCGGTATTCTAACTAATTTCGAAGATTGAGCAGGTATTATGTCTTCATATAAGTTTACATTGCAGGAATTATACATACGGATAGGATTTGATGATGTGCGTGTTATTAACCTCTGATCTTTTAAGTCTATCCTAGACTCCCATTTAGTTAGCAAATCTAAACCAATTAAACCGTCGAAATATTCATGAAAACGGTATACAAATAACTTAATGAACTCTGGATCGTTAAATTCCGCAAAGCAAGGTAAACTTATAGAGTAATTATTTCTAGTAACCGCGTGTACATTGGTAACTTCAAACGGGTCGTAATTTAAGGGAAGGTTCGGAAAATATTTCTCTACAGCTTCTGGACTTATAAAAGACTGATTCGCGCCGGTGTCAATTAGTAATTTTAAAGGTGGTTCCGATATTAGTATGTACGGCAACTGACGTTGAGTTTGGAGATTTAATTCTATTTTGGTTTTTTTGATTTCTGTGCCTCTTGAAAATCCTGACTTGGACCCGCCTGGGGTTCAGTTGAACCTGTAACTTGACCTTGAACACCTACATCGCTTAAAGTCGGATCATGGTTGCACTCTAATGTAGCGAACGGGCTATAATCGTAATAAATATCATCGTAATTAAAACAGTTCGGATCGTAATAATACTCCGTCGGGTAATATGAGTCGTCGTATGACGCGCATTCATTCATGTTCATTTCACGATTTTTAAAATAATTAGTTGCTGGCGGATTACCTGAATTCTGCCAATTATGGCCAGATAACATGGGTTTAGGTGTAAAATGCTGTACACCGCTCATAGGTTTAGGACCTTGATTTTGATTTTGCGCTGGAATGTTTCTAGGTGGCAAACGGAACATGTTACTTTGAGCGTTATAATTTTGAGGTACCGCACGGAATATTTGCTGCGTACGGTTAGGCATGCGATATTGAGGCTGCTGGTTAATGAAGTTAGGATTGAACTTAAATGGTTGTGGTGGTGGTAATTGGTTGGGTCTAATTCCTATTGGATTGGGCCAATTGGGAATTGGTATTGCGAAATTGTTACTACGTGGAGGAACTGGGTTAGAATTCTTTTGGGTAGTGGATTTTGAAAACTCACTACGTTCCTGTAAATACATAACATTAAGTTCTTCCTGTACATATTCAAGGGCCTTTTCAATAGTATCGGGGCGCATGCATCTTATACGGGAACCCAATGGTTCTTTTAATCCTTTTACAAAAGCCTGCATAGTAACTTTTTTATACAATGTACGTTTCGCTTCTACTGTAGTAGGAATTGGCTCGTGTAGTGTTACATACGTCATTATTGTACTGAACAGAGTTTGGCATTCCTCATAGAATTCTTGAGGTGTCTTATTTCCTTGCGTAGCTAAAGAAAGGTCTCTATACAAAGCTGTTTCATCCCGTTGATCCGAAAAATTGTTGATTAAGGCTGTCCTAATCCCTAGCCAACTATCAGGTATGCCGTTGGAATTAATGGTACTAGCGGCAGAGCCTTTTATCTTATTTAATATACCATTTAATAGGCATAAGTTGTTTAACTCGCTACCTGGGGCATTACTAACGTACTGAGTTACTATTTGATCGCATATTCTAACAAACCTAGTCAAAACGTTTGGGTTCCCATCGAACTCCGGGACCATGCGAAGGGTCTTGAAAATTGTATCTGGGTCGTGGGCCATATTCACGCTATTTATACTACTAACTTCACTAACACTATTTAAATCTCTACTATTATCTATAGTACTCCAGCGAGCCGTACGAGATGCGGGCTCCTGGGAATTGGAATTTTTCGGGTGAAAAATCTTGGAAGTTGGGGGGTGGTATAAGGGCTAAAAAGGAAGCAACACAGGAACAATTCAAGTGTACTCACAAATTTTTCATCTCTGGTTTTCTCGTGAATCGAAGTCTGGATTCTCCTTCCGGAACTGCAGCTGGACCGTAGATTCGGATATTCGGTGCCGGGGCTCGATAGCCACCCAGGCGATTCGCGTACGCGGATATCGATATTAGAGATCCCTAAAGCTTGCGAACCGGCCCGCGAATATCCTACCGACTGCGCCAATTACGTTAGCTGCAATCGGAGGATTTAAAAAAAACCAAAAATGATTTTACTTAATTTATTTTAAATAAAAGAATTACATTAATTATATCTTAATTTAGCCTAAGTGCCTATTCGAAGTATGAATATGGAATGGAATTTAACAGAGTTACAATAATTGGGTAAACTAGGTCCGTGCGTCACAAAGTGCTATCTCAGCTCGCCGTTTCCGTCGTTCGTTAATTTTGCAGCGTATGTTTCTATAATAAAAGTATTGAGTGCTGAGTGGGCGATTCCCCTTATGCAGCTGCGTGTAACAATGGTGCTCACATATTTACAAACATTGTAAAAGTATACGATATATATTCCTAACATTGTTACAAGTAGTAATAAGTCAGTGCGTGAGTTTAAGTAATTGCCATACAAAACAAAAAAAACTAAAACCCAACTACGACTTAAAAGGTATAAACAAGACACCACAGACAGACAAATTAAAAATCCGGAGTCACACGTAATCTGTTCGATTTATGCCCTAACACGTGTGACTCCGGATTTTTAATTTGTCTGTCTGTGGTATCTTGTTTATACCTTTTAAGTCGTAGTTGGGTTTTAGTTTTTATTACTTGATTTTTTTTCAAATTCTTTTGGGGTTATAATATATATATTTTTGAAATGTGCTCATTAAGCCCTTTCATTTGATACCCAACATGGTACGATTAAACCATTTTTTTTTTTAAGTTCCTCACTTTATGTCCTCTTGAGGGCGCCATTTTTAATTTAATGTGACTTCATATAGCCTATAACCAGCGGAAAATCACGACGCTTCTAACGATACCTCATTTGTCAAATTGTGATAAGTGGTTTGGAAGATAGGAGGGAACAGATGAACATACATACATACATACATACATACATACATACCGGTCAAAATCATAACCCTCCTTTTTTCTTCGCCGTAGTCGGGTAATAATAAAATATAAAACTAAATTAGCAACCAGTTTAATTTTGTCCACATACCTACATACACGTAGCCTACATGTCCATTGCTCATACCACGGCCGGGCACGCAACCTAATTATGCAGTGGTTTAATTAGAGCTGGCCACAAAACCACGGAGCTTTCCCGTTGCGTTGCACTGGATGACGCAGTCCTGACGTATTCGCCGCAACGTTGGAGAGTGTAGGTACATAATGTTGTTTATTTAATAAGGTGGGTAGGAAAATGATGGTTGATCATTTGTGACGTATTCCAGGCTCTTCAGTTGATGTGATGCTGATTTCAGCTATCTAATGACGTAACTTATTTTCATAACCAATTAAAGCTTGATTCACACATATCAGTGAACCCACAGTTCCGGCACAGTGCAAAATAGTATTTCATACATTCTCCGGTGTCGGCACTGACACTCTGCCACTGACAAGTGGGGATGCGTTCATAGTGAATGTATGAAAGAATATTTTGCATTGTGCCGGTACTGTGTCGGAACTGTGGCTTCACTGTTATGTGTGTGATCGACCATAAGTAATGTTTCATTTTGACAATTCAAAAGCATTTATTACGTTATTTACGTTGTTCAGCACATTTTTTTTCGAACTTAAGAAGCAATGGATTAGTAATTTCTTTCAAACCGATTCAGATTCAGATTCTGTAGGCACTTAAAATCGACATCTTCAAGAATTGACTTTCATCATAATCAGCCTATAATGTTCCCACTGCTGGGACACAGGCCTCCTCTCAGTGAGCGGGAGTGGACCGTAACCCACTACGCGAGCCCAGTACGAGTTGGTAAATGTCACATGTCTTCGAAGTTTTGGTTCTAGGACATGCCGGTTTCCCCACGATGTTTTCTATTACCAGTTGGTGATGAACAACAGCGTGGATTCGAACCCTAACAGGCGCTTTACTTTGTGTAAATTAACAAAGTAAAGCGCCTGTCAGGGTTCGAATCCACGACCAACAACTCGTAAATCACGGCCGCTACCACTGGTCCATCGCTGCTGAATTTATTTTCATAGCATTAGGGATTCAAAGCACCTCATTTTTCAAGATTTACGCACGTATCTGATGATATATGAATTTCTGTTGGCTGAAGAAAAACTATACCATGGATAGCTCGGCTCATTAACGGTAATTTTAATAATGTAAAACCTAATTTAAAAACATAACATTAATTAATTCACCAGACAACCAAACTTTAAAACAACTCCCTATACAAAATTCTACTAAAAACCGCCTAACAACGTACCTACCTACCTAGAATAAACAATTTCACATGTATAAACATACATTTTAGCAAAGTAATTAAGGTAATTAGGTTGTTAGCTGGTAATTTCAGAGGTAACTGAAGTATGGTGCCGGTTGGCACAGAAGACAGCGGTAAAGTATTACCGACCTACATTTGTGGCGCGATCCCTGAATACTTTAAAAGGTTATGTCTTAGGTTATACTGCCAGCGATTTTAGATAGTTAATTGATTCAGGCATGAATTTGCGGAAATCTATTATAAAAAACAATAGACGATAATATATTAACCTATTCCGCTTAACTATTCCTAAAAAGTCATGAAAAACCCCTGGAACACGAAAAGAAACACGACGTGGAGAGGTGTAACACGTGTCGATTTCTTACAGAGTTAAGCGGAATAGGTTACTAAATTGTAAATCTAAGTCTATTGCATTTCTTTGCCCAGTGTTATTTTTTTAGGTGGAGGAACACACAACGAACCTTTAAAGTTATGAGTTATTGTGCCGTACAATTGCAATAATATTTACTGAGACGAAATTAATAATACATGCCAGTTGCACGATGTTCATTTTAACAAAATAATTACTTACGTATTAATATTAATTATTAATACGTTTATATTGTATACTTGACGTTTAAATGAATAATTAAAACGTAGGTATCAGTTTCCCCGCTACCGCTGCCTCCTATCCAAACCCGCTTACAGTCACACCTGACATATCAACACATTAATACCTTGATTCGACGTAGCATTGGAAAGCGGGAATTACAAGTAAATTATTTATGGAGTCAGGAACCATTGATAATGGTAAAGATTATGGAGGAGCTCGTGGCTAAGTAATAACAGCCGCACGGGTCGATCCATCAGGTTAAGCTACGCTTGCCGGGGTTGGTCTGCGGATGGGTGACCATCTTTACATACCGAGACTCTTCCATGCCTCGGAAAGCACATTAAGCCGTTGGTCCCGGCTGCCATTTGTGAATCTTCGATAGTCGTTACGGGTCGTCAGAAGCCCCAGTCTGACAACCAGTCAACCCAAAGGACCAAGACCAAGGGTTATCGTATTGCCCAGTTACTGGGTTGTGGAGGTCAGATAGGCAGTCGGTCCATGTAAAATACTGGTATTCAGCTGCATCCGGTTAAACTGGAAGTCGACCCTAACATAGTTGGGAAAAGGCTAGGTAGATTGATTGGAGAGTAATTGTGTAAGTAAGAGTTACAAGCTTACATTTGTTTACAAATAATTCATTCCTCGAACCCTAATAACATCAAAAACAAGACATAAATACCTACAGCTGAACAATATTTTAAACAAATTACGATTCGAGGCCATCATTGTAAAGGTAAATCCGCTCTAATTACTAATTAAGGCACCAAGTCTCCATAATGTCCTGCCATTTACTTAGTAACAGAAGCCAGGGTATTTTTATAGCGCATAAAGATAGTAAATTAGTACCTACATAAACCACAAATTTAAATTCTAGTAAACCCTTAAAGGGGATCGGTTTACGTAGTTTTAAAGGTCAGTAGGCCTACCACGAACGTGCGGAGTGAACGTATCGTGAATTCTAACGATTTTAAAATTGAAAATACCAATTTCACACATCATAATATTTATTTATTTATTTAATACTTTAAGCACACAAATGTACGAGGCGGATTTAATGCCGTAGGCATTTTCTACCAGTCAACCTTTGGGTGATGCAGAGACAAACAGTGGTAGGTTTATTTAGTTTTAAGACTTTATTCATATCTATAGGGACTCGTGGCTAAATAATAACACTCTCACGGTCGAGCCGTGACCATCTTCAAGGTTAAGCAACCTTTGCCAAGGTCAGTCAGTGGATGGGTGTCCATCTTTAGAACCCTGACCCCTCCGTGTCTCGGAAAGCACGTTAAGCTGTTGGTCTCGGCTGTCATTTGTAGAGTTTTGACAGTCGTTACAGGTCGTCAGAAGCCTGAAAGTCTGACAACCAGTCTTACCAAGGGTACTAATCGTGTCACCAAGTACTGGGTTGTGGAGGTCAGACAGGCAGACGCTCCATGTAAAATACTGGTATTCAGCTGCATTCGGTTAGACTGGAAGCCGACCCTAACATACTAATGATGGTGATAATAAATTGTAATTTTCGCAAAAATTCAAACCAAAATGCTATAGGATAAATTTATTGTATTTTCGTTTCAAAAATCATTGGATTTATATTTATGTGTCGCGCTTTCGCGATAGGACGTCTGCGCTCACGATCAATACGTGTTTGTGATTTGAAACAAAATTAAGCGCTACTGGTTTGTCGCAAAACCTGGTTGTGTGACTAATTTTAGAAGCTTGATGATTTGATTAATTTATTGAGTCCAATTAATAGTCTGTAATAATAGCTCTTGCATGGTTGGTTGGTGGTACATAAAGTTGATTGCTAAAAAAAATATGGTTAATATAAGAAAAAAATATGAGTAAGGCTTCCTGTACATACATGACGCCGGCGTCGGACCGCATGTTTGTCTAACGAATGAGTGCTATCTTCTTGTTCCGTTTTGGAAAAATTTCAGAATATCTCAGAATGAGTGTAAAATCTACGCGGCGCGCGCGGTGCGACTCCGGCGTCACAAGAAACTTAAGGCGACGCTAACAATACATTTTATTAAAACAGTTTAGTTAAACTATGCAATCTAGGTATTATTCGGGGAAGTCATTCCCCGAAGGACGAATCTTAGGAAAGTCTCCGTTAATCGTCTCTTTGGAGTATTTTTTGCAGGAATTTCTCTTAACTATCCTTAGAATTACTTTAGAGCCAAAACTTTTCCGCCAAACCTCGGCAATCAAAGTCCAGCGGAGTAATCGCGTATCACACTTACAACAACATTCATTGCGTCATTACTATTAACATTGTCGTGCAAACGAATTTTTCGCACATACCTATGAAGCAATGAATTGCCAAATTTCCCTCAAAATCTTTCGGAGTTTCATGTGTCATTCAATTGAGGTGCAGAATTCCTTCGTAATAGCCTCTAACGCGACTTAAATTAACCAACGGAACCTTTCCTATAAGCTTACAACACGGTTCCAACAAGTTCTTAAACAAGGCATTTAATTCAGTAGCGGTACTAGCGTGTAAACTTGACGACAGTAGTGGCTTCGAGTACCTGATATTGTGGGCTAGACGAGTCGTCAACTTAGTAATCAATCGAGCTAGGGTACCTATAGAGATGTTGACTGAAACATTTTTTTTTGTCCGTCAGATTAATCATTAAAAAATATTGGACACGTATTTTTTTCTTTTTTTCAATTTCAGTTGAAATTTTCAAACAGATGATGTTTCTGTCGCCGCTATAACAACAAAATACAAAAAAAAAAAATTAAGAGTGCTCCCATACAACAAACGTGAGTTTTTTGCCGTTTTTGTAGATAATGGTACGGAACCCTTCGTGCGCGAGCCCGACTCGCACTTGGCCGGTTTTATTTTTACTTAAGTAATCTTAATATTACGGCAATACATTGAGTTAAAATATGGCATGACGTCACTGATCGGAAGATTTTATACTGACTTGTGACGTAGCGAGCACTTTAATGCGTTTTATCTAGATCATTTTTTATTAATACGATAAAGCTAAAAATACGTGTCTAATATTTTTTTATTATGTGACTGACATAACATCTATTGGACATTTTTGTGCTCATGACCGTTGTATTTATAGTTTACTTTGGAAGCAACAGGAAGCAATGTCCGTCTAGAACCAAAACATAACTCAGACGGTTCTTGAGGTAGCTAGACGGTGCGGGAGGGGTGACAGTTGTCACAAGTTGACGAATCACTGAGCTCTCGCATCACGACACCACACCCCCTCCCACCCGCGCTACTGCCTCAGTAACGGTCTCAGTTAAGTAGTCGATTGATTAGATAGATTGCCAACACCCACAACATAAAGATACAATCTCAAATTATCCATAAAATCACTGCAGGAAGTAAAGAATCTTAAGTAATATCCTTCTAATCAAAACGAACTCGTTTTCAACGTGTTACAAACTAAAACCTAAGGGATCGTAATCACGAGCTCATTTGCTAACAGACAGTGTAATAAGGCTTAATAGATAACTTGTGGATTTGTGGTACGGGGGATAAGCTAAAGCGGAAGCGCTTTACTGTCATTGACGATCTCAAACCAATTAAACAGCCAAAACTACACCTCCGCTCTGTGTGCATACACACTCACACGCACACATTTACAACCGTTGACAATCAAACTACACCTCACTAAGTGCACACATGTTTACGAAATCGGCCTCACGTTACTGTTAACAGCGCTCTGTCTTGGTTTTTTATTTGGTCTGAGTTGACGATATGAAAATAGCGAACATAGGTACAGTAAGGGAAATTAATAGCCTTCGTCAATTTTCCGTGTTACAGCATTCAATTGTCAAATTTCAGTTGTGATTAGAATATAGTACGGACAATATGGTTGAAAGCAGAACAGGGGCCGAACGGTTCTGGAGTGGCGACCGCGTATCGGAAGACGTAGCGTTGGAAGGCCCCCCATAAGGTGAACCGATGACCTGGTGAAGGCCGCGGGAACGCGCTGGATGCGAGAAGCACAGAACCGGTGAAAATCGCGGTGCTTAGGGGAGGCCTATGTCAAACAGTGGACGTCTTTCGGCTGAAATGATGATGATGATGATGAATAGGGATGATGACCAAAATTCAAATGTTCGAACAAATAATGTTTCCTAACTTTTAGCAATCATTTTGTATAACCACTGCAACCTAGTCACAAATTATTTTTCTTGGTAATAAATACGGTATCTTAGAAAACTCAAGTGACTTTTACGATATCGACACTACTGGCCAGCAGGTGGAATTTCTGTAACTGAAGATACATCCACCAATACTTAAACCTCACGCATAACGCATAAGCATACATTCCAAAACTTAACAAACAGTCCTCATACACCTGCCTTTCCGATAAACTTGTCCCCACTATATCTCAGGGTCCACTATAATGAGAACTATAAATACTGCATAGGTACAGACTCCGGCGCATCCCCTACGTTGTACATTAATCGGCTTATCTGTAACGAGTCGGCACTCGCAATCTGTCTCGGCGATTATATCCGAGATGTGTTACTACCGGTTCTCGGTATGGCTTCTTTTTTTTTAAATGGCTTATTTGCTTCGTATAATAATTAACAAAGCAATTATTATACGTCCTTTTTTTCATTTTTCTAGTTTTCATAACAATTGCAATATCTTGTCAAACCAGGTGGACCCTGGCAATCAATCTGCCTAGCCTTTTCCCAACTATGTTTGGTTCGGCTTCCAGTCTAACCGGATGCAGCTGATAACCAGTATTGTTTATCGAGCGACTGCCTATCTGACCTCCACATCCCAGTAACTGGGTAATACGTACCTCTTGGTAAGACTGGTTGTCAAACTTTCGGGCTTCTGACGACCCATAACGTAACGTAAGTCAAAGATCCACGAATGACAGCCGGGACTAATAGCTTAACGTGCTTTCCGTGGCACGTGGATGTGTGACCATCTTTACATGCCGAGACCCCTCGTCTCGGTATGTAAAGATAGTCACACATCCACGGACCAACCCCGGCAAGCGTAGCTTAACCTGATGAATCGACCCGTGGGGCCGTTATTACTTAGCCACGAACTCCCTGGAAATAGCTGGAATTAATACTTCAAGCAGAAAAAGAGTGCCGTTTGACAAACCGTTAAAAAATAAAACAACAGTTTAAAAAAAGAATACTAGTAGGGGACAAGCACAAGCGATGCGTTTTCAAGCTCATCACTAGGGCACAAAGCACGCGGCAAGCTTAGCTTTAATTGCTCTAATCTAGCACTATCTAGACTCTTTCTTCGCTTGTTAGTGTTAGAAACACGAGATAAAATCGAGATATAATTATTTAATTATAACAGTAGGTAGCACAAAGGATTGACACCAACTTCGAGGAATTTTTTAATAGGAACTAGTTGAAATATGTTCTGGCTCGGCAAGCACGCCAAGCTGTTGTTCTAATTTTGTGAACATAGATTATGTCAAGATGTTAAATCGTTTTCTTCGATCTATATTTATCACTACATAATTATTATAAAACAAAGTCCTCTACCGCGTCTGTCCGTCTATCTGTTCGCCATAAACTCAAAAACTACTGCACCGATTTTCATACTGTTTTTACCAATGGATGGAGTGGTTCTCGAGGAAGGTATGTAATAACCGATATCAACGCTAGTTAGGAAGCGAAAAGCTAGTTAAGGTACATATAGAAAATGTACAAAATCCTTCCATGTCTCACCTTCATGTATACCCGGCTGTCATTCGTAGCTATCTTTCTGCCTAGTCTCTTTATCTTTGACAGTCGTTACAGGTAGTCAGAAGCACGAAAGTCTGACATCAAGTCTTACCAAGAGATTATCGTATCACCCAGCAATTGGCTTGAAGACGTCAAAATAGGCAGTCGGTCCATGTAAAATACTTGTACTCTGCTGCATTCGGTTAGACTGGAAGCCGACCCCAACATAATTGGGAAAAGGCTAGGCAGATGATGAGTTCGAATATGTTCGTAAAGTAATATTCCGACCGATATATTGACCGTGACGGATTAGAATCTGGAGCAGAACGGTCAAATGGCAGATACATTGAGGATTATTTTGAATGATAATAATTTTTGTTGTGTGTTATTAATGCTCGTGTTGTACCTTGTTATTACAAGGAGCTCGTGGCTGAGTAATAACAGCCGCACGAGTCGATCCATCAGGTTAAGCTACGCTTGCCGGGGTTGGTCCGTGGATGGGTGACCATATTTACAAACCGAGACTCCTCCGTGCCTCGAAAAGCACGTCAAGCCGTTGGTCTCGACTGTCATTTGTAGATCTTTGACAGTTGTTACGGGTCGTCAGAAGCCATGTTACCCAGTAACTGGGTTGTCAGATAGGCAGTCACTCCACGTAAAATACTGGTATTCAGCTGAATCCAGTTAGACTGGAAGCCGACCCTAACATTTTTGCGAAAAGGCTAGGCAGATGACCTTGTAATTACGACTTGGCACAGTGAGGTTGCTAAGTGTGTCTGCACAAAGACAACGTGCATAGTCAAGCTTCTGATGAATACAATCCTGGGCGTGCAATAATGTACTACAGAGTATAGCTCTGGTCTTACTGCCATAGCATATTCAGACTATAATGTTCCCACTGCTGGGACACAGGCCTCCTCTTTCTGTGAGAGGGAGTGAGCCGTAATCCACCACGCGGGCCCAGTTATTGGATGTCACATGTCTTCGTTTTTTTTTTGTTCTTGCTAGGGCAGTGGTGATGAAACAATTTACACAAAGTAAAGTGCCTGCTTGGGTTCGAACTAGTGATGGGCGTTGAATCAACCGTTGATCTCCTCTGTTTATAAATCAACTAGTTGAATTCGTCAACGACGTTGACTCGTTTAATATTCAACTAAATTCGAGAACGCAAAGGCAAGTTAACGCAACGAACTGAGCAAATTAAAAAACTTCCGTTGAAAATGATATCATAGTAGATGTAGCTCAGAGTCTCAGAGAATAGTTCAACTCGTTGAACGCGCAGCGTTGAATAAAAACCGTGGAATGAATTAACTTTGTATGTTGACATTAACGATTAACTTTGTAAGTTGACAGTAACGATTAACTTTATAAGTTGACATTAACGATTAACTTTGTAAGTTGACATTAACGATTAACTTTGTAAGTTGACATTAACGATTAACTTTGTAAGTTGACAGTCACGATTAACTTTGTAAGTTGACATTAACGGTTAACTTTGTAAGTTGACATTACGAATACCTTTGTAAGTTGACATAACTGCACGTTAACTCGTTGACAAATTTAACTAGTTGTTCAACTAGTTGACGAACGTAAATCAACGTTGACATTTCGTTAACGGAAAAACCGTCAACGACCCATCGCTAGTTCGAACCCATGACCGCTACTGGTTAGTCGTGGCCGTTATCACTGGGCTAATTTATTTGTCTCAGCAATGGCAACGCGGCAGCAATCACTTCGACTACTTCAGAGGGCCTAGACAAGTGACAATCGCTTAGAAAGCGTTTCATATCTCTACAACGACTTTCAACAGGATTGACATCGATAGCTTATGTCAGTCTTATACATTTTTGCCTTTTCCATCATCATTATCGCTGATAGAATATCACTTTGTCTAAGGCCTCAGGTGTACTGTGGGTTTGTTGGCCATCCAAAAGTATAAAAAAATAACCATTGAGACTGATATAATATGATATAATGATGAGAAGTTAACTACTTTATGTGTATCATCATGTTTATATATAAACATGCTGATTAATAACACAACTTTCTTCTTTAAACATCTACAAGTACTGACTGAGGGTGAGATCACAAACATAATTAAATAGATTGGGTTAACTTACCTATACCAGCTGTCACACTTCATTGTAATCATTTTAACTATTTATCTTATGAAATTAAGTTGCTTTCATTTAAATATATTATTTCATTCCAATTTAAAATTAAAGTGTCAATGCTAAAAACCTAAAAGAAGCAGGAATGAACAATACCGGGAACGTTTTTCGTTTCACTATAATTCTACCAAGGTCACATAATCCCTTCATAAGCTGTGACAGCCGGGACTTTTTAATTTTACCGGTTTGTGTCGTCTGTGAAATTGACGTAAATGTTCTGTGATTGTCATGTCATTAATGTCATTTGCTTGTGATTAATTGTGAATGATAAGCCTTGTGTTTTGTTATTGTCCAATTTTCGTTATTAAGTTGTTATTTGTTAGGTACTGTTTTGACTATGTTCGATCTTAATGTCTCCCAAGATAAAGAGAATGAAGTAAACTCCACTGCGCACTGTAGAAAAGCAAACTGTCATCAATATTTTTAAGCAATTTAAGGAGTCCTGGCCTGAAGGAACTCTTTGTTATAAGACTGAGATGATAAAGAAAACCGCAGAAGTTGCCGGTAAGGATGATTAATAAAATTATTACTATACAAATGTTCGAAAGTAACGTGCATTGTGATAAAACATTTATAATATAATAATATTTTCTTATTTATAGGTGTATCTCGGGCTACTGTGTACAATATACTCAAAACGTACAACAAAGAAGGTCGCCTGCAACCTCCCCCCGCCAACGGAAGCACATGAAACATAATGGTTTTGACGATATGACATTTAGGGGAATACGCAGGAAAATTCGTAGTTGCCCACCTTGGATAAGATATTGAAAACAGTTAATAGTGATGTGATGGGTCTCTGCCAGATTTCAAGAGAAGCAGTTTGTAAAGAAACATTAAAGTTCACTTATATCAAATGGAGCAGAAAAAGTGTACTCATAGACAAGCACAAGATCGTCCTATGGAGACTAAAATATCTTCATTAAATAAAAAGGCTAAGGAATTAAGGAAGAAAAATATATTATTCAGATGAGACTTTAAATGAAGGTCACTTCTAATATTTCTTAACAATATTTATGCACCATGCAGTGAATGCCCCTCGTGCATTCAGTAGTATTATGATTTTGTACAATTAAATAAAAAAGTACAACATAATTTCATTAATTTGTTTTGTGAATATTTTAAATTAATAAACTTTAATCATACATACAGGTCACACAAAAAGTTTAATATGGCATGACACCACTATTAAGTCCTCAAAAGAAGCACATCGGACAGGTCCACTGGTTTAAAGAATACAACGGGAAAAGGAAGGGGGCTTATCATTGTTCATATTGGTATGTACTTGATTTACTTGCTTTTGCTTTTAATACATTTTGTTGTCCTCACCATTAACAAATGAACACCCATTGTCATTGACTATTAATTAAGTAATATTATTGTATTAGGAAGTAACACATGCAAAGCGAACTAAAAGTTATAAATGTGGTTGCTACTCTATTATAGTATACTAGCTTTTGCCCGCGACTTCGTTCGCGTGGAATAGTGACTTCCGGCAGATTTTTGGTTTTACCCACATAGTTCCCGATCTCGCGGTATCTCTTCAAAAACGAAATGTGGAAGATATTCTAGGGAACTCTTCAAAAATCAACATAATGAGCTCTGCGTTTGAATTGAAGATATGTATACTCACTTAGGGCATTAAAGCCGTTATTGCCGATCGAAAAAGGCGAAACTGTTATTTTTCCCTTATTTTCAAAATATTATTTTGATTTAACGGAACCTATTTTGAAAACAACCACCAGACAACCCAATAAATAAACCTTTTATTTACCAATTTTAAATTTACGAAACGATCATCAATCCATTATTCCACGACAGTACCGAAGCGCTCGGCCGATACCCAACCATGCGTGTAACGAAACCATAGCGCGATCTATTTCGATCCCAACGCCATCTATCGAGCATAGTGACAACTCGGATTATTTATCTATACTCCGTTCGGGCATTTTCTTTGTACTAAAAGTTTTATTATATTGATATTATTTTTTTCATACCTTTTTACTATTTATTTACTTTTTTCAGTGAATTAAAACAATAACATGAACCGAACTCGTGTAACGATCGACACCATTGCGCGATCACCAACTCGACATATAGTACTAATAGAATTATCTATACTCAGTTAGAGCATTTTCTATGTACTAAAAGTTGTATTATATTATATTTTTCATACCTTTTTACTATTTATTTACATTTTTCCGATGAATTTTCAGTACTGAATTGATGCCGACTCTTGACCAATAGATGGCGCTGTATGTCCGGAATAAATTTTATTTTTTATTTTATTTTTTGTAATAAAAACTATCCTATGTCCTTTCTCAAGTTCCAAACTATGTCTGTACCAAATTTCACACAAATCGGTTCAGTAGTTTAGGCGTGAAGCAAAGACAGACAGACAGACAGACAGAAAGACAGACAGACAGACAGACAGACAGAGTTACTTTCGCATTTATAATATTAAGTTTGGATGTAATAAAAACTATCCTATGTCCTTTCTCAAGTTCCAAACTATGTCTGTACCAAATTTCACACAAATCGGTTCAGTAGTTTAGGCGTGAAGCAAAGACAGACAGACAGACAGACAGAAAGACAGACAGACAGACAGACAGACAGAGTTACTTTCGCATTTATAATATTTTTACTATTTACTATTTACTATTTATTTACTTTTTTCAGTGAATTAAAACAATAACATGAACCGAACTCGTGTAACGATCGACACCATTGCGCGATCACCAACTCGACATATAGTACTAATAGAATTATCTATACTCCGTTAGAGCATTTTCTATGTACTAAAAGTTGTATTATATTATATTTTTCATACCTTTTTACTATTTATTTACATTTTTCCGATGAATTTTCAGTACTGAATTGATGCCGACTCTTGACCAATAGATGGCGCTGTATGTCCGGAATAAATTTTATTTTTTATTTTATTTTTTGTAATAAAAACTATCCTATGTCCTTTCTCAAGTTCCAAACTATGTCTGTACCAAATTTCACACAAATCGGTTCAGTAGTTTAGGCGTGAAGCAAAGACAGACAGACAGACAGACAGAAAGACAGACAGACAGACAGAGTTACTTTCGCATTTATAATATTAGTTTGGATATAAGACCTATTTCTAGCAGTGAAATTATATGGGTACGGAAAAATTGACTTGTAATTATTGTATTTCACAGGATCAACTGAAGGGTTTTTAACGGATGCTGCATTAATATTTGATGCAAAGAAAGTTGATGGAGATTACACTCCGAAATGAACGCATTTATTTCCTTTATTCTTAATTAAACTTATATCACCATTTGATCGGTTGTTACATTTATTTGTTTTGTTGTAATGTATGAAGATGCAATAAAGCATAATTTAAAATAAAATAACTTTGATTTCGTTTATCTAATTATTTAGTAGACTGTCTTAGATTTATCTAAAAAAGTTATAAATTAACTTTGAAATAAAAGGTTTTGCATTCCTCCTTCTACAAGCCTCTTTTTTCTAATGCTATAATAAATGGAGTATAGTGACATCCGATCCTCAATTTGTGAAGTGATCTCACCCTCACCATATCCCAACCCTTCCCAGATTCTCATCTCTGCCCCGTTCGGAAGCTGTGTATATTAAATGTATGGCTATCTGTTTGTAATATTTTGATTAATGTGTTCATCCTTAAAAATTGTGATATAGCGAGTTGTGCAAAGTGCAATCTGTACTCTTATGGAACTTATTACCTACCTCTTAGTTATTGGAAGGTCTTCTTCCATAATGTAACCACTGAAGAATTCATTCTCTTCCCAATATTTTGATGTCTCTCAAGATATTTCTCGCATACTTAGCTCAAAGGAAATGCTCGTATCCTTAAAGGATTCAGTTCAATGAACCGACTGAATCCGTTTGAGCCGATTGACCCTTGAAGCCTGAAGCCGTTCAGGTGAAGTAAGTATTTACTTAAGTAAACTTCCTAAGAGGCGGGTCATAAAAAGGTTTATGTTCTTACACTTAACCAACTACGCATGTGGTAAAGGTATTTTGATTTGGAGATTTGGCCCTTCACGTCCACGACAATATCGTGAGAAAACCCGGTTTTAAATCACCAATATGCATAAGTAAGCATGATTGATGGTTAGTTCCAAGAGTAAAAATGTTAGGAGGCCTTAGACCTGCAGAGTTATAATAATACTAACTGCACTCCTCGGTTTCACCCACATAAGTCTCGATCCCGTGGGAATATCGAGATAAAAAGTATTATATATGTCCTAATCCATTCAGCCGTTTTAACATGAAACTCGGTTTCGCATTAACCGTATAGTTCGGAACCGCCCCCGAAAGGACCCGAACACACAAACCTCCGCCGGCTCGGTAGCGGGTCCTTTGGGACCCCAGAATTACCACAAACGACACCCTATCCGATTATGGAAATATTGAATGCTACCCATCAAATCTTATGAATGTGCGTTAATTATGAGAGTTGGATAAAAACTCATTATGTTTACGCCATTAAATCTTTCATATTCAGCGTGCAAGTTAATTAATTCACCTATATAAAATTCAAGACTGTAAATACCATAATCGCCATTTTGATGACAGTGGTGGTCGAGGCTAAAAAACATAAAAATTGGTGATTTTGAACATCCATACCCCACCACAGGGGCAGTGATTAATACATCATTTAATTATTTGACGAATTCATCCATTGTTCAAGTTAAATAAATAGTGGTAATGAAGTTTTGTGTTTTCCAAAGACGAAGTTTCGCGCCAATCGTGCGTGTTTTCATTTTTTCTTGTCACGAATATCACTCATACACATGCAGATTCGATTTAAAATGTGACAAATATTATTCAAAATATTATATACAACTAGAAAATGTCCAAATCTTAACATAATATACGAACACAGGTCCAATAACACGTATTATTCATTACCACTACTGAAAATGTTTTCAAAATCGCCGACCATTATACTTTTTTTTATTGTAATGATGTCCGAAAACGATTATGCCAAACGATTATTTTTTAAATTTCGTTCTTCTCGATCAATTAATATGTCGAATATAAGAAATCGATACTTTGAAATTGAAATAAAACAATAAATACGTTAAGCACTGGTTAAATTAATAATTTATACTTTCCTAATGTTATTTTAATCGTTTTTCGGTCATTATATTGAAACCTATAAATTCTATTAACTCAATAGACAGGACCTTATGGCCGGGCTAGGTACTTCATCTTTTGAATTTCGCGCCGGAATGTTTATATAAGTGAATTTAAAAACGGAATGCGCTCGCTGTTCAAAATTATTTTAATATATTGGACAATTATTTATAGTGGATTTTATTTTTTATACTCTTTTCTGATAGTTTGCTACAGAATGCCCAGTATACTTTTTAGGTAGGCGTAGGCTTAACAAAATTTTGTTTGGTAATGGTAATAAATTAATTCCGCAAACGCTTTTACATAACGTTACTATTTTATTTTAGTTGTATGAGCTTGGTAGTTTTTGTTTTTATTAGGTTACTTTAGTAGGTACTAGAAATTGTTTTTTTGTGGTAGTTTACCAACGAAATTTAAGAAACTGACCAAGTCTTTGTCAGACCACGCACAAAAGGGTTGCGTAGTTGGGATGAACATATACGCATGCACATTACACAGTATTAATTTTTCGACTGCAAAAATAAGTTTGTATTTCTAGAAAATACTACGAAAAACAAAGTTAACTCTGCGGTTGTAACCGAAAATAACCCATAACTCATTGTTGAAATACGGGTTATTTTCGGTTACAATGGGTTATTCACTTTAAAAAGCAGTCACTTATAAGCATCTTATCATTTTAATTATAAGATCCAACAATGCTACATGCTTATGTGCATAGATCTTTTTTTCATCCCTCGATTGCATGTTGAGGAATGACACCCCTAATTATGTTTATCGTAATTTTACTAAACGATTTTTGGCGGTGTAAAGAATAAACCTTCTTCCAAATTTTCAACGATATAGTATAAATAGGTGTCCGAGTAAAATGCCTGTATGACCCATGATGTATGATTTGAACGGACGTGACGAAATAATTAAGAGGTCCCTTTTTTAAGGATTTTGGCTATCGAGTTTACAATCGATAGCGACTGATGTCTATGGTAATTTAATTTTAAAATACAATTACCCGAAAACCACACGACACACATGACAAAAACTTTTCGCAGCCGCCATCTTGGATTTACATTTTGACCTCACTATTGACTTTACGATATCACCATCACAAGCTATGAAAACGACAGAGATTAGGAAAAAAAAAATTGCAGCCACCATCTTGGATTTTCATTTTGACTAAATTCACACTTTCCCTTTCTTTCTCTTTTGCTATCAAATTAGAAGAAGACCGTCGCAAGTATGAACGCTTTTTCGAAAACTTTTTTTTAAAAATTTTCTGGTTTGGCCCCCCAAAAGTGACTATTTGCAAAATCCATTTATTTACGTTACACTTCCGTGTTTGGGTCACTAAAATGTATATGTGTTCCAAATTTCAACCTAATCGGTCCAGTAGATTCGAAGCAAATTGGCTGTGACAGACAGACACAAGACTCGTGTGACACGAGTGATCCTATATGAGTTTCGTTTTTTCATTCGGTCGTACGGAACCCTAAAACGTTACACCACTTTCCACAGTGTACGTGTATGTACTTATTACAAAAATTAATTTAAAAAATAAAATAATTAATGAAAAATATACCAAAGAGTTTTTATTCAGTTTCTACAATTTTTAATCAAGTTTGATTATAACGAATATCGATTGAGTGCAACATTTGAATCGAAATGAGTGAAACAACAGTGAACTGAGTGCAACATTTGAATCGAAATAGAAAAATTGGGTGAACGGTAAGCACTAAGAAGTGTCACGTCGCACCAAAATTTTTGTTAATTTTTGTTCATATTTGATCGTGTTTTTTATCTAGTTTAAGTATGAATGGTAAAAGTAAGAATGCAGAAAGAATGATATTATCTTTATTTGGTCCTTTTGCATATTTTCAGCAAGAGAGAAGATTGTTTATGTACATATTTCCAGGGAATCTGAGTTGCCTACTTTTTGAATAGGTGTATTTATACATATTTTATACAACTTTCGCAGTCGACTGACGCGGTTTGACCGACCTCAACATATAATTTACGATATTTACCACAAATTTATTGTATAAAATAGATGCGGTAACATACTTTTTTTTAATAAATTCGAATGCTGAAAGTTCATGTAAATTCCTGATTTTCATGACGGAATTCGCAACACCCCGTCGAGTTAGCTGATGTGTCACGTGTCAAAATCTTGTCGAGCAGAGAGGTTAACCTCCACAGAACACACGGATTAGTGAAAGTATTTTTACAAAGTGCCATAAGTGATAAATAAGGATATTGTGTGAAGACACGTCGATATGATTTATCACACCTAGATTACCTATTATAGGTACTTATAGAACATTGTTATGATAATATCAGTTAGGATTATCTTAGATCTAGTGATGCCACTGGTCCATCGAAAGACTCTGTCTCCTACATCTACAAAACACTTTATCATCATCTGCCTTACCCATCCCCCGGGGAAATCTATGTTGGGGTCGGCTTCCAGTCTAACCAGAGGCCCTGGATAAAGTGACATTCTATCAGAGATAACGATGATGGAAAAGGCAAAAATGTATAGGACTTACATAACCTATCGATAAGCTTATGTCAATTCTGTTGAAAGTCGTTGTAGAAATACGAAACGCTTTCGAAGCGATTGTCACTTGTCTAGGCCCTCAGATGCAGCTAAATATATTTTACATAGAGCGACTACCCATCAGACTTCCATAACCTAATTACTGGCTACTGGCTGTTGACAGACTTTCGGGTTTCTGACTACCCGTAACGAATCTCAAAGATCTACAAATCCCAACAGAGATAACGAGGTGTTGCCAACCAAGATTACTATAATCATCGGTCACCCTCAGTTAATCCCAACCGCTATCCGTAACACAAACAAAGTTAAACTTTGCAGTCAGCATAAAATTAATTAGGTAACAATTTTAATGAGCAAGCTATCTTGGACGACTTAAACTAATACCATTTTTATGTTACTCCTATCTCTGTTACACATAGTTAATTTAGGATCACGCTTTCTGGTCACGGCGGTGTGGTGAAAGTGACCACCTTGTCTTGACGCCATTTTTTTTTAATTTTTAGTGTTCCGTGAATTAGTTTGTATACTAATAGACAATGGTGGACCTAACTGTTAAAGAATTTGCGTTTCGGATGGTGGGAATCGAGATTATGATTAATAAGGAAAATAATTGAACGTTATGGAAATTTGAAACGGTGGTTCACAGGGAAACTGAAACTTAGAAACCTTTGGGTACCGGACCGATAACCAAGTAAATTATAAATAAAAAGTACTTTTTAACTAATTCTATTAGCGAAAATATCAACAGTAAGATTAATATGTCAATTAATACTCAACAGTAGGTATAATTATATTTTATAAAAATGGAATCGTAAAATTGAATGAGAATGAAGTTGTTTATTACGGAAATGACGAAATATTTTAAGATTCATTTTTTTAACAGAGTAGCGATTATTATTGTTTTGTCATTATTTTAAATACAGTGTTTTATACGTACCATTTTATAACAATTTATGTTTCTTATCCCGCATTATGTAAGTTTTTATGAAAAAATAGTTAAAAATTAACGCTCTCTCGAAGAGGCTATACTCTCTAGAGTACAGAAATAAAAACAAAAAGAGTTGTTTTATGCCAAATTCATTCACACATTCACTGAACTTCCCGGTAAATATTTGCTAAAGCAATAAATTTCTTCATTGTGGTCTCTAAGAAAAGGGTCCTATAGATAACGATCCTTACATGCTCCGCGAGCTATTGTGAGGCATTCTTTCATAAAACTACGATGGAGTAGTTAGAATGGAGTACTCACTAATAAATAAAACAAGGTGAAATTTTATTCGTTTTAATCCTCTTAAAGGGTCATTGTACTCATCATTATGAACAACTTTCTCTATGGAACCAACTCTGAAATCGCGGAAAAAAATTAGCTGTTTCCTACATTTATGTGCCCATAGCTCGTCAAAATGTAGGGAACAGCTGATTTTTTCGGGATTTCAGCGTTGATCCCGTAGTGAAAGTTGTTCATAATGAGTTGATTAAAACGAATAAAACACCCTGTGTAATGCCAAGTAAATTAACCTTTGTCCTACAGGAGATAATTGCAACAGGCTCGGCAATATTCGCCTGTAAGAATAATGAATTCAGTAGCAGACTCAAAGCAGGATAACCATTTATGACCAAAACAAACTGCTGCTTTAAATTAAAAACGGGGAATGAATTCAAAATCTAGGTCAAATGCACTTTAAAATGCACCTTGTGTAGTTTTTGCACATTATCGTTTTGGTTAGGGTATACCAATATAGGCGAGCGGTCATCCTCCTTTTGAGTTATGTCCACATGGTGCTGGATGAAAGAAAACAAAGAAGAAAGGGTGTATACTTTGCCCAAAACCATAGCTTACCACTGCCAACACGAAAAAAATCAGTTGCA
This sequence comes from Lithophane semibrunnea, assembly GCA_947363905.1. NCBI lineage: Eukaryota > Metazoa > Arthropoda > Insecta > Lepidoptera > Noctuidae > Lithophane > Lithophane semibrunnea. Next base: position 14,693,919 of record OX376197.1, on the reverse strand, counting down.
TCTTACATAACCTACTAGTTTCACAATTTCTGCTGAAAGCGATTTACAAGTTAGCGCTCCATTTTATACTCCACGTTCACGGCCCATATTTTACGGAATTAGAATCCCATTTATTTAAAGAACTCTCCATTAGACCGGCTTACCGGAACCGCTATACTTTATACCTATAATATTACCATGAGGTATAGCTTGTATATATTAATGTTGCTTTGCTCTAAATTCAGTGGTATTTAGGCTTTCCGGTCTTTTGTTTTAAATGGTAGGTAATTTAAACGACATTAAACGATTTTAGGCTATTAGCACAGTATAAATAAGTAACAGTATTCTATCTTCATAGAAAACGGAAGTTACGACGCGCTTCGAAATCTAAGTTCGCGGCAGTTCCGCATGGACGCGGAAGGATTATATACCGAGCGGCCGTAGATAAGAATTTCAAGGTCGCTGCTGAGATATAATACTGCTGCATATCTATTCTGTGCTTTTAGCGTACCTACTACATAAAGGTACTTATGTATGAATCTAGTGGAAAAACGATGTAAAAATATGTTTAGAATTAATAAATCCCTTCGAAATATCTTTTCCCCAATATCATTGTGCTCAGTGTAAATTAATTAATGAACTAAAAAATGAATAATATATGTTATATACATTTTATGAATGATATATGTTATTTGACTTTTAGTGTAGGTTATTTCAAAGTTTCAGTGATAAAAAACACAGGCGTAAATGAGAATTCGATAAAATGATCAAGGTGTGTATGCTATTGTTAAACACGTTACATTGTTTTTGCAGATTATTTTCTTAATTAGCGTATACGGAACACTTGATTAAATTACTGTTCGTGCTCACAAAACTTTTTTTTAATGAACATTATTGTTACAACCGCCCCTATTACATGTGTAGTGTAATAATAATTATAGTAATTGCACACATTATGCGTCTTTTTCTGTCGTATTACGACCTCTTCAGTTCAGACAATAGACTGAGTGAAGAGCAAAGAGATTGCGTAAGTATTGTCTATGGTCTTATGAGATTTTAAATGTGGAACATTAGACGAAAGTTGCACAATTTTATTTTTTTCTTACAGTCATTACAGTACTTATGCAAATAGTTTGCAATACAGTTTTTACTAAATCTTGAAAGTATTTTTTTATGCCAGTTTGGAGAGCCGGATAGAAATCTGTGTAATTTTTGCTTGATTTTACCGTAATAGAACTGTTGTAAAAACATAGTTTCTCTATTGATTGTTCTTAATTCATTTATTTTATTTGATGGAGTTCGTAGTAAATCGTCGACGAATTCCGTTCAGAAGGAAAGCACATTATTATTATTTATTGTTAAACACAGATATTTAATTATTTTTTTATATTATAATTAATATTTAATTATATAATAAATATAATTAAATAATATTTATTTTTCGAAGTAAGTAGGATTTTTTTTTTTGCGATCTCTTTTATTTGCAAATTATCGCAAAAATGATCTTGATAGAAGAGCCGAACAACACGTCAATAGTGCAAAGACTGGGAATAAGAGGCAGAGACAAAGTGACATTCTATCAGCGATAACGATTATGGAAAAGGCAAAAATGTATAGGACTGACACAAGCTATCGAAAAGCTTATGCCAATCTTGTTGAAAGTCGTTGTAGAAATACGAAACGCTTTCGAAGCGATTGTCACTTGTCTAGGCCCACAGAATCACCACAATTCACCAATCCGACGCTCTAACCGTTGAGATAAGTAAAGGCTATATCTATAATATTCACAGCACGACAACAAAATGATTAGTAAGTACATTATACATAAAGGCTAGACCACATGCAATCATAAATTAGAATCAGCAATAAAATAAGGTTACATTGGACAGTTCCGTAAAACTTTCATTAAGTGACTACACCATGGCCCATGGTGGCCATGGTATCCCATAGAAATGGCGGCGCAATTATTCGTAGGAACAGTACAAATTACATATTTAATTACAATCTAACATCTAGCGAAACAATGAAAGTTCAGGAGAATTGCTAATTGGCCGTGATTATGTGCGAAGAGTTAGGAGGACTAGATGTGACATGGGATCGTATAGATTTCATTAGTCATTTAAGTCACTATCATTCATTTATTTATGATTCTGATAATGTATTAAAGTACAGCCCGGCCGTCGAGAAAATGCGTTGCTGACACGTCAGTTGGACAATTTCAAATAGTATTAAGGATCAAATTCGCAAAACACATTCGTTAGTATGAAATGACAGGTGTCAAGAACGCATTCTGTTTTTTGCGGCTTATCTACATCTATACTAATAATAATTAAAATTGAAGTGTCTGTTTGTAATGTCAAACAGCTTTTTACTAATGCATAAATAATTATGAAAGTCTATAAGGCACTTATAAGTACCAAAAGAACAATTTTTTTTTTGTCTGTCTGTCTTTCCGTTTGTTCCGGCTAATCTCCGAAACGGCTGGACCGATTTAGATGGGACTTTAACTGGCAGATGATAGAAAGATTTAATAAAATCCCACCAATCACTTGATCTAAAATCCACGGATTTTATCAAATCGGGTATAAATTCAGCCAGTTGTAGTGTGTGCACTTGTGTTACCTATATCTATTAGGTGACAAAAGACAAGGTCTGACTTTCTAGGTCAACCCGAACAACGACACTCATTAGATCTATTTTTCTACATCTTGTTCGTAATAAGACATCTTGTCTTGTACTTTTTCTAGAGCTCGGAACCAATTTATTTTGCTCGTTAAACGAACTTCCCTTTTATATTTTCAGTCTGTTTATTGCGTTTTTAAATTATAATTGGTATATGGCAGTGCTGGGGTTTCTTTGAAACCCGTCCAATTACAATTAATGTAGGTACCTACAGCAGAAAACGTTGCGAGAAAACTTCTTATTTTACGTTGCAAATGTCACAAGGTTTTCATTTTTTTTACTATAATATGCTTGCGACAAAATCAAAATCAAAATATTTTATTTCTCATAAGCCTAAATAGGCACTTATGAAACGTCAGAAGCTAAGTGCAAGGTTCCAATCGGTCGAGTATAATATTCATCTCCTCTTTGCCTTTTTAAACGCATTTAAGCGTCGTCCATTTTTTTTATCAGATAAGCCGCTATTTTCCATTTTGACTTTTATTCATGACGGACGCCAGCCTGCCTTGAAATCTTTACACAGCTACCAAACTGCCAACAAAAGTAACTTTAGTTGGCAGTACGCAAACGGTGTTTGCACGTAGCTCCCTTGTTACCCAATTTCAGCTGCATGCAGTGTATATTTGTTCTCCAGAGTGGGTGTTACTTGTTATACACTGGAAGCACACAAACTGTTCAAAGTTACAAAATCACTTAGGGCCTGCAATCAACACTTGTATCGCTGCCAAGTTATTCTGCACTGAAGTGTAGCAAAATCTGGGGAACAGGTACTGAGAGATGTTTTAGTGTAATAAATGTAATGGTTGTTCATGAAGGCTGGGCCATAGCGAAATTATTAGTTTGAACTTTAATATTTTACTTTTGTTGCTGATGAGAAAATATATTCGTTGGGTTACATTTGACTATCGACTTTGTTTCTTAGTATGGCCAGGCACAATACTGCCATTGTGCCTTTAGTAGACAAGCGCTTTTCGTATTTCTACAACGACTTTCAACAGGATTGCCGGTACAATACATTTTAGACATTTCCCTCTGATAGAATGTCACTTTGTCAGGCACGTCAGATCCGGTCGATGACTGTAAACTCGAAAATGTCAGTAAGCTTGCGAAAAATAAGAATTGTCATATTTTTTCAAATTAAACGGACTCAGAAAACGCGTGGATTTCATTGGTAACAAATAAGAAAATGAATTAAACAATCAGCGTTTTTTGAAAGCTTATTTTATTTTTGTCTAATAATTAATTATTATTTTATTTTCGTCAACGAATTACAATAACTTACCACATCCAGTCCCTCTACATCTGCTCCCCAGTTATCGTGTTCAGCGTCTGCTAGTAAGCGGCGCGTGCTCGCTATCAGCACATCGGCGCCGGCGCAGCGCAGAAAGCGGAGCTCGCTCGTAACTTGATACATTGAGGCTCATATGTTGCCGCTGTTGGGGAGATGAGAGTATGTTGGCTGGATTTAGGATTTGAGGAGGATGAGAAAGATGCCAAGCATGAGATGAGCTGGACTGGAATAAAGCTTGGTCCTTGACAGTTTTAAACAGAAAGAGGAGGAAGGACAGTAGGGAGGCATTTGAAAACACGTTAAGCCGTTGGTCCCGGCTCTCATTCGTGGATCTCTGTCAGACGTTTCGGGTCGTTAGAAGCCCGAAAGTTTTACAACCAGTCTTACAGTATCGTATTACCCAGTAATGGGTTGAGGAGGTCAGATAGGCAGTCGCTCCATGTAAAATACTGGTATTCCGCTGCATCCAGTTAGATTTCCTGGTTAGCCTTTTCTATAGTTGGGAATAGGTTAGCTGTGTCCCAACATAGTTGGGAAAAGGTTAGGCATGCAGTATGATTGATTCCAAAATGAACATGAATATATTCGAAATGGCTCTCGACAGTCATCGGCGCTAGTTGCTCCACAAGCTAGTGATTACCATCATCGAATTGCAATCGAGTCAATGTCAAGAGCATCGTAGCATTCTAGGGTTGCCGCATACCGATTTTGTTATTGGAAATGTGCAATCAACATAATTTTGTTTTTTCAGTATCTACCTATTCTGCGTTAGCAATTTATTTGTCAAACATGTAAACAAACACGTGTTTTAGGAAAAACAACTGTAATTCCTACACATAAGGTTCGGCTTGCGCTACAGCTTCATATTTTTTTGACTTTTTCAACGGTACTACGTAGTTATACAACGGTATAACTAGTCAGTCTAAAATCAACTTTATTTTTACTTTCATAAAGTTTATTTTTGTTTAATTGGAAACAACACCAATAATGGAAACAAGGGTTTAAATAGGCCTTACTTAGATGTTTAATTAGATTATTTCTAACAAATATTTTATGACGAGCGCTAATCCTGCTGACAAACTGTCACGCAGTTTTATAAAATGTGTAGAAGTGTTTGGTCCAAAATAAATTATTTATTTTTATTTTTACATATCATAACATCACGTCTGTATTCCCTGAAGGGTTAGGCAGAGGTGTACCTATTGTACACCCACATTTCGCCAGTTATGTTTTAGTCCTATGTAATAGGGGCGAGCCTATTGCCATCAACCGGGTACAAATCCAGACTCCTCGCTGCTCCAGAAAAATGCCAGATGGAAAAACCCAATAACACTGCCCGACCCGGGAATCAAACCCGGGAACCAGCAATAGCGTTTGCGGCTAAGCTACGCATTAGGTAATCCTATTTTGATGTAGAGCTTTATAGACTATCTGTAAAATCTATAAAATTTTGTCCAACTGAAACAAAAAACAATAATTTTCTGATGTTTGTTAAATGAAATGGTGTTTTATATTTATAACTTATTGCTCTTGGAAAATCGTTGAAAGATTTATTTAAATAGTGTACAACTAAATGGCAACCCTGAGCGTGAGTGCGCGTGCACACGCCATTTCCATCAACTAATTAAAGCATCCGCAACACTATTCATAAACGCAATGCTTTCTCTACGACAATCGCGTTCCATTCAAATATAAACCTTAGAACTACATAGTTAGCGTGGAAAATAGATTGTTGGTGAGTAATAAAGATTCAATTGAGATTTAAGGAAGTTAAGATTTAGATGTCACGAAAGTCTTCTATTTGTTTCTCTTAGTTGGAACGAGTATTTATGCGATTGGGGTACAAGATAGACGTTTGATTTCCTCTGAAATGGTTTTTCCGATATCTTTTGAACGGTATTGAAGTAAGGGTGGCCGTACACGGACTGCTTGCAGCAGTTGAGACCGACTGCTTGAAGCCGCGACCGCGCGGTGAACTATAGTCATTCATTCGCTGCTGTACACACGACTGCTCGAGCAGTCGCGACCGCTTCAAGCCGTCAACTGCATGACGAAATTCCATCGTGCCGTCGACCGCTCTTGAGCGGTCGCGGGGCATACACCGACTACTCGAGCCGTTGACTGCGCTAGAAGAGTCGACAGCTCTCCGACCTCGTCAGAATCCATGACTCGACTGCGGTAGAAAATCAACTCGAGCAGTCAACAACCGACCGCTCGAGCGGTCGGTGTACGTCGCTCAGCCGTTAACTGCTCGACAATCCGTGTACGGCCGCTCTAAGAGTGACGTAATCAATGATAGTACGCCAACGTTCACATTCACTTGATAGTACATCATTCAGTTTGTTAGTAACTCCTATCAAATCAAATTAGTTTACAAAGGAAATTGTGGTATGTTACAATTATTGGCTTGTAACAGACTCAGACTTTTACTGACTAAAACCCACCCGTGTTCCTTCTGTTGCCTGTCGCCAAGGTCCCGGTATCCCTTTCGGACTTTCCCGCAGCACGTTCAATGTATTGTGCACAGCATAATCAAACTTTGTATTAGTATGTAGGCTTTTCTTCAATAAACATTTATTATTTTATTTTTGAATACCCGAAATTAACAACAGGTGAAAAGTACTTTCAGAAATCAATATTTATTTACTTCATTTTTACTTTAACATACAACGGCAATCTTCCAATTACATCTAAAGATAAATAAGAGAAAAAACATGATCGTAATCCAGAATACAATCATTTTGTAGGTATGTTAATACAGTTCTTTTGAATAAACACAAAAAAACTTCACATATTTATGTTTTTGTTTCCATATCAAAAGAGGCATTTTACCCGCATATTACATTCTCCATCAGTCCCCGACTCCCTCCCAGGAGTGACAGGCTGTCGGCCTAAAGTCTGTTAATGACATGTGTCAGCTGATACGCTGGTAAGGGAAATATCAACATTTTTCGACGTCGGTAACAGAATATTGTATATTTTTTGAGGGGTAAAATGAGGCAGAGAAACATTTTTTTATCTCAAAAGTGCGTAAATTCTGTTAGGGGTCCCCGATACGATCAATTGCAAGTATTATACATGATGCGCAAATACCAAATGCAATTGAAGCGATTGACAATACAAATTGAGGGCAATTGATCAATCGCAAGTGATAATTTCGAGGACCCCTTAGGATTATTGTGGTTGTTAGATAGATAGATAAAACGTTTATTTGGTGCACACAAAAGACAGCACAACATACAAAAACACGGTTAAATAATAACTAATTACATTAATAAACAGCTGGGTGCCAATATACAATTTTAAAGAGAAACCATGGAGTTTCTTGCCGGCTCTTCTCCATAGGAAACGACCAATTGGAACCGTGCACCTAGCTTCTGACGTTTCATAAGTGCCCATGTAGGTTTATGTGAAATAAAATATTTTGATTTTGATTTTAAAACAATAAAAGAAACTAGACACAGTGATGACAATATTGTCTTTGACACAATTTAAAAAAAAACGAAACCTACAAAGTGCGGTGTGCGTCTCAACGTTGCACCAAATGGGAAAAATGGGTAAATGGGTAGGGTAATGTAAGTTATGTTGGGTTGTGTGTGAAGTGTGATGTGCGTTTCTGATACCGACCCATGTCTTTGTTACCACAAAACTGTGTTTATCAGTTGTTTAGTCCAAACACCTTCTAAAACTGTCATTTCTGTATGGAGAATGACATGAAACTGACATTAAACACACGTTGAACAAGTGTCTAAGTTTTTGTGGTAAGGCCCTGCATGTTTAATCATAACTAATCAAAACTAAGGTAAGTAGCCTTTTTGCATATTTTTTTATAAAAACTTGAACAATTGAGAGCTGATAAGTGAAAGCTGATTAATTGTGTAGGATGTTCAAAAAGCAAACTTCATTCCTGTTGCAACGTTTGTAGGATTAAGATTCCAAGTTATTAAATTAACGCAACGGCAACAGATTAAGTTCCTAAATACATGATTTCATTTAAGTACACAAGCTAGCAAAGCAGACATATTTAAAGCCGAAAGCGTGAACAACCGCTCCGTACATTAACTAACATAACATTTAATGTAATAATAAAGGCAGGACAGGAATATTAATATGGCGGTCGTTAGATGCCATATCCTCGTTCTGCGAGTAATGTCACAGATTTGGAAGTAAATGAAGTGCTATTAACACACTTATCTCCCACCAGTCAATCACCCAGAATCTAGCTCAATACATTGAGGAGATGTCAAGGGACGAAGACTCTAGCCATGGACTCGTCAGTGCTATATGCTAGGTATGAATTTAGTTTGCCAATAGTGAATGGATTACCAGTACTTTGAAATTAGAATCATGTTTGGCCACTTGAGGGACGAAATACTTACATTTAGACGTCGCGTTATATGAAGTTCTCAATCGGAAAAATTGGCGATCACTGTCACAGTTCGATGTAGCGCTTAGGATAAATAGATATCCTACCATATTTGACCTCAGTACGAGGAGAGTTTTTATATTTTTTTTAAATCACCGGTTGTCGACCACAACATTATTACTGAAATGTCCGACGAAATCTGCTGCTTTATTAATCCATCCTTATTCACTACACATGCTATGAAGAAGTCTGCAGATTATTATGATGTTATCTCCCACTCACACATACATTGTAACTTGTAACTCCATCTGCTACACATTCTGTGGCCAACGTTAACGAACAAGATGTTTTACCTCAACATTTGTCACAGAACATGTGTATAATTTAGGGATGATATTATAATGGAATGCGGTATTCACGAGGAATGCGACTCGGTACGGGGCCTGAAGCTAGTTATGTGGATACTATGTAGTATGTTAGTAAGGTTAGTGAGCTGTTTTAGTTTAATATTACGCGATTTAAGCGCGGTTAGCGGCTTAGTCATTTGAAGCCGTGGGATGGGTCGGTTTGAGGATGTGAAACAGTCGGTTAAGGTTGTTATTCAAATACCTGTGACAGAAGTTAAAGATAGTCAGCAGTTTCATGCCTGGAAAGTGTGACAACCAGTCTAACGTTAAATTATTAACAGGTACAGTCACGGACTTTAATTGATGAGCCACCTTCATACTTTTCAATTTTGCAGTTTCATACATTCACGAGATTACACGATTAAACACGAACTCAAGTCGCACGCTCGTAAAGAAGATGACAAATAAATTACTTTTAATCGGAAATAGTCTTATTCATAGAGGTTGACTAAAAAGTTCTCAATGATAAAAATAAATACAAAGTTGCATTAAGTTTATCCAATCTATTTGATACCGACCTCCTTTGAATCATAGCTCATTAACTCGATAATTCTGAAAACTTAACTGAAGACAGTGACAGTTGTCAGAGACGTTACTTTCGAACTTGTCGAAATGACTTTTAATATTTATCCGTACGCTAACGTTACTGTTGCTAGACCTGCAATTGGTTGACTTTGAGTAGTCACTCTGCTGTCAAGTTTGTAGTTCTGGCTCTCAGGTTAGCCAATCGGTAAAGATATGAAATATAATTTTCTTCTTCTAATACGAAGACATGTGACTTTGCGTGTCGGGACCCGAATAAACCCGATTTGCATTAAACGGCTAAAATACGAACAGTGCCAGGTGGCTCATCAATTAAAGTCCGTGACTGTACCATTTCCTTACGTGTGAAATATTTATAATTAAATGCATGCCATATTGACAAAAGATTTCAGTACAAAGTGTACGGAAAAAACTATAAACAAAATTCATCGTTCAAAATCTTTGTCAAATATTTTAATCAAAATCATGAAAACCGGCAATCGAAATGGTGACCTATGTCGCTGATTTCATATTAGGACAACTGTACCCTAATTGCGTAATACACGATTAATCAGAATCTGAATCGGATTGAAACAAATTACTAATCCATTGCTTCATAAGTTCAAAAAAAAAATTTGCTCAACAACGTAACTAACGCAATAAATGTTGTTGAACTGTCAAAATGACAATGATAAGTTACGTAATTAGGTATCTGTGCCCTATAACAACTTACAAGCCTTGTATTACCAAATGTCATTATTTAGTTCACAAGTACTTATATTTTTTACACTTTTATTCGTGATTTTGTTTATCAAAACATTATTTGTAACTCTGTCTGTCTGTCTGTATGTTACCTTTTCACGCCTAAACCACTGAACGGATTTCAACAAAAGGAGATAGATGGCATCCTGGGGAAGGACATAGGGTACTTTTTATCGACATACCACGCGGGCGAAACTTCGGGCGGAAGCTAGTTTAACATAAAACACAACAAAGTGTTTGGGCAGAGGTGTACCAATAGTAGACCCACATTTCGCCAGTTATGTTTAAGTCCCATGTAATAGGGGGCGAGCCTATTACCATCAACCGAGCACAAATCCAGACTTCGACTGCCTTGTTAGTCGCAAGCGCTCCTGGCGAGGGTCCTGGGTCCGATTCCCGGGTCGGGCAAAGTGTTATTGGGTTTTTCCATCTGGAGTTCTAATATTAAGTATAGTTTTTTATAATTTCTAGGGCGATAGAAATAACTCTACCAGAGAGGGGTTGCATGTTTTAAAGCCATTTTCGCTGACCAGTGTCCAGTGAACCAGCAAAAGCCATCCGCATTTGAGTGGAAAGTCCGTCAGAAAAAAAGGAAAAATGTCGTTCACCCAAGTTATGTATGCCAACCTCTACATCAAACAAGTAAGTTCATACCTACATAAAAGCTCGTGCAAACTGGCGCGATATCGCGGGCGCGACCGACTCCGCTTCCCTTGTCGCGCCTGCGATATCTCGACTGGTTGTGGGAGCCTTAAATCATACAGGTATACCTACAAAAACCATCATTTTGATCTGAGCAGTAGCGACTGTGTTAATCCACATTGAGACAACTATCTGCGTTGAGATTAAATTACCTGAGGCCCTAGACAAAGTAACATTCTATCAGCGATAACGATGATGGAAAAGGCAAAAATGTATAGGACTGACATAGGTAAGCTATCGAAAAGCTTACGTCAATCCTGTTGAAAGTCGTTGTAGAAATACGAAACTCTTTCGAAGTTATTGTCACTTGTCTAGGCCCTCTGTATTGTCTAAAAACATTGTTTCACGTAAATAATCGACTTGAAAAGTAGTGAGTGAATAGGCCATGAAATGAAGTGAAATTATTTATTCTGTAAATAGGATATTAGAATCACTTTTACACGTCGTATTAAAAAATAGTAAAAATAAGCTAGATGAGGTCGGCGTTTCCTCTCTGACTACTCTGCGAAGAAAGGCCGAAATAAACTCAAAAGTCGCAGTTTCTTTTAAAGTCCAGACATAATCTTGGTCAGGCCATATGAGGACCATGTACATTAGCGTCTGAAATGGTCTTTTGAGGAAAGAACCACATAGATTTGAGTGGACCTGGCCAGTCAGTGCAAGCATTTGTCAGTAATAGTGGAGCTCAACTCAGAACTGAAGACTCTTGAATACGCACCCTGACACGATTCGGTTCCTATCAACTTCTGTGGCAAAAAATACGACCCATCCTAATCCTAACTAATATTATAAATGCGAAACTGAGATTGTTACGCGTTCACTCTAAAACGGGTTGAAACCGACAGGGGTTAGACCATAACCATAGCTAGACTACGTATCATCCTGGGACAGACGAAGTCGCGAGCAACACGTAGTACCTATTTGTATAAATTATCATTTAAAAAAAATCTCTAACGTACTGTTTTGCTCTGCCTCATATAATTTCATTATCAAAACACACATTTTTTATATTGACCCAATTTCCATTTAATCACTTAATGCGACGATGTGTCAAGTCCCAACGTACTATGATTGATGCCTGCCAGCTCTTGGCAATACCCGTCCAAGCCATGTAATGGAGTCTCCAATTATACCCATATACGTTACTGAAACCAGTTGGAAATCAATATGGCTTCTCATTACCATATGGATGAAACGGGCTTTTAAAAATACGAGGGGAAAATTTTATTTTTTATTGCTATATTTTGTCATTATTGGTGATTTATGGGTGCTTGTGTTTAAGAGATTGGGTCAAATTGATAATTATTTAATAATTTGGTCGAAAATTAATTTCAGACACCAAAGGATTGATGATAACGATTGTGAAAGGAAATTATCAGTCCTGCTGTTGAAAGGGGCAGTTAAATCGTGATCAAATTATTTTGAATAATCGGCACCGGGAATGCAGACTATTATTAAAATAATTATATGGTATTGATTACAGTACATAATCAGTTAAAGTTGTGAGAGTGAAAATTTTTTATCGGTTTACTAACGGCTGTAATTGAATATTTATTATAGAAGATAAGGATATATACACTGGATAAATTTCTACTAAACTAACAAACTATTAAAATAAAAATCTATAAAATAAAAAGTGAAAACTTAAAACTGGTATTAGCGCCATCTATATTATATAGTAAAGCAGTACGGCGCCTCGATGACGCGAATCCATAAGTTTACCCCAACCAAAAATCGCTCAACGCGTATAAAGAAGTTTTCACTTCAATAACCCAACTAAAACTATTAACAAACTAAAAAAGAAACTCCAAGTTAGAAACAAGAGGCCAATCCATTACGAACTTCTAAAACCTAAACTAAAACCTTTGCAAATCCAATTACGTCAAAGCTAGACTGGTTATACTAATATACAATATCCTTCATATTTCCAGCAATATCTACGCTTTGAAACATCTATCTTAAACTTTATTTCTTAGGTTCATAAAAAGCTGTTTCAGGCTCTAAAATAAGCCAGGTTTTACGAAAATACTAACGTTTCAATAGTACGAAATATCCAACCAAATTGACCTTGACATTCTCCTTAACAAATAAAACCCAGGATTTGTGGTTTATTCCAACTATAAAAGGAGGGTTCGACCCTTTTGGCACTTGGAATTGCCTGGAATTGGGCGTAGGCGTCTTGGACTGAGGTCTTCGCAATCGTAAATATATTTCTAGGTAACTTTGAAAAGAGGTGGATCTATTGTAGTCTGAAAACTTATTTATACTTACTTTTGTAGGCTCTGAACTTGGCCCAGCAATAAGTCAAGTCAAGCTGGATAATTCAATAAGATGGATGGTAGGTACAACCTGTAAACTACCTGAATTTACTGTGGGTCGCCTTTACAACGTCTGAAAAGAAATTGGGTATGCTTTAGGCCTTATAGAGGGCACAAGCTTATTACGAGGCATGGTCATGAAATCGTTGCTAAATAATAATAGCCACATGGGTCGATCGTAGGTAAGTTACGCTTGCCAGGATCGATTTGTGGATGGGTGACCATCCATTACATATCGAGACCCTGCCGTGTCTCAGATAGCTTTTTTTTAATAGCAGCGGTTCCATTTAGAGGTAACTTTGAAGTTTTTTTCTATCGAGAAAATTTTATGTAATCGTGTTTTCGGCACACATAGGACCTAGCATCAATCCTCAGCTATAACATATATTTATTTCAAACTTAATACTCCATTATTTTCGGCATAACGGAGGATCATGGTAAGCATTTTGAGGTATGGTGGGCCCTTAAGCCTTTGGTCCCGGTGTCATTCGTAGGTCATTGGCAGTCGGTACTACCCAAAAGTCTGCGAACCAGTCTTACCAAGTACCAGTATTCCCAGTAACTGGGTTGTGGAGGTAAAAGAAAAGCTAATTAATCTCATAAAAGATCTTTCACTCAACAGAGTTTCCAATGACACGACGATATTCAAATATTACAAGTTAATCAAACGCAACTTTGTATGAAACTACTCAAGTTTATTACTTTCCCATATTGGTGATAATAGTGATTGCTATAATAAGCTTACCTATAGTAAAATAATAAATACGAAAGTTAGATTGTTTATTAAAGTATGAGTGGCTAAACTTTGATGGAGAAAGCTGAATAACGCGGAAAAGTATAAGATGCAAGCTATCAACTTAATTGTTATTGGGGAATAAAGTGTTGAGCTTAAGGCCCTAGCCTACTTCAAATTTTATCTCGCTCGCACCATACTACTCGCGGCCTGAGTGAGAGCGAGACGAAGTGGGGTGCTAGCGGTTCTCAAGCCTCGAATAGGTAATTGCTTTTAAGGTGAAAATAAGGGTAATTAAAAAAAAAAACATAAGTCCTGCTTTATAGTAAGTTCAGTTAATATGCAAAGTTTCATGACCTAATATTTTTTTGAATACCAGCGGTTTATAGTTCGGCTTGGAGGCTACTTTGGATTTTTTTTCTATAGAGAAAATCGTATGTAATCGTGGTTTCGCCTAACATAGGATCTAGCATCAATACTCAATTATAACATACATTTATTTGTAAATTAATGCTGCAGTATTTACGGCATAACGGAGGATCATGCTAAGCAATTTGAGTTAGGGTACGGCCTTAAAGTAAATAATGGCAATTTTGTGTCGACTCATCAGATGAAAGTAGATACTAATAGTCCATGATTTATGCAGCTAGAAACGGAAGAAACATTTCCTGATTTGGCTATTAAAATTGGCTATAATAATGGCACATACAATTCACAAGATACCAGTAAAATTATGTACAAATACAATAGGGAATATGCATGTGATTCAAATATGGGTCAAATATTTTTTTTTATAAACTATGTTACTTCAGAATTATGCCTCCATCAATATTTTTGAATAAAATTTCTTTTTGAGCGAGAAATTATTTTTTTTAAAGTCCAAAAAAACTGTGGGTAATTCAAATACTTGAAAAGGCTAAGAGCGGATGTGACGTAACAATCCGATATAACAATCAAAATGTCAAGTCAATCAACAAGTGTCAAGTCAATGTCAAACGCTCATAGAAAAAGGAGTGTTTGACGTAGACTTGACAGTTGCTTGTCTGTTTTTACGGACTGTGACGTCACCACACCAAGCGCGCCAAATGGAGGGCGTTTAAATAGCCCGGATCGGTTGGACATTTTTAAACATTTTTTTAACTACTTTAAATTGCTTTTGTGCCGTCGAATTTGTTTTTACTATTATTTGACGATGTAAACTATCGAATAAAAATATTAAAAAAATACATGCATATTCCCTATTATCCTAACTATTATTATAAATGCGAAAGTGAGTTAGTTTATTTGTTTGTTACGCTTTCACGCTAAAACGGCTGAACGGATTTGGATGTGGCACAGGAGTAGACCATGACTTGGAAAAGGACATAGGATAATTTTTATCCCGATATTCCCACGGAATTGAGACTTACGCGGAAGAAAGCACAGGGCGCAGCTAGTAATATATAAAAAAAAGAGCTCATTAGGCATAAAAAATTCGTCCATAGCGTCCAAATGTATTATTGTTGTACGAGTATAAGATGGATAGACTGAATGTCCTAAACTTGTAAATGACAAAAATTCAAAATATCTTTATTGTGGGCATATGTTTGTTACAGGTCTTAACAAAAAATTAGAGTTCCAATATGTCCTGTCTAATAGGCATACAATTATTATGTATCGGCATTCAAATTAAAATTATTTTACATGTCAAAGTTAGTTATTATAAATGTCAAAATATCAAAATACAGTTAAATTAATAAATGGTCAACCAATCAATCAATAATTCAAGAAATCTTGGATCGTGTAGTATGCTTTATCAATCAGAAAGTTTCGTAATTTATTTTATTTTTAAAGACAGTGGTCTGATCATCATGTAGATTGAATTCCTTTTCAGTGTTTATTTTTTCTCGTAACATCACGTACTTTACGAATATTTTATAAGAAAACAGAACATAATAATAAGGTTACCTACAATCAGCCATGTTTATTATAAAAGTAACCTTTTTCACTCCACACTGCCATGAGTAGGTAATTCTTATTAATGTAACTACAATGCTCCTTGCTGTAAACCAAGAAAATGTTAACGTAAAAATGTTATGTTGAAACCTTAGCTATCAATTTACACGCACAAAAGTACCCGACTGCCTACCTAGTACTTCATGCATGACATTTCATGGTCAGTATATAACCACAAGTCTGGATAACCCAACTCATGTTATATTCATCGCCACCGTCTCACTTTCTTTTGTATCGTTTCCTAACATTTTCGCCGGAGTATGGAATTCTCCCGCAAATAGAATTGCACGCTTCTAATTCTAAGATATTTTTACTGCTCAGCCACGAGTCCACGACTGTGTTTTCCCGTAACTAGTAAATAAATAAAAAAAATGGTTTCACGTGATTGTGGAGCGGTCGCTATGTGAGATTGTCGTGAGTGAATCTGAGCTCTGTTTCGGAAAGGAAGGGGTGTAATTACTATCTTTACTTTGATGAAACTGGAGTTAAACTGATGTATGTACGTATGTGCAAGAGCATTGTCGCCTCTGTTACCCATAAACAATTATAATTTAAACATAACTACCTGTGTATACTGTGTGACGGTACGTTTCTAATGTAGCATAGTATGACCATAATCAGTCTGTAACGTTTCCCACTGCTGGGACACAGGCCTCCTCTCTATGTGGGGATGTGGGCTACGCGGGCCCAGAGTGGTTGTTGTCTCGATCTGTAATCCTCCTCTGAAGCTCTGAAGTCTTGTGTTTTCTATTGCTTAGGTTCATAGGAACCTAAGCAATAGAAAACACAAACTCGGCTGTAGATTAGTGACCTGTTTGGTTTTTATTTCACAGACATGCATAATCTTCCCACTGCTGGGACACAGGCCTCCTCTCGGTGAGAGGGAGTGTGCCCAGTGCGGGTTTGTAGATGTCACATGTCTTCGAATTTTTGGTTCTAGGACATGTCGGTTTTCTCACGATGTTTTCCTTCACCGTTTTTATTTCACGTGGGTGATTTTATATCCCTCATATTTTTGTACAAACATGCTGAATCACGACAAATCAAAAACGAAATGGGCAAGTCAGTTTCGTTATATTACAAATTGAACATATTTCTTACGTAAAAAATTAGACAAGAAAGGTAGACGAAACAACTCAATATATCGAGTTAATTGAGTGAGAAATTGCTTTTCGTATGTTCAGCTTATTTTCCTATTGCAGACAGCCTCATTGACAGACGTAATGGGCAATCTAAATAAAAATCCAATAATCATCGAAATGTATCTCTTCGGTAAATAAATGTACCTTGGGAAAAAATTCTGAGCCAAATAAATACGAAAAACATCAAGTATTGGAATGACAAGTCTAATTTATCATGTTGTCATTATTTTCCTTATTTCAGTATTTTCTTCAGTCGAGTCGACTTTGCTTATCTGACAGATAATCAGTACCTACACAAAGTTTATTTTTTATATGTAATTTCCATGAGAAGCGAGGGTCCACAAAAATGACGACTTCTAAAAAAACCGAGCGAGCTTTACAGTAGTCGCATAAGATGTGTAACATCTTGGCTGGCAGTACCAACCTCTCGGAAAATCGGATGGTACCATCTGACGGTCAATTCTAGCACCGCTCATTGGTCAAATCAAATAGCGCGCTTCCCCGACTTTCTGTACTTCATCGTCATAAAAAAACCCTGTAAGAAATCGACACGTGTTTCACCTCTGAACGATTGACCAGTCGCGAACCCGAACACGACGTGTTGCTACGCTGAGCGCTGGATGCAGAATTTGAACAAAGTAAAGCGCCTCTCTGACTTACCACTGGGCCAGCACTACTCTCAGGTACTGAATCTATGTGATGTAAGTCAACCTATAATTTTCATTCTACATAAACACTAGAAAGGCTGACCTTTCTAATTACTGTGTTTGAACCACTAACCCGACATTATAAACTGAACAATAAGCAATAAACTAACAATGTTGATTACATTATCTCGTCGTTGATTATTTTATAATCCAACTATAAACTCATTAACAAAAGTTATTAACTTTGGCCGTAAAAGTTGTATCCTCAAAATGGTCGAATGAGTTAAAATTGCGTCCCAGTAATTTTAATGGATTAATTTTAAAATTAATACCGAGGTGTCTATCCCTTCAAAATGTGATGTAGAAGATCTTTTATTTTAGGCTAAACTTATTCGTTCTAGAACCTTTTCGGTACGTACTATCTCTCCTTCTCCCTTTAATCTATTCAAAGGTTGTCTTTAAAAGATCGGTTTTAGCGATAAAACTGCCCATAGTGTCAACCAATGTAAAATTTTTACAATTAAATGTGTACTGGCTGCGCCCCGTAGTTTAAAAGAAAGAAAGAAAGAAAATAAATTTATTTGACCCAGGTAAGGCACACAATATTTATAGAAAAAAACAAAGAACATAAAAAAAAAAAAGTATTGTGCGCCTCACGGCTGCGCCAAACAGGCCCAGTTCAGCATGAATGCTAGACAACTAGTGCCTGACGCTGGTTTTCAACTGGACCTTATGTTACGAGGACGTCTTACAGATGTAAATCAGTTTTATAGTGTGTGTAGATATTTAAATAAAAAACAAAAATAAAAAAATGGATATGTGTAGCAATTAATAATAATAACTCGATTAGATATTTTATAAAAATAATTATAGATAGGTAGATGGATATTTAAGAAAAGAAGCAGAGTGATATTATGGTTGCACAAGAAACAATGGACTGTCTTCAGTAAATAATAGGTATACCATACTTATAACAAAGAAATATTGATATTAACCATGTCTAGCTTCCGTTGCGCATCTATGAGGCACTGCCGTAGTTTCACCTGCGTAAGTCTTGGATCCCGTGGGAATATCGGGATAAAAAGTATCCTATGTCCTATTCCAGGTCATGGTCTACCCCTGTGCTAAATTTCATGTCGTTTGAGTCTTAAAGCATAACAAACAAACCTACTTTCGCATTTATAATATTAAGTTAGGATTAGGATTTCATTATGGTGTACATAATATAGAGAATCCGGCACCGGTACGGGTCAAAGTGGCGGTGCTTGGGGGGAGGCCTATGTCCAGCAGTGGACTTCTTTCGGCAGAAATGATGATGATAAATATAGAGTATTATATTCTAATCTTATCAGTTTTCATCTCAATTATTTTATGATTTGTCTCTCTTCACTTCGATTATGTCCATTTTGTCGATATAAACAGAGAAAGTGGCCGATCATTTTTCGGTACTCATTGCGATCGATAGAAAGCCAGTAAATGACAAATTTAATTTACACCTAACTTACAATTAGCTTCCTTAGTTTGAGATGGAGACAGCAAAGTTAATTTTGTAAGTACGTAAAAAGGCAGTGTTTGTGACCCAAAAGTGATTTTAATATCAAAAGCGAATGGTGCATATTTGCATAACACAGATGTACGTAGTGTTACTTTTTATCTAGATTGCCTCACAGCGCGAATGTGCAAAGTAGCGTTTCCGTTTAATATTTCAAAATGAATTTGATTCGGACAAGAGCGGGCACAATCCGCACAATGTAGGCTGGTCGAAATAATATCGGAGTATTGATATTTTCACGGACCTTATCGATATATTTTGGCGTTATCTATTTATTATTTCGATGTATCGATATTAAATGCCAATTATCAGCGTACGTAAATATATAATTTCTGATACGTATAAACGTATCACAAACGATATACCTATTTATAGGTGCACCTTTTAAAAAACTCGCCCTAGCTCGAAAGGCTGTGGTTCAAATCGATACGATAACATCGATACTTTTTCACAGTTCCGACATCCCTTACACAAGTAGTGAGTTTATCTCAACGTAGTTTCTTTTTCGACTACACGTAATGAATAATTACAATAAAAAAGGTTCGATACTAAGGCTGCGTTTCCACCAGAGATATGCGATGGAAATGTGTCGTGGGAGGATGTCTAGCTGTGCTGTGAAAATGTGTGGGGGTTTCCACCAAACCTGTGCGATGAAAATGTGCCTACGAGGATGTGTAGCGGAGCTGTGAAAATGCGCATTAATGTGTGGTGCGAGGACGGATGGACTGCCTGGTACAGTATGCGCAAACCTCGCAACACATCCTTCTCAACACACATTCTAGAGATGGGTTGTAACAGGTGAAACACGATATCTGTGATCACTGTGACTGTGACAAAAAAATAACAGATCCAAATATCTGTTATTAAATCACAGCCTGTGATTTTTGTACGGACGATAAATACGTATCTCAATCGAATATCATCTTTATTGCTATTGATTTAAAGTCGAAAATCGTATCTATCTGTTATAAAATCACAGGCTGTGATTTTTGTACAGACGATAAATACGTATTAACTCAATTGAATATCTTCTTTATTTCTTTTCGTTAAAGTCGAAAATCGTATCCGAAGTTTTAACAGTAACAGTCTTGATGATCTGTGATTTTAAGTAACAGATATTTTTTATCATTAGGAGCAATTGCTATCTGCTATTTTTTAATATCTGTGATTTCTATCTGTGACGATAAATACGCCTCACTCCTAACACATTCATCGCAACACATCCCTCGCACACATCCCTCGTACACATCCCTCGCACACATCCCTCGCTTGTTTTGTATGCGCAAAAATCTAGCTCCGCTGAGCCGTTTCCACCAGAGCTGTGCTGACCGAGGCGAGGTAAATGAAGCGATTCTATTGGTTCTTTACAAACAAATCCCTCGCTACGCATCCTCGCACATCTCTGGAGGAAACGCAGCCTAATTTTCGGAATAGGTCTTGCTGTTCATGTAAATATTATTCGACCAGCAGGCGTAGCATGGCGCTTTCTATCTCTACGAAGAATAGACATAGCTTTTTCTATACAAAGTGACAGTTCGTTTCTTCATTTTTGACATCCACCGTAGAAATCTTTCTACAATCTGTCATTTTGTCTTTCATTTCTAACGATCTTTGTCTAGGTCTTTCTATATGTAGACTATTTCGGAAGAAAGCTTTCTATCCTTACTGTCAAAATCACACTGACAACCGATAAATCCTATGATAAAACAAAGAATTCTGAGTCGAATTATGTAAAAGAGTGAATTTCGTAAAAAGTGCAGTTGACTCTTTCTATTTTGCTGCCGTCTCGTACTGTCTACTGTCTACAGGAAACGTCATTTTTGTCTACTCTTCCGTCGACAAAACGGTGCTCATACTACGCCTGCAGGAAAGCCTTTATTCTTTGATGTTATTTAAATTGCCACTGAGCCAACATTCGTTATTTTAGAAACGAACCAAGGGCATAACATTAGAGAATTTACCGACCGAGTTTGGTACTATGATGTGCTTGTTTCCGGCGGGTTCAAAGGCAAATGTTAATAAGTAGATAACTAGGTAAGTATTTTGGTAAAGTTAGTTTCAGTTCTTGAATACATAGTTAAGGGCTGTGACATTTACATAAGTAGGTACACCATTCATTTAAAGGACACGGAGAACTTAAAGGCTCTTACATACTGGCGCAATTCATCGCGCGACGCGAATTTTAACAAAACAATTTCTGAGAAAACTTCACGGCGAACAATGCGGAGGCGTCGCGTCGCGCGACGAATCGCGCCAGTATGTAAGAGCCTTAATAGTTACATTTTAATGTAGCACCGTCATCATTAGCGACAGTCTTATGACACCCATTGCAGAGTAGATCATCTGCCTAGCCTTTTCCCAATATGTTAGGGTCAGCTTCCACTCTAACCGGATGCAGCTGAATACCAGTATTTTACATGGAGTGGCTGCCTAACTGATCTCCACAACCCAGTAACTGGGTAATACGATACCCCTTGGCAAGACTGGTTGTCAGACTTTCTGGCTTGACTGTCAAAGATCCACAAATAACAGCTGGGACGACTTAACGTGCTTTCCGAGGCATGGAGGAGTCTCGATATGTAAAGATGGTCACCCATCCACGGACAATCCCCGGCAAGCGTAGCTTAACCTGATGGATCAACCCGTGCGGCTGTTATTAATTAGCCTCGACACCCACTGCTGAGTACGCATGCTCCTTTTTGTGCTAGGTTTCCCAGGTCTTTCCGAGTCTCATCCAGGTCTTACCCACGGTGTTATGTTAGTCTAAGGACCAACAAAAGACTGTCCACTTTTGGGTTTGCATACAATTTTACGACCCGTCTCACGGCAACTATTCAGATAAGGCTCTGCTCCACCTGTCTTCACTACGTGTTCGTTAGTGTCCTGCCCACTTCCATTTCAAAGTATTTGAACATTTACACATACAACAACGTAATATCCTAATATATCCTTTACCAAACTCGCAACAAGTACAACAAAGTTGATCAACGCCTGCCGTAATTCGCACGTATACCTGAATTTAAAACTTGTTGCCATATTACTTTAACCAGGCGCTGGAACAAGAACTCACGAAGTTTTGTTTCACCTTGTTCTTAAACTTCATTAATGATATTAAACATTGTTGTGAATACATTTAGTTGCGTTATTTTGTTGTATTATTTGATCTGCTTGAGCATCGGATGTGTGTGTTACTCCAGTTTGGAAAAGATTGCATTATTCTGAAGTGTGGTTTCCTAAACATTTCTACATGATTAAGGACGTTTACGTTTTGCTATTTGATTATACAAGGCACTGGTTGTTTTCTACGATTAAAAACTTGCATTCATCTTTAATATCTTCGATTCTACATAAACTACGACTTGTTGCGCGACACGACTTTGTCAAAACAATTTCTGAGAAAACTTCACGGTAGTACAATAATTACCGTTGTACAAGTCGCGCTAGTCTGCACGAGCCTTAATACAAAAAACACAAATAACTATAAAACGTTCATACTGAGATAGCTAGAAAAAAAAAACAATATTAGTTACTGTTGCCTGCGATTGCGTCCGCGATTCAGGATTAAAGCCTATGTCCTTCTCCAGGTCAAGGTCTACCCATGTGCCAAATTTTATCCAAATCCATACAGTACCGTGAAATCGTCACAAACAAACAAAAGGATAGAGGCTATACTACCAAAACTGTTATTGTTACCTTTGTTAATATCACTTACAAAATCCACATCATTCCATCAGACAGAAGATTAATACACGCGGCCATTAAATATCTATTACCTGCCACAAAATATACCTACAGATGTAGGCATCTGTAGGTATTCCAAGAAAGAAATCGTCCAATTTCTTAGGGAGGGCAATAAGCATCCCTCATTCCAACCTCCTTCCATTTGTAAGTAGCAATCATGTAGATTCTAGATATTGGTCCAATGTAAGTCTTGGTACATGTTTACGTAAAGCTACATAAAATATGAACTGAAATCTAGAACTGTAAATAAAACCTATTTATTAGTTTTATCTGTCTGTCTGTCTAGTGGTCGCACGTTTTACTGCTGACCATGAGGTACTGGGGTTCGATTCCCGGGTCGGGCAAAGTGTGATCGGGTTTTTCCATCTAGAATGTCTTAGTAGCAGACCAGTCTGGATTTGTGCCCGGTTGATGGCAATAGGCTCGCCCTCTGTTACATCGAAATTTGGGTGTACTATAGGTACACCTCTGCCGAAAGTGTTTTCATTTCACGCTAAAACGGCTGAACGGATTTAGATGAAATTTGGCACATGCGTAGACCATAACCTGATAAAACGATACCTACTGTAACTTCTATTGTCAAAATATCCAAAAACCACAAACCCTTTAAATAAAACTCTTCAAAAATACAGAAAATATTTCATGTAACTTTTCATCAATATTATCAAACAAAAATAAATCAAGTAAAGGACTGAATCACTAAACCATATTGCAAAGACTGCGATAACGGAACGAGATGATATTTTTCCATTTCCATCTAGATACCATGGAGGTTGAATAATAGAGAAAAATGTGTCAGCATACTTACATACAGATGAATCCGAGACTGAAATATGTAGGAGAATAAATCTTCGTAAAGCCTGCTACTTTCTTGGTGAATATTGATACCGTTCATTCTCACAATGGGCCAAGTTAGGCCATCCTTTGACGGGTCACACCAATCTCTATTTAAGGTGTATCTATTCGAACGAAATCTCTTAAGAGGCCATTGTACTCGTCTTTGTGAATAACTTACACAATGGGACCAACACTGAAATCGCGAAAAAAAAACAGCATTTATGTTCGCATAGCTCGTCAAACAGCGAGGAGCTCGTGGCTAAGTAATAATAGCCGCACGGGTCATCAGGCTAAGCTACGCTTGCCGGGGTTGGTCCGTGGATGGGTGACCATCTTTACATACCGAGACTCCGTGCCTCGGAAAGCACGTTAAGCCGTTGGTCCCGGCTGTCATTTGTGGATCTTTGACAGTCGTTACGGGTCGTCAGAAGCCCGAAAGTCTGACAACCAGTCTTACCAAGGGGTATCGTCTTACCCAGTTACTGGGTTGTGGAGGTCAGATAGGCAGTCGCTCCATGTAAAATACTGGTATTTAGCTGCATCCGGTTAGACTGGAAGCTGACCCCAACATAGTTGGGAAAAGGTTAGGCAGATGATGAGCAAGTCAAACAGCTGATTTTTTGGTTGGTCCCATAGTGAAAGTTGTTAATAATGATAAGTACAATGACCCTTTAAGAGATTTTGTGTATTAATAGATATCTACACCTTTAGTCTGTGGGTCACACAATTTGATGCGTAAGCGTTTAGCTGTAAAGGTTGATGGTCGGTCTGACCCTAAGTAAATATTTGTATAATTAAAAGGTATCCGGAATTTCAGAGTAGACTCTATGGTAAGATAAGCAGGAGCACATACTCCTGAAAAATATTTAAACCTTTAATCCTAACCCTAACCCTTCTTACAGTACAACTATTTTCTTAATGTCCCTCGCCAAACTTCGTGTTTGGGCAGTCGTCGGATTTCTATCAGTTGCCCTCAATTTGCTCTCCATTGACTTCCAAGTCGATTGAGAGCGTCCGGTCTGCACCAAGTGCAAAGGGCATCTGATATATATCCGACAACTGACGAAACACGGACATTAAGAAAATAGTTGTATTGCACCTACATCGTAACGTTAATTTACAACACCAACAACAATACACAATTGTGATGTTTCAGTTTTTTTATGTGGTGTTTTAGGTGTTTTTTATCCTACTTCCTACTAATATTATAATATCCTACTAATATTGTAAATGTGAAAGTTTGTGTGTTTGGATGTTTGTTACTCAATCAGGCAAAAACGGCTGAATGGATTTGGATGAAATTTGGCAAATAGATAGCTTATAACCTGGATTAACACATAGGATACTTTTTATCCCGATATTCCCACGGGATCGAGACTTACGCGGGTGAAACCGCGGGGCGCAGCTAGTATTAAATAAATATTCCATACATGTTAGAAAAATCATAGGTATACATATTATGAATTAAAAAATTTAAAAACCCCCGACAAAAACAAAGCATCTAATAAACATTTTATATTTTTTTTAGCAAAGAACACTCGATCAAGTCACCTTTCATACAAACCCAAAAAAATCAAAATCGGTGCAGCCGTTTGGCAGCTACGATGGCGCAGACAGAAACACAGATACACACGTTAAACATACAACACCCCTCTTTTGCCGTCGGGGGTTAAAAAGGATTTTCATGCCCATCGAGCCAAATAATAAGCAACATTTTATGTAGGCAGGTGTAAATAATGTATTTATTATATCCAGTACATATTTTGTTTTTGTATAATTTACAGATCAACTCTGTTTTGATTTACATTTCTACATTATTCAGCGATATTTTGCTGATTTCAATTTACATATTCATCAATTCTGCCTTTAGACATCTGTCCCTGGAATACAAAATGGCGACTGGCACTACTTTTGTTATTGTAATTTATCAAGTAATATTAATTGGTTTTATGGAATTATTTAATAGGATGAGTGTTCTTGATAACTTGGCATAGATTTATTATTTTATCAATGCTTCAGATGCTGCAACTAAAATCAATCTGCCTAGTTTTTTCCCAACTATGTTGGGGTCGGCTTCCAGTCTAACCGAATGCAGCTACCAGCGGGTAAATTGCGTAACACACATAAAATTACAATTTGATCGCAATGTCTTTCATTTTGACAATTCAGCCACGTTCATTGTGTTGTTTCCGATGTAGTAGTAGAGTAGACGAATTTTTCAAACTTATGAAGCAATCGGTTAGGAATATCCTTCAAATCCCTTAGATTGAAAGCGTGCCAAAATGAGGGTTTTGTATTTTATATGGACCAACTGCCTATCTGACCTCCACAACCCAGTTACTGAGTACGGTACCCCTTGGAGACTGGTTGTCAGACTTTTGGGCTTCTGACTACCCGTTATGACTGTCAAAGATCTATGAATCATAGCCGGGAACTATGGCTCGTGCTCTCCGAGGCACCGAGGAGTCTCGATATGTAATGGATGTTGGTCACCCATCCACGAACCGACCGAGGCAAGTGTAGCTTAACTTTTGAATGACCTGTGCGGGTTATTCGGATGCTGCAACCGTTTTGATTTCTCGTTACATTCATTACATAAGAAAATATAATTTAGTGATAATTGTTTTCAAAGAGCTCGTGCGCTACAGTTTCCTTAGCCTCCATGCATGCTACTCAGAGGATTATTAGTTATTTATGCAACTTTTATATAATAAGGAGTACTATAATAAGGGGTAAACACTTATGTATAATACCTAGTTATTTAGAGTTGCATACAAGACTTTATCTACACCCAGAATATGAATCTTCTATAAAAGTTTCTTTGCAATACCAATATCCATCAAAAATGGAGCGGTACGACGTGAATTCGAATTTTTCGTATTCGAATGTCTTTTGTTTTTTAAATTACGGTGCTTTGTTAGTAAAATGCTCGTGAATGACAATGTTCTTTTTTTTTAAATGAGTTGCATTATGAAATTCAGTACAACATTATAACACCCGCTTGGATGATATTATGGTTACTATGGCACTGGTTGTTTTAATGTTAGCAATAAGCTAACTGTTTCAGAAACTTAGAAAGGATTTATAGCATGGGTGTCGATAAAATATTTAAGGATATAGAAACGGACCACTATTGAAAATCTATCATCTCACTATTGAAAATCTATCATTAGACTTATTAAGACCTAACCAATGGTAAAGCCAAACAACTAGGTTTATCAATTTATCAAAGCATACCTATCGGTTCATGTTTTTACAGAATTGGGAAATAAGATACTGTCTTATAACATGCTACTTTAGGTGATGTAATAATAAACAGTGATTTGAACTTCCTCTAAGATTATTACTTGCAAAATGAACAGGAAAACTCTTAAATAATACGAATGTGTACCTACATAAATAAATTACTTATCTATTTCATAACAAATATTATGTGACGATTACCTATCTATTGGACACTGTTTATGTTCAGTTTTACAATAATGAGGCGTTAAATAAGTATTCATAATTTACCTACTGATAGCAGGAAAGAACCTTCTTCATAAACAAACTTCTGAATATTTTTTTTTTTTTATTTAAAACACTGAGAGTCGGAGACTAATAAAAGTAATTGTAATAATTATGTAATCATTGAACTCACCCTGAATTTTATCTAATAGATTACCTAAAGGTGAGTTCAATGTAGTCATAATATCATGTAAATGGATATTTTGCAACAAAACAATGAAAGAAATTGATCTTCATAATATTGTGGCAGGAACATAGACTACCTATATCATATTTTTTTTTTTACTTTTACGTGATTTATTCAAGAAGGTCATCTTTCTTTGACTCCGTATCTGTTAACGTTAAACCATTGAATATTTAAAATGGTAATATTTGAAGAGACTCAATTATGGCAGGTGACATTTTCCTGCTATTTCTCATTTTATATCGTTTGACATTATTATTCAAAGACAGCACAGGGGTAAAATCACGGGGTAAAATGCAAATGGCCATACGGAAGATGAGCAAAGATCCAAAGTTGTCTGAAAACTGGGAGTCAGAAAAGTTGATATTTAGAGAACAAATTAGATGGTGTAGGCAAAGTTACACAAAACAACAGAAAACGAACACTACATTGATGATTTATTTCCGACACCTTGCGGGTTTTACCGTGACTTATTTAGGCCAACTTTAGCGACTCAATAGTCACCCAATATAATACTCAGGTAACCTTTGGTCGAGCCCTCGACATATATTTTGAGCATAAGAAAACAATGACGTGAAATCGTCCGATCTGAACCAAGGCCATTATGCTTAATAATGCAGAGAGGAAATTAATCACCTGTTTATTAAATGTTGCCATTTTTTGCTTTTAATTAACCTTTTCACTTTATGCTTCGAACAGATTAATCAGCCGACGAGACTTTGCAACTGACAGATTAAAAATGATCGCCGGATTATCGAGTGAAATTCATTTGCGGTGTTATGGAGTCACTAATTTATGCACATAGATTACCTGAAGTGAGATAACACGGGAGAATTGACGAGAAATTGTCTAGAAAACGCGTTACCCATAGCGGTCCGGTGGTTGCGCAAACCAACGCCCCACTGACGCCACCAATGAACTGGAAAGCAAGGTCTTCGACCACACCACATTGTTTTATTTTAGCCGTGTCGTTCTAATTAGGACTAGTCGAAACAATACCACAGGAAGGAAACGACCGGACACGGGCCCCCAGACGCCCTGTGAAAACTATCACACGGCTAATACAAAAACTATACCGTTCCACCGAATTTAACCTTAGTATAAATAACAGTGCAATACTGAAATGACATCAGTCTCGAAACGTCGGTAACGATCACATCAACAATGATGTTGACACAAGTTTTCACCCTCGCTCTGGTGGCGTTGTCTGCAGCTCAGTTCAATAAAGTCGAGCTGGCTGATGAGAAAACTCCTTACGATTATGTGAAAGAACGGTTGGACGCTATCGGTATTGACGCGAAATCTGGATTGCCTCTATCTAATAGTTATGAAGTGGAAGAAAGTGAGGATTACCCCGAACAAATAGAAGGAGCCGCGTCTACTGTTCTGAATACTGTTTCTGGTGTTGGTGGAGTGGGTGGTATTGGTGTTGGTGGATTTGGCCTGGGCCAGGGCTTAGGCCAAGGTCTGGGCTACGGTGGCATCGGATTAGGAGGCATTGGCCAAGGATTGGGACTTGGTCTCGGAGGTGTTGGTGGTGCTGGCCAGCTGGGCGTCGGTGGTGCCGGTGTTGGTGTTGGTGGCGTCGGAGGTGTTGGTGTGGGTGGCGTTGGAGGCGTCGGCTTCGGTAACGGAGTTGGTTTTATCCACCCTGGAATCGGCGGATTAGGAGTTGGTGGAATCGGTCTTGGAAATGGCTTGCTTTACCACCCGCTTATCGGACAACAAGTTGGTGGAGGATATGTGGACAAGAATGCTTATGATGCCGCTCAGAAAAAGGGTGCAGGAGAAAATTTAGAGAAAATCGAGAAGAAGGCTGAAGAAGAAGCTAAACATGGTCAGGAAGGCTACCAGCAGGGCGCTGCTGCCGCCAGAGCTGAAAAGGGCGAGTCAAGTTTCTACAAAGACGAAGAAGCCAAGAAAAAAGCTGCCGGTGATGAGAAATTCTATGAAGGCAATCAGAAATTGGACAAACACGGTACGTTTCTAAACCTATCCCCAAATAAACCAATGCCTTACGCATAAAGCACTTTTTTTTCCAAGTAACTCATTATTTCGTTACAATTTCACGCTCACTTGTCAATCAACAAGTTTTTATCGTCCAATTCGGCAAAACATAGCAAAAAACGGAATAATAAATTAATATTTAGTCAACTTACAGTAAATAGAAACCTATTAATATTTACCTAGATGAGATTTTTTATAGTTATTACTAAATTTTGCGATATAATTTTAGGTGCAAATGAAGAACAATTGAAAAAGGCAAAAAGTCACAAGAAAGGTCATGTGAGCAAGGGATTCAAGACTTCCAGTAGCAAGAATGAGGAGGAGAAATCTGAGAGTTTCTACGACGAGGCTCATGATGAAGCTGACCATAAGATTAATGGTCATAATGCTGTTGCTCACGGAGAGAACGCACAGCAAGGATTCAAGGGTGCTCATGAGGAGAAGATTCTGGATGCTAACGCTCAGGGCAAGGAAGGACATCACGTGTCGGAGCAGAAGATTGATGACTCGCAGGCAAATAAGGTAAGAGAAAATTTATATACTCTTATTCCAAGTTGTGAAAGCTCATTCCATTTTATATGCATTCAAATCTTGTGACAAATTATAGGATTGGTTGTTGTGATTTGTGTCAACTAAAAGAGCCACAAACGTGATTATTATTTCGTTGTAGTTTCAGGCTTTTCAGATACTTGGGATTATATTTTCGACCTTTTGGCTAGTAAATATGTTTTACGCGAAGAGTAATATAATACCCGCGAAATTTCGTGTTGTTGCATAACTTTTTAATTCATATTCTTTATAGAACCTCTTTAGGTCATAGCATAACCTATACGATTTTTTTTTTAAATGAGCCTATGTCTTATGGGGGAGACGTGAAAATTGATTCACTGTTACAATGTATAGTAGATATCAGTCTAATGGGGTTTTTATAACCCTATAAGGTAGGTAACTAGAAATAAATTCCTAGTAACTTACCTTTCTCGGCTTACATATTAAATAAGGCTGTGCCGATAAGGTTTAGTAACAAAGTTTAAATATATTTTCTACCTGTATTTAGGTCTTATCAGTTTTATCCATAGACGCGTAATTTAGATTTGGTTTTCCAGCTTTTCAGATACTAAACATGTTTCAGTGTCTAAAGTATTTTCAGCATCTGATCCTTGAAATCTTGCAACATAATATAGTACAGCTACGTCTGTCGCCAAAACTACTTTACAAATTCCAGCTCGAGAAACCTTAAGTATCACTCAAACAATGTTCATAAAAGCAGATCATACAATTAAACACACAACTTATTTATTATATAGAACAAATGCCAACTTTTACGGATCATAAAATGTTACTTTAGTTTATACATTGTTTAAATTGAAAACAGTTGCCTAAGCTCGTTAAACAGAAATGTCTGTGGGTAGGTCCGCTATAAAAGTCATTGAATAAAACCACTAGATGTTTGAGCTACTTTTTAGGGCTTTGGTGTAAAATGGTGGAAATAAAAATTGTACTAAATTGTTTCGTTAACCTCAGTTTTCGGATTAGCGAAATGGTTCGTTCTGAAAATGTGGTCCAGAAAATGGTTTCGTTTTTGATAATCGCTTTAATTATGATTTCGTTTTATCTTCCTTTGTTCTGTGAAAAGAATTTTTAATCACACTAGTCATTGAACCATTTACGTCAGTCCTAATTTGCACAATTAGAGCTTTAGGTACCTACAGAGAAGTACTCTACAAACATAACAACACGCCTGTACTCCCCGAAGGGTTAGGCAGAGATGTACTAACCTTTAGTAAACCCACATTTTATCAGCTATGTTTAGCATAATCAGCCTATAATATTCCCACTGCTATGGAACACAGGCCTCCTCTCTGTGAAAGAAGGTGCAGAGATGTACTTACCTTTAGTAAACCCACATTTTACCAGCTATGCTTAGCATAATCAGCCTATAATATTCCCACTGCTATGGAACACAGGCCGCCTCTCTGTGAAAGGTGAGCCGTAATCCACCACGCGGTCCCAGTGCGGGTTAGTGGATGACACATATCTTCGAATTTTTAGTTCTAGGACATGCTGGTATCCTCACGATGTTTTTCTTCACCGTCAGTTATGACTCCAGGCTGCTACTGAGAAATATGAGCTCTACAGGTCCTCATAATTAAATGACTTCATAATCTACTTTATCATTCATGAGACGAAATCACAACTCAGCAGTAGGTACTCTACTCCTTTCTGTTCATCCTCAAACTATACCATACTAACTATTCTTCTCTGGTCACAGGGCGAGTACCTACAGAAAGGCTACAAGGGCGGTGCCGAAGTCCTGGAGAAGTTCAACAACCTCGGAGCTCACTCGGTGCATGGTCACCAGGAAGCCACCGGTGGCTATCAGCAAAACAAGGGCATCCTGCCCATTCACCGTTAAAAACTGTTCCTTTTGATAAACTGCGATAATAAAGAGAATTTTTGAAGCTTGGTAATCTGTGTTTTACTCCAAACTCCATTTGGGAATAGTAGTGGGATTGTAATAAGTAATGTTTAAGGTTGATGCGCTAGGGTGGCCCGCGAAATTCAAATTTTCTTAGGTTTTTTGCAATTTGCAGGTCAGTATCAGGTTGTATGTTGATCTAAATATTATAAGCGCTCGTAACAAATATGTATTTACGGAATTATAAACATTAAAATCAGCAATACAACTCTCTAAGTTCATGAAAGTGCCAAATGTCATGATTTCATGAAATAGTCATTCAATACACTTTCATGAGCTTAGAGAGTTGTATTGCTGATTTTTTAGTTGATATTGCATCGTGCATAGCACACCTGTGCTATGCACGATGCAATATCTCCAAATAGCCTCTAAGTATGACTGTCTAGTTCACGAACGTATGTACTAGGTACACTATAGGCTGTTTTTTTATGATCCGACTTTATTGGACCCTTCTCAATTTACTGAAAAAACAAAAATTTACGTACTAGATGATGCACTACATATCCTATTCGTTTTCAAAACCTTTAAATAGCGGGTTGCTTACCTATATGCTAAGTATATGGACTTGGGTCCTTGTCCTCAATAACATAACATACATAATCAGCCTATAATGTTCCCACTGCTGGGACACAGGCCTCCTCTCTATGAGAGGGGGTGGGCCGTAATCCAACACGCGGGCCCAGTGCGGGTTGGTAGATGTCACATGTCTTCAAATTTTTGGTTCTAAGACATGCCGGTTTCCTCACGATGTTTTCCTTCACCGTTTTGAGAGCAGTAGTGATGAAATTATTTACACAAAGTAAAGCGCCTGTCGGGGTTTGAACCTACGACCTACAACTCGTAAGTCGCGGCGGTTACCACTGGGACACCACTGGTCCTTGACCTACGTTAACGAAAAGTAGAAACTTAACGATACCTTATTATTAATTGTTATTTAACTCGCTTAAGATAGTATTACTATTCAATTAAATAGTTTCGCTTGTTGTTGAGGTACAGCCTACTTTGCTAGAGACTAAAACCAGTAAATTGTCAATATGCTGTCGGTTTATCCATTTTATTTTAGGCAATCATTGATAACTTACCACCAGACGAAGTCGTAACATGGTATTGAATAAAGAGTACGTAGTTTCAAATGATAATATAAAAATAAGTGAAACATCCAAATAAACCACAAAAATATTTTATTTGTTAAAATAACAAAACAGTAACATGCAAATTGTATTTAAATTTTCATTAACATGCATAAAATATAAAATGAATGCTAAAAGCTATCCTATTATGAGAATGTAGAACCCATTCCGTTCTAATACAATAAGTAGGTACTCATTTCCATTAATTTGTAGGAATACTTTTGCTCCATTTACTGTCATCGTATTGCGAATGTGTACGTAAATTAAACAAGTTGGTGTTAAAATTACAAAAAAAAGATAGAGGTACAATATTACAACAGAGGTGTCGGTATTTATATTACCTACATCTAACGAATGTTCCATTTTTGAAATCTTTTCGAATGACGTAAAGGAGGCCAACTAAAAAAGATACCTACACGTTGAAATTCTTAAGGCATGCAGTCAATGGTTTTAAAGACACCGAACACCATGGAATTAGTATGTACTATAAAGGAACAACTAAAATAAAAACAAATAAACTCTAATCGAACCTCATAATCTTCGTTCTTTTATTGAATGGACATTTTCCGTAGCCATTGCAATAAACACCGGGCGATCGCAATGGACTGTTTGACATATAGCCCGATTCACTACTGCTACTGAAAGACCTAGAAAACAAATCACCCGATAAAGTTTTTTTACGAAATAGTAATTAAAACAGTAAAATTGATTTGTTATGATCATTTGGCAGAGACAATTATGTGTTAGAAAAAGTAGATTTGGTTTATTGACCGTGAAGGTTTGATTATAATATCAATTATACATTTATTTTCCTGAGCAAAACAAAATCATTCACTCACTGACTATGCAGCTAAAATTATAACTAAACAATGATAAAAAAAAAAAAAAAAAAAAAAAAAATGTCCCTGGAATTAAATTAAACGCTGCATAATTTCAGATTTCGAACGCGCCATTTCACTCAATCAGCGCGGCGATCGGAATTCAATTTAAAGTAAATATAGGTATTATAATTGCAGTTCGAGAACATCATTTTATATTTAAATAAATTATAGAATATAAGCACGCTTATATTCTATTCATCATCAGGCAGATGATGATGAATAGAATATAAGCACCTCCGATTTTTCAAACCACTTTGCAGTGGAAACTACACAGTGACGGCAGCTACGTCTCATATTATCATAACATAAACTTCTGAATAAATCTACTTTCTGAACAAGATTTTACACGAAATTGGATAACTGAACAAAAACCTGAAATAGGCTTAGATGAGACATTATTTAGGGAGCAAAATGTACAATAATGACACAGAACATTAACATAAACCACATGTCTTCCCAAAACATTTCATTCCCATATCTCGAGTCTTGACGTAAAATAATATTATTCGTGTCATATACAACGTGCTGTCGCACAATGTAACACAGGGCTAAAGAAAATAGGCTGAATAATTCGGTTTTCCAATGCCGCCAGTGGTAATAAAAAATAAATGTGTATTTTTTATGGAAATTCGCACTGGCACACGCGAGCGAATTTTTGGATGCGTTCAGAATACCATTAGAGACTCTTTAAAAAGTTGGAGTACCCAGCGGACTCAGGAGTAGGCGGAGTGAAGACAGTCGACGAAATCTTGTTAGACGTATTCGAACGCTGAAAAAGAAAGTATAAGTTTTAAGGTAAAAGTGATTTGTTTGAAATTCAGTTCGCAGTTTGTGTTCATAGCAAGAAATATCGTCTTAGCAACAAAATTATAATGGAAAAGGCGCTTTGTAGTTGCATGCAGGTTGACGTAAAGCGCTTTTGATCGCTGACCCGGTTAAATTCAAGAGCTGCAAACATCTACCAAAGACCCAAGGTACATAAAAATGAGAGTAAAGCTATAGGAACATAATAATATTCCGATGCTCTACACGAAGGATATCTGTAAACTTAGATAGGGTTTAACTAGGGTACAGAAAATGCAAATAAATAAAAAAACGAAAACAAATAACTATTGGAAACGTTAATTAATTATCAGTGACGGGTATTGCAAAGCTACTGTTTCCAATTAAATAGACTTTTCCTTCAGTGTTCTGAGGGCCTAGACAAGTGACAATCGCTTCGAAAGCGTTTCGTATTTCTACAACGACTTTCAACAGGATTGACATATGCTTTTCGATAGCGTATGTCAGTCCTATAAATTTTTGCCTTTTCCATCATCGTTATCACTGATAGAATGTCACTTTGTCTAGGGCCTCTGTTTTTATTCTTACAACGATCACGTACCCAGCTAGAAGAGTTATCAAATGTTTGGACTTCAAAACTATGATGTCTGAGTTTCGACATTTCTTCTCAGAGATCAGTCAGCAAAGCCAGCGCCATTAGTTTTAAAACATTGACCGAAAAACTAACATGTACGTACAATAGTGTTTTAAACGATCTACTGTCAGAAATAAACATCATTTCATAATTCTGGCATTTCTCCTTTTTACTATTCATTAACTTATTATTACTTACGAACACTTCTTTCGAAGATAAACAAACTAGTCGAAAAAATACGATAATCACCTGACTATGAGCACTCATGTTCGCAGACCTCTGCTTGCTTATCCGCGTCGGAGTGACGAGGTTTGACTGATACTGCTGTACCTAAGGTCAAAATGTTATCTTTATCTTTACAGAATTTTTTGTATTCGGGACCACGGGACTACCCTGGTAGATTGAGATTAACTGTCAGTTTTGGGTACTCCCCCTCGTCTATCTAACTTTATCTATATATTAAGAGTTAATTATACTGTGACGAAAATGGATAATATTATGATAACCTTATTTTTACGTAATACCTCAGTTCGTAAAACTATGCTTGCCGCGGTCAGTTTGTGTGATGAGTGTCCATTATATATCAAGACCTCTGCGTGCCTCGAAAAGCACGTTGAGTCGTTGGGTCCCGGCTGTCAGAATTCGATTGGTCAGTCTGAGTCGTCATCGTCATTAAAATTAAGTATAGGTACACAGCAACGCTAATCTAGAAGTTATATTTTAGTTTCATGATAACCTCAGAGAGATTTCTTCAAGCAATAATAACAAAGTCAATATTTCATTGATAGCAACGCTAATAAATAATTGTATACCTACCTTTTTTATGTTCAAACAAGATCATATTTATATGTATAAGCTAACAGAGTTAAAATAACAATATGAGCATGTTTAAAAAAAGAAGGGAATTAATCAAAGGGCATCAAAAAATTCGTCCGCATCTCTGTCAACAGGAAAAGTGCCCAAAAAGCTGGCGATGCTGATTCTTTGGCCGAAAATAGACCAGCCCTCTGGTCTCGTCAAGAGTCGACCAACACTTGATAATATATACTTACCTAGACGAAATGACAGTAGATGAAATTTCAATAATTATACTCAAAAAATTCTTGCTTCTTTGTAGATACATTAATTAATGAGGACCTACCAGCATTTTCCAATTTCAAACCTCGCAGTATCTTTCAGCTAAATTGCTTTTGTTTCTTGCTACATTCAAGAGCAAGGAATTTTAATTAAGAGTCGAAACCAAAGGCATTAACAATACAAGAACATTATCTTATTAATACATTTTCCTTATTTATTATATCTTCTAATATTGTGTGTGTGATAAGACCCGGGAAATACCTACGTGTTCTGTGAACTATTAAACTAAGCAAAGCAAATGGTAACTATCTGAAAATAAAGGCACGTGCGACATGATTTAGTAAATATCAAGTCTTATACAGTATGCAAGGGTAAACACCGTTGTCACTCAAACCATGGGTAGTTGACTTAAATATAAAAATAAATGACCCAGTAACAACAAAAAAAAAACCTTATTTTCATTAAAAGATTTTAAAAAGTAAATATCCGTTCCTGTCCCGATTGTCATGGATACGCGTTCGAAAGAGCTGCAAAACAGCTGACAGCCGGTCATGTAACGTCCCGTGCGCCCCGACCGCCCCCGCCAACCACCGGCCGCGGCCGGTCGTTGCCCTTGCGTGTAGGGTGAAATATTCTTGTGGAAACTAATAGATTTTCTTTAAAAAAATAAAGTTGTATTTTTCCATTGATTTTACGTTCTATAAATGAAACCAAACCAGTGGTTTGAAACCACTGGTTTCAAGGATAACGGTGTTTACACTAACACCCTGTATAACAAGTTGCGGCCACCCCTGCTTCGCACGGTTTTAACGAATTGACAAAACGTCGAAATTTCTTAGTTATATGTACACATAACCCTTCCGGAATAAATTCTCTAAACGATGGAGTAAACCTCATCAAAATCTGTTGCGTGGTTTAGAAGAACAACGCGCACATACGGGTAAACGCGAAAAGCGACTTTAATTTATAATATTATGTTTAAATATACATTATTTTTTGTTTATGCTAAACCCGAAAAGGAGTCATTGTACTCAACATTTTGAATAACTTTTTCTATTGGACGAAAAAAAAAAAACCAAAAAAAAATCAGCTGTTCCATACATTTTGTCGATTTAAGTGAACACAAATGTATGGAACAGCTGATTTTGTTTTCGCGATTTCAAGTTTGGTCCCATAGAAAAAGTTGTTCAAAATGATGAGTACAATGACCCCTTTACGGGTTTATCATAAACAAAAAATAATGTTGTATATGTATAGATTAATTCTAGTCAATGGCCTTGGTTCGTCGCCTAACACATGGCCAGTATAGGTGGACTAGTCCAGACTCCAGACCATAAATCTTGGCCTAAATGATTACTTCCTTTCCTTATGCCGATTCCATCCCAGGTCTTTCCCGCCATCAAATTTAGATTGCAAGATTATAACTATATCATATCGTGCAATTCATATCACAGATACATTTAGCTAGCCTCATTATGGCCAACCCATTCGTTTTGTCACACCTCTCACATTACCATAAAAACATGGATGCATGGATTTTTAAACATAAGTAAACAACAAATGTTTTCCTATAAATGAAAACCTCGGTTTTCCAATTACCTACCTATCTATTGTATTATTGGAAAACTGAAAGATGTTTCTGGTAGTTTAATTGACATCTGGTTATTTTTTTAAAAGACACATATCTATGTAAAATTCGGCCTGATCATCACCTTATACCATCAGCACGCGTAGAATGACCACCGTAGTAACGGGTTTTGTCGACGGAAGAATAGACAAAATGACAGATTGTGATTGTTTATCTGTCATTTTGTCTATTCTTCCGTCGACAAAACCCGTTTAACTACGCGTGCAGGTGACATAGGCCAAGAGCTTCCCAATTGTGGTTAAAAATTTGAAAAAATTGTCGTTGATTTTTTGTTTTTTAAATGTCCTAAAAACATAAAAGTGACTTACCGAAAACGGCGTACTTTTAGCATTACGCTTATAAGTAGGTGTGGTCTGCACGAAGTTCGGTGATATGTTGGTCCCTGGCGATATGGGGATGTTGAACGGCGATACTTGCTCTGAAAATGTATTCACATATGAGAACACTCTATAACCCCATAAAAGGGTATCAAAATACGTTCCGGCATTTAATTTTTGTACGATAATAAATTGTTTGTGGGATGTTTGGTTGGTTGTTACGGGTTCCCATTGGAATATTCATATCTGTTGTTGGGTAACATAACACAGGGATGTTTAAATGACGTGAGTTTTTGAATCTAACGTTGCGTAATTCTTCAAATTATATTACGACTTTTATAACCTACTTTTTTAATGTCATAGTCATCACTTCAGTTGATTAATCTCAACTTTCTAGAATGTAATCTTCAAGCCTATACAGTTAGGTAATAGTCAGTATGTGACCAAAATTAGGCGTTGCAACATCTTACTACAATCACTAACCCATATTATACTAAACTTTATGATCACCATTTTAAGGATATCATGACCTGGGCTAGAGGATACGTCTATTACCGAATCCCACACTACTTAAATGATTATAAATCCTAGAAAAAGTCTATTCGCTTGTTACATCATGGCCCCTCAACTACATAACTGAAATCAACAGAGCCCAGAGAATGGCATGAGGTACTGCTTGTATCAGTAAGCACATTAAGGTCCACCTACGTCATGCCAGTAAAACGGCAGGCAACAATTCCCGGTCTATTCTTTAAAAATCTCACGGTGAAACGTCAGATGAAGTGAGCTGTCATTGTGTACCTGCAGTGGTATTCTGTAAATATCTCAACCGTGAAAAATTACGTGAAGTGATCTTGAACTGTCGCTGCCTTAGCAGTAGTAGGTATCGGTGACAATGACAGCTCACTCCACGCTCACTTTACCTAAGTTTTCACGGTGACATGGTTACAGAATATCAATACAGGTGCTAGGGATTGGCACTATTGACAGGTCAATTCAACTAAGTTTCCACGCTGACAAAAACAGAATTGCTGGGCTGGTCTACAATAAAGCTAAAGTAATTTATTTGTTACTGAATTGGTTCGCCAACTGAGCTTCTAAACTCCGTATAGTTCTGTGATATTCCTTCAGTTGGTTGTGCTGCTTCTGACATAACTCGGTCATGCGTTTTAACTCGGTCCGTGCCGTATAGAATTTCTTCGTCTGGAACAAGTAAAATGTGATAGTATTTCTACAAATACAAAAAAATTGAAAAGCATACTTTTCAATGTGCTTTTCCTGAGAACATAAGCCACTCCCTTAAGAAAAAAATAAGAGAATGTGTAATCAAGGCCCACATAGGATTTGTTATGTATAGGTATTTTCGTGTCTTGTCTGTGTGAACGCGTATTTCTTCTAAAATACGCAACGGCCGTTGATGCAGAAGGTGCATGTGTAAAATACATTAGTATTAAACTTGTACGTAGTAAAGAAATATCCATGTTTTTTCAAGCCGTAAAACCGTGCGATGCAGGGGCGAGTTGCTGAAGGTAATACAAAATAAACATTCTTGGATGACTAGTTAAGTAACTGTTAAATGACTATGCTGTGGCTAACTTGGCAGCCACTTGGTTGTGTTCGTTCAGTGTACCCGTGACAGGTCTAATTTCAAGTTCTTATGTCATTGTCAGTGGAATTCACCATGTCAACGGTCTAAGAAAACAAACTTTAATTGTCAAACACAAATCCGTTTGCCGAGTGTGGTGATTAGAGATTATGCGTTATACAAGGTTTTATAAGGAGTTCTTAGGTATATCACCCGGTGGATGTTAATGGGTATGTAATAGTAAGTATGCACCTAATAATGATGACGCAAACTAAGTATTACATAAAAAGCAACCGTAAAAAAAGATGATTTATAATTTCAGTAGGTAATATTAGGCAAAAACCACTGGCGTTTTTTTTGCCTTCCTACACATTTTTGTACTAGGAAAATGTATAAAAGCTGTTTTCAACTTTGAAAGGAAATTCTAAAACACTATCTACAGAATTTAATTAAGTAGATCGCTAAAGCAAGAAAATTACTTACTGATTGCAATAAATAAGATAACAACCGCCGTCTGTGTTGCCTCTGAAATTGTAACACCTCACAGGACTTTTTAATTAATTCCTCTGGATCGGTAAAGTAATCTTGAACCTCTTGTTTCATCTGAAAATTAAATCGTAAATGAGAAAATTACATTCCAAAGTATTGTAAGAAGTTGCTAGGTAGATAATATTTTGCGAAATTACATACGTCTGGAACAAGTTTCATGATGGAACACGGTGCTCGGCATATTAAACATGTACTGTCTTTACCGCCTACAAGAAATTTACATACGTAATGATTATTTTTTTATCCATGTACAGATCTCAGACCAAATAAAAAACCAAGACCGAGCGCTGCGAAAAATACAGTGAAGCATGCCAAAACTACACCAACGCTCTGTGCGTACACGCTCACACGCACACATTTACAATCAAAGTACACCAAAATATGTGCACACATGTTTACGAAACCGGCCTCACGTCACTGTTGACAGCGCTCTGTCTTGATTTTTTATTTGGTCTGAGGTCAATGATATTATATTAACAGATATGTTACACACTTTTTTCGGTTGTTTTAACCGAAAAAAGTGTTCCGCGCAGCAGCGGCACACATACCCACGTTTCATTCATTTTTACATTTCACTACAAGTAAAAACGTTACAATTGGAATGTTTTCGAGGCTTCACGATTGCGCGCTTATAACATATCTGTTAATTTAATATCATTGTCTGAGGTACAGATATTATCTTTGAATGAAGTTGTGGAATAATCTTACCTTTCTCTAAGCAATTGTTACAAAACATGTGGCCACATGATGTTAAATGCAGAGTAGTTCCAGGTTCTAACTGAGTATAACAATTGTTGCAATGAATCCAGTCCATATTTAAATAATCGTTAATTATCTTTAAATTAAAACAAGATGATTGACGCACAATCATAATTTCAATGTTTTGACATTCCTAAACTTTTTTTTAAATT
Source organism: Lithophane semibrunnea (assembly GCA_947363905.1). Classification (NCBI taxonomy): domain Eukaryota; kingdom Metazoa; phylum Arthropoda; class Insecta; order Lepidoptera; family Noctuidae; genus Lithophane; species Lithophane semibrunnea. The sequence continues at coordinate 14,652,551 of OX376197.1, read as the reverse complement.
CCTCCAACTATTGTGCAATGTTATGTCTCTGGACAAAATATACCCATTCTAAAATAAAATAAAATATTTTATTATAAAATAAAAGGTAAATGCTTCCTGTAAATTATAAACATTCCCAATAAAAACAAATCAACATCATCAATTTCGTCAATAATCGACGAATAAATATTTTCCGTGTGAATTTCAAACATGACGTTTTTCATCCTTCTAAATAGACAATACATCATCACACATTACCATAAACGAAAGCAGACGAGCATAAAAAAAATCAAAATCACGAAAACGGCTGTTCACAACATATTATTATTGATTATAATTATTTTGATACCAAGTCCTGGCCGGTTAGACCGAAAAAAAAAAAGCATTTTTCTTTGCTTATAATTTTATTGTTTTAAAAAAAGAACGCATATGTGACATTGTTTTTTCTTAAATAATATTCAATTTAGGAGACTTGTATTACAGTAGTATAATTTTATAAAGAAGTGGATTGTGTAAAGAAAAATAAAAACGTATCGTTATATTTTGCATTTCCACTTAGCTAATAAGGAAGAAAATAAATCTTAAAATAGCCACGTTCGGCTTTGTATACTGTATTATTTAATCAAGCCCATGGTCCCAAGCGAACGATGACTCTTGCAAACTGAGTAGGAATATTGAAGAATGAAGATCGATACGAATACTAGAGAGACGCAAAGCCGCTAAGGTAAACAATAAGTTAATAAAAAATTATTAAATATTAAACATGACTACTGAAAACACTTTATAGGTTCACATAGCTCCTAAGAGACCATTTTGTATGTAGTTATCGTTATGCTAATATGTTTGTATTCTATTTGCTCGTACCTAGTCAATGTAAATCGTGTAATTGGTGCTAAACTATTTTGTTTAATGATTTATTCAGTGAAAATAGCAGTCTAGTTACCACGTAAGCCGCCTATGTGTAGTTAACGGTGTTGACTGAATTCCTGTGTTACATAGCCTCCGCTTAAGAAAATGCAGCAGTTTAACTTAAGGAAAAAGCTCACGTTTAACGCTTCGGATGTAAGTATTGTAGGTCACTTGTTGATGATTATCTCAGGATCTTATCTACAACATCTTAAGTCTGTATCGCACACCGTTTTCCAGCTAGCAACACAAGTGACACAGTGCCGCGCAAACCTCACAAGTCAATCGTCCGCGAATACAGAGTCTACCTCCGTGTTCGTTAATACATGGTGAAACAATCACAATAAAGATAACGTGAGAATATAAAAGAAGTTGCTTGGACGGCCCGCGGTAGTAAGGCGATAGCACGCGAGCTTGCCTTGACCATGGCATTAAAATACATTTATCTCATAGCCCTGACATGTGTTTGTGTGCACAGCAAATCGTCATGTATGTTCTATTTTTAAAGTGTTCTATTTTTTTTTCATCTGCATTGCATTTTATTTATGGAATGCTATTTTTTATTTCAAAAATTGGTAGCATTATGTTCTGTTTATGGAATTCGATTTTTAAATCTGAATGATTGATAAAAGATTATTTTTTTCGGCAAGTTGTGTTGTTATAGTGTTGTGACTAAAGTTTTCCGGTGTTTCGTGTTTATTCACCGTAATTCATAAGAATATAACAATGGAAAAGATGGTATGGTATCAAGCAATAAAGAACCAACCTAGTTACAAAAAAATTACAACTGTATCCAAACTTCCAAAGTGATAATGTAAACGAATTTAGTAATCTCGGACAGCCTATCAGTTTTTAGTAAGCCAAGCCAATGTAAAGACGTGAAATCTTTGACATTTAACCCCGACACATAATGAGCAAATATTTGCGCGTTTTGTAACTTTTTGCTGAGAAACAACCAATCTGATAGATACTAAGCATGTTCTTAGAGTTTATGTAATGTTTTATAGCATAACGACAAAACATCTACTACACTTTTAACAAAATTCGTGTTTTAGATGTTATTTTCCGATTCTAATATTTCTAAAACAGAATGGTCTATAAATTGCAGTGAAAACCATTTTCTCGATGTGTTTATTCGATTGGAATCTCGAATTTCGTGAATCGATTATTGTTAGATTTATGTGTATAAGTTATTATCTCGATAAATTGTCTAGGATCGAATTGTTTGGAAAGACAGATCAGAGATCTTTCTTGAAATGATCAAAGATCAGAGATCTTTCTTGAAATGATTATGTAAAAATACTGGTTTAAAATGAATCTAACTTTTACAATCTCTACTTTGGCTACTTACCATTTGAGCATTAAATTATACTGTTCAAAATGTTCAAGTTATAAAAACAATATTGGCAAAAATCGTAAAATTCGTTAAAAATGTTTTCATACCGCGAAGGTCAAATAACATGTCATTAATTCATAATAACCACGTAATATCAGATTAATAACATAGTTCGTTGACATTGAATAATCTTGAAACAATAATAGAAAATAGTAGGCACATAACATACCTATTGTAGGAATTAGACGGATATTTAAAAATTTACTAAATTTAGTCTTTTTGGCATCAATTTTTTCCGGAATTTTTGTGTCACGAATTTCCGAAACTTTAGTTGAAGTTATACCGGAGTCATCCTGATAAATTCAACTTTTTCATTCAACTCAAAGCAAGATAATTAGTAGGTAGATATGTAACTGTTGACAACGGCATTTCATACAACACGAGAAACACTTGGTTGCAAAAAAAAATGTTTGACCCTTCTAAGCCCTGACGGAGTCGAATACTTATTTGAACTGTGAAATTATTATGTTGTAGTTAAACTATGCGTCCCGTCGCAGTATCTGAAAGCATGTCAGGACATGGCGAATGCTCCGACGAAGTCCAAGACCCAAATTGAATGTGTACCAGCAAGAGACAGGTAAGAAAATATTTATATTACAAGGTTTAAAAGAGGGGCTCGTGGCTAAATAGTAACAGCCGCACGGTTCGATCTAAGGTTAAGCTACACTTGCCGAGCTCAGTCCGTGGATGGGTGACCATCCATTATAGTTCAAGTCTACTCCGTGGCCAGGTCATTTGTAGATCTTTGACAGTTGTTATGGGCAGTCAGAAACCCGAAAATCTGACAACCAGGCTTACCAAGGGGTATCGACCTACTACCCAGTAACGGGGTTGTGGATGTCAGATAGGCAGTCAGTCGCTCCACAAAAATGGTATTCAGCTGCATCCGGTTAGAAGCCGACCTCAATCTAGTTGGAAAAAGGCTAGGCAGAGTTTATAACCACCTCCATAGGGTGAGTTGAATGGGACCCCTCATTCATTCATATCTACGTATATACCAAATAATATCCAAATCCGTTCAGCCGGTTATGCGTCATTGAATAACAAACATGGTCACCTTTCACCTTTTCTATAAGGAAGTAAGAATTAATTAAAGGATAATTATTTAAACGTTTTTAATGACGTTTCTAAAAATCAAAGTAATCAGCTGTGAAATATTGCTGTGTGATGGATTCTCTAGTCTAGAATATAAAAAACGAGTCATTCAATTTAACATGAGATTCTTGAGGTAAGGTCGGGCGGGGCTATTTCGACTGTGGGGTAATTGTCACTACTGAGAATAATTCAATCAATTCAGTAGAATTACCTATTCTCATTCGTTAGAATTACCTATTCTCATTCGTTAGAATTACCTATTCTCATTCGTTAGAATTACCTATTCTCATTCGTTAGAATTACCCCCACAGTAGCCCCGCCCGACGCTATTCCTTTACTAACTTTAGCTAGACTTTTATTTTATTGTAGGTTAAATAACAAAAAAGTGTAGCTTTTAAGGTAGCCAATTGCCTCTCAAAAAACAAGGCATGTCACGTGGCAAGTCGGCCAATTTAGCCAATTATGGCAACATTTTTAGAACTAACCTACCTCAAATTACGTCCATTGTTTGCAGTTAGGTAAACTCCGTTAGTTAATGTACTCAATAGAATGATAGGTTTGAATGTAAACGTGTAGTGCTGTTTATGTCAGACAAATAAGCATCAATTTTGTATAAGTATTCATAGGGAGCTAAGTACGCTAAGGTAGGGTTTACCCTTAGTTACAGATAATATCATAAACTACTTATTAAATGAGCAATATTTGTACATATTATTATTCGTTTATTTCTTACATATTTACATTTTTTTATAATTTTTACACAAGTAATAATAATTGGGATTAGAGCAGGAGAATGATGATGATGATGAATTTTTACATATTATTATTATAAATTAAATATTTATAATCACGTTCTCTAAAACGGCTCTAACGATTTCGATGAAAGTTGCATCAAAAGAGTTTACGGGGGTGAATTTTCTCATAGCTGCGAAAATTCGTTTTCTCTATTTTCATAGTGTCGGGGATGTGATACAACGTTGGTTTATCTAGATGATATACCTATTTATCTATTATCACCCGAGCAGAGCTCGGTCGACCACGTACATAACCTAATTTAGCAATAATTCAGTAGGTAGCCAATAAACTATAGAATGTTGTCTCAAAGAATTATCCTCCGTACTCACAGTACATAGAATGTGTTTTTGTATACTAACTGTAGGTACTAGTTTTGTTCTTAAAACTTCAATGCTATGTGTGCGAAATAGTTCACGCTACCGATATTTAATTTTCCACAGCAAAAATAACACGATCGTCCAAACAATACCGACTGCAATACTGAAACAAAAAACTAACGGAAAAACAAAACAATGCAAATGTCATTTTATACTTCAGTATTCGCGTAACGCGTCGGTTTCATTGTTTTAAGTTTGAACACAAAAACATTGCATGTTTGTACTTGTTCGCTACGTGATCTTGAATGTACTAAGTATACATCAGTCTGGCCATCTAATATGTATTATTGATGGTGTGTCAAGATCAAAGATTATTTTAATTCGATCGGGGTAAGGTGACTGATAAATAGCTAACGTACTTCAGTTTCAGATGAATGAAAACTTGAGACAAGAAGGTATTTGAGTTGTTTGTGAATCCATGGAACCTCAGACCAAATACGAATAATACAGTGCAGCATGCTGAAACTACACCTCCGCTTTTTGCATACACGCTCACACGCGCTCATTTACAATCAAACAACACCTCACTAAGTGCACACATATTTACGAAACCGACCTCACGTCACTGTTAACAGCGCTGTGTCTTAGTTTTTTGGTCTGAGCCGTGGGACGTTACATAAGTTACATTACTCCTAAAATTCTTCACTTCTATCTATATCTATACATATAATAAATCTGTAGACGAGGCGTTTCTGTACAATGAAAAAAAAAAAAAAAAAAATTGGTTGGTTGTCCAAGAATAACCAACAGATTCCATTTCTACCATTTTTGGAATTTTTGTCTGTTTGTCTGTTTGTCTGTTTGTCTGTTTGTCTGTTTGTCTGTCTGTCTGTTTGTATGTTGTTTAGTTTGATTGTTCCACTATCACGTAAAAAGTACGAAATCAATATGGTTAACTTTTATACTCAAATATTGTGTGTAACTCGATGTTTCAATTAGTTTTTGTTTCATCGCAATCGCTTCAAAATATCAAAAGATATATGAATTTAAAGTGTTCAAGAAGGAATTTTCATTACGTAATGTACATCCACGTAACGACATCTATTGACGCGAAATGATACTTACTTCTTAATTACTAGGTTTGTGAGATCGTGTGTTGTTATATGACCGTCATTTTCTTTGCGCGGAAACTTAACGCGATACATTGTGTATAGAATATAACTCTAAAGTTAGATTAATTAAAATTTTCCAGATGCGTTGTTTATTTATTAGTTTAGTATTAGTGCGATAGGTGGCGCTACCTATCTTTCAAATCTTGATAATCATGAAAGAATAGTGACAAATGTTAATTTCTTAAAAAATATAGGTATTTATTCTTTAATTTTTCACTTTTCTACATAGTTTATTTAGCTTACAGAGTGTTCGAACGTTTTCCCATATATTTTGACAGTATCATTTCGTGCTCGATAGATGGCGTTGTTCGTTTAATGTCATTTTCTGAATCGCGGTGTTAAGACTCTCCGTCGAAGAATGACTTTCGCCCAGATATTCCAAACAATTTTTAGTATAGGTATCTTTGTTTTTGACTTCTTTAGTGTCGATAATATAATAATTATAATAAATAAATAATAAATTGTTGGTTGGGTTGGGTTGTCATTCGTTGAAATTATTGATCTTAGAGATGGGTTGTAACAGGTGAAACACGATATCTGTGATCACTGTGACTGTGAGAAAAAATAACAGATTCAAATATCTGTTATTAAATCACAGCCTGTGATTTTTGATAAATACGTATCTCAATCGAATATCATCTTTATTTCTTTTGATTTAAAGTCGAAAATCGTATCTATCTGTTATAAAATCACAGCCTGTGATTTTTGTACACACGATAAATACGTATTGACTCAATTGAATATCTTCTTTATTTCTTTTCGTTAAAGTCGAAAATCGTATCCGAAGTTTTAACAGTAACAGTCTTGAGGATCTGTGATTTTAAGTAACAGATATTTTTTATCGTTAGGAGCAATTGCTATCTGCTATTTTATAATATCTGTGATTTCTATCTGTGATGATAAATACGCCTCACTACTAATTGATCTGATTGGTATTTTGGTTGGTTTCGTTCATTAGGTTCAAATTAAGAAGTCAAGAAACGAGTCGTTACAGATCGATTCAAACTTAATGGCGGCTCGGAAGTTAGCTTTTAGCTGCGCAGTACCCCACCCCTCACCCCCGCTGTCACATGAAATTGTTACTGCGCAGCGACTCGCCTCATGTTCCGAGCCGCCATTAAGTTTGAATCGAACTGTACTATACTTCGTAATTTTTTCGTATGATTCGTGACCGCCGCTCATTCGATTCGATCGTTGTTGGCGTGTGTAAGGCCTCGGCCTTGAATCTTGCGGGCAGCGGGGCGGATGGCGGCTCGGAAGTTAACTTTTAGCTGCGCAGTACCCCACCCCTCACCCCCGCTGTCACATGAAATTGTTACTGCGCAGCGACTCGCCTCATGTTCCGAGCCGCCATTAAGTTTGAATCGAACTGTATTATACTTCGTAATTTGTTCGTATGATTCGTGACCATCGCTCATTCGATTCGATCGTTGTTGGCATGTGTAAGGCCTCGGCCTCGAATCTTGGGGGCAGCGGGGCGGCGGCGGCGGCGGCGCGGGAGCGGGGCGGGCATCAAAGACCCGTTCTCGAAACTAGCGGGCAGATCGCGCGTCACTATAGCCGCGTAGTGTTGTGTTCACGATTTTGTCGTCGAGATATTTGTTTTTATTCGCGAAAGAAATGGCTGAACAATGGCGGCAACATCTTTTTGATTCAAATTTATTCCTAACGCTCAATTTATTGTGGGCAACAACACTGCAATGCAGACGCGCGGGCGGTCACCGCTTGAATGGAGTGCACCGCTCCCCGCCGCCTCGCCGCTGCCGCGCCGCTGTTTTCGAGAACCGGTCCATTTGATTTTACGCATAAGATCCTGCTGCGCCCGCGCCGCCGCCGCCGCCGCCGCCGCCCCGCTGCCCGCAAGGTTCGAGGCAGAGGCCTTATGGTTGATTCGATTTGTTCGACTATCGGACAGCAATAAATACACAAATATTGGCACATGTTTCTGGGGAAAGTCAACAATATACATCGATAAATACGGTTCCCGAAGAAGAAGATGCCACACACTATCCAGTAGAGTTCTTAGAATCCCTTAACACACCCGGTCTTTCAGCACACAAAATTTGTTTAAAAGTCGGAGTGCCAATAATTCTTCTCAGAAATTTAAGTCCTCCCAAACTTTGCAACGGCTCTCGGCTCATAGTCACCAATCACCAACAAAACGTCATCGAAGCCGAAATCTTAACAGGTTGCGGCGCCGGTGATGTTGTTTTTATTCCAAGAATTCCTCTCATTCCCAATAATTTCCCGTTTAGTTTTAAGCGTGTGCAATTCCCCGTCAGCCTGTGTTACGCCATGACCATTAACAAAGCTCAGGGCCAGACATTATCCGTTGCGGGGGTGGATCTTAGTATTGGTTGCTTTTCCCACGGCCAACTTTATGTAGCTCTTTCGCGTGTGAGCAACCCTAGCAACTTTTTTGTGTACGCTCCAGGTGGTTCCACCGCTAATATTTTATAAAAGGAAGCATTTTCTTAAATAAAAACACAAGTTTTTTGGCAGTTTCTTACTAGGAAAAATCACCAGGCCTGGTCGAAAGATTCCCCCTTTTTAAATGAAGGTACAACTTTTCTAAGCGACATATTATTGTTTTCCGACATCCATGCGAACGAAGTCGCGGGCACAGCTAGTTTGTAATAAGATTAGCCTTATTGTATTGATGGGAGCGTATCTGACTGCTTAGGAACCGCCGAAGGTACCTAGATTTAGCATCATCTATACCTATCTATGACGTAGCGTTGGAAGGCCGCACAAGGTGGCCCGATCTGATGACCCGATGAAGGCGGCAGAAATCCGCTGAATGCGAGAAGCACAGAATCGGTCGAAGTGGCGGTGCTTGGGGAAGGCCTATGTCCAGCAGTGGACGTCTTTCGGCTGAAAAGATAATGCGATGATGATGATGATAAAAATAATAATAAAGCTGAAGACTTCGTTCTTTTATTTGATTGTTTGAACGCGCTAATTTCTGGAACTACCAGTTGGATTTGATAAAATCTTTTCGCATTTGATAGCCCAATTCTTGAGGAAGGCTTTAGGCTATTTGACATCGCTTTAGGACTATTAGGAGTCGGGCAGAAAGAAAAAAGACAGAAAGAACGCTAGAACACGAAGAAATAGCGCGAGCAGGCAATGCGATGCGACGTGGCGGGTCGGGGGAACAAGAAAATTCACGTGGCCGAAGTCCCGGACAGAAGCTAGTTTATAATAAAAGCTCTTTTATTAAACCTCAATGATCACACTTTTCACTGTATGTAAGACCTCCAGAGGCCCTAAACAAAGTGACATTCTATCAGCGATAACGATGATGCAAAAGGCTAAAATGTATAGGACTGACATACCTAAGCTATCGAAAAGCTTAAGTCAATCCTGTTGAAAGTCGTTGTCAAAATACGAAATGCTTTCGAAGCGATTGTCACTTGTCTAGGCCCTCTGAACTATGGGAAGATCTTATTAAAAACTTAACCAATTCCTTCCAGGGTGGACTGCTTAAACCTGGTCCAGCAACGGCAAGCAGATATCGTACCTGTCGACCCCGAAGACATGTACTGCGCCACCAAAATACAGAATCAGGACTTCGTGGTAGTACAAGAGTACAGGACTGAAGAGGAACCTGATGGTAAGTCTATGTTTTGATGGTTTTATTCGCACCATCATCATTAATTAGATCAACAGTTACTTTTACTGCCAAGTACATAGAATGCATACAAATTAGTATGCCATGAAATGTGTCTCATATACCTATAACAATTGGTCAGTCGAGTCCATCGGCGCGACCATGTACGACCCGCGAGGCGAGTTATGGGCACGCGAACGCATCGTTGCACTCGTGAGTCGGGTACTTGGCACTAAAAGTGCTTTCACTCCTCAATAACGTTTCACATAATCCAGTAGGTTCCCACATTTTCATTTTGATACTATTGAAGCATATAATCACTTCGTCACCTTTTGTTTAAGCACTTTGGGAAGTAATGTTAGCCGCCATCATCTTTTCTTAAACGAACAGAATTCATACCAACGACTTCTTAAAAACTTTAATTAAGTTTCACTTGTTTATGGGTCTTCTTCGTACAGAATTTAAAGTTCCTTTATATTTTATTTTCATAATTAAAATCCTTGTCATAAAATACTAACTCGTAAAACGACTTCCCAAGTTAGATCTCTTCATTACAGCCCCCTTCACAAGATCGCTACAGTAAACTTGAATGAAAACCACTAAATTCTGCTCGGTTGAGCACCAAAGTGCCAACTGTTTGAGTTCACTTCAAACTTATTTGCTTTTGAAACGCCAAAGCCCAAAAGTAAGCTTTGTGAACTATGAAGAGCCAAGTTTTTGACAGACGTGGAAACAGAGAACTAAATTCAAATGTTCTTAATTTAAAGGGTTTTGTTGGCACTTGTGTTTGCAACTAGCACCACCGTAAACTTATACAGGGTGTTAGGGTAAACACCGTTATCCTTGAAACCAGTAAACCATCAATGGAAAATTACAACATTTTTATTCTTTGTTTTAAAACTACAATTTACCACAAAAGACGTAAGTTCGTTGCCCAATTGCGCTAAGGCAACGAACTTGCGTCTCAACACTGGCGGGGGGTGCGGGACGTGACCTGAACGGCCGCGAGCGCGACCCTTCCCTCAGTTAGTCAGCTGTTTCGCTAGCGAGCACGGTGTCGGATAGAAACTTTTTAAAATCTTTTAATGAAAATAAAGTTTTTTTTTGTTGTTACTCGGTCATTTGTTTTTATATATAGGTCAACTACTCATGGTTTGAGTGAGAACGGTGTTTACCCTGACAACCTGTATATATTGGTCGCTCATTTAAAAAATTCTGTCGCTTCACAGCCGTGTTTTAATTTAAGTTCATTAAGTAGATTTCCTTCTGAAGGACCAATTCTCTAATTAAGCTGATTTAGGCGAAATCTTTCGTATTCTCATTTCCCGCTTATTTCAGTTTTTGTCGAGTATCACAAAGACTTCTTAGTGAAGGTCTTTGTAATTTCTTAACTTTGAAACTGTTTCGTGTCCATGTCTTGGAGATGTTCAGAAACTGAATTTAAATTAAAGTTCGTGAATTAAATACGTGGAGTTACTTTTACTTTGTCTTGGAGAACGTTGAGAAAGGCAAGGGTACCTCATCTTCTAATAAAGTTAATAGTCTTCTAAGACGTTAATTCTATCTTATCTTTGAACATGTCTCAGTGTCAAGGTAGCGTGCGACCTTTTCGGAACATATTTTATTAAAATACCTGTAACTCGAATACGAGGCTATAAATATAAAAAAGTCCTAACCTAACACCATAAAACTAACGAAAGGTCTCTGAAAAAGAAAATGGTTCAGATTTCTCTCGTCTGAAATCTATGCCATCACACAGTCCTGAAATATACATAGAGGATTGTTTTCCTATCTCTATGTTAGGACACTTACGTACCCCCAGCCTTATGTCATGAAATATGTATGAACCCTACCCTGTCTCGGTATATAGGGGCCAACAAAGGCTAACAAACATATATTTACGGCGTAAACGTTAGCATTAAAGTAGGAACCTATACAACATTATTTTTTGTTTATGCTAAACCCGTAAAGGGGTCATTGTACTCATCATTTTGAACAACTTTTTCTATGGGACCAACCATGAAATCGCGAAAAAAAAATCAGCTGTTTGTGTTCACTTAAATCGACAAAATGTATGAAAATTCGCCCGCGTGGTTGTCGGTTATTATAATACTAAAACCTTCCTCGAGAACCACTCTATCCATTGGTGAAAACAACATGAAAAATTATTCAGTCGTTTTTGAGTTTATCGCGAACAGGACAACAGACAGACGCAGCGGAGGACTTTGTTTTATAATATGTAAGGATGTTAGTGAATCCAAGATCAGATAAAAATAGCTATTTACACTATTTTCCACTAAACAGTTCTGAACCACGCGTTTCTCTTCGACAAAAGGTCAATATATTTTTATTAAAGTCAGTTTATCCTTGTAGCTATTGATTATCCACGTGTTAAAGTTTTTTTTGCCGATTTGCTAGACAGACAGTAAATAAAACTGGGTTTTAGAGACCACATTTGTTTAGCCGATCATACGAAATAATTTCATACCCCAGCTGTGTATTTCAAATATAAAGAACGATTACACTACAGAAATGTTTATTTTGCAAATAATATGTAGACAGAAGCGAATAAAATAAAAAACTAAACCGGTAAAAAAACATCATACTTTAAAAATGTAGATAAGTACTATCCGGGGCGTCTCTCTAATAACACAAAACATTGCTGTTACGAAATAAATAATCTCTAAAAATAAAAGAACCTTTTAAAATGAGCTGTATAATTTATTCAAACAGATAAAATGTTATCAAACGCTTTCAATGGAATCGTTACTTACTCAAATAATGTTTCTGGTTGCGTAACTTTTGATCAAGAGAAAGTTCCAAATGATATGTCCCTAGGCTATCGAAACTGCTTTACTGCCGCCATTGTGATAACAGTAGAGATAGTAGAAACATTTTAAAGATAAATTATTCTGTTGAAGGCTCTGATACTAAAATAATTTCTTTTGAACGCAAATATTGAGTAATATCTACACAACAATATTAGTAATATCTACATACATACTGTTGCGTGGTTTAGAAGAACAACGCGGAACTACAAACACGAAAAGCGACTTTAATTTATAATATTTATAGATAGAAGATGCTTGATGCAGACGAAGAATGGTTTGAGTTTGACAAACACGTACCTATGGTAAATTCTTTATTTCTTCTAAATAATTTCTAACACAAAGTACCTAAACACTAAATACATGACAAACTAAAGCAAAACAAACATTACTAAAGTTTGGAAGTCGTTACGCAAAAGATGAAAGACAAAGATGGTAACGGTTACCTTGCCCGTAAATTGTGAAACTTAGGAAAAGGTGAGTGTAATAACGTGACAGCAAACAGACCGAAGTTATTAATCACTTGTCTTCACACGCATAAAATTAACACCCGAATACTTAGTTATCGCAAAGAAAAACGGCCAAAAACTTAGTCAAAAATGGAAAATTTCAAGCTATCCGCATCATCATCACCTAAGTCAAAATACGTCCATACTGTCAATGACAATACAATACCATCAATGAGAACTACAACTATTTTAGTTACTTTATTATTATTTTGTCAACTGTACATCGATATTATTCTTAGGGCGAATTTCACCAAACTTGTATTCCGAGTATAAGTCTTATCCTGCGAATAAATTTTGAATTTTTGACAGTTTTTCCATACAAAACCTGTCAGACGCCATTTTTATTCCACGGATAAAAGATATCTGACTTTGGTAAAATCAGCCCTTAGTGTAATAACGTTAATAGCATCTATGGCGTCGGTGGTAAGTGCATTAAATAATCGACAGCATGACACCATATTTTGGCACCATAGCTGTGAAAATCCCTAGTGCCCAATCCCAAGTTGTTTTTTTTGCATACTTTGACAGCCCATAGTTCCGATATCACACGGATTAAGATGTTGCAACTTAGGTACGTTTATTTAGATAGTTCTAGGGAATTCTTGTGCGCACCGTTTGACCGTATCTATTGCACTTATATTTTTGGGTGAACTATGACACCATCTCCAAAGTGCTATTAAGTACATTTCCTGTAAATTGTATTTTACTTATTACCAATTGAATTATGGGTTTGAAACTCTAGTCCTTATGTGCCTACGTACACCCCTACATCTAGTCATGCAACCAAATCGTACCTAGTTTAGTAGTGAGCTCTAAGCTTGCGAAGCTAATTTCCACCAGCTTTTCAAGTCTTCCCAAAAACTTCTCATCTCTTAACCAAAACAATTCTTCCTTATTTTTAGCGCCATTCAGATATGAAGCCGTTATAGTAGTCCACAATGATCTGCCAATCAACAACCTGGATCAACTGAAGGGGCTCAAGTCCTGCCATACAGGAGTCAACCGAAACGTTGGATATAAGGTAAGAGACTATTTGATATAGCACCCTAATTGCGTAATACACGATCAATCAGAGTTCGGAATCGACTAGCAACAAATGTCTAATCCATTGCTTCATAAGTTCGAAAAAAATATGTGCTCATCTACGTAAATAACGCAATTAATGTTTTTTAACTGTCAAAATGAAACAAATTAGTCTTAATCGGTTACGAAAATAAGTTATGCAATTAGATAGCTGGTAATAAATTGCTGGATGAGTATGGATTGAGACCGAGAGTGAAAGAAATTCCATGAGGAGATCAATCTACCCAGCCTTTTCCCAACTATGTTGGGGTCGGCTTCCAGTCTTACCGGATGCAGCTGAATACCAGTGTTTTACATAGAGCGACTGCCTATCTGACCTCTACAACCCAGTAACTGGGTAGTACGATACTCGGTAAGACTGGATCAATATTTCGAAAATATTGAATTTAACCTATTTTAGTAACAGAGAGTCGTTATCCCGTAGTTAAATTAAACTAATTGGTTTCCCAAAAAAAAAATCTGTTTCGGATAAAGACATAAATAAATCTCATATTTTCAGTGTATCCTAAATATTTCGTGCTTTATTTTTTCCAACAAACAAATACCCACCTAAATCATAAGTCTGAACTTCCTGTCAGATAAAATATGTAGGTACGTAATATGTAGGTAAATAATTGGATCCTTCGACCCTGAAAAGCACCAGGAAAATCCGATAAACACAATAAGCCTATTTATCACTATCTTAACCGTCTTTGTTCGTCCTATTATGTGCATATTATGCACATATCAATTGTGCATGTCTACGTTTTTTATGCAAGAACCGGCAGGAGTTCACTTGCAGAATGCAGATAATGCCATTATTGGTTCAAGGCGAAAACGAGTGGCATCTTTAAGGTTTAACTAGTATTGGTACTTGTCATTAACCAGTTTCGCTCTTTGTGCTTGAAAGCCTAAATTATTCAAGGCGTAGCTTTTATGTAGATAGGTAGGTACATAAATACTTAAATGGTGAATGGTTTCTGAGTCTGAAGGTAAAACAACAAACGGAAAATTACCATAAGGTACCTACCTACCTTATTTGGCACGACTTTAATGTAGTACTTTACCTATATCGGTCAAGTTTCAGCTTTTTCTGGAACTACGGTTTTAAAACTATAAATAGGTAGGTACCTACTAGGTGTAGAGACATTGACGCGTAACCAATGTACGACACAAATTAGATGTAGCATCGGCAAAATTCGTAAAACCGATCACCATCCGAACTGAGTGCACCTTTAACTACTTCAGCAGGCGTAGCATGGCGCTTTCTATCTCTACGAAGAATAGACATAGCTTTTTCTATACAAAGTGACAGTTCGTTTCTTCATTTTTGGCATTCACCGTAGAAATCTTTCTACAATCTGTCATTTTGTCTTTCATTTCTAACGATCTTTGTCTACGTCTTTTTATATGTAGACTATTTCGGAAGAAAGTTTTATTTATTTATTTATTTATATATCTATCTATTTACTTTTCTATCCTTACTGTCAAAATCACACTGACAACCGATAAATCCTATGACAAAACAAAGAATTCTGAGTCGAATTATGTAAAAGAGTGAATTTCGTAAAAAGTGCAGTTGACTCTTTCTACTTTGCTGCCGTCTCGTACTGTATACTGTCTACAGGAAACGTCATTTTTGTCTACTCTTCCGTCGACAAAACGGTGCTCATGCTACGCCTGCAGGTGAAAAGGCGCTTAATAAAGGCGGTTTAATAACTTGTAAAGTCATGCAACCAAATACATTCGTAAAATTGAAATTAATGAATGCATCCAATTTATGCTACATCTTAGTTGTGTTGTACTTTACCCATTGATTCAGAAGGTACACGACTCTGGACAAAATATTTCTTTATTAGCTGTCCCATACATTATGACCGCGTAGTTATTGCACTTGTGTAAGAACAGCTGATTTCTTTTTGAATAACCGACGATCATCTAAACGCGTGGTGTCCAGAATCATGTACTGAATCCATGTTAACAGGTTGTGCGTCGTTGTTCCTGCCACCCTGTATAAAATAAAGCTCCCTTTGACACACTTACTTAGGGCAAAGTGGCCGTGGTCATGGGGCGAGGTACTATCAAGGTCACTCACACAAGGTTTCTAAAAACACGTGGAACACTGTTTTTTGAAAATAAATTCCACCCTAACTACGTATAAGCAGCTCTGAGCTGTTATTAAAATCATAGAACTACACGAAGCTGATTCTTAGCTACTTATGAGAGTAAATCCTCCCTTTTATTAGAGTCATAAACGAAAGTAAGGTTGATCAAATAAGTCCAAACCAAAATCTTCTCGGCAAAGACAGGGATACTCAAGCAGAATATAATATTAGAGATAAGTAGTAATAAAAGTATACTATTTAATATTCTAGACCAGACTTACTAAGCGAAGATTCAAGGTTACTGAATAAATCTAAATCGTCGAACATAGTCAACAGATTATACAACACGTTGTTGAAATCTAAAACCCAAATTCCCCAGATAGTTCTTGCGTAAACCTAACAGATAGAATAATTAATTTGAACCCTAAGGTCCTATATCGCAAACAGAGCTTCTGTTTCCCAAACCATTCTGAGCTGAAATGAGGGCATGTAACGAATACATTAGTGACTTCACAGGGGTTAGTAATTACCTAGCAGGTATGAATTAATTTCCCTTATAAACCCGCTCTGTTATACGAGTAAGGACCTTAGCAGACATGCTACTTTTAGCTTCGGTGATCAGCGATTTCCAGAAGCTTGGTACACTCCGCTGGCTACAAAAAATTATAAATACCAAACTATGCAGCATCGATTGAGGAGTCTTACGCAGAAACGCAATTTTTAAACCACGCTCAAATGTAGCGAGTCGCCAACGGGTATCGCGACTGTGCGCAATTTTTATACCACGCTCAAATGTAGCGAGTCGCCAGGGGTATCGTGATTGTGGACATCGGATAGGGAGTCGCTCCATGTAAAATATACAGGGTGTTAGGTTAGGTGCATCCGATTAGACTGGAGGCCGACCCCAAGAAAGGGTCCTTGTCGTTTCTTGCCCGTTCTTCTCCATAGATATCTACGTTTTGGAATGGGCAACTAGCTTCAACTTTCTGACTAACTGACCGACTCTTTGACAATTAAAAAGTGCCTGTAAATGGTTTAATTGAAATAAATGCTTTTGGTTTGAGTTTGGCTAGGCATAATGATGATGCCCAAATGTAGCGGAGTCGCCAAACACGATGCAGCATTGATGAAATCGCCGATCGCCGATGCAAAAAGTAGTATGTCTGCTGAAACCCTAAGTACGCCAAAAGTAATTACTTGAAGAGTTCCGGCAAAAACGTTACTTAGCGCCTTATACACGTAAAGTTACTTCATTTGAATACGGCTCAAAAACAAAATTAGACGGCATGTTTGTTAACGAACTGTTACACTGTAATTATAAGTAGGTATCAGGAACTTTTACTACAGGTTCAGTAATCTATCTAAAAGCATAACATACATAGTTTAGCCAACTCCAAATGAATAGTTATCCAGATATACAGATCTGCAGTCTTGTCTCTCATTCTCTCTTTATTCCATCCAAAGATTGTCTGTAAAAGATCGCTTTTAGCGATAAGACTGCCCATGGTGTCACCCTATGTAAATTTCTATATTTATCTTGAATCCATAATGGTGTACATATTAAAGAGAATTGTATTCTATACCTAGTAAGTAAAAGCACGTATCTGCGATTCTATACCAATGCCAACATTATATTCATTCATCGAAAAGTCTACACCAGCATGTATACATCTAGATATATATTCACCTACATAATATTCTGTTGTTCGTGTTCATTTCAGTCTCGTATATCTTATCCGTGCTTCTCAATAGCTCCCTACTTGTAATTCAATCGGCAACACAATACGAAATGAACTCGACTCAGTACCGGAGATTATTTAAAAAAACGTACGTCGAACAATAGACTACAAAGGAATATAAAGGGGTTCGCCTTTCAAACGAGACGTGAACACCTAAATTGAACAGATACCTACCAATATTGGAAGAAAAATATCAGCGTGTAATTTTCCCACCGCCGCGATGCTAAGCAAAAGGCCTCTTATGCACCTTATCTATTTTATCCATCGACACTTCTCTCTAGCTTCCGCCCGCGGATTCGCCCGCGTGGTATTTCGCGTACCCCTATGCCCCTTTCCCAGGGTACCATCTATCTCCTTGCCAAATTTTGTCGAAATCCGTTCAGTGGTTTAGGCGTGAAAAGGTAACATACAGACAGACAGAGTTTCTATCAAATTTATAATTTTATCGAATTTATAATATTACTATGGATTAGTAACTTAGTACTAGCTTCGAACCCGTATCGTATGCTCATGCTTGAAAAGCGAGGCCCGAAACCTCCCGGGTAACCACGACACGATATTTATATTGACATTTATAGTCAATTGGTTTGAAAAAAGGCAATCATTTTATTAAATTACGCTTTATGTAATGTCAGCACATATTTTCGTAAGTACACAAAAATAAACTTTGTTAAAACAAATAATTATTTAAGTTTTTACGACGAAATGGCATACAAATTGCAAGTTAAATATTTGTACGAAACGAAAAAATATGCTAATAGAACCTTTCAGACGTGTATTTCCATGAATTATGTCGAGTTGGCGAATGTCTGACAGAACACATTAGTATTACAAAGAGACGGGGCTATGTTTAAATTAGAATATTAAGTAAAACAAGTTTGATAAGGATGGTAATGATTTAGCTACAGGGGCACGCATGAATATCTCATTACACAAAAAATGGGCTTTCAATTACTATATTTTCTAGACTGTCAGATAGACAAAGCGTTACAAAGAACGAATCGATGCCTATTTTTGACAGGCTTCCAAAAAGGAGGGAGGTTCTACATTCGTAACGTAGGTATGTTATTTTTTTTTTACTTTTATGGACATAATTATTAAAAAAAAAAGATTTTTCAGAAGTCGGTGGTAAAAAAAGAAAATTCAAAACCAAAGACACCGACTTCCGAAATTAAAGTTATTTTTCAATTTTTGGAAGTCGGTTTGTTTTTATTTTTTTTAAGTTTTTTTCATTTCACCCTCTGAATCATTGCTTTCAGGTCTCTCACAACTCCAGTGTCTCTGATTTATTACCTATATTCAGATATTATAATCAATTCATCTGTTTAGATTTTCACGTATCGAATACGTTTACGTTAATACTGCAAAAGCGAAAGAACTACATTTTCCAAAACAAAAGAATTCGCAGAGTAACAACTACTTGTAATTCCGCTCAAATAGCGAGTGTCAGCTGTGATAAATATGTTTTTTATGGAGCTCACTATTGGGGCCCTTAAATGTTCGCCACTAGTATACGTGGCTGTTCTACTAATTCGGAGCAGGAAAACCCAAAGAATATTCTCATAGGTAATAATGACAAAGATATTAATGTCACCAAGGCTTTTGTGTCCAGAATTTTCTGGTCCTAAGTTCCGCACACGGCAATGGGACTGTCTGTCTGTCTTCATAAAAAATCACGTTCATAATTTGTTCAGAGATGACTTGTGTTTTCTTTGATGACGTAGTTTACCTTAATGACTAGTACCTACTTCTTAGTGTTTTCTTTCGAAAACTTTAAATTTTCGTACTGTGTTAATATTCCTACTACACTCGCGACAATCTAAGAAGTCTGTTTTGACGTTTCGTTCTCGTACATTTAGTAAAACGTTAAGCCTTGAGAATCAGTTTTAAGCAAGGTAGATAAGTCGTCGATTACAAACTCTCTAAGTATGTTCAATCGATATGTCTCGAGAATCAGTTTATAAGAAACCATTTTTTTTTTCAACGCTGCACAAAGCCTTTTTATAGCTGTCAAAAGGGACTTCTTAGATTGTCGCGAGTCTAGCTACAATTTGAAATGCAATTTCAATCAATGTTCAAAAAGACCAAAAGGCTTGTGGCTAAGTAATAACAGCCGTAGGGCACGATCGATCAGGTTAAGCTATGCTTGCCGCGGTTGGTCCGTGGATGGGTGACCATCTTTACATACCAAAACCCCACCGTATCTCGGAAAGCACGTAGTGCCGTTGGTCCCGGCTGTCATTTGTAGATCTTTAAAAATAAAGTCAGAAGCCCGAAATTCTGACAACCAGTCTTACCAAGGGGTATCGTGTTACCCAGTAACAGGGCTGTGGAGGTCAAATAGGCAGTCGCTCTGGAAAACACTGGTATTCAGCTGCATTCGATTAGACTGGAAACCGATCCTAACGGATTTGGGAAAAGGCTAGGTTGATGATGATGTTCGAAAGACCAAAGTCAAAAGTTGCAAAATACCTGTGTCCATACTGTTATTTCCTTCAACAGATACCTCTAACGATGCTGCAGAAGCGTTCAGTGTTCCCGAAGATGAACGACCACAACATATCACCGAAGGAGAATGAACTGAAAGCTCTCTCAACATTCTTCTCCAAGTCCTGCATCGTAGGGAAATGGTCGCCGGATCCTAAGACCAATTCTTTCTGGAGTACGTAGACCTATTTCTAAGTATAACTATTAATAAAGCTCTTTTTTTTTTGAGGGTGGGAACTCATCCAATGACTTCTCCCGCTCTGGGTGGAGCAGAAGGGCGTGTCAGACTATTACTGACTAAAACCCACCCGTGTTCCTTCAGTTGCCTGCTGCCAAGGTCCCGGTATCCCTTTCGGACTTTCCCGCAACCCTGGCAGGATTTAATAAGGCTCTAAAGTCCCTTTCTTGCATTGTGGTCCGATAATACTATGAGGTTTATTATGTACTAGATTGGTCCTTCAAGGTTTGCCAAAGAACTTGTTTCCCACAAGACCAATGGGCTTGGTTTTGGTCATGCGGTAATGTTTTTTGAGATTGCGTAATACAAAATAACGAAATTTCCATATTGACATTGTCGAAAGAATATTGCTGCGGAAAATAAATGGCGCCAAACGAAACATAAATGAAACAAGATTTGATCAGGCGTTCTAAGCCTATTTGTGACGGAAAATTTTTAAGTCGACATTCAGTAAATATAAAGCATTTTACCCTCATCGCTTTCTTACGGTTATCCAAGCTCCTTTATGTTCAAAAGCACCAAATTCGAGGATTTAACACGTACATTTATGTAACAAAACAATTCGTGCAAATCTTAGCGGATTCGCGAAATCCTTACGTTGCTTCCAAGCTGCCAA
Organism: Lithophane semibrunnea; assembly: GCA_947363905.1. NCBI lineage: Eukaryota > Metazoa > Arthropoda > Insecta > Lepidoptera > Noctuidae > Lithophane > Lithophane semibrunnea. The sequence continues at coordinate 14,631,694 of OX376197.1, read as the reverse complement.
AAACTAAGCTGTTGTGTTTGTTAAAGCAATAAATCTCACATTTCAGTTACTTACAAAAAAAAATACCATAATCATATTAGCCGAAAACCTTTATTCGTTTTCGCCGAACCATTTTTCTTGTCGAAATCATTTTCGCCTTGTTTTTCCCGAAATGGTGCTAAAAGGATGTTTTTATAAAGAATATATTTTCAGAGAGCCAGTACAGTCAGTTATGCTCTATGTGTGAGCATCCCGACAAATGTGACTATCCTGACAACTACAGTGGGTACGAAGGGGCGTTGAGGTGCTTGGCAAGCAATGGCGGACAAGTCGCCTTTACTAAGGTCATTTACGTCCGGAAATTCTTTGGGGTAAGTAAATTAAAATAGCTTTTATTTCGCAGCAGGCAGGTTTTCAATGGTCTTGATCGTTATCAAAGCCGTGAATGTTTGCAAAAGAATTGGAGACTTTTCTGTAATCCACAATGTGGTCCTTAGGGATTACGACTTGAAGTAATTTCATGAGTTGGTTTAGTCTCTCTTGTGTATTTTTCTCTTTGGACATTTTGCGAGATTAATAATTTTATTTTCTACCTTCTGTGAACTGTTTTATAGTTATTTATGGTACTGTTATATAATAAGAAGAAAGAAAGAAAATACGTTTATTTGCGCAAACATGACGCAAAAAGGGGTATTAAAACACGAATGTGGATAATAGTATCACATGAGTGTTTTAATACCTGATTATTTACAGTTGCATACAAGACTTTATCTACACCCATGATATGAATCTTCTATAAAAGTTTCTTTGCAATACCAATATCGAACAAAAATAGCGCGGTACGACGTGAATTCGAATTTTTCGAACTCGAAGGAATGTTTTGTTTTTAAATTACGGTGCTTTGTTAGTGAAAAGCTCCTGAATGACAATGTTCTTTTTTTGAAATGAGTTGCATTATGAAATTCAGTACAACATTTTAACACCCGTTTGGTTGGTTACTTTAATGTTAGCAATAAGCTAACTGTTTCAGAAACTTTTAGAGACGATTTATAGCATGGGCGTAGATAAAATTCATTAGCTAATCCAATGTGTTCCAATTTCAAACACTGGTAGTTTTAATTTTAGCAATAAGCTAACCGTTTTAGAAACTTTTAGAGAGGATTTATAGCATGGGCGTAGATAAAATTCATTAGCTAATCCAATGTGTTCCAATTTAGCTTTCAAATTGAATAACCTACAAACTGTTACTAGTCCAAGTTCAGTATACCTACGTCAAAGATTATCTTATTTTCACCGCGTATATCCCAGTCTCTCTTGTGTATTTTTCTCTTTGGACATTTTGCGAGATTAATAATTTTATTTTCTCCCTTCCTCAAATTGTGTTAAATTCAATAACTACTCCAATGTGTTCCAATTTAGCTTTCAAATTGAATAACCTAGAAACTGTTACTAGTCCAAGTTCAGTATACGTCAAAGCTTACCTTGTTTTCACCGCGTATATCCCAGTCACTCTTGTGTATTTTTCTCTTTGGACATTTTGCGAGATTAATAATTTTATTTTCTCCCTTCCTCAAATTGTGTTAAATTCAATAACTACTCCAATGTGTTCCAATTTAGCTTTCAAATTGAATAACCTACAAACTGTGACTAGTCCAAGTTCAGTATACGTCAAAGCTTACCTTGTTTTCACCACGTATATCCTAGTCTCTCTTGTGTATTTTTCTGTTTGGTTTTTGTGAGATTCATAATTTTATTTTCTCCCTTCCTCAAATTGTGTTAAATTCAATAACTACTCCAATGTGTTCCAATTTAGCTTTAAAATTGAATAACCTACAAACGGTTTCTGGTTCAATTTCAGTATCTACGGATAAGCTTAACTTGTTTTCACCGCGTATATTCCGAATATCTTCCTGAACTAACCTGGGAATCGGATTCTCTGAAATCACTTTGCTCCGTTCAATATACACTGACTTTCAAATTTCGGAGCGACTCACTCACCTGTAAACCTTTTAGATTGGATTATCTAAATCCAAAAATGCAAATAGGTTTCGGCAAGAGAAGATTTTTGCTCGATTGTGAAGTAAAGATAGGAAATAGGTTTCTTTATAGACATTTACTTCTTGCTGATGCTCATAATACCTACTGGTATTCAGCTGATCCGGTTAGACTGGAAGCCAACCCCAACATAGTTCGGAAAAGGCTAAGCAGATTTGATGCTCATACTATCGTCATTCCGAGGTATGTTTTTAATTTGTGCCTCAGTTTATTTATCATACGGTCTTAGAAATATTTTCAAAAATATGAAAATGTTAATCTATTCGTTTGTCATTATTAATTATATTATTTACTAGCTTCCGCCCGCGGCTTCGCCTGGGTGGTATGTCAATAAAAAATACTCATGTCCTTCCCCAGGGTGCCATCTATCTCCTTGCCAATTTTTGTCGAAATCCGTTCAGTGTTTTATGCGTGAAAAGGTAACATTCAGACACACAGAGTTACTTTCGAATTTATATTATTATTATAGTATGGTTGTCAATGAATATAATATATCTAAAAAATATGAATATTATTACCCAAAGCCGTTTCTAATGCAACATTTTAGGATATACAATAACCAGAAAATATCCATACTAACAAAGTCTTAATAAAACAAAAAGAGTCTCATAATGTTTAAGTACTTATTTGCCATCAAACAAACGGCTTCAAACATTCGCCTTCAGAAAATTGCAAAATTGCCATTCAACGGATAAATAAACATGTAATATGATGCAGAGATTATTAATATTCTTTGCTTTATTGAGCCTCGCCTATGCACTGACTAGGTACAGTAGGCCGCATGTCAGTCGTAACACTTTGACCTTGAGCTAGCCGAGCTTAGTACGGGATTTCAATAGAATGCAAGGCGAGCTTTCCAATTTAGGTTTTAATATTAATACCTATTATAAAAAGAAAAAAGAGAATTATTAAAAAAAAAAAAATATATTAGACATATTGAGACCTATCTATAAAAAAAGTTATTTTTAAAAATCTGTTTTTTAAATGGATTTTAAGTTTATTTTACCTACTTACAAATTTTAGTCTTAATTTTAAATTAAGAATTTAAATAATAATACTTACTGGTTCTGTGCCTCGGAAAACAAGTAAAGCCATTGGTCCTGCGAATGATCTCGCCCAAATCGAGTTAGATTGCCGTCCCATCGGACTATGACAGTGAGGGAAGAAGGGGTGCACCGGTGTCTGCGCAAGTGCGCACACACTTGTGCACTGTACTGCGTACTCCGTTGATATTAACCGCTGTGGCTGAAATTCGGTCTGGCGGATAATTATTTTGTACTGGTTACCACTGGCTTGGGGCCTACCGTACCTACCAATTACTCAAGGGAAATCACGGCTGCGTCGAAACTCGAAATGGAAAATGAAACAAGAGTGAGCTTCAACAGAAAATTTCTGCACCTAGTCAAAATTAATGTTGCCATTTTATAGGAGTAGGGTTGTTTGTTATTTTATGTTGATTGGAGTTGGAATATTAATTAGTACGAGCGTAAACTGTTTACCAATACAGCATGTACAAAAAACCCTGTCCGATCCGTGAGGGTGTTGTTAAAAATCATACTACTATTTACGTGATATGCAGAAAAAAAAAAAAACTGAGTTTTTTTTTTCCATTGGTTTATTTTACCGGGTTAATACATGGGGCGCGGGCGGCCGACGTTTAGCGGGTATCTACAAGACATAACATATGACCTCTGCAGAGAATTTGCAAACTTACGACAATTTTAAATAGTAATAACTTTCTTATTTTCACAAATAAATATTGTTTGATTACTTTAGACGCCTTTTGGATCGTACAGGATTTTTGTTACATGCTGTATAATGTTTGAAACGTGTAATATTTTTGTAGCAATAAATACTTTCATATACTTTCTATGACGTAGCCTCCTATACGCTGCGCAAAACATTGCGGATTATGCCAATATACTTTACCAAATATGATTGATACTTGGGAAAGTATGTGGGCTTATACTGATTTGATGGATTGGAGTTTTTCTTATTTAGAAATACGTTACGTTCTATGATTTAGTTTTCCTTCCTAAGACTTTCTGGTCTACATATCTATAGATCGTTGATTACTGTTATGATTGTCATTTGCAGAATAAAGTAAATAGATTTGATGGAGTTGGTCCATAGATACGACCTAGACGTATACCTTTTTTTTTTGGTTGGTAATTATCAAATACCTTCTCCCGCTCTGGCCGTAAGCCAAGTACCTACCGCAAGGGTTGGATCGAGGTGGCTCTAAAAACGGATGCCTGGAAGGATTTGGGGGAGACCTTTGCTCAGCAGTGGGACAAAAAAAAACATCTACCTATTCGTCCCAACATCTTTCTCGCTGTCAGTACCGAAGGACTAAATTCATCCAACTCTAGGTTTATGTGTACCACTAATAACATTTTTTCACTTACCTCTAGCTCCCAGTAGGTAGAACCCCAGCTGGAACTGCAGAACAAAACCCTGATGGATATAGCTACCTCTGTGTGGATGGATCCAAGGTGTCTGTGAAGGACAAAGCTTGTTCATGGGCAGCCAGACCCTGGCAAGGACTGATAGGCCACAATGATGTACTAGCACAGCTGTCTCCTTTGAGAGAGAAGATTCGGCAGTTGTCTGTGATTGGTAAGTTTTTTTTTTATTTTAACTAGTCTGAAGGCATAAAAAAAAAGGCATCTAGGACTGTGGTTCTAGAGGCCTATTTTGTTTTTTTTTTTCTCTAGAGGCCTATTTTCGTTTTTTGTTGGTATTTTTGAAAGTAAAAATGTTAGCACTTGTTAGTCTTCATAATGAAAACAAACCTAACACAGCTTTTCACTTAAACTGATTTCCCTAAAACGCAAAATTGCGGAGTTGTTAGACAGACAAAAAATTAAAAACTTTTTCATCAAATGGAAAAATTACGCGCAAAAAATTATAATCAGATTAACAGGCAAAAAGTTTTATCTTGATTTCTCTCGCTTCACAATTAATACCCTTGACAGAACTCCATGTAAGTCTAAAATCTCCCGTCGCACTCGCGAGACTGTGGTGGTTGATATTTTTTTCTGATGAAATAAGCAGTTCCTTCACATTTTTTTTCCTTTTTTGTATTTTAATAGTAAATGAACAGTAATCAACAAACCAATACTTTTGTCATAACCTAGGTGCGAAAGACAAACCGTCATGGTTCACACAGGTGCTAGGACTATCCGACAAGATCTACCACGTCGCCGACAACATTCCCATCCAACCATCTGCTTACTTGGACAAAGCAAACTACACCGAGGTCATCGAGAGGGGCCACGGACCGCCAGAACTGATCGTCAGGTAAATTTTAGTGAACTAGTATTTGTGTACATCCATAATTGTTTATGTTCAATGGCATTGCATCTCGTTGTACCTGCGTACGTTAGTAGTAACAAAACTAGTACTTAATGTTGAGATAAAATCGGTGCTGGGATAAGACCGTGGAATAAAACCAAGTAATTTGGAAAAAATGTTAAACGTGAGCAGTGGTGGCCCTGTGGTAACAGCCGCGACTTACGAGTTGTAGGTTGTAGGTTCGAAATCTAACAGGCAAAGCGCCTGTAAATAATTTCATCACCACTGCTCTCAAAAAGATAAAGGAAAACATCGTGAGGAAACCGGCTTGTCCTAGAACCAAAAATTCGAAGACATGTGACATCTACCAACCCGCACTGGGCCCGCGTGGTGGATTACAGCCCACTCCCTCTCACAGAGAGGAGGCCTGTGTCCCAGCAGTGGGAACATTATAGGCTGATTATGTATGTATGTTAAACGTGACAACATTGTGTTTTGCGTCTATTTATTCTAAACCGCTCAAAGAAATGTAAAAAAAAAGTCGCAGTATTTCGTACGGTCTTAACCCACTTTCCCCATAATATCCTAAAAGCTGGCCTCTTGTTCTATTGAAAGTCTGTGGTGCGCTGGTCCAGCTCAAAGTCAAAGTGTGAGGTACCACAGACGTGCGGCCGATTGTACATCCACATTTATGTTGAACGGCGTTGTAAGGCGGATTATCTTGTCAGGGCAGTTAAGTCCGGTTTTATGATGTTTGTGCATATTTGCGAATGGGATTGAGAATTCATTTGATGGATAAATGTAGGTACAGTCCGCAACAAAACTTGTATTTAACGTCTAAATTGATAGAAAGTGATTCGATACCCCTAAATTGCTTTTCTGCATTTTATGTAACACAGTAACACAGCCTATACAGCATGTAACAAAAACCCTGTCCAATCCGAAAGGGACACATAGGTACTGCAATTCTGCATTATCAGTAAAATATAAAAATATTTTTTTTATTGAAAATAAAAAGTTATTGCAATTTGAAATTCACATTTTTAGTACGTACCAAAATTACCCCAATTTAATTATAAATTAGCAAATTTTTTACAGAGGTCATAAGTTATGACTTGTAGACACCTACTAAACGACGGCCGCCCGCGCCCCAACCCGTAATAATATAATACTTGTAACAACCCGGTAAAATTACCCACTGAAAAAAATCCGGCGAATTTTTACCCGACTACGGCGAAGAAAAAGGAGGGTTATGATTTTGACCGGTATGTATGTATGTATGTATGTTCATCTGTTTCCTTGTATCTTCTAAACCACTCATCACAATTTGACAAATAAGGTATCGTTAGAAGCGTCTTGATTGTCCGCTAGTTATAGGCTATGTGACGTCACATGACGCCCTCTAGAGGAAATAAAGTCAGGAACTAAAAAAAAAAAATTGTTTAATCGTACTATGTTGGGTATCAAATGAAAGGGCTTAATGAGCACATTTCAAAAATATATATATCACAGACAGACAAATTAAAAATCCGGAGTCACACGTAATCTGTTCGATTTATGCCACCCTAACACGTGTGACTCCGGATTTTTAATTTGTCTGTCTGTGGTGTCTTGTTTATACCTTTTCAGTCGTAGTTGGGTTTTAGTTTTTATTACTTAATTTTTTTTTTAATATTTTTTTTTTCTCCAAAACTAAACCTTATAAATAGACTCACAGTATGATTCTTAACAACACCCTCACAGATCGGACAGGGTTTTTGTTACACGCTGTATAATAGGTACAAAAAACCTCAAAATACAGCAACATTGAAACAAGAAAACCCGCCTACAACACACTGTACCGCGCCCCTCCTTTTAATCTCCCCTCATGAGCTGAAAGCGCGGCCTACATCTGTGAAAGACATTTGACACACTGACCTACAGGCTACAGGTATAATGCGTGACCTCTAGCTCCCGAGAGTCGCGCAAACTATGTGATTATTAAGAAGAGATATGTATAACATTACCTATCTAATAGAACTTCTATTTTTCATCCAATGCTCACAGTGCTCACAAATTTGATGTATGCGGGGTAATTGCGTCCGTAACACACTTACAAAAGCAATGGCTTTCATTTTGACAATTCAACAACATTCATTACGTTATTTACGTTGTTGCGCAGACAAATTTTTCGAACTTATGAAGCACTGGATTAGTAATATCCCTCAAAATCATTCAGGTTGTGATTGATAGTGTGTTACGCTGCCAGGGTTGCGCAGACCCTGCCAGGCTTGCGGGAAAGTCCGAAAGGGATACCGGGACCTTGGCAACAGGCAACTAAAGGAACACGGGTGGGTTTTAGTCAGTAAAAGTCTGACACGCCCTTCCGCTCCGCCCAGAGAGGGAGAAGTCCGGTTTTTGTAGGCCAATTTTTTTTTTTTTTTTGACGTTTTGGTTTATATTTTGACATTATGGTTTATTCTTTGACATTATGATTTATATTTTCGACATTATGATTTATATTTTTGATTTAACTATTGATATTTTGACATTATATATAATGCATTTTTGATGAAACTCATAAAAATTAATACAGGATTTCATAATTTTATATAATATTCTTATAATGTAATTCTGACTTGCATGTACCTACTTAATAATTCTTAGCTTATTATTTAATATTTCTACACCAGCAATGGTAGTATGTGTGAAACAGTGTTAAATGTAAGATCTTAATGTACCATATACTCGGAAATAAATAACATTCATTCATTCATTCAAACCATAGATGAGAGATATATACCGAATGACTGTGTACAGACCTAGGTACGATCGTCAAGTTTAAGGGTGTGGTACAACAACTTTCTCTAGGGGACAGACATCATAATCACGAAAAAAAAACTGCTATATCTACTACGACTCAAATGTATGGGATATTTGGGTAGAATAAATATTGAAGTTTTGTATGGGACAGTTGATAATTTTTTTCGCGATTTATACATGTATTTGACACTAACATTTTATCCAACCCACAGGTTTTGCGTGACATCAAACGTAGCTCTCGCGAAGTGTCATCAGATGGCCGTGTTCGCGTTCAGTCGTGACATTCGGCCGCGCCTCGACTGCGTTCAAGAGGCCTCTGAAGCTGACTGCCTGAAGAGCGTACGTATTTTTAGCTTAAGGACTAAGGGCTATCGGGCTTGTGGAATAATCACCTACCTACTTCAGTTATGTTCCCTCGTTGAAGCCAACAAAATGGTGGCAGTTTGAGTATTCATAAAGACAAGCACTTGTCTTAGAAGTTAGTAAGTCCTTGCCGATTTCAAACAGAGGCATTTTGTACCCAACAGCAGATAACTTTCCATCTCTAAGAACCAATAGGCTCAAAGACAGAGCGCTGTCAACAGTGACGTGAGGCCGGTTTCGTGAACATGTTGTGTGCACTTAATGAGGTGTAGTTTGATTGTAAATGTGTGCGTGTGGGCGCGTATGCACAGACCGGTGTTGAAGTTATGGCATGCTTCACTGTGTTGTTCGCAGCGCTCTGTCTTGGTTTTTTATTTGGTCTGAGCCTATAGGTACTTTAGGAGTATGAGGAACAGGGTGTAAAGTTCACTCATCCACCATAGAAAAGGGAGGATTTTCCAACCAGACGAGTGTTGTGTCTGGCGGGCAACTGCCCAACGATTGATGTCGGGTTCTTGAATTTATATGTCCATTGTACGGTAAACTTTTAATGCGCGATTCAGGATTTATATGACGTCAGGATTTTGTGTGACGTCAAGTCTTTGATGCGTAGTTCGCATGTTTTGATGTTAGATACCGCCACAATACTTACATGTTTCGCACCTTCGTTATTTTGTTGCTGAAAAATGGAATCTATTGGCAGCAATAGCAGCTAGATGATAGTTTAATTGCTTGCACCTGGCATAGGTACTGGCAAACAGTGCTTCGGTTATCCGGACTGGATGTTTGCCACAGACCTTGTCTTATTCATACTCATAGCTATTCTTAATTGGCTCATTTCCCGGAAATTAAAGCAGTAACGATTGTTTTGTTTGAAAATATTTGAGCTTCATTGATTTTAATTTCCGCTTGCTTGGAAACTTCGTTTGGTTATGTTCAAATTTTCCGTGGAATGAGTGAAATTCTCTGCATAGAATCTTTGAATATTGTATCGTTCATTTTAAACTTTGTATTTATATTGAACAGAAATTGAGGGAGCGTTTTACATTCGGTTTTGTAAGGGTTAACTCAACAACTTTTGAAAACCATACAGAAATATTTGAAAAGATGGGAATGACGGATCCGTTTTGACAAAACTTTTGCATTAACCCTTTGATACATAGATGTCCCTTATAAACCTATCAAGTTTTATGATTCTACAAACACAGAAGTCAGAATCTCCAAAAATTTTATTACGACTCGAAGGACCAAAATAATTGACTTAGCTAGGTACACATTCGAGTTTCTAAATTTTTACTGTGAAGTGTTGAAAATGTTCTAAGGAGCTCGTGGATAAGTAATAACAGCCGCACGGATCGATCCATAAGGTTAAGCTAAGCTTGCCGGGGTTGGTCCCTGGATGGGCCATCTTTACACATCGAGATCCTCCGAGCCTCGGAAAGCACGTTAAGCCGTTGGTCCCGGCTCACAGTGTGTTAAGAACCCGATTTTTGTTTCATTCTGTTTTTATTCAAGTAATCGATAGTTTCTATCATTTCTGGCGCGAGAATTCAACTCCGGCTTCGCTACGATAGGTAACTTTTTTTTTTTTTAATGTCAAAGTTTCGTAATATACGCATCATGAAAAACGAATAAAAAATCTTATTTAAAAAACAGAACTATGTATTCCAGTTTCTATTTATTCCATTAATAGTATGTACAGTAACCTACCTTTCCACCAATTTTTGTTGCTCTAGTATGAATGAGACGCGAGATATGATTTTTTTTCTCATTTTTCGTTTTTATTTTTTTATTCACCTATAACACCGTATTAGGTCGTGATTTTTACATCAAAATATTGCTTATACTTTCTATTATGTGTAGTAAAAAAACCACAACATAATTCCGTGTTATCCACAAGTTATTACAAATTTTAGTAATATCCGAAATATCTGCAGTTAGGGCTGTCACTTCAATCAAAATGTAGATACTTTTTTATGTTATAATATTTTAGTTTATCTATCATGTCGATGACTAGTATCGTTATTTTGTCGCTTAGTTGGCTAAAATTGTCTGACTGTTAAACGAAAATTTAAAAAAACAACAAACTATTAAGAGAATCTTCAAACTACAATAACATGACTATGGTATAAAACTACGGTCTAATTATTGGTCGAGTCCCTCCACTGCTACTCAATAGCTACTGGCCCTTTCTGGATACAAGTGGAGGAAATGCTATCATGTTGGGCTGGTACACCTTCCTAACAGTCAATAAATTCTCATCCGAAGGACTTAACGAGTACCTAGCTAATTTTGCCGATTCTGTTGTACACCGAACTAAATTAAAATTCCTTACTTTTGGCTATAAGAATGTTAACGCTATTCTGACAAAAAAAAAGATCTAAATTTAAAAATTATTTTAAACAACTTAAATCGAATTTGACAATCGCGCCTCCACTTGGTACTATTGTTTTCCCTACCCTGTGATTTTTTTTTAGAGCCGGAAGCGCTCATAAACGCACCTTCGACGTGATTTTTTATGGAATTTTTCACATTTTGTATGGAAAATATGCAAAAAAAATTACCAACATGCTGAGCCTCAGGGGTTTAAGGGTTTTCTAAAGGGGGTCGAAATTTTCATTATTTTTGCGACCACACACCATTTTCGAGATATAAGCAAAAGAAAATAAAAAAAGATACAGTACTGTTTTGCAACTGAAGTCGAGGTGTTGGTTTGAATTTTAGTTCATGACATCTAATTTTATTCCACACATTTTTAATCGCGATTAAAAATAGTCAGATTTAGTTAGAGGATTTTAAATATAAGACAAAATTTTAGGTTAAATCGTGAAATTCAGAACAGCATTTTCACTAAACTATTGTCTAACTTATCTCAGTACCATCTTAGTGCTGTCAAACTAAATTATAGTTATGTTGTGTCAGCTAGAGTCTATTTCAGAATAAATTTGGATGATGTTATATGGATAAATCCTGCACCGTCATCAAATTCTACTGTGCGGCTTTGATGGGAAAGTCCTGAATGCAATTCATTCTACACCATCCCAGTTAGGTACGTTGTCCATATTGCAATTTGACCTCGTCGCAATTTAATGATTTAGAGATAGCATTCTCCAAACCTGTCATAGAAGAACGTCTGGTATGGTATAAGTCCACTTCATTCATGGATTAGGGCCTTAGAATTTGTATTAAATCTTGGATACAAAGTTGAGGTAAAGAAAAGGAGGATCACTGAAAGATCAGAAGAGCGCCGACTGGTCGAGGATCGTAAAAAAAGAATCCAAGGTCTAATCAGAGAAAAAATGGGCCTTTTGGTAATGAAATGAAATGAAATGAAATTGTTTATTCTATAAATAGGATATTGGAATCACTTTTACACGTCATATTAAAAAGTTGTAAAAATAAGCTAGATGAGGTCGGCGTTTCCTATCTGACTATTCTGAGAAGAAAGGCCGAAACAAACTCAGAGGTCACCGTCTCCTTTAAAGTCCAGACATAATCTTGGTCAGGCCATATGAGGACCATGTAGATTAGAGTCTGAAATGGTCTTTTGAGGAAAGAACCACACAGATTTGAGTGGGCTTGTCCAGTCAGTGCAAGCATTTGTCAGTAATAGTGGAGCTCAACTCAGAACTTAAGGTAGATGTGGTGCGTCCAACTTCAGGGACTACTAACGATGGAAAGTTGGAAACACTGCCAGCACTGACAAAAACCGAGGAACTTTTACAGAAATTCTGAACATCGAACGGTGGCTATTAGATGAGTTATACGTAATTTAAATCGTTTTGTCCAGTAACTTGCCAATTGATTCAGAAAAAATCGCGAATTTTTGCAAAGAGCTGGCATACAAATATGTTGCAAAGTATGAATGGCATCCTAAAATTTTATTCCATGGTGCGAAAATAATAGATTCATCAAGTTTACCTGTTGGCATACTCTCTGAACAGGCGGCTGAGTCTCGAAATAAATTTTGGAGGTTTGACAGAGAGCACCATACTATAAAGATTTCTCGTGAAGCAACCATGTCTGACCTTTTTCACAGAGTCTTAGTCTCATCTGATCCAATAATATCTGATTTCAACCCATTAGAGAGAAAAAAAAAAGCAAAGAGAATTACATTACCAGTAGTCGCATTGTCTTTGTTGAGACCTGTTAACGAAAAAAATCTAGAAATCGATGATTATTCTCGCGTTGAATTTGTTGTTATTAGTAATGAGGAAGAGTAACCATTTATGATAAATTCAAAACAAATTGGTTTTTTGTCGGATAAAATATATTTTAGTTAATATTTTTTCGGATCCACAAAAGTGACAGCCCTGAAGAAAAATTATAATTTGCAATAACTTTTGAATAACACGGAATTAGGTTGTGGTTTTATTACTACACATAATAGAAAGTATAAGCAATATTTTGATGTAAAAATCACGACCTAATACGGTGTTATAGGTGAATAAAAAAATAAAAACGAAAAATGAGAAAAAAAATCATATCTCGCGTCCCATTCATACTAGAGCAACAGAAATTGGTGGAAAGGTAGGTTACTGTATATACTATTAATGGAATAAATAGAAACTGGAATACATAGTTCTGTTTTTAAAATAAGAATTTTTATTCGTTTTTCATGCACCAGAAATGATAGAAACTATCGATTACTTACTTGAATAAAAACAGAATGAAACAAAAATCGGGTTCTTAACACACTGTGCGGCTGTTATTCGTGGATCTTTGACAGTCGTTACAGGTCGTCAGAAGCCCGAAAGTCTGAAAATCAGTCTTACCAAGGGATATCAGATAGGGTACAAGGGGTGTCAGATAGGCAGTCGCTTCATGTAAAATACTGGTATTCAGCTGCATCCGGTAGACTGGTAGCCGGCCCCAACATAGTTGGAAAAAGGCTAGGCAGATTGTTTTTTTTTTGTTGAAAATGCTCTTATATCTAAAGAAAAGTTCTTTTCAGTTTCCCGTAATACAAAATACCTACCTACTTGTAAAATTACTCAGGTACAAGACAACGGCTCAGACTTGGCAAGTGTCGACGATATGCGAGTGGCGTCCGCTGCCAACAAATACAATTTGCATCCAGTATTCCATGAGGTGTATGGAGCCGCTAAGACTCCTAACTACGCTGTGGCTGTCGTGAAGAAGGACAGCAGTTACAAGAACATGGAAGACTTGAGGGGTAAAAGGTAAGGATATAGATAGATAGATAGATAAAACGTTTATTTGGTGCACACAAAAGACAGCACAACATACAAAAACACGGTTAAATTATAACTAATTAGGTACATTAATAAACAGCTGAGTGCCAATATACAAAAAAAAATGAAACATTAAAAGAAAAAAAGACACAGTGATGACAATATTGTCTATGACACACTTTTATATAAGTATAAGGATATAAGTAGTACTTAGTGATATGAAGTGCAAACTTTTCTGTAGGTAAGCAGGTTCAAATTTAATTAGCTAGGGAGACTCCGCAGACATGATGGGTCATGATGGTGGTATCTAAATACGACAAAATAAAAATGATCTGATGATTTTTTGGGGTCAACGATCCCTGGTAGTGTTGTTACTTGAAGAGTATGAGTTGAGAAATCCCTTTTTTTTTGTTTTATCATGTTTATGTTTACATATCGATACCCATTACGACTTTGAAGTTTACACAAAATAACTGTTTTTTTAACGGTTAATTAAGCAGGCAATCCCGTAATTTTTAAGAACGTTCGCATTCGCAATCTGTCAAAAACACAACCAATTTACAAAATTTTTGACAAGTTTGACAGATTGCGACTTGAATGTGAACGTTTTTTTGTGCGAGAAATGGCCTTCTGATATTTCATGTACCGACACTGCCGTTGAAGAGTCGTCAAATATTTATTTTTTGTTTTATCATGTTTAGATTTCGATACCTATCACGTCTGCGATGTTTCGCTAGATAATTTAATTTGACCTTGTAGATGTAAAGAGGTTGAATTTTTGAGAAGGAGTTCAGGACGAAAACCGACTTATGCTATTGCATCAGCGTATTACACAGCGGATCGGCTTCGGTTTAAAAAAAAAAAAAAAAATTACTTACAGATTTCGTCTTTTGGGAAAGCTCCCATTTCCCAGGTTCGATAGCAAGTAGAAATATGCTATAAAAAGTATAAATGTGTATAAATATGTATAAAAAGTAAAGAACAAGCCCAAAAAAAACTCAGGACCTGCCACCTAGTCAATAATAATATTTCCATAGTTCAAGATAACTAGTTCACCAAGCTACCCAAAACGATAGCCCAATATCTTTGTTTCCATGTCCTGCAATAGTCCTACACCAACCAGGGGTCGTCCTTGGCTGCACTTGCAAAGTGCGAACAGGGATAATCGTCGGTTGGTGCCTCATTCCATGTAAATTAATAATAATCTCCTATAATTGAGGGAGCACATAGATTGTTGTTCTTGTCTTTTTATTTTAGCATGTAAGGTGTATTCTTTGTTGGAGATCCTAATTAAATAAAATAAAATTTGTCTAAGGGGCCTCTGCGAGTTGGCTGCGGCCCCTCCCACGCCTTCCAAAGGTCCGGGACCCCAGGGTCCCGAGATGTACAAACATATAAACAAATAATAATAATACCAATTATTTCAGGCGACACAGGCCCATAGAAAAATACCTTAACCTAGACATACATAACCCAATACCTACTCGACTGAAGAAACTCCATACCAATAAAAAGAAAAAAAAAACTAACTTCATTTACCATTTACCGAAGTCCCTAACAATATCGCGTAACGAACTACCCTCCTAAACGAAAAGTACTTCAAGGGGAAATATCAGATCGTATTACCTATATCCGGTCCACTACACAAAGTAATTCCTGCTTATTGTTGCTTGCCTCAAAAAAATAGCCGAACCTTGGCGCCGACAGGTCAATCTGGAAAAACCGGTCGAGTGCGAGTCGGACTCGCGCACGAAGGGTTCCGTACCATCCATACTAATATTATAAATTCGAAAGTAACTCTGTCTGTCTGTATGTTACCTTTTCACGCCTAAACCATTAAACGGATTATATATGGCATCCTGGGAAAGGACATAGGCTACTTTTTATCGACATACATACATAGGCTACTATTTATGGCGGAAGCGAATTATCAATAAAAACGGCAAAAAATCACGTTTTTTGTATGGGAGCCGCCTTAAATATTTATTTTTTACTGTTTTTTTTTTGTTATAGCGGCAACAGAAATACATCATCTGTGAAAATTTCAACCGTCTAACTATCACGGTGCATGAGATACAGCCTGGTGACAGACGGACAGACAACGGAGCCTTAGTAATAGTGTCCCGTTTTACCCTTTGGGTACGGAACCCTAAAAATCACCTAAATACAGTTTCTGTCCCCAATTATTTTAGGACCAAAGAATTTGATCTAAGTTCTTTCGGGACTTAACGAAGCAAGTTTTAATGAACGTTGTCCTTTTGATTTAACTTTTAACTAGGTTTACGGTACGAATAAAGGACGAGAGTAGCTCCAAAATCTTGTTTATAATTTCTTGACTAAGTAAAAATAAAAACTTTTTACAAAAAAAAACAACTGACTTCCAAAAAAAAACACTAAAAAAGTGAAAAATAACTTTAATTTCGGAAGTGAGTGTCATTGCTTTTCAATTTTCGTGTTTTGCCACCGAATACCGAACATAAAGCAATTTTTCAAATTTTTTAATGTTTTTTTTTTAAGTCGGTTGTTTTTTTTTTGGGATAGATTTTCAAAGCAAAGCTGCTGAAGTGTTCCTTATTTTTAGGTCTTGCCACAATAGTTATGGCAGCTTCAGCGGCTTAGATGCTCCTCTGTACTACCTCATCAACAAGAAGATTATTACGGCTGGTCAGGTGAGTTATTTAATAAATAGAGTCATGTCATCACGTCTCTCCCTTGAATTTGTATGTTATATATACACAGGCTGTAAGGGTAAACAGTCTTGTCATTCAAACCATGGGTAGTTGACTTAAATATAAAAATAAATGACCGAACACAACAAAAAAAAAACGTCATTTTCATTAAAAGATTTTAAAAAGTTTCTATCCGACACCGTGCTCTCTAGCGAAACAGCTGACTGACTGACGGAGGGGTCGCGCTCGCGGCCGGTCAGGTCACATCCCGTACCCCGCGCCCGTGTTGAGACGCAAGTTCGTTGCCCTAGCGCATAGGTCAACGAACTAGCGTCTCTTGTGGTAAAATGTAGATTTAAAAAAAATAAAAAAAACGTTGTCATTTTCTATTGATTTTACGTTCTATAAATGAAACCAAACCACTGGTTGCAAGGATAACGGTGTTTACCCTAACACCCTGTATAGTATTTATTATAGTAAATATGTATGTAAGTATATGTATCATAAGTTTATAGCTTATTTATGTACCGTAAACCTGTTTTATCTATAATGCATTACGATATATTATATAATTTTTATCTTTGTTCCTCTCAATTAGAGCACCTGCCATCTAATCTCTTCACCACACTTGGTTGACTGGTAGAGAATGCCTCAGGCATTAAGTCCGCCTTTGTAACTTTTTTTTGTGCGAAAAGTTTAAATAAATAAATAAAAACCTCCTTATGGAACCTCTTTTCTGGAATCACCGCAAACTTAAAACTTTTGCAGTTCTTAGGTAACCTACCTATCCAAAAGCGTGGGCCGTTATTTTTATATTTCATAAATTGCCAATTCAACAAGTTAAGAGTAGGTTTTACATCATTTATTTCTTTCAGTGTATCAAACACTTCGGCGACTTCTTCTCGGGAGGCTCGTGTTTACCAGGAGTCGACAAGCCGGAGAATAATCCCAGAGGTAGGTACAGTATCATGATACGTTACTTCAGTGAACTATTTTGTTCGGAAACTATATCGCATTATTTACTACGGTTAGCCTAGCCAAAGCCCATTATAGGTATGAGGAACAGGGTGTAAAGTTCACTCATCCTCCATAGAAAAGGGAGCATCCTGCATCCTCCAACGAATTACTTTTGTATGAAAAAAAAAAACAAAATATATGTCAGTTGATTCTTTGACTGGTCTCATTAAAACTCTAGAGTTTAAAAAAAAACACGTCATAAATGCTTGTCGCGCAGTAAACTCTGCTTGCGCGATACAGGATTTTACGTGACGGTAGGTGATAAACGTAGTTCGCATGTGGCGATGTAGATGACGCCACATATCGAAACGTTTTTACAACGGTGGTTTTTCCACCATAGGCATTGTGATTAAGTACAAAACTGTCGTCCCCTATACCAATTTATTTATCCTTTCACACTCTATCTCTCTATTATTATTATGAGGGTAGATCATTCACCCGGCAAAACTTCGCCGTCCATAGTGAGTCGACGAAACTAATGAGCTATCAGGTTATCGGTCTAAGTTGATTGCTCGAAGAATCCGTTATCCATGTCTTTGTCCTAAGCAACGAGGTACTTCAATGAGAAGTATTGTTTCAGGCGATGACGTGTCAAAACTTCGCCAGCAGTGTTCGGGTGACAGCAGCCCCTTGAAATGCCTTCAGGAAAACCGCGGAGACGTGGCTTTTGTTTCAAGTAAGTGTTTTCAAAGCTAAAAAGTTTTGACTGCCTCGTTGGTCTAGTGGTCGCAACGCATGAGGCCCAGGGTTCGATTCCCAAGTCGGCCAATATGTTATTGGGTTTTTCCATCGGAATTGTTCAGTAGCAGCCCGAAGTCTGGATTTGTGCCCGGTTGATGGCCTAATGGATAACCTAACTGGCGAAATGTGGGTGTAAATAGTTTAAATACATAGGTTCGCCCCTGCCTAGCCCTTCGGGGAATACAGGCGCGATGTTATGTATGTTTTCAAAGCAAAAGGTTTACGTAAGCACTAAATTGTTTGATGGGTCGCTTTGCCGCAAAGAGCTGTTTACAATGACTAAGGTAATTTAAAAGTCGTTTTCCTTGAATTGATACTTGATACCTATTAGGTGCAAGTATTACGTTACGTGACATCACATGAAACTATAGGGATGACAACTTGTTTATATCAAATATGTAGTATTTTTTAACCCATCGCCTGAAAAATACAGTAGACAATAAGCAAAGTAAGCATGTTTCAAAACATTTATATTTTATGCATATTAATTTTTTGTTACTTTGAGCCTTTATTTTATAACGGTTAAGTACTTATTTTTTACAAATGTCTAAAAACGAATCATAATTATGTACTCTCTAAATAAGGGTTACAAAATAGGTACTGGCCCTATTGCGGTCATCTTGCCGTTTTGTACTGAAATGAAAATACTTACCTATAGTAGTTTGTCATACAATTTTTTTTTTTAATTTTCTTAATAATTATTATTATATAGTTGGCAACCCTACTTGAAACGTTGAAAATGCTTTATCTAACAAACCAGTTAAGTACCTATTTTCCCCATTAGGGGTCAATTGATTAATACTTATCTTATTATGTCTTCACTGCATCAGAAACACTTTCTAATAAATAGACCAAACATGGATAAGTTTGGTCCTTCGGTACATAGTAGGTACCTACCTACAATCTACCAATATGCTTAAATAAGGAATAATTTGATTGCTGGTCAAACATTAGTGCTATTATTTGTTAATCAATCACATTTAAAATAGATCTGGATCGGGATTTAAACATAGTATAAATTTTTTAATCCCTTTATTAGGTTCTCGTTTACTATCGAGTCTCTCACTGGCAAAACTGTTAGCAAAAGCTAAGTAAGAAATATATGTAAAATCTTCATCTGTTTTCCAATCCAAAGGTTTGGAGTGTTGGGAGCTCTTATTGTATAAATGAATAAAAGTAACACACTTGAAAATCATAAAGTTTGCTCAAACAAACGCATAATGAAATGTTGAACCAAGTGAAAAAGTTATAACTTTTAAGTCCATTTCTTGTAAAGTGATATATATTTTGTAATTTTGTACATATCCGTAATATACATTATTATGCATTAGTAATAGATCCTACCTATATAAAATTGTGTTATATCTACTTATGTTAAAATAAAAATATTGTTATTGTTATTATGTATTACTAACTGTTGCCCGCGACTTCGTCAGCGATCCAGGATAAGAAGCCTATGTCTCCAGGGCATGGTATAACCGTGATGTGCCAAATTTCAAGCAAATCAGTTCAGCGTTTTACCGTCATAGCCTAACAAACAAACTCACTTTCGCATTATTATTAATTAGGATTATGTACCTACTTACATTATATTGGATTACCTATTGCGCTTTAAATAGTCATCATGAACCCACATCTAAAATATCCTGACCACCAGGTGCGGATCTACCAAACTTCGATGCATCGCAGTACGAGCTACTCTGCCTGAACCGCGAGGCGGGTGGACGCGACACCATCGCAAGCTACACGACGTGCAACATCGCTATGGCTCCCTCTCGCACATGGCTAGCCGCTAAAGACTTCCTATCGGACGTCTCTATCGCACACACACCACTCAGTCTGGCCGAGCTACTTGACGCCAGAAAAGACCTTTTCAACATCTATGGAGAGTTCCTCAAGAACAATAACGTCATTTTCAGCGTGAGTTCCCATTTTAAAACAGTTAAAAGATAAACATCCAATAAGGTTTTGCATTAGACCATAAACATGACATTGTTTTTTTCAGAATGCTGCGACTGGTTTAGCAACTACTGAGAAATTGGACTTTGAGAAATTCAAGCAGATTCATGATGTTATTTCTACCTGTGGTGTAGCTTAATAGATTATTATAAGATGCTTATTATTCCCTTTATTGAGGGTTTTTATAAATTTAAGTTTACTAAATGAAGAAAAATACTTAGAAACCTGTTTTACTCCCTTTGGGTAGGTAATCTCAGTAGCCCAATAGCAGTAAAGCAGTAAAAAAAAATACTAACAAAAAGTAAAAGGAGGTCTCAAAAACAAGTCTGATTGATTAACTTTTATTTCATCACTTACATTGACAATAAATAAATAATACCCCACAATATTTAATATTTTATTCCGGTCCTAATGAGAAATGTAATTTATAATGCTGCTAATATCAAAGTGATAACTACGGAGAGACCGAGCATAGCATAGCCTGAAGTGTAAACTTCCTTGATTGTAAGTCCCTTAGCCATGTCCCAGAAGAGATGCCTGATTCCGTTGGCAAAATGGTAGCCGAATGGAGCAGCCAGCACAAACTTTGCCAAAAATATTGTTGCCGCAGACAAATTCAGGTTTTCAACAATGGCAATGTAGTGGGAGATGTCATGTGGCAATACCAGAGCTCCAATGCCCAGGACTCCAAAGTAACCAGATAGGATCATTCCTAGAACAATAATTATAAGTAAGGCACCAAACTAAATGCCACAGAAATTAAGCGCTCCAAATCAGAAGGTCTTACCTAGAGAATACAATTTTTTTAAGTATCTAACAACTTCACTTCAATAGACCTGTGCGCAAAACCAGTTTTTCCATTCAAACTAATAGAATAATCATGTGCTGATAAGTTCTACTTTCAAATAGTTTAATCTAGATAATAATATTATGTTCAACTTTATTAAGTAACACATTAGTAGTCCATTAGAACCTATGTTACACTACAATTTAACAAAATTAAGTACCTGTCGTTCTATGAGTGATAGACAGCATGCTGGTCAGCTGCGGCTGGTAGATGGTAAGATGTGGCGACATAGGCCGATTGAGACGAGCGTTCCTATCATCATGGTGCTCCAATTTAGGCTCCTCAAACTTCTTATACACGATTTTTGGCACTCCTGCTGCAGCTTGAGCGTAATTTACAGAGCCTAGCACACTAGGGATCTTATTTAAACTTGCTAGCACCGACCTACTGCCAAATCTGTAACATATATATTACATTATTACAAGCAACTTACAAAACACTGCCAACTTACACAAACGTTACATAATTTGTCAACATACCTTCCACAGCTGAAGAGTGCCATATTTTATGCGTATCAAATTATTTGACAGTTTCGTAGGCTTCTGCAAAAGATTTTGATAAATTAAAGATTAAGGTAATACAAAAACTTCATCCACATTAAAAAAAAACAAACAAATTGCGCTCACCACTGAGTCTGACGAGTTGAGTGATTTGACATTGACAGTTCTAAATTTTCTTTTTTTTTACTTTCTCTTGTCAAAGTAGTCAATTCAAAATTTTACCAATAATAAGTAAGATAATCGTAGTATAAAAAAATATCAGAGAAAGCCTTGTTTACACAAAGCGCTTTATTCTTCTAATAAATTATTATAATTTCATCAGAAACAATAGTTTCTGAATTTGTATGGTGGCATCACTAACAATTTTGACATGAAATTATCAGAACACAGCACGCGGTTCGCATTGCGTTCCAATGTAGGAAATCAAACGGTTGAATTATGATATTATTTTCAAAGACAATCCTGATTCATTTTTTCCTAATGCAAAATTAGTTCACGTTCATAAGGCTGTAGTAAAAACACAAAAAATAGTACATAACCAAAAAATATTTCCGTTACGTCAAAAGAAACGTAAATGTCAGTCGGCAAAATGGAAAAAAAGTAAAGTCTGTACAACACAATTTAATTCAAAATTTTCATTGTAAACGTAATATTCAAAATACAACACGTCCGAGTTTTTTATTTCAATACCATAGATGTTACGTTTATTAGTCTTATCAGCGGTGTCTGCTGCTTTTAGGAGCAGCTTCACAACTGTATCTGCTGCAATGTCTACCAAATCTGTCGACTTTGAAGTATTTGGCCGGGTCCAAGGAGTATTCTTCCGAAAGGTTGGTGAAAATACCAAATTATATTAGTTACTCACAGGCGCGGTCCGACGCACAGTGGTTCGAAATCGACGCTCCGTGGACATTGAAATCAAAATTTCTTTAGACGAGAAATAAAAATCGGAATGGCTTTATTTCAGTATTATTTATAATATTTGGTAATATGACAGCTATAGACAGCACCATCTCCGAAAAAAAAAATATTTAATATTTTTTTGTATGAAGAAAAACACAAGTCGTTTTTTCTCATAACTTAATAAAACTTAAAGCCTGCGGCTTACATGGGGTGTTGTCCTACATGAGGCGATTCCGAAATGCTATAACACGCACACCCATGCGCGCCGCTTCACTCACAGCAGAGTGTTGAATTTCGAGAAATTCAGTTAGAGATTTTTACGTTGATTTATGTGTGATCTTGAAAATATACAAAGTAATTGACTTTAGTTTGCTAATTTGATTAGTTATAATGAGAAATAATGGAATATACAATATAAAAATACTAAAAATAACACTCAAATTGAGACTCATTTACAATATAAATAGATTTTGCAATCTTTCTTATAATAATTTAATTCGGTGTTAGTAGATACACAGTTTGACTTCTTAATTAACATTTAAAAAAAAAGTACAAAAACTTATAACTAATACAGAAAAATACTAAGAATAAGCAATTGTATAATTGAGAAATATATTATTTCACCGCTTCACTCAGAGCAGAGTAATGAACTTCAAGAAATTCAGTGGATTTCTCGAAGGAATTTAATACTATATTATTTGATATCTTTGGGATAGGTGCAATGGGCAACGATAATTACATAGTAATGATTGTTTGATGTAAGCTGTTCGTAATCTCAAGTTTAGCAGGAAATCAATGCTTAATGCATGCTAATTAACTTATGATGGTAATTTAGTCTCATCTCATTAGTGCATGTTGCAAATATTGTTAACGAGTTAAGATACATTAGTTAAGGGCTATTTTTACGAAGTGTTTAACTAACTACTATTAATTAAGATACGATTAAGAGGGTACTTTTATATAAATAGGGACAACATCGTCAAAATCATTAGTTTTTGTCAGCAACTGTTCGCGCTATAACATTAACTTCTTACTTACGTACTTACTTATTATCATGGAAGGATTTTATACAAATTTGGACATATTCATATTTGTGAAAACAAAAAGTTGCTTTTCGCAGCCTAGTATTAGAACAAAAAAAATTAAAACAGTTTTGTCAAGTGTATATGTGTGTTTTGCATAGAAATTGGAAATCGTGTAATCGAACAATGCATACATTTGTCAAGAAGTATGAGACATGGCTAGAAAAAGAGATCAAAGGGCCCAACTTCATTAAAGACAGATTTGTACAAAGTGAAGAAATTGGATTGGTATCAATCGACTCTGTTACTGATACTGTTGAACCTTCAACCTCAAGTGCTAGTGGTATAAATGATGGTGCATCCACGTCCAAAGTAACTACATGTACTGTTAGCACTACAACACTAAAAAGGAGCCCAAGAAAACCTTTCTCAGAATTATGCCAAAAACAGAAGAAGAGAAGAATAGAAGAACTTTTAACGCACGACTCTCAGGAACTTGCATATGTTACTGCAGTGAGATGTGGTGAGGAGAATGAGGACGTGAAAGATTTAATAAAATATATTACCGAGCATCCTGAAAAAGCAGCAGAGATCATGAATTTTTTGAAAGGCAAGACAACTACTAACAAGTATTCAGCAGAGAAAGCGTTGGGTATATTTATTTCTTTGAAATTGTCGAAGTGGCAGTATATAACTTTAAGGGAAACTGCGAAAGAAAGTGGTGTAGATTTGTACCCATCATATTATTCGGTTTTAAATGCCAAGAAGGCATGCTATCCTCCTGAGAGCGATATTGAAGTGACCGAACGAGGAGTTAAAGTAAAACTTCAAGCTATTTTGGACATCACTGTCACTCGACTTGCCAAAACATTAAACTTGGACCATTTGCAAGATAAAGAACTGAACTTAATCTGCAAATGGGGCTTCGATGGTGCGTCAAATCAAAGCAACTACAAGCAATGCATGAATGCAGATGAAGACGACTCTAGTGTTTTTATTAGCTCTTTTGTACCCTTGCAATTGATGTGTGGTGAGGATTTGGTCTGGGAAAACCCAAAACCTTCTTCTACAATGCTTTGCAGACCAATTTATTTCAAGTTTGTCAGCGAAAATAAGTTGGACATGAAGGAGGAAATGGGTTTGATCGATGCTGAAATTAAAGCATTGAAGCCATCTATCATTGAAAATAATATACAAGTTAAACATTCAATGTTAATGACCATGATAGATGGCAAAATAACGTCTCACCTGTCACAAACCTCTATGCAAACATGTGACATCTGTAAAGCTGTACCAAGTGAAATGAATGATTTGGAGAAGATTAACATGTAAGTTGAATATTGGAAATGTATGTTAATTTTTTTTATTTTTTTCTTATTGAAAAACACTTTTAACCTTTTTATTCATATTTTAGGAAATCTGTATCATCTGATATTTACAAGTACGGTTTGTCGACTTTGCATGCATGGATCAGATCCATGGAATGCCTGCTGCATATCGCTTACCGATTAGATTTTAAAAAATGGCAAGCCAGACATGAAGCTAGTAAAGCAGCTTTGAAAAGTCGCAAACAGACGATACAGCGAAAATTTCGAGAGGAAATGGGACTCCTGGTGGATATCGTAAAACAAGGTTAGTTGATTTATTTATTTTGTATAATATCAAAGGGTTTTTTTGTTAATGTAATACTATAAAACTTATCTTATAATGTTCTTATATCAGTATTTTTTATATAAAGGTGCTGGGACCACGAATGATGGCAACACGGCTAGAAAAATTTTCCAGTGTCCTGAGAAGACTGCAAATATCACTGAATTGAGTCAGGAGCTCATCCAAAAATTCGCAACTATTCTCCGTGTTGTATCATCAGGACAGTCTATTAATATTGATTTGTTTGCCAATTATCTCGATGAAACTGCGCAGCTGTATGTGGAACTGTATGGCTGGTATTTCATGCCTTCCAGTATCCACAAACTTCTGCTGCATGGAGCTGAAATAATAAAACATTTCAACATTTTGCCTATAGGAAAGCTATCAGAAGAGGCATCTGAGGCCCGAAACAAAGATTTTAGAAAACTCAGGGAACATCATACGCGGAAATTTTGTCGCAGAGCGACAAACCATGACATCTTTAATGGTTTCATCGTATCCTCAGACCCATATTTGTCAAGCATTCGACCTAAACTGACAAATAAGAGTAGAAATGATTTAACTGAAGAAATGAAGTCTCTTCTTTTAATTGACCCGGATACCATGGATAAGGAAAACATTGAATTTGTTGAGGTGCCAAGTATGATGGATTCTGATTTTGAATTCTTTGATAGCGATGACGAAACTCAGTAGACAAAATTTTAATGTTTGATGTTTTTGTGTAAATTTTATATATTTCTCAATTATACAATTGCTTATTCTTAGTATTTTTCTGTATTAGTTATAAGTTTTTGAACTTTTTTTTTTTAATGTTAATTAAGAAGTCAAACTGTGTATCTACTAACACCGAATTAAATTATTATAAGAAAGATTGCAAAATCTATTTATATTGTAAATGAGTCTCAATTTGAGTGTTTTTTTTAGTATTTTTATATTGTATATTCCATTATTTCTCATTATAACTAATCAAATTAGCAAACTAAAGTCAATTACTTTGTATATTTTCAAGATCACACATAAATCAACGTAAAAATCTCTAACTGAATTTCTCGAAATTCAACACTCTGCTGTGAGTGAAGCGGCGCGCATGGGTGTGCGTGTTATAGCATTTCGGAATCGCCTCATGTAGGAAAACACCCCATGTAAGCCGCAGGCTTTAAGTTTTATTAAGTTATGAGAAAAAACGACTTTTGTGTTTTTCTTCATACAAAAAAATATTAAATATTTTTTTTTTCGGAGATGGTGCTGATGATGGTGCTATAGCTGTCATATTACCAAATATTATAAATAATACTGAAATAAAGCCATTCTGATTTTTATTTCTCGTCTAAAGAAATTATGATTTCAATGTCCACGGAGCGTCGATTTCGAACCACTGTGCGACGGGGGGGTCCTGGGGGTCATGACCCCCCCCCCAAAATCATTCAAGCTGTCGAGAGACTGAATAATTTACAATAAACCATTTCCCTAAAAATATTCATCGGCAGCAATAGTGACCCCCCCCCCCCCCCCCCCAAAATCATTCAAACTGTCGAGAGACTGAATAATTTACAATAAACCATTTCCCTAAAAATATTCCTCGGCAGCAATAGTGACCCCCCCCCCCCCCCCCCCCAAAATCAAGTTACTCATCTGGGCTTCGAACTTGAGTCGGTCCTTGATAAAATAATGGAACAGCAAGTTTAAATTTAACTAAAAATAATTAAAAATATCTGCAGGTCAAGGCTCCACAGATGTAGCTTCGGCGTTATAAATTAATATAACTGTTTTTAATGACATTTAAGGATTCAAAACACATGTACAACATTTTGTAATTGCAGTTAATTTCAATAAAATGTAAGACTAAAAGTTATGGCAGTCAAAATTTCATTAAAATGTAAGTTTAAAAGTTATGGCAACAGTAAATTAGGATGCTGTTATTTGCATGTGAATGACTTGAGAAATTCTAACAAGAAAACTAATAATCCTTTGCTAGCTAGTTTAACTAATAATTAAACTTGAACCATAGGTACTCCTGGTTGTTGTAATTATGACTTTATAGGCCTATTTCACCACATTCAGTTCAAGTTCCCCGTAAACTACTTGGCATTTAATTTCATACAAATTCTATTCCATTTTTGAATTTATTGGATGAGTTATAGTGTCTCAGAAATTGTGATACAGGCCCTAAGAATTCCATTTTTGAATTTATTCTATGAGTTTGAGTGACTCAGAATTTGTGATACAGGCCCTAAAACCAAACAAAGAGATTTAAATTGCCTGCTGTTTTTTGCCTGAGTCCCAGAAATGAGAACTATGTAGGCTGATTATATAGGTAAGTATACTAATAAACGTACTACTACCACACAGGTTTTTCACCTGCTTTACAATCTAAATAACAAAGTTTGGACTTTTTTGTAAAGAGCTTTTTTGTAAAGTTTGGACCCGGACTGCCAAGGAAGGGTTATTTATTATCTTAATTTTTTTTTCCTTTATTTCTTTTTAAATACATAATTCATTTTAAAATATTATATGAAAAACATACAAAAAAAATATTAAAATAATTAATATTTTTTATTTATTAATTTAATTAATATTAATTTATTTTATTATTTATGTACACACAGTAAATTACATATAGATACGACATAATTAAAACTTAGTACAAAGGTACTGCTTGGTATTGCTTTTTCTTCTCATAGCTAACCTTTTTTAAAACCTACAATAATCTACATCACAATGACATTGTCATTGAAGTGGCTGTCATTTGCTTAGAAGATTCAATAAATTAATTCAGGAAAATAACGGGTTGTACTAAAAGTAGTGCAAGAACTCCTGCAATAAGTACCATGGCTCTGCAAGCTATGGATTTTGAAGTCTTTGGAACTGTTCAGGGTGTCTATTTTCGAATGGTATGAACTACTAAGGGACCTATTTCACAGAATTCATCACCATCATCATTGGCAGCCTTGTTTCACCCACTGTTGTGTACCCTTCCTCCCTTTTGTCCCAAGTTTCCTTTCTAACTCAACTCAAACTCAAAGCATTTATTTCAATTTAAACCATTTACAGGCACTTTTGAATTGTCAAAGAGTCTGTCAGTTAGTCAAAAAGTTGAAACTGTATGAGTCTCATTGATATAGAATGTGCCATAAATACCATAAGTGATGTTGAGCTGGAGATGTACCTCCCTAAATTATGGCATGTAACTAATCCACCCTTAAAGAAATCAACTTTTGCTTTTCTAAAAATATTATTGAAAAAACTTTTTACAAAAAAAAAAAACAACCGACTTCACAAAAAAACACTAAAAAAGTGAAAAATAACTTTAATTTCGGAAGTCGGTGTCTTTGCTTTTCAATTTTCGTTTTTTGCCACCGACTTCCGAAATTAAAGTTATTTTTCACTTTTTTAGTGTTTTTTTGTGAAGTCGGTTGTTTTTTTTTTTGTAAAAAGTTTTTATTTTTCACTTTTTAGTTGTGGTACCTACCCCACACAAATTCGTATACCGTTATCTGCTATGTAAATGATGATTAAGATATCGTCTACATACGCAATGTGGGAAAAATACTTAATCATTGAAGCTAACTCAAAAACTACGCAAGCAAAATTAATACAATTTATATGGGACCACCTCTGAAGCTTGACCTACCAAACAAAAAAAGAATCATCAAAATCGATTCATAATTGGCGGAGTAATCGAGTAACATACATAAAAAAAAAAAAAAAAGAACACAGACGAATTGAGAACCTCCTCTTTTTGAAGAAATCGGTTAAAAACTTTAATATAATGTTGGCGCCTCTTTTTGTGAACATCAAATGATTCCTATTTTGGGGTCCTCTCATGCAGATTGGTCCCAGTTTTAACCTGACTTAGCATGTTTTATTGGGGTAACCAGCTTAGTTCCTGGGACCAACTGTGAGAAAAGATCAGAAAGTTAAAAAGTGTACATCAATATAAGGTCAAAAAGCTATTAGAGGATCAGTTGAGAAAATATGTCAATTTGCCTAGCCTTTCCCCAACGATGTTGGGGTCAGTCTAACCGTATGCAGCTGAATACCAGTATTTTACATGGAGCGACTGCCTATCTGACCTCCACAACCCATCCACGGACCAACCCCAGCAAGCGTAGCTTAACCTGTTGGATCGACCCGTGCGTATTAGCCACGAGCTCCTCAAAACGTTTTCAACACTTCGGAGTAAAAATTCAGAAACTCGAATGTGTACCTAGTTACGTCAATATTTTGGTCAATATTCCTCGGCACCCATGTTGACTGCTCAAAATCCCCCAAAATTTTGGGCTGCTGCGGCTGCCTATATCATATTTTTGAGATTTCCAGGCTCTCCTGTTACCTACGTAAGAAAAACTTACATAGTTTGGTAGTTGTTATGTAATCAATTGTTAATTTAAAATACATAAAAATGCATGTAGGTACATACTACCTAACTAATCTACTGAGAAATAATTGGCACTTGCAGTTTTTATGGTGTTTTAAAAAAATCATGAAGAAACTGTTAAATACACTAATAATTAAAATACATTTTAATTATTTATTCATTTTCTTGCATACTTAGGTGTCTATTTCTTTAAAAAGATAAATGACTTGTACCTAAACAAAAAAATAAAGGCATGGCTCCAAAAATGGAAACCCCTCTAAAATTACACGTCGTATCAAAGAGCTGCGCTTTCTATATTTCTGCATCTAGATTTAGGATTGCTTAGGTATAGGAAGATCTAGATGTAGGATTGCATTTCTTATAGGGAACACCTTCTCTTAGTTGATGCTAGGATATTGGCCGTAACAACTATTGACACTAACACCGTTGGCAAAATCCACAGATCACGTAATCGCCGCGTCCGCTGCGACTAGAGCCAGTCGATCAAAAGTGCCTCATAAAGGCTCCCAGGCGCGATATCGCGGTCGCGACAATGGCCGCGCAGCCTGTCGCGCCCGCGATATCTCGCCAGTTTGCACGAGTCCGATAATGGCCTACTTGAAATAAATTATTTGACTTTGAGACGCCTTTCCAAGTAATAGTTGTGCCCGAATTTGGCGCAAAGTAATTGGTTATCACAAGCATATTTAGAATTGTCACGGGCTGACAGTTTATATGAGGCAATAGTCACGCCTGACACGCCTGACACGCTTGGTTGGTAAGAAAGAAAGAAAAATATTTTATTTGGAACACGCACAGGAAATATAACAATAGAAACAAACATTAAATCTATAAAATCAGTAAAACAAGTAATAGAATAAAATAAAACAACGTGAAACAGGAAAAGAAAACCTGTGCGATGCCAAAAAGGCTCCTATCTCAGCATAATGCTACGGTATTTGAGAAATAGTAAACAAATACCGCAGCGCTGATATTCTGATAGGGCCCACTGTGATGCCACGGACACATCTACGGACATAAAATAAATAATAAGAATAAGATGAGGTAGAAAGTATTAGAGGTTATTATTATTAAGAGGAAGAGGTATGTAAAGTATTGACAATACCGTCCGTAGGCAGGTCCGCTGAGGCGTCTCCGTGCTCTGCGGCAACACACATACGTTCCCCATTAGGACTCCGAAACAAATATAGGATATCTACTGTATTGCTGCTGGGGAGTTGCGCCACTTCTTTTTTCCAGCTAAAGCACTAGGAAGTGGTGTAAGGCGGGCGTTTTGGGGGACTTTCATGTAATTTTGACGTTCAAAACAAATTAGGTAGGTACTTATATAACACACAATACAAAATGTGTATATACAGGGCGTCACACGGATATGCCACATGGAGGGAAAGTACCTTGAATATTGTAGATGGAAAATTTTACTGAAAGAAGACATTATATGAATTTAAAAAACAATTTAAACTGCATTCATAGATATTTAAATAATTACATGGTTGAACCGGGAATCGAACCCGTTACATGAGAAAAATAATCACCTTGTAGCTTTATCATACCGATCGAAAGGCTTCATCATAAGGATTATTTTTTGCTAAATAACATAGTATCACAAATAAAAGGAAGACTCCTTCATTAACATTGACTAATGTTCGAATCGGTACGGAATCATATCGAATGGTTCTGAAAAACGAATAAGCTATAATAGCTATCCTGGCCATTTTTCTAAGTGTATCCGGATATGTCTACCTATTTGACGAGTACAGGCGTAATGATATATTATTCTAGTTTTTGTTTTTTTTCGCAGCATACTAAGGAGCAAGCGGACAAGCTGGGTCTTCGCGGCTGGTGCAAGAATACGGAGCAGGGAACCGTGCTCGGCCACATGCAAGGACCGACTGCCCAAGTGGAGTCCATGTGAGTTTTATTACAACTATTAGATATTATGTGCTGTGCTATCGAGGTTCGAAGCCTCCTTATTTCCCAAAAGCTTTCACAGGATCTTAGGTCCGACGATTATATAGCTCGACCGGTGGACGTTACCATTTACGGTTATGGATAGTCAGAAACCACAGAACAGATAAAACCTCTTTTATCTGTTCTGTGTCAGAAACCCAAAGTTTGGCACTCAGTCTTACCAAGGAGTATCGTAATACCCAGTAACTGGATTGTGGAAGTCAGGTAATCGCTCCATCTTAAATACTGGTATTCAACTACATCCGGTAAGACTGGACACCGATCCCAATAGTTGCGAAAAGGCAAAATAAAATTTCCTCGCTAATTTTTCCCTAAAAATAACCTATTGATTGTGATAAGATAATTCCCCAACGTTTTTGTTGGAGAACAGAAAACGATCCGTTATTTTTTACGAGGAAACCGCGAAGCCCCAAGAACTATTTCTTTGAAGTAAAGATCGACAGTTTTATAGCAATATCTGTCAGCTGGTAAGGAATTTGAAGATCCAGTATTTATTTGATGGGCAGCCAAAAGCCAACCAATACATTCAAAATAGAAATAGCGCTGTTATGAAATACCTTTCTTAATCGATAAATAAAAATTGTTACTCAATTTTGACGCCAACCAATATCAATGGTTTCAAAAATATTATCAAAATACTTAAACTGTCAACTACAGCCCTCGAAAATGTTTTATCATAATTTCGATCAGCCTTCCGAACTTTCAGGCACTGTTAATTTTGCAGAGAAAAAATGCAATCAAGAATTTCCCGCGCCCTGCGGCGAATCTCATTTGAGGGCATCCTGTGAAATTCACAACTCGAACCAAATACATTACACTAAATGTTAAACTTTTATCTTGCTAAGATTTAATACTACTGTCGGAGAGAAACCTAGCAAGACTAGCAATACGGTCAACTCGTAATGAATACGAACCACGATTCATTACACGGTGAAACCAGCGAGCAAATTAAAGTTTACCCGACTTTGTAATTAGTTTTCTCGTAATTTCTAGACATTTCCACTGTCTTTCCAGGATGCAATGGCTGAAGTCTACAGGCAGCCCTTCTAGCAAAATAGAAAAATGCGAGTTTAGGAATCAGGCGGACATCGACGACTTTACTTTTGTGGATTTCAACATCCGTAAAGATTAACGTAAAATTATACGTAAATTAAATTGCCTTGTAATCTCGTATTTCCATACAATTACAATATGATATTTGGGAATGTTTCACCCATGACTGTAATGTGGTATTATTAATTTATTTGGTTTAGTTTAAATACACTCGGGATACCCGCTACTAAAAATGTATTTAATTTAGACCCTTAAATTTACACATAAAATATTAAATGTAGAGTTTATTAATTATGCCGTGTACAACATGGCAAGTGGAACAAAAACTCGACGCGAATTTTTAATTACATTTAGCTCTCACGTCAACCTCCATCTCGCAAATGTGCAGAAAACAAAAGCTTATCTCTCGAGACCGTAATAAAAAGCTTCCTCTCAGTCATTACTACGGTAATCAGTAAAAACTCTCAGCTCGCTGTAAATTCCATTTTATCAAATGCTGATGCCCTCCGAGAAAATCTAATCTCATATTATGCGGAAGGACGAAGGTCAAATTTTGTCACCAAAGTAAACAAAATTTGGTAAAGGTGAAACACGTGGAAAGTTATATATTCGCAAAGTAAACAATACGTCAAGGCTCTATCTTATTCAGCTGAATACGCAATTTGTCAGTCAGTAACTTAGTATCGACTCACGAAAATAGCTCGGGAACCAACGGAACCTACAGGTGGTTCTGTTTCATAGTTTCAAGTATTATTTCCTGATTGAGTTATTTTTATGCCAAGCTACAGGTAACATTGTAATTGTAATATATCACTCGGGAGGTAAGCTTATAATTTTACGTCATGCGAAAAACGTGGGAAAAATATTAAAAATAATGTGCTTGGGTCGCTGGTTGAATGAAAAAGTTTCCCCCGAAATATGTGCCTTGGGAGGCATCCCATTAACGCCTGAAAGACTTTCAAGGTTTATGCTCTGCTGGATTTTATATAAACTGCTTCCATTTAGATGTGAGTGATGGCTGCCAATATGTTTTAACGACATTTTGAATCTTCGCACAGATGACGAATATGCGGGTAGTAACGCGAAGTAGTCATTCGCACCAAGTCGTATAACAATAATCCAATTAATTAAGTCCATAAAAGGAGCAACGCAAATATAACATTCCGTCGAATCAAAGAATTATATACCATCTGTTAGCTAACAATAGACGTCGACCTTGAAGGCTTTTACGGAGGAGTTTTCCCTCGAAAGGGTAGGAAATAATTACGTCCGAGTCAGTAACCCGGGCGTGCGATATTGATGGGCTCGCGCGGCGGCGCCGAGACGCGCGGTAAGTGGGTCAGGGAGGAGCGAGGGACGCGCAGTCGCTCCGACACTGCGCCCTCAACCCTCAGCCATGGCGGACGCGCCGCCCGAAGTCCTGGAGCTCAACGTGGGCGGCGTGCATTACGCCACGACGCGCGACACGCTGCTGCGCGAGCCCGACTCGCTGCCCGCCGCCGCGCTGCAAGACCCCGACCACCCGCGCGACGCCCGCGGACGCATTTTCTTCGATCGCGACGGAGTCCTCTTCCGTTATGTTTTGGATTATCTCCGAGACGGCGGGCTCGTTCTTCCGGAGTGCTTCAGAGAACACAAGCGACTGGCTCGTGAAGCCAAACACTACAGACTCGCCGGACTAGAGAACGCGGTCCGCGATGCTGACCCGCGTCCACCTAACCGCGAGAAGGGCTGCATCACCGTCGGCTACCGAGGAAGCTTTGCGTTCGGCCGCGACGGACTCGCCGATGTTAAGTTCCGCAAGTTATCACGTATCCTGGTCTGTGGAAAGGTGAACCTTTGCCGTGACGTGTTTGGAGAAACCCTGAACGAGTCTCGAGATCCGGACCACGGACTTGCTGACAGGTACACCTCTCGTTTCTTCTTAAAGCACTCGTTCATTGAACAAGCTTTTGACATGCTGCAAGAGAACGGTTTCAAGCTGACTGCGAGCTGTGGCAGCGGCACCGCTGGCGGGGCTGCCGAGCTCAAACCGGGGGTGGATTCAGAAGAAAATCGTTGGAACCACTACAACGAATTTGTTTTCACGCGCGAATAAATTTTGCGCTGTCTCGGAATGTGATAATCATCTGCTGTTGATAGGAGTGAAGCTTACTAATATTTCAGTCGTTCGAAGAATGTTTAAGTGCATTGTATTCATGATGCATCTCTCTTCTATCCGGAGTTAGAAGTAATATAACTTTGAAGTTCTCGTAAGTCGTTCGCAATATTTGCGTAACCGGATAAAGCTTAAAATAAACTTTTCTAGTCATTTTAAAATGACTTTCATGACCGCCGATCATCTTACATGATCAGCAAGTAACGAAGATCATAGATATCGGCATTATGCCGTTGAGTAACATGCAAAAGTTCAAGTAAATAAATGTTTAATTATTATGTAGATAATGAAACTTAAATTGTAATCATGTAACAAATAGGTAGTGTTAAATGTAAAAATATAAAATAGTAGTTAATAACCTCCTTTAGGGCTAATTTCGTGTACTGTGTACCTATTTCTATCAATTTTAAAATTATTTTATAATCGATTTATAAATCAATGTTTAATAATGTATTTTGAGAATAGGTGGGCCATCGATTTTGATAAAACAAAAAAAATGCCAAATTACGATATGACCGTTACCTATGTATAACGAATTTGATACAGTAGCTCTGAGTTACTACATCATTTGTTGGATATCTTATTATTTACAAGGTACCTTTGTACCAAGCGATGTGTTGTGAGGAGTACGTTTTCCCTTCCTCGTGTAGTTTTAAGAAACTTGGATTTCAAAAGCGTAGTATAATATTGAAAAATGAGCGCGTGTGAAATGTACCTTGAAAAAATAGTATGTTAATAGTTGAAAAAAAATTACATCTCAAGAGAATTAAGATAGCGAGAGCATAAGAAGGTGAAACTTTTATGTAAGAAGTTAAAAACGCAATTATGAGTTGAGTATCAGAGCAGTTCAGAGTAAAACTTGGGAAAATATTGTCGCGCACCGACGAACTTTGATCGTTAGCATACGAATTTATTTAACTACCCTATTATCGTTTCAATTTTAAAAATATCTTACAGTTCTCGGTTTTCTAACGTTGCTATGTCGAATTTAAGCGATCGCAGCCATATCATTAGATTACCTAAATATTTTAAGCTGAACTTCCATATTTATCTTCCTGCTTAAATATGTAGGTAGCCATATTCCGTAGCCAAATACCTCAGTGTGGAGACTGTGGAGTCATGGTTGAAAACCAATACAGAAGGTAGGTATGTTTGCGATTACCGTGTGCTGAATTCTGATGTATAGAGTCAAGTAATTTGTAATAGATAAAAGTGTCAACATAAAGCATATAAGTCGTTGATTATGCGCTTAATAATAATAGATAAGTAGACGCCATTATTATAATCAGCTGATTGTGGGTTAAACGGATTTATTTCAGCCTCGTTGAGAGCTTTTTACGTCTGGTTTATTAAAATATTATTTTTACGATTAAAAATTATTTTTGTAAACAAATTATTGGGTATAATGCTATTCCTTCAGGAATTATTTTGTGTGACACAATATTAAACTGCCTTTATTATTAATGTATTAATTACGTACAAATATATTTTAAAATTTCGACTACAAGTTGTACTACTAAAATTCATTAATAATATAATAAGTAAACTTATATTTTTTATTAAAAATCTTAAATGTAACCGAAATCAATATAAGTAGAGTAATGTACCAAATTATGTTAGAGACGAATATTTATTGTGTTTAGAACAATTAGTTAATGTTAGAAAATATAATAAATATAATTTATTTAATTATCTAATGGATACTTTGAGGATCCGTTGTGATTGTTATTATAATTATTATTATTTCATTGTCTGGAGAAAAAACAGTGTTGGACCTGGACTCGATAACTATTGTAGGATTTCTAAAAGAATAGTTTTGAGAATAAATTTAGTTAAAAAATATATCTTTTATTTTTTTTCACAGCGTCCCTTTTGCTTAATGACTGCAAAATAAAATTTGTTTGATTTGTAAAATTGACACTTTACAAATCAAACCCAATTGGAATTTTTTTTTCGTTACGGGCTACAAAATAATAATTAATTAAACCATTTGTTTCAAGACATTTTTTTTCTGAAAACAATCCATTTCATCCAATCTACAGTACATTTGTACGTACTACCATAGTACCATTACATTTCCTTCACCATATACTAGACGTTCGTCGCCATACAATGATCAGTAAGCTAAGACCTTTTAAATGAGATATGTCTCAAGTCTGTTGAAAAAGTTTCAGGGATGCAGAAGCCAGTTCCCATCGTCCTGAAAAATATGTTAAACAGACACTTTATTATAATGAAGTGTACAGGGACAAAATTCATTATCCATTATCTTAACAATTTCGCGGACAGTAAACGCCCACAGATGTAATAACAATAAAACTTCAGCTGTGTCTAATTCAGTGTCCGCGAAAGTTAATTTATCTTGGGAAAAGTAGTAGGTAAAGCACCTACCCATGTCCTTCAAGAAAAGAAAGTCCTACATCCTAATAGCGTAACACACGATCAATCAAAGTCTAAATAATATTGAAGGATATTGATAATCCATTAAGTTGAAAAATTTGTCTGCTCAACAACGTAAATATCGCAATGAATGTTGTTGAACTGTCAAAATGAAACAGATGCGATTGATCGTATCGTGTGGTACACACGGCTACACATCAAGCTATACATTTCCAGTATATACTGATCTCGCATTGTATAGAATTTCCTCACATGCGAGGTCAGCTTATGCTGGAAATGTATAGCTTGATGTGTAGCCGTGTGTACGCAATTAAGGTGCAGGTGGTGGGTAAAAGGGGTTTTTATCATCTATACTAATCTATACTTAATATTATAAAGCTGAAGAGTTTGTTTGTTTGAACGCGCTAATCTCAGGAACTACTGGTTGGAATTGTGTGAGATAGTCCATTTATAGAGGAAGGCTATAGGCTATATAACATCACGCTACGACCTATAGGAGCGGAGCATAAATGAAATGTGTTGCAAAAACGGGAAAAAATATTCCTTTTTGAGAGCTTTCGTTGCGTGCGCTGCGTAAACGGTTTATGTTACGTAAATATCATGTATGATGGAATTGTTCCTCTTTAAAAGTAAAAAAAAAGTCCGCGACAGCATATGTCTATCTTTTAAGATTGACTCACTATAAGCTTTTTTATGGTAATCAAATTTGTTCGAAATTAATGCATTATTTGCGAAGGAGTTTTATCAAAATTATATGAATTCTTATTCAAATAAATAGTTTTAACATCAAGGGTATTTATGTAGCAGTAAAATACTACATTCAGCAGTAAAATAATTCATTACGATACGCGAACCGTTCGACGCCGGCGTCGCCCCGCCGCCGCGACGGACGTTCCCTCCTCTAAAAAGAGAGGAGAGGATGGGCACACGGGTAGATCATGACCTTGGAATAGGACATATGATAAGTTTTATCATTATATTCCCACGGGATCGAGACCTACGCGGGTGAAACCGCGGGGCACAGCTAGTTTATTTAATAAAAGGTATTTTCACAGCATAACTTAGTATTCTAAACATTACACCAATAACAAAGTACCTACACAGAAAGATATAAAACAGCGGAGTGCCACGATTTTTGATACAATTTGATATTTTTTCTGAAAACTGCTCTACATTCAATTTCAAGTTTCAAAATCTTGCAAACTCTTTACCCGTAATTGTTAAACAATCTTCTAAACTAAGTTAGATACGGTATAAAAAAATAATGTTTACGGAAAATTGTTACCCTACCTACCCTACTCGTTGCGGAACTTATTTATTAGACAATTATAAGCCTGTTGCTTATCCAGATGAGACTAAAGAACTTTGTTTAGGAAGAGCTTAAACCGTTTCATATTTCATGAGGTGTGTAAATAAATTAAAAAACGTTTTCCTGAGAGCGATTACCTAACTTTTTTTTCTCTTGACTTTGGGGAAAAGATAACTAAAGTATGGGTGAGTAAATGTGTTAACAGTAAAAAGGAAAGTAGTGGATTTGTGCTTTTATAATTAAAGCAGCTGTTGCCCGAGACTTCGTCTGCGTTCTAGGACGAAAAGTAGTCAATGGTGCCGATTCTCTTTTCACAAAGGTGTCTAAACTAGACTAAAAATCACTAAAATTTTGTTTATTCCTGTCAAACGACGATATCCTATTCTGAAATAGACTATAATGACACAACATAACTATATTTTAGTTTGACAGCAATAAGATGTCACTGAGTTTTAATTTAGTGAAAATGCTATTCTGAATTTGACGTTTTAACCTAAAATTTTGTTCTATACTTATCTAAAATCTTTTAACTTAATCTGACTATTTTTAATCGCGATTAAAAATGTGTGGAGTAAAATTAGATGTCGCGAACTAAAATTCAAACCAGCACCTCGACTTCAGTTGCAAATGAGTACTGTATCTTATTTTATTTTCTTTTTCTAATATCTCGAAAATGGTGTGTCCTATCGCAAAAATAATGAAAATTTTGACCCCCTTTGCAACCCGTAAACCCCTGATACTCTACATGTCGGCAATTTTAATTTTTTTTTTCTTCCAAAAATTGAAAAATTCCTTACAAAATAGCCTCTCCAACTCAAAAAAAAAATCACGGGGTAAGGCAAACAAGTAAGTAGGTACCAAGTGGAGTCGCTATTGTCAAATTCGATTTTAGTTGTGTCAAAATAATTTTTAAATTTAGAGAACTTTTTTGGCAGAATAGCTCTAAGATTCTCATAGTAAAAAGTAAGGAATTTTAGTGATAGTTTAGTTCGGTGTACAAGAGAATCGGCACCTTTGTCCTTTTCCGGGTCATGGTCTACCTACCCATATGCCAAATTTCATCCAAATCCGTTGAGCCGTTTTAGCGTGAAAGCACAACTAACAAACTCACTTTCGCATTAACGTGTCAGTGATCTCGCAATGATGAGTTTTTAACAGATTTTGTATGGCTATCTGTGATAAACTAATCATTGCGAAACCATTGACACGTTTGTAAATTAGTAGACTTGGCCCCCTGGCTACCTACCAAGAGAAGTTATTCAGACTAGTAACTTAGGTAGGTACCACAAAATCTTATAAAAAATCAAGAATAGAATGCAAAGCTATTTCTACCCCCTTAATAAACTCAGAATAACGTTATGTTGAGTTTATGACTACCCCTTACGCCAGGCGTAACTTAATATCGTGTTTTATGAATAAGGGGGACTATTAGCTTCGCTTAATATCATACAATGTTTTGATTAGGCTTTTATAGCCCTATATTATTTCATGGCTATTTATAAGTACTGCAAATATTTTGCATTTCATAATAAAACGTTCTGCAATAACAGTTCATATCTACCATTGTATGGACGTTGGAATATAAAGCGTTTCCTCCATAGTAACTAAACAAAGACAGAACGAGCAGGCTGTATCTGTATAAAATGCAAAACAAACTGATTGCTGGCCCATATTTATTGTAACTAACACAATGGCTTCCATTTTTATCGCCATTGGTCATTGTTTCAGAATCAAGTTATACCAACACTTCTAGTAGTAGAGTAGATCATCATCTCATCCTAGCTGACGCTAGAGAAACTAGGGATTGACAGCTCGCTTCTACGATTTCACGGTGAGAATTTTATAGAACAGACCGACTGGTCTATCTCAGTAATTAGCAGTCGATCTTAAAAGATTAATGGAGTAAAAAAATATAGGTAGGTAAGTATGTTCTAAGTATATTTACCCAATTTCACTGAAAACTAAGAAAGCACTTGCCAATAATAACAAAAATATTTTTTTCTTTGTAATTCATTCTTTATCATTTAGGTAGTCTTTAGGTAATGACATAAATGGATTAGCAACATACATGAAAGGCTAGGCTCTAGACAAAGTGACATTCTATCAGCGATAACGATGATGGAAAAGACAATTTACATAGAGGACGGATATAAGCTATCGAAAAGCATACGTCAATCCTGTTGAAGTCGTTGTAGAAATACGGAACGCTTTCGAAGCGATTGTCACTTGTCTAGGCCTTCTGGTCGCAGATGTGAGCAGAAATAATATGGGGAAGTAGCATCTATAGGTTCGCCAAAAAAATACATATGTAAACCCATATAAAAAATATATAAGTAGGTAGATACCTACTAGGTACTATAAATCTGGGGATTACCAAAAAAGGATAAGGTCATATTCTAAGAGTACCAAACCTATGTACTAAAGTTCTTGTGTGCTATTAGCACACAAGAACAACTTTTGGGTTATCCCACTAATCCCCATTGACAATCCCCATCAATGTTCTGATTTACAACACCCGCAGGCTTTGGAAGCCTATTCCTTTGCGGAACCATGGGGACATTAAAGGG
Organism: Lithophane semibrunnea; assembly: GCA_947363905.1. Taxonomy (NCBI): domain Eukaryota; kingdom Metazoa; phylum Arthropoda; class Insecta; order Lepidoptera; family Noctuidae; genus Lithophane; species Lithophane semibrunnea. The sequence goes on along the minus strand of OX376197.1, from coordinate 14,590,859 downwards.
GCTTTATACATTGTAAATCTACGCACCCTTAAGTCGATCATCACGACAATTAAGTGAGTAAAGGACAAAGGGCCGGTAACCCTTGTCATCCCTCTTTAGGGCACAAGGCTGATTTATTCGCGTGTTGTCCAATAATACCTGCCTGAATAAAACGTAGTGCGCTATAAAATAAAATAGTATCTACTGTAGTTTCGTGAAGCGAAGGAAGGTGAATGCACCGGGTATAGCTTTCCCAGAAAAGTATTTCGGGAAAAAGTAGCGGTACGTGTCTATTGTAAACATTGGATTGTTTTCTAATCCTAAATAATTGTATTCTGTTTTGAGAAATAAATGTCAAGCATCATTCTTTTTAACCAACTTTAAAAAGGAGGAGGTTCTCAATTCGTCTGTAGGTTTTTTTTTTTGTATGTTTGTTAGGTACGTGATTACTCTGCCAATTATGAATTGACTAGCTGTGCCCCGCGGTTTTACCCGCGTAGATCTCGATCCCGTCGGAATATAGGGATAAAACTTATCATAATAGAATTTGGTTGTTTGAACTTATCATAAGTTCAAACAACCAAACTCTTCAACTTTATAATATTAGTATAGATTTTGATGATTATTTTTTTGTTTAGTAGGTCATGCCTCAGAGTTGGTTTTTGAGTTAGCTTCAATAATACGTATTTTTTCCACTTAGCCTGGACCATGTTCTAAGTTCGTCTCACTGTTATTTACGTAGTGGTATTCGAATTTGAGTGGGGTAAGTACTTGTAAAGTATTGTTTTATTGTGAATGTGAGGACTATGTGGATATTTATTTTTCGTTCTGTTAGTTTTAGCGAAGGTCTGGCAATTTGAGAACTTTATGCGACCTTCCCAAATTTCCTTTCTTTGGTATTGTTCGTCGAGTCGTTGAGCTCTACTATTACTGACAAATGCTTGCACTGACTGCACAGGTCAACTCAAATCTGTATCGTTCTTTCCTCAAAATACCATTTCAGACTCTAATCTACATGGTCTTCATATGGCCTGACCAAGATTATGTCTGGACTTTAAAGGAGACGGCGACCTCTGAGTTTGTTTCGGCCTTTCTTCTCAGAGTAGTCAGATAGGAAACGCCGACCTCATCTACCTTTTTTTTTTACAACTTTTTAATATGACGTGTAAAAGTGATTCCAATATCCTATTTACAGAATAAACAATTTCATTTCATTTCGTTTCACCACGACAAAAAAGTGAAAAATAAAAACTTTTTACAAAAAAAAATAACCGGCTTCCAAAGAAACATATCAGAAGTCGGTTCCAAAATTAAAGTTATTTTTGACTTTTTAGTGTTTTTTGTGGAAGTCGGTTATTTTATTTTGTAAAAAGTTTTTTTGCTAGCTTTGTATTGTAACTGTTGGGTAATTGAGGCTTTGTAGAAGGTATTCTTGTAAATACTAGACGTTATTGTCCTACGTAGTGACGATAGATGTAAGTTTATATTAACGCTTTCCATCGTGAGATCGAGGACAAGAGAAGGACCACAAAAAGGGCAAAAAAAAAACATGAACATGAAAACTGGTAAAACTACTTCTTTGTAACCCTGAGTTCCTATGAAGAGATGAAGTAATGCTGAGAGAAAATAAGGTTTTGAGTAGACAGGACGAGGAAGTCAATCGGGTCAGTGATAAGTAGGTATCTACCTACGTATTAAGGCTCTTACACACTGGGGCGATTCGTCGCGCGACGCGAATTTTAACAAAACAATTTCTGAGAAAACTACACGGCGAACAATGCGGCGGCGGCCCAGTATGTAAGAGCCTTTAAACTTTTAACCTATGTAGATTGATAATGAGGCTCTTGCGGAGATTGAGGGCCTTACCACAAAAACTTAGACACTTGTCCAACGCGTGTTTTAATGTCAGTTGTATGTCAAACTCCATACAGAAATGTCATGTTTAAAAGGTGTTTAGGCTAAACAGCTGATAAACACGGTTTTCTGGTAATAAGGCATATGTTTGAAAGGCGCTAGGTACCAAAATAAGTGGGCCTGAATTCAGTACTTACCTACCTATTTTACTTAGGTCCTTCGTTTCAGTTAGATACTTAGAATTACCTACTCGTTCAAGTTTTCAAAAGAATTTGGGCCCACGGTTGTACATTACTTTTAAATCCTTGCGATTAAAGAAAAAGAAAATAGGCTACAGCGGAATATTTTCAATATAAGGCCGCGTTCACACCAAAAACTTATAGTCAGAGCAATAAATAGTAAGACAATAGGTTTATTGTGAACACGGCTTAAGGGCATTGAGTTACCTTTCTCGGCGAATTGAAAAAAAAGCAATTTGTCTGTAATTATATACATATAGATACAGTGTATTATTGTTTATTATTGAAACATTAAGATCGATAGATGTGACCTACACGCTACGCAGCTCAGTAACATTGCTTGACCTTTCTAAATATTTCAGTGAGCTAAAACTGTTCTCCGATTTTACAGACGATACAAAAATGGATAGGTAGCTATTAATATAAATGATACATTTACGAGGTGGGAAATTACCAATATATTTTAATGAAGCCGATTATGACGCGGAATTTATAAAGCTTCTTCTATTTTCAAGTAATTTAGGTAGGTAGGTAGGACTTCCAGTGTTCTAATCTATTTTTAATAGGTAGGTAACTAAAGTTTGGTTCAACACATAGAGATATAATAATTATAGTATATAGAGTACGCGCAACAAACTATGAACAGTAGACACGGGTTTGAACAACACGACGTTCCTCACCACACTCACTCACTTGTCAGTTCGAGATTAATTTATTTGTATGTCACAGTGAAGCGGTACAAAATGTTATATTGAGGTGTTGGGACATTCAATCATTTTGTATGGGACATTTGAAGTGCCTCTTGTAAGTCCTACCCAACACTAATCTATAACTCATTTGTCTACGATGCGCACTAAGCGATTTGTGTAATACGCGCACTCTATGTAATTATTATATCTCTATGGTTCAACATTAAAGTCACGCCTGTATTCCACCATTGTGGAGCAGTGGTGACTTTACGAGTTGTAGGTCATGGGTTCGAAGTTCGAACCCAGCCAGCAGGCGTAGCATGAGCACCGTTTTGTCGACGGAAGAGTAGACAAAAATGACGTTTCTTGTAGACAGTAGACAGTACGAGACGGCAGCAAAATAGAAAGAGTCAACTGCACTTTTTACGAAATTCACTCTTTTACATAATTCGACTCAGAATTCTTTGTTTTATCATAGGATTTATCGGTTGTCAGTGTGATTTTGACAGTAAGGATAGAAAACTTTCTTCCGAAATAGTCTACATATAAAAAGACCTAGACAAAGATCGTTAGAAATGAAAGACAAAATGACACAATTGTAGAAAGATTTCTACGGTGAATGTCAAAAATGAAGAAACGAACTGTCACTTTGTATAGAAAAAGCTATGTCTATTCTTCGTAGAGATAGAAAGCGCCATGCTACGCCTGCAGGACCTTTACTTTGTGTAAATATTTCATCACCACTTCTCTCAAAACGATGAAGGAAAACATCGTGAGGAAACCGGCATGTCCTAGAACTAAAAATTCGAAGATATGTGTCATCTACCAACCTGCACTGGGCCCGCGTGGTAGATTCATCCCACTCCCTGGAGACCTGTGTCCCAGCGTTGGGAACACTATAGGCTGATTATGGTGTACTCCACCGAGGAGCCTACTACCCTAGTAGGCAGTGAGTAAAGTCCTGAAACCTGCCTACTCCGCCCACCCCGATGTCTCACTGTGACATCTTACCAACGCTGAAGCAACAACAAAAATTACACCAGTCTGGTCCGGTTTCGTAAAATGAGGTGTAGTTTGATCGTAAATGTGCGTGTTTCACCCGCGTAGGTCTCGATCCCGTGGGAATATAGGGATAAAACGTATCCTATGTCCTATTCCAGGTCATGGTCTACCCGTGTGCCCATCCTCTCTTCTCTAGAGTTGGGAAAGTCGCGGTAGCGCGGCGCCGGGCGGCGTCGAACGGTTCGCGTATTGCATTTTTATACTTGTGATAACTTCGAAATTAAATGTCCGATTCGAATGAATTAAAAAGTATTTTACTGCTACATGAACTTTTTGAGAGCTTTCGTTGCGTGCGCTGCGTAAACGGTTTATGTTACGTAAATATTATGTTTGATGGAATTGTTCCTCTTTAAAGGTTCTAAAAAAAAGTCCGCGACAGCAGTCTATCTTTTAAGATTGACTCACTATAACCTTTCCACAATGTGGGATCCGATCGGAATAAGCCTTTTTTATGGTAATCAAATTTATTCGAAATTAATGCATTATTTGCGAAAGAGTTTTATCAACATAATATTAATTCTTATTCAAATAAATAGTTTTAACATCAAGGGTATTTATTTAGCAGTCAAATACTTTTTAATTCATTCGAATCGGACATTTAATTTCGAAGTTATCACGAGTATGAAAATACAATAGACTCACTCTAGAGAGGAGAGGATGGGCACACGGGTAGACCATGGCCTGGAATAGGACATAGGATATGTTTTATCCCTATATTCCCACGGGATAAGGACCAACGCGGGTGAAACCGCGGGGCACAGCTATTATTAATAATAAGTATAGGTAAGTATAGATATAAGCAAGTCTACCAATATCCGGAGGTTTATATATAAAACCTATTTCTATTTAGCCTGCAAGGTTCATTGGACTAATACCCCTTTGATCGCCTACTCTAGCTGGGGGAATGTTTTCCCAAAATTATTACCGACCGGTCCCGTTTCAGGCGTATCGAGTTTACCTCACTAAGCAATTTCTGGCAGGTTTAAGACCATCACAGGGTACGGGGGCTTTATAAAAATATTCAGTACTAGCTGCGCCCCGCGGTTTCACCCGCGTAAGTCTCGATCCCGTGGGAATATCGGGATAAAAAGTATCCTATGTGTTAATCCAGGTTATAAGCTATCTGTTTGCCAAATTTCATCCAAATCCATGCAGCCGTTTTTGCCTGATTGAGTAAAAAACATCCAAACACACAAACTTTCACATTTATAATATTAGTAGGATAGGATAGTAGGATTATGTACCTACACACGATACATAATACGTAAGCCTTTCGTATCCTAATCCTAACTTTAATATTATAAATGCGAAAGTGAGTTTGTTTGTTCGTTACGCTTTCATGGCACATGGGTAGACCATGCCCTGGAGAAGGACATACCTTAGCTACTTTTCATCCTGGATCGGACAAAGTCGCGGGCAAAGCTAGTATTTAATATAAATGCGAGACGTGACACGTACTTTTTAAGCGACTTCTTCAAAAAGGAGGAGGTTCTCAATTCGTCAGTATGTTTTTTTTTTTTTTTGTATGTTTGTTACTCGATTACTCCACCAATTATGAATCGATTTTGATGATTCTTTTTTTGTTTGGTAGGTCATGCTTCAGAGGTGGTCCCATATAAACTTTATTCATTTTGCTTGCGTAGTTTTTGAGTTTCAATAATTACATATTTTTCCCACTTTGCGTATGTAGACGATATTATTATCTTAGTTGACTCCGTCACTGTTATTTACATAGCAGATATCGGTATACCAACGAATTTTTGTGGGGTAGGTACCACAACTAAAAAGTGAAAAATAACAAATTAAAAACAACCGACTTCCAAAAAAAACACTAAAAAAGTGAAAAATAACTTTAATTTCGGAAGTCGGTGGCAAAAAACGAAAACTTCCGAAATTAAAGTTATTTACCGCCTTGTCAATAATGAGGCTTGGTTTGATCTGAGTTTTCACGGTGACATTTTTACAAAATTTTTGAAGAATAGGTATCGCTAATCCATTGCATTATTTACTTTGTTGAGCAGACAAATTTTTCGAACATATTTATGAAGCAATGGATTTCAAAATCCTTTGGATTGTGAAAGAACCTGCAACGCAATGGGGTGCTGGTTGGCAATAGGTTCCCACCGCCCCTTTCTCTACATTCGATACACGAAACTCAAACACAACTGGTGAAATTTAGGTGTAGATTAGGAGTGAGGCGTATTTATCGTCACAGATAGAAATCACGGATATTAAAAAATAGCAGATAGCAATTGCTCCTAACGATAAAAAATATCTGTTACTTAAAATCACAGATCTTCAAGACTGTTACTGTTAAAACTTCGGATACGATTTTCGACTTTAACGAAAAAAAATAAAGAAGATATTCAATTGAGTTAATACGTATTTATCATCCGTACAAAAATAACAGGCTGTTATTTTATAACAGATAGATACGATTTTCGACTTTAAATCAAAAGAAATAAAGATGATATTCGATTGAGATACGTATTTATCGTCGGTACAAAAATCACAGGCTGTGATTTAATAACAGATATTTGGATCTGTTATTTTTTTGTCACAGTCACAGTGATCACAGATATCGTGTTCCACCTGTTACAACCCATCTCTAGTGTAGATACTATACTACTTACTGGCTACCCATTCAGAAGAAACTGACCTGATGTTATATCATGTAAACCTCCTGAATATTTTAAGCGCGATATCGCGGGCGCGACAGGCAGCGCAACCCTTGTCGCGCCAGTTTGCATGAGCCTTTCAACTAAGTTTTCACGGTGAGATTTTTACAGAATGTATCGGCAGGTCTATTCTATAACCGCCGTTGGAGACGCCCTGGGCGTCGGGAATCCCAGGCAGATTCCCGGCCACCATAGGCGCGGGCTTGCGGACGGCGAGCAATGGGTAGCTCGCCGTCCGATTAGGACCAGGCCCGGGTCGATGGCGCGTCGTGTTCCACGCGCGCCTCAAAGAGATGTCAGCACAACTGGCGGGGTCCGCTAGGACCGATGCCTGCCAGGGTTGCGGGTTAGTCTGAAAGGGATACCGAGACCTTGGCAACAGGCAACTGAAGGAACACGGGTGGGTTTTAGTCAGTAAAAGTCTGACACGCCCTTCCGCTCCGCCCTGAGCGGGAGAAGTCATTGGATGAATTCCCACCCACAAAAAAAAAAAGGTCTATTCTATATAACTAAGGTGAAGTACCTACCTAATAAGTTTTTGTTTTTTAAAGGCGTGCCTAAATGCTTACGTTGCTAGTCTCGATGTCTCGACTCTTGGTAATATTGCATGCTTAGGACGGCCTGATGTGGGTGGTACCGGCTGTTCTATAAAGGTTAATTCTAGTCTGAAATTAGACTGGACTTTGCAAGATAAGGTACTTACGTTTGTATTGTAATGTAGGTGAAGCCTTATATCTACTTATTTCAATTTTCTATTAAAAATTAAACTTTCAGTTTATTTTCGAACTACTGCATCTCTAGAAGCGGTAGGTATTGGTCAGGAAACCGTGGCATGTGCTCAAGACTGTCATCAAAGGCAGTTTCAGTAGGTAAAAATCAAGGAACATATACTCACCTACTGCCAAAGACGATAAAGGCGGGATGAGCTTGTTGACGCCTAAAAACTATCTGACAGCAGAGTAATATGAAGATTATGAAGATTCGAATGACGTTTGTTTCGACGCACGCTATTTCGAAAAAAAATGCGAGTAGTACGCCAGTTCGAAAACACATTGAATCGATTTTATCGAATGACGTTATCGCGAAAACGCGGATGCGATAAACTTTTTGAATGGTAGGTACCTACGCTAGTCGAAATCCAGTGTTGCGATTCCGATGAGACAGCAAGCCTCGTTTTTGGATTGGGTTTGGGAAAGGAAGAGCAGTAAGAAGTATTATTTTGAGTTAAATACAGGGTGTTAGGGTAAACACCGTTATCCTTGCAACCAGTGGTTTGGTTTCATTTATAGATCGTAAAATCAATGGAAAATGACAACTTTTTTTTTCTTTTTTTTTCAATCTACATTTTACCACAAGAGACGCAAGTTCGTTGCCTCATGCGCTAGGGCAACGAACTTGCGTCTCAACACGGGCGGGGTGTGCGGGATGTGACCCGACCGGCCGCGAGCGCGACCCCTCTCTCAGTCAGTCAGCTGTTTCGCTAGAGAGCACGGTGTCGGATAGAAACTTTTTAAAATCTTTTAATGAAAATAACGTTTTTTTTTTGTTGTGTTCGGTCATTTATTTTTAAATTTAAGTCGACTACCCATGGTTTGAATGACAAGAGTGTTTACCCTTACAGCCTGTAGATAATCAACGATACACGATCGCCAGATTTAACCCCTCTGGATTTCTTTTGATTTCACGAGAGCTGCAATGATGAGATGGAAAAAATCCCAAAGTCTATTTATATGCAATATTGTGCTTAACAACCCTCATTAATGCTATAATATTTACCTTAACTACCCTCATTAATATCATTACACTAATAATTAGGTACTAATTACAGTAACTCAATTAGATCATTACTAATAGGTTAACGATCATACAATACAGTGTTAAAAATGAATTCTTAGAATGCGTAATTAAATTATAACTTTTTTTTTCTCGATGCTTATTTTTGCTAATGTAGTAGGTAGTGTTTCTCTAAAATACAGCCACCTCTCTGCAAATTTTCAAGTTTATAAACCCATTGAGCCGGATGTAAGTTCAAATTTTAGTTCAACCATTTTTTATATAACATATATTTTTTATTAAAAAACCGCAGTTGTCACCGTTTTATAAAATACACCAAAAAATGTCAAATAATTTGTAGAACAGCCATCTGTAAGGATATAGGTAACAGTTAAGACAGCGGTTTTGAAGATATTTGGATTTATTTATTTGGCCCCATACAACTTTTTATAAATTTATTTTTTATAATTTAGTTTACCTATGAAATGATATTCCTTGTATATATTCATGACTGCTGAAGGCATTAGAAGCTTATCACAAGCAAAAAAATAAAATAAAAGCGAAAAAATTTAAATGACTATGAAGCTCGATTTTCAGCCCATAGTTTGCCGCCTCATTGTTCGCCGTGTAGTTTTCTCAGAAATTGTTTTGTTAAAAGTCGCGCCTGTATGTAAGAGCCCTTACGATTCAAGTCTTTAATCAACATAGAAACGTTTTATTCTCAAAGCAAAAGTCGGTCGGGTACAGTTTTTACGACTTCATTTTATTGCGAAACGGCAGAGCTCGGATAGTCTATGCAAAATGAAAATAGCCTTATCGATATTGAATCTTTGCTCTTTGAAAAAGAGTTCATAAGCTGCTCTCAAAGCTGCTTTATTATTGCTGAAAGTCTTGCAGCATAATACTGAAACTAATAAGGGGCGGAAGTTGAAAATTGGAGTGGGAGATTTTCTTTGAATTTGTTTATGTGTTCTCTATTCGCGCTGTGAGGTACGATCAGCAACGAAAGTCGATAATACTGTTAGTTTTACATTATTATACATCATGTAAACCCCAACCACAAGCGTTTCAGCCTCTTTACTCTTATGTAAGTACCTACTTATCTTTTAGTTATTCGTTTTTTTTTAAATATAGTTTTAAAAATTATCTAAACTATTATTATAAAGAGGTAAACTTTTTTGTTTGTTTGTAAGAGGTTCTGGAGTCACTTAGGTACTGACAGGCACCCTATATATTACTTTCCTCTATGCAGGGACCCTAATTGCGTAGCGCATTTTCAATCCCAATCTGAATGATTTTGAAGGATATTTTGCTAATCCATTGCTGTTCGAAAAATTTGTCTGTTCAAAACATCAACAACGTACTTTAACGAAATGAACGTTGTTGAACAGACAAAATGAAACAGCACCCTAATTGCGTAATAGGTACACGATCAATCACATTCTGAATCGATTTGAAACAAAAATTACTAATAGTGTCTACATTGCTTCATAAGTTCTCAACAACGTAAATAACGCAATGTATGTCTTTGAACTGTTAAAATGAAACAGATGAGTCTTAATCGGTTACGAAAATAAGTTACGCAATTAGATAGCAGATTGAAATTGGTTGTATGTTACGCAATTTGTGTACTGGCTGCAAAAATGTTCTTGTTCATAGAAAGCTACACTATAATTGCCGAGTGCCATAGGCTACATAATGTTTCTTCGATGCGGACGAAGTCACGGGCAGAAATTAGTGATTTCATAAATTATTTGTAGACTTTTTTGCTAACTGTACCTACTTTCATAATTATTATGATGGTTCGACGCGAACATTTGAACATAAGTTCACAAATCGTTGGTGGATGGTGTAAAGTTTCAAAGTTGTTTGACACGCAGCCACAGACTTTTGTCATGAAGTGTTAATGTGCAGGTGAGTAGACATAACTTTGTGGTAAGCCTCTGTCGGAGGACACAAATGGAACACTAAACTTTTTTAGGTAAGATGAAAGGAAGATAAACCTATAAACTGAAACATGTTTTCACTTTTCAGGGACTGCCTTGTTGGTCTCTGGTCGTAAGCGCTACTGCTGGGGGTCAAGTTTTCGACAGCTTCGCCATACAAAAAAAACTGATCATTGTGAGACCACTGACACGTTTGTAAATTAGTAGACTTGGCCCCCTGAACTTAAGGTCCTGGGTTCGATTCCCAGGTCCAAAAGTGTCTGTGTGTCCTTGATAATTCAAAAGTGCCTGTAATTGGTTTATTTGGAATAAATGGTTTGAGTTTGCGGTCGGACAAAGTGTTATTGGGCTTTTTTATCAAGAATTTCTCAGTAGCAGCCCGGAGTATGGCGGTTGATGGCAATTAGGTGCATGGTCGTGTCATGTCGGTAAGTCCGTACGACTGTCACGACCCAGAAAGAGCTAAAAGTAAGTATGAAGTTTATCTTCAATTTTTATTTTGGGTTTAGATAGACACTGTTTGATAGACTTAAGTTTTTAACCGATTTCAAAAAAAAGAGGAGGTTCTCATTTCGTCTGAATCTTTTGTTATTTTTTTATGTAAGTACCTATGTTCCCCGATTAGGTATCTACTCGAAGATGTCTGGACCAATTTGGTTTTTTTTTTTTAGTCTGAGGAAAACCATCCGCTGCTGAGGAAAACCACACCAGCCAGCCCAGTTGCAAGTCAGCGCTGGACTGACTTACTGTACTGTCTCAATAGGTACTGGGCTCATACAGGGTGTTAGTGTAAACACCGTTATCCTTGAAACCAGTGGTTTGGTTTCATTTATAGTACGTAAAATCAATGGAAAAATAAAACTTTTTTTTTTTTAAAGAAAATTACATTTTCCACAAGAATATTTCACCCTACACGCAAGGGCAACGAACTTGCGTCTCAACACGGCGGCCGGTGTTGGCGAGGGCGGGCGGGGCGCGCGGGACTTTACGTGACCGGCCGTCAGCTGTTTCGCAGCTCTCTCGAAGGCGTACCCATGAGTATCGGGACAATGACGGATATTTACTTTTTAAAATCTTGGAATGAAAATAAGGTTTTTTATTTGTTGTTACTGGGTCATTTATTTTCATATACCCATGGTTTGAGTGACAACCAACGGTGTTTACCCTTGCATACTGTATAAACTTGCCATGCAATATTAGAGTCAATATAATCCTTAAGTTCCTCGTTCATGGACAGGTGGCTCTGTCCGTGTCCGTTTACGACATCAAGTGTCAATAAAATGGAGGGAAAGTCCACCTCGAGGAACTTCCGAGTACCCTCTGGAATTTTACTGCACAAGTTGTGAGTGCTTCCAAGTTTTGACGATCCATCATGAAGTTTAGGTCAAATAAACCATTTGTTATGAGTTGAAAATTATTTATTGGTCGTAGAAACTTTCTATTTAATGGTTGAAGTTCTTTGCGTGTTGCCCTTGACTGAAAATAAACCATCGTACAGTCAACCGCACGTCTGTGGTAACATTTCGAACTTGAGCTGAACATTACGTTCGGACGTTTGAGTGGACAGGCATGATGCCTGGGTAAAAAAAAGAAATTCAATTTAGTCTGTCAGTCTGATAATAAAAAAATATTACGCACACATTTTTTGCTTTACCTAATATCATTGTTTACCTACTTATCATTAAATAGAAAATGACCAGGAAACGCTACGTCACATGTCACAAGGCCCCTGTGACATGTGAACGGAATAACCCCTTGTGACAAGGGGTTATACCGTTTATCCACCCCAAAAAATCCTGTATGAAATCCTGTAATCCCGTAGATACACGGAATAACCCGTCACAAGTAGGTATACTAAGACGTACGTAGTCTACTAATAAGGCGTGACCTCATGCCACATTTTAACTCATTAAATCATTTTGATTACGGAAATAATAAAAAATACGTGTCCGATATTTCTTAGTGATCTACTTGACGGACAAAACAAAATGTTTGTCATCATCCCTATTGGTTTTGTTACTACCGACGTGCGGCCAACTGTACCTAAAATGCCTTGTACCTAAGTTGTAAAGGTGTGGTTTCCTGCGAAAAGTTTATTGTAGGGGTCTCGTCTACCTAATGTACATTGGAGATTAACGTTTATTATACCATAATTTCTTACAGAAATATGGTCTAAAATATGACAAATAATATGGTTTAATCTTGTTCATATTTCACCGCCTCCCATCATATCCTTCTGGTGGCAATATGTCACTTTTTTAAACAACTTAATCGTCGTAAACCATTAAGTAATGTTAGGTAATCATCTGTAAGTGCAGGCACGTAACCGACACACAGTAGGTAAGTGCAGGCACACCTTTCTGGGTAGGTACCTACTATTTTCAGAAGTGAAAGTAATGTACCTTACCTATACTTACCTAATAGAGAACGGATCCAAAACGTGCACATGCCAAAATGGACGGAAATGAAGAAGACCAATTCTAAGGCAGTGTCACTTTCTACCCATTCCCCCTAACACAACCTTCCTGTCATAGAGGTACAACCAAAACGCAAAAACCTAAGTAGGTACCTACCTAACTTTAATTTGACTAATCACCACGAGCACGACACAATAAGTTGGGGTAAGTTCGGCGCCGGGACGAGATCGTACGAACTCAGACCAACAAAAAAGAAAAGACGGATCACGCCGTACATCAAAAGTGAAGCTTGTGGCTTCACTTTTGATGTACGGCGTAACCATGCTCCTGCAAGTAAACACAGGCTCACGCACCCACCTACACTAAAACCATGCTCATCGCTCCTAGTACGTCACGAGTCGTCGTCTAGTTAACATCACCAAAACAAGTATAATTATGCCTTCCTGTGTAGTGAAATCGTGTAAAAACAATAGTAAATCATAGAAAAAGTCTCACGGAATCACTTTTTACTTGTAAGTAGTTCAAATAACATCATTTTTTAATTTAGATAACTACTCAGACCAACAAAAAAGGAAAGACAGATCACGCCGTACATCCAAAGTGAAGCCACAAAACCAAGCTCCTGCAAGTAAACACACAGGCTCACGCACACACCTACACTAAAACCAAGCTCATCGCTCCTAGTACGTCACGAGTCTAGTCTAGCTAACATCACCAAAACAAATATAATTATGCCTTCCTGTGTAGTGAAAACGTGTAAAAACAATACTAAATCACAGAAAAAGTCTCACGGAATCACTTTTCACTTGTAAGTAATTAAAATAACATCGTTTTTTTAATTTAGATAACTATGAATTTTAGGTTATTTGGAACAAAAAACCTGAACGAATGAACGAACGAAAACAGTGACATTTAAAGAGCGAGGGTTGCCATAATATGATTTCAAATTTCCCCATTCGATATTTTTTACTTCGAGTAATTATGTGTGTTTTTTTATGCATTTAATATTTTAGATTTCCATGTAATACCGAAAATAAAAATAAATGGATAGTAGCTAATTTACTAACCTATTTATACACATATATATATATTTTTTTAACACTCAATTGAAAATTAATGGATAATTCTAAGTGAAAGAGCGGAGTCTCCTAACACAAGCAATTCTTGCATAAAAGGTGATCTCATAAATGCACTTTGTACTTAATTTGTTTTTTAATTTAATTTGCAATGTAAAAAAAATGTTTTTGTTTCGGAATTCTTCCTAAAAATTGAGGTACAATACCATACTCAACAATATCTTACTCGTACAATATTAGCCTACCCAAAATATTATTCCCCAAGTTATAGGGAAAAACTTTAACAACTGACAACCCTTTTTACACACACATAGATAAAAAGGTGGCTTCACTTTTGACGTATGGCGTGATCTGTCTTTCCTTTTTTGTTGGTCTGAGAGATAACTATGAATTTTAGGTTACCTACTTGGAACAAAAAAACCTGAACGAATGAACGAACGAAAACAGTGACATTTAAAGAGCGAGTGTTGCCATAAAATGATTTCAAATTTCCCCATTCGATATTTTTTACTTCGAGTAATTATATGTCTGTTTTTTTATGCATTTAATATTTTAGATTTCCATGTAATATTGAAAATAAAAATAAATGGATAGTAGCTAATTTACTAACCTATTTATATACATATATACAGTATGTAAACTAACAAAGGGCGTTCCCGTTAACCTGCAATAGTATAGTGTGTATACATGCTAAAAAAAATATTACAACTAAAAAAAAAAAAATTTTTTTTTTGTGTCTTTGTTCACAAAACGATTAAATTTAAACGTAAAAGAAACACTCTGTACACGCAAACTTGTATTTCAACGTAGAAAAACAAGTGTGACAAGTGGGCGTGTACAGGGAGTTTATTTTCCGTAACAATTTAATATTTTTTGTGAATATTTTACTATACAAAAACAAAAAAAAAACTTTTTTTTTAATGTTAATATTTTTTTTAGCATGTATACACGCTATACTAATGCAGGTTAACGGGAACGCCCTTTGTTAGTTAACATACTGTATTTGGTACATGTCTCAGTTACAGAAAGATCCAAACCTTTGTGAGAGCTGGAGTCTATACTGGGTACGGGGCCTGTATGACAGAAAACTGTTAAAAAAAAATATTTTTTTTTAACACTCAATTGAAAATTAATGGATAATTTCTAAGTGAAAGAGCGGAGTCTCCTAACACAAGCAATTCTTGCATAAAAGGTGATCTCATAAATCCACTTTGTACTTAATTGTTTTTTATTTTATTTTTCAATGTAAAAAAAATGTTTTTGTTTCGGAATACTTCCTAAAAATTGGGTACAATACCATACTCAACAATATCTTACTCGTATAATATTAGCCTACCCAAAATATTATTCCCCAAGTTATAGGGAAAAACTTTAACAACTGACAACCCTTTTTACACACACATAGATAAAAAGGTGGCTTCACTTTTGATGTACGGCGTGATCTGTCTTTCCTTTTTTGTTGGTCTGAGCGTACGTATAAAATGACACTTGAACACAATGTTGTCAGTAAGTATAAAAAAATATTTGTACGGTCTTATCACAGCGCAGAACTTAACAACGTTTTCAATTAGGTAGGCGCAAATATTAATTGATCCTTCAAATGAGTAGACTACTATGCACAAGATCTGCCAATCAGTTTATTCACATAGGTATCTACTGAAGCCGCAACTGAAGCGGTCTAATCTCAAAGGACGACAAAACGTACATGAAGTCATTCACGTACCAAAAACTTACCTACACATCCTAACTTTACAATATTATAAATGCGAAAGTGAGTTTGTTTGTTTGTTACGCTTTCACGCTGAAATGGCTACACGGATTTGGATGAAATTTGGCACATGGGTAGACCATGACCTGGGTTACGACATATGATACTATTTATCCCGATATTCCCAAGGGATCGAGACTTATGCCGGTGAAACCACGGGGTGCAGCTAGTACATATGTATGTACAGTCACGGACTTTAATTGATGAGCCACCTTCAAACTTTTCAATTTTGCAGTTTCATACATTCACGAGATTACCCGATTAAACACGAACTCAAATCTAAATTACCTTCAATCGGAAATATATAGGATATTTCCGATTAAAAGTAATTTATTTGTCATCTTGTTTACTTTCATACATTCACGAGATTACACGATTAAACACGAACTCAAATCGCAAGCTCGTAAACAAGATGACAAATAAATTACTTTTAATCGGAAATATCCATAGAGATTGACTAATAAGTTCTCAATGATAAAAATAAATACAATTTTGCATTAAGTTTGTCAAATCTATCTGATACCGACCTCCTTCGAATCATATGCTCATTAATTCGATAATTCTGAAAACTTAACTGAAGACAGTGACAGTTGAAATATCGATGTCAGAGACGTTACTTTAGAACTTGTCGAAATGATTATTATCATTTCTCCGTACGCTAACGTTACTATCGCAACAGTAACCTAGCAACGATTGTTTATCGTTGCTAGGTTACTGTTGCTAGACCTGCAATTGGTTGACTTTGGGCAGTCACTCTGCTGTCAAGTTTGTAGTTCTGGCTCTCAGGTTAGCCAACCGGTAAAGATATGAAATATAATTTTCTTCTTCTAATACGATGACATATGACTTTGCGTGTCGGGAACCGAATAAACCCGATTTGCATTACACGGCTAAAATACGAACAGTGCCAGGTGGCTCATCAATTAAAGTCCGTGACTGTACATACTTATTACTTACCTATATTATCACGCCTTCTTCCCATGGTAGTAGGCAGAAACTATTGAACGCCACCTGCTACGCTCCTTACATACTTCCTTACCTACTCCTAAAATAAAACCCTTCGGTACGATACCCTTGTACAGTCGCCAGCACATCAAGCTACTACAACCTGTCAAATTTCTTTAGTAAATTTTAAACCTTATCGCTAAAGCATTAGGTTCAAGGTTAATTGGGAAAGTTTGACAGTTTCGGGTAGCTTGATGTGCTGGCGTCTGTACTTAATACATATGAAAATACTTACCTCCGTACTACAAACACGGTAGCGAAGGTTAAAAGCGTCAACCGAAAGGTACAAATAATAACCCACTGTCCACTTAACGAGGTCCAAATTGTCACCACCAGAGGTCCTTACTTCATTTTATCATAATCATAATTAAATTCTTCGCGTGTTCCAAGATAATTTTGTTATCCCTGGAGTCTGAACATTTGACCAAGGTCAGTTTGTGGACGTAATCAAGAGTATTTCGTTCGATTTTGTCTAATTTCAGTAGGTATTAGTTAAGGTTATGGGGTCGGAGTATTATAACATTATTTTTCTACGAATGGAGTCGTTTTTTGTGAGTTTGGTATTGTTCTAAGCTTGAAAATATTAATTTCTGGAAGGTTAAAACATTATTTTCGCTTTTTATTTTGTGTTTCGCGAACTGTGTTCTCATAAACATTATTCGTAACGTTATCGTTCCTCATAACGTTATTCTTTATTCGACAAATAAAATTACAACAAAATAACTATGACAAAAACCACAACACAGAAATCGCGAAAAAAAATCAGCTGCTCCCTACATTTTGACGAGATAAGCGAACGAGGGACGAATAAATAATGTAGGGAACAGCAGATTTTTTTTTTCGCGATTTCGGTGTTGGTTCCATAGTGAAAGTTGTTCATAATGATGAGTACAAAATTACCCCTTAAGAGGATTTAAACGACTAAAATTTCATCCTGTTAAGATAATAATGAAACATCTCTGAAGCACATAACGACTAAACACCTAAGTACCTAAGTATTAGTTTACCCAGTCCCTTTCGAAAACCATTAAGTAAACCCGATAACTCCGGTTCCTACCCCCTTTGACCTTTACCGACGTAAACCCGAGCAGAACATATCCATAAGTGTAGGTACACTTATGATCCCCTAATGAGGTTGGAGTCACAATTAGTGCTAACTTAATTACCGTTTACGTTTAGTGAAACTTGGTAAGTAGGTGGTTAAAGGTAAGTACCTACCTACATAAGACAGATGGGATCGCTTGCGCACCTTGCATCATTACCTAACTAAGGATGAGAGGAGTAAAACATGTGATAATCTGACAATTAAGTCAGATTAACACATCTGCGATGTCCAGTTTAGTGAAATCGAGGATAGACTTAATATTCCCATCCATATATTAGAGACAGACATATCGCCAAAACCCTACTTGCAGCTAATTTTCAATCTCACATGCAAATGAAACAGCAGGCCGACATCTAATTAACTCGGAGGCGAAAAGGCAAATGACTGCAGCTAGCTTGCATTTGCATCCAGAATTACAGACTAAGCTGTATGCAAATGAGATAGCCATTACGTTAGTCATTTAAATGACGGTGACTAGTTCACACGGCTACACATCAAGCTATACATTTCCAATATAAGCTGACCTCACATTGTACGGAAATCCTATACAATGCGAGATCAGCATAAACTGGAAATGTATAGCTTGATCTGTAACCGTGTATACAAGAGAATTGGTACATTTACGTAATTACACACAATATAACATCACCCCTGTATTC
The DNA here is from genome assembly GCA_947363905.1 of Lithophane semibrunnea. Taxonomy (NCBI): domain Eukaryota; kingdom Metazoa; phylum Arthropoda; class Insecta; order Lepidoptera; family Noctuidae; genus Lithophane; species Lithophane semibrunnea. Next base: position 14,572,609 of record OX376197.1, on the reverse strand, counting down.
CTTGTAGGGTTAGACAGGGTAGTATTATAATATCTGTGGCAGAGATGTACCTATACATATTACACCGATATTTCGCCAGTTCCATGTAATAGGTAGGAGAGCCGATCGCCATCAATTTGGGCACAAATCTAGGCTCTACTAACAAATTCCTTGCTTGCTACTACAAATTGAACCCAGGGTATGCTCAGCATTAGCGCTAGGGACCACTAGACATACGAGGCAGTACTTTGAGTATTTAACGCTATTTCTTATAAGTACCTAAATATCCACGTATCGGGAAGGATACCGCCATTTATTCCGAACCACAAAGGTGCGCCAGAAATTAAAAAAATTGTGAGTAATCATTTTATTGATGGCAATAAATATGCAAAATTATTACTGTGTGATAGTGTGTGTAAGTGTAAGATGCATCTGTGCAAGGAAAATAAAGCCAAATTTTACTTTTACTATTTATTTTCAGCTAGGTACTCATTAATACCTACATTGTACTTAATTGTGGACTTCTGTGCTAAGCAGTCATCAGTTTGGAGTTGAACATAACATTAGCATGCATGACATAATTCAATTAATTATTTCAATTTAAAATACCCGTAAAATATTTAGTTCTATGATGCTTCATACTTCAGTTTGCAGTTTTATTGATGACTTAAATATATGCTGTTTGAAGTACTTCAATTCCTCTATGCTTTCAAGAATATCGTCCACAGATCGATGTCTAAACTTCTTCTGCGGCATATGCGAAAACTCTTTTTGATACCATCTCTTCGCCAGCTCCTTTATTGTACTGACATCTATTACTCTATAGTGTAAATAATTGTCTAGTATTGGCATATATTTTCTTATAAATAAACGGTCCATGTAAACACTGTTCCCACCCAACGGACATTTCTTCTCAGGCGCGTGGGATTTGACAAACTCCAGAACTTGTTTTTCAGCATCTTTCAGTGAAACATTTGATTTGCGACTAGCCTCCGTCAGTCCGCTCTGTAACGATAACAAAAACATTGTTAATCACACAACTTTATGTCTTTGAGCAGTCATAAAAATATCATTAAAAAAAAGATTAGATGTATGAATGTAAATGAAGCAAAAAGAGTATGTAAAGAACATAGCAGGTGGTGATCTATAGTTTCTGCCTACCCCCAATAGGAACAAGGCGGAAGTTTATGTATGTAAAAAATAAAATTGAGTTTATCAAACTATTTGTTTATTTTTTTTCTGGTTCAATCTATAAATTAACACACTGGGATACCTCTCTCAAGCCAATAACCATGATGCTTCTTTTGGCAAGAGACTTAAGCTACTGTGTACCTAAGCTGATTTTATTAAAAGCTATTGAATGAGTAATGACTAAGAACAAAATAAACCAATAAATAAATAAACCAAGTCAGAATATCCACAATATCCCAATCCCACCATTTAATATTCAAAACATAATGCAGCTATACTTTATTCCCTTTGATTACTTATAATGTCTAGATAGAATGTCATGCTGCAAAAGAACTAAAACATACAGGCCAGGTTTGTTAAGATTGTGTGTGTGACAGCTACGTCTTACATTTGTGCCACTTCATTGTGCATTTAGCAACTAACAGTTAGACACTATTTCATTTTCGATGAGTTCACAGCTTAAACATATTTATTTCTTTGTTTATTTTTATTGCTTTAAAAACTTCTATGACTGAGTGTTTGTATAATGAAGAAAAAATAGAATCTATGTATTATGTTCTTTCAATGCTTAGTGTGCAGCATAGGAAATGCCAATGTTTTTTTTTATATTATTGGGTAGCATACAAGCATAGGGCATTGTGAAGCCGGGCTGCAGTAGCCTGCCTGATGATAAGTAATCAACATTGCCTATGAAATGAATGTCAGCAATCCCAGCGGTATTGCGTGCAGTCCTACAGACAAAGCAGAATTGTCTTAATATGCCTGTAATGACACCAGCATACTCAACAGTAAACAGTGATCTATACAAAACTGTATATAATAATTAATATCAAGTAAAAGAAATCAATACCTCACCATGCTGAGCAACACACCAGTCATTCATTTCGTTCAGGACACTATCCGGCTGATTGATAACTATGTTTGGCCCTTTAGCAACAACATTCAAGTCCGCATCGGTCACCACACAAGCAATTTCCAAGATATGGTCCTTTTCTATGTCCAAGCCAGTCATCTCAAGGTCCACCCAGACTATTCTTTTTGCCGCATTCTTGATTGCTGATAAAGCCATGGCGGTGGAAAATTTGGTTCCTGAAATTGTTCGTAAACATAGGATAATAATCGTTTTGCCAGGTTTTGTTACATGCCATGGAAATTATGGTCCAACATGGGATGCACTTACCGGTCGAAAGAAACCTAATAGGAGGTTTTGTTAAATTAACAAAACTAGATCTTAAGTAGCAGCGTACAATATTCATTTATTCTTGCTGTGATGATTTGTATTTTTTATAGAAACTACAGTATTTCTTCAATGGATTAAAACATTTAGGTTATGCTCGCGTACGACAATTTGACAATCAGAATCAATAAACTACAGCACGACCAGTCTATCTGCTCTATGCAGGTTGGCTGCAGTCTGCACAGAGTTTATGGTCATTGGTCTCAAAGCATAAAATTAAAAATAGATAAACATGTGCAACCATGAAATAGGATTTATTCGGGTTTATGTGAGCTAATTTGCAGCTGACACCATGGCCCACGATATCAAGTAAAGAAAAACGGGTCTTGACCCTTTATAGTACCTACACACGGCTACACATCAAGATCAAGCTATATCTTTCCAGTATAAGCTGACCTCGCATTGTACGGAAATCCAATAATATAATGCGAGATCAGCATATACTGGAAATGTATGGCTTGATGTGTAGCCGTGTGTACATACAATAAAGGTGGTGAGCTAGTGAGGAAGGTACCTATGCATCGTTACTCCAACATTTTGAAGCTGTGTATCTCGAACTCGAGAAATAGTGACGAGAATTTTGCAATAAACCTCTACTGCTTACAGTAACCTTTTTTATTTCGTTATCTCTACAGACTTATCACACAGATTTGTAATAATAAAAAAATCGCAGTGAAAATATTTCCCACTAAGATTTTTTTCGCAGAAAATGACGTATCATTTACTGTTTGCGGTACATACCATAAACAAAAGGAAACACCAGAAACATGCTCTTTGCTTATTAGTACTACTCTATATATTTCTTATCTGTGCTTTGTGGACTGTGATTCTTTACGATTGTCATGGTGTACTAAGGGTTGATTTTGTTTTTGTTATATTTTCAATATTTCCTGTAGATAAAGCCCTGCAAATAGCAACCAATATGATCAGATTAATTATTAACCAATGTCGTTGCGTCAAGAAATCAAGTAAGTAAATAATATTTTGCAGAAAATGCCATCACTAAACCTTAACCTATAGCGGAATTTGATTGATTATTATGTACACCTACTATGTATGACTTCATCGTGGAAACTGTTATTTTTACATAAAGATGGCATGTTTAATTATTTGGAAAAACAGGTCATATAAGTGTCGGCGAAAATATTAATAACAACTACATAATATTATTAACTAATTTTTTTTTTTGTTTCATCACTACCATCACATGGCAAAAGCGGTTCTGTATAATATTATGATCAAAATAAATCAACGGAAATTAATCTTAACTAGAATCTTAGAACTTACTTTATTTGCTACCCTGAGCCAACTTGATTTTATCATTGAATAATCATTCAAAAAATCTTGCCAATTATTGCCCTACATAAACCTATTGTATGTATTTTAAATGTTTGTATTTTTTTTCTAGCAATACGATGGGAAAACAAACAGTATCAAAACCTACCATTTATGACATTTTCAAGGTCATTGTCATATTATACAATACAGCCTGTCGGTCTGCATTATGATATCACACAAAAGTCTTTCAATGCAAGAGTTTACTGTCATCCACAGTCCATCAGACCTTTCTCAACCAGCAGATATTACTTTGACAAAGAACCTCTAAAACCATCCTCGAAAATTGAAGCTGCTGTTGAAACAATAAAGAAAACCATAGAAGATAAATTAACGGGCCCACCAACAGATGCACCTCCAAAGAAGCCTTTCAAAGAACGCTTTATGAATGAGGTCAAACATTTCTATCATGGCTTCAGATTACTTTTCATTGAAATAAGGATCTCAATAACCTTATTCTTTAAAATTTTAAGAGGTTTGACATTGACCCGCAGGGAACATAGGTTGCTGGTCACAACCATAGGCGATCTGTTTAGAATGGTTCCATTTATCGTATTTATAGTTGTTCCATTTTTGGAATTTTTTCTGCCTTTTTATATTAAACTGTTTCCAAATGCATTGCCATCTACTTTCGAGAGTAGCAGTCAGAAAGAAGCTAAGTTAAAGAAACATTTAAAAGTGAAGTTGGAAATAGCAAAATTCTTCCAAGAGACTTTAGATACAATGGCTCCGCAGGCCAGTAATAGGCATTCAGAGCTGGCCAGAGAGTTCTCCAATTTCTTCAGTAGAATCAGAACGTCAGGGGACGTTGCAACAAGTGAGGAGATCATGAAATTTTCTAAGTTATTTGAAGATGAGATCACATTGGATTCATTACAGAGACCGCATTTAGTTGCTTTGTGTAAAGTGGTGAATGCAACAACTATTGGTACAAGTGCCATGTTACGGTTTAATCTTAAGATGAAGCTGAGGTCTTTGGCAGCTGATGATAAGGTGATTGCTAAAGAAGGGGTGGAGAGTTTAAACTTTAGTGAGTTACAGCAGGCTTGTAGAGCAAGAGGCATGAGGGCTTACGGTGTGTCAGACGAGCGTTTAAAAAAGGAATTGAGGAATTGGCTTGACTTGTCTTTAAATGAGAAGGTGCCACCATCTTTGCTGCTGTTGTCAAGAGCCCTGATGGTGCCAGAACATGTCCCTACCACATACAAACTGAAGGCGACCATATCTGCTTTGCCAGAACAAGTTGCTACCCAGACGAAGGCTGCTATCGGAGAGAAGGAAGGCAAACTGGACTTCAAGGTAACAACACATCTTATTTAGTTATAAAGTTAGTATAAATAAATCTGATGGCATTACTGTCTACGTCACTATTTGTGATGAACTGATGACTTTCAATTACTAATATCATTCATGTGCATTCATCTTTAGTTATTGTAAACTAATTTGGGTTATTATAATTTGATTAGGTATTTATTATTTCATGGCGTAACTGACTTCTTGAAAACCAACTACATTAATAGGTACAATTCTGAACACGACCGCAGACAGCTGACGGTCAGCGGCGTCGCTAGTGACACTAGACGCAGGCGACAGTGCCGCTGCAGTTTCGATTTCGAACACGACGTCACATCTACAATGGTAGCGGTTCTTCTCTTTTTCATTCATTTGGTGGTTTCGCGAAACTCATAAGCAAAAAAATATGTCTGGTCGCTCTGTTGGTCCTAAGTTCACATTGTGGTATGCAATAAATGTATTGAGTATTAGTGACAGCCACTGACAGCACTACTGGCCTTTTCCATTCATCAGTGTCGTCACTCGAGTCTTGACTTAATCGTAAGGCGGCACTGTTGACGTCTCCACTGCAGTCTGACGCCGCCTTCGGAATTGTACCTTGAATTAGAATGAAATATCCTAAAGTTATTAAACTTTTTTATTCCAGGCTAAAGCTGAAGCTATCAAATTAGAAATGCTGAAGATCAAGGAAGAACAGAAAGAGAACCTGGAAGCAGAACGAGAGAAACAGATCCTTGAAGCCAAGAAGAGGGAGAAGGAAGAACTCAAGGACAAAGCACCAATTATTGAAATTGAGGGTGTAACCTCTATGGTAGACCCGGCTCCAGTATTAAATATTGACACACCAAAAGCGAAATCTGAAGAAGGTCTCTCTGGCAAAGACATTGATGTTATTGAGGACGCTTTACAACAATTAGGTAAGTTCTTATTGGCAATTTTCCATTGTTTTTTTCTATTTACGGAAGTTCAAGTTCGTGTGGTTTCCTTCATAATTACGTATTCCTCACGTTTTGTCATTTATATTAATAGATTATGTATGTGTGACATGTGCTCCAAACGTGTATGAACTTTGAACGTCATAGGTATTGAATGGAACTTTTATTTACATTTATGTCTTTGAATTTACAAGCGGCTTTGTCGTGATGTTGATCTATTTTGTTTCACTGTGCTGTCCTTATCTCATCAGTGATCCGCGTCGGTAGTTGGACTGCACCGCGTTTCCGGATGTAACTAGTTCTCTGCATACATTATCAATTAACATGCACATTGCACTACCTCACTCGTTCATACTTTGAGTCAACACAATAGGAAGCTAATTTTTAAATGTTTGTGCTATCTTAAAATGATATGGTGAAGATACATTTTTGTTAACTGATAAAAATCGGACGTCTTATACAGGGTCATAAATTAGCTAGCGAAACTCGAAACGAACGATAGACGTGAAAAAAAAAGATTTCAAATCTTTTATTTTGTCGTGTTTAGATACCCATTATCTAAACACGACAAAATAAAAGATTTTAATTTTTTTTTTGTTTCAACGGTCTCTGGTACTTATTGTTTTTACTTGAAGTATGAGTTGCGATTTTTTTTGCTTTTTCATGTTTAGATATCGTCTGCGGAGTTTGGCTCGCTAATTTAATATGACCCTATACAATTTAGAACGTAAATAATCTGATACGATGTTGATCCAATTATCTCTCCATTGATAATACTTGGCATCCAGCTCTGTAAACATCTCACCTGTTATTGTCATTTAACTTTCCTATAAAAGTAAATAAATGTATAGACTTTTAATAAGTCTACCGTATCTTGCGCAATGTCTCATCCGATTATTTATTATCATAATTCGATATCTATTTTGTACGTTAGTTTGCTACTTGTAATCTTTCCATACGACAAAATATCTCAAGTAGTAGGTAGGTACGTATCATACGTACATTTAATGCAAAAATGTATATTTAGGCCCCATAAACTAGATTCTATGATAGAAAAAATGAACTTAATTTGAATGAGTATAATTATGGGTTTTGTATTGTCCAATTAACGCCAATATTTGGGCAAATACGCCAAGTGAAGTGCCAGCATACATGATAAATAGGGCTGCCTGCCAAGGTTCGCCCGGATTGGCTGATAAGATGACAACACAATATGAAGTACCACTTCTCTGTTGAAAAATATTCTAGTTACTTTTAAAAACTTAGGGATGCTACACACTTGTTCGAGTCGGCATTCAATTCGGCAGTGTTCGTTGAATAACTAAGCCAACGCGAAGCAGTTACTACCATCGAGATATAAGTACTAACGTACTAGAGAAGCTACGTCAAATAACTGAATTGTCCTATTCTTCGTATTGAATCTTTAGTTCGCTGCAGCGCTAAAATAATAACTATTCGTCTAAACCGTACCTAATTTACCACAGTGCTAGATTTGCTGCGGAAGTGTATTTATTCTCGGCAAAAAGGTCTTAAGCGCCATGTAAATCACGGCACTACGCGGCGTTGAACGAGACAAAGTAGGAATAGGGAATATGCATGTGATTCAAATATGGGTCAAATATTTTTTTTTTATAAACTATGTTACTTCAGAATTATGCCTCCATCAATATTTTTGAATAAAATTTTCATTTTGAGCGAGAAATAAATTTTAAAAAGGTCCCAAAAAACTATGGGTAATTCAAATACTTGAAAAGGCTAAGAGCGGATGTGACGTAACAATCCGGGATAACAATCAAAATGTCAATGTCAAGTCAATCAACAAGTGTCAAGTCAATGTCAAACGCTCATAGAAAAAGGAGTGTTTGACGTTGGCTTGACAGTTGCTTGTCTGTTTTGACCAATGACTAATAAATCCTATGGACTTGGCATACCTACAAGAAAAACGTGTATACCTACGCTCTACTGAGAGGATAAAATGGCGGTTACTAGAGCAGCCCTTATCGATACTTCTATAAAATAACATCGATAAAAGATTGTGAAATGTTTTCATAATGTCACGGTACAATATGTACGGGTAAAATACCCCAAGTTCTTTAACATGCATGAGTCTTTCATTTAACCGATAGAGTACCACGCCGTTAAGTTGTTTGTTGGATCGTCCTTCTTTCAAGGCTAAACCGTAGAACTGGAGGACAGATATACGCTGCTTTATATCGAGGTAGTATTCTATAACGGATTTCACTCCATTGTGTATACAATGGAGTGAAATCCGTTATAATAGTACAATCGACCTAATACAGAGCTGCAATTTGCAAAAAATGTAACAAAATTTGAATTTCACGGATAACCAGTGAAAAACTTTTTTTTAAATGGTTTTATTCACCATAATTCATATTTTTGATGCTAAGTTTCTAAAAGGAAAATGATCGAGGGTTAATTATTTAATTAAAAATCAACAATAATTATAATAAAGTTATATTAAAGAAATCAATTTTATTCATTTCTGAACAATAAAATTTAGTTTGGGTAATTTCTATGGGATATTCTCTCAGTAGATTTCTTCCCATAATATTTGTATCTCAAATTCATGTATACCTCTATTACACATTTAATTAATAAATATTATTATATCCTTTAAAATCTTTGATAATATTACTAAAATGAGCAATTTCTTTCGTCTGTCTTCTAACTTTCTCCGTCTCTTTATCTTCTTGGACTGTTTTTGACATTTGTCCTTTAATTTCTTTATCATTTTAAATATGTGTACCTGAAATCAAATAAAATTAAGCTTTAATAGATATTGAAGACAAGAAGCGAGAGATATCTCCCAGCCAGTCTCAATTCAATCAATGAGATGTTATCAATTAGATTTAAAAAAACGGAACTGGTCATACCGGTAAATCTGGCGTAGCGGAGGTGCTAGTAGCTAAATGTAGCGCAACGGAGACTAAATCTAGTGTAGCGGATGTGCTAGGGGCTAAATCTATGCCACTCCTCTTTGAAATTTCTCCAGGTTGATTTTGAGTGGTAGGCACACAAACAGCTTGGACCTGAAAACCACTCTTTATCATTAACATAAATATTAATAAAAATTGAATAGTAAATACTTACTTAAAATTTTTATGACTTTTCAAAACAGTAATGATCCTACTGTTTATAATTACAAAAATCAATTACCGTATTAGGAGCACCACTACCAGATATTCCACATCCAGATATTGATTGTGAGTTTGTCTGATTTTGATCATTCTCAATTAAAATGCCAGACATATTTGTTCGAATCTTAGGCTGTAAACAAGCAATAAAATGATGAGTATTCTTGATGTTTCTTGATTTTATTAATAGGATTTTTAATTAATATTAATTCTTCCAACACATTCTTTACATCACTCTTTGTGTACATTAGACAACTGTTGCAATTGAGGACATCACCATCATTTATCAGCCACTACACAATCATGTTGCAAAAATTTATAACATGCAATGTTACTTACCAATAAGGTTCGTGATAGTAAAGCATCGTCACGTAATGTTACTTTATTCAGTGTCCAAAACATGATTCTTCAAAGTGAAGAGAACAAAATATGTGAATTGTTTTTGTTGACATCTTTAAATTTTCAACACTGATTGTTTCCAGCCAAATTTTCTTTTTCATTCATCAGGCAGCCTTGAAAATAAAACATAAAACCAATAAAGAATCATAAAATAGCATTATCGATAAATATAAAAATGTCTAAATGCACTACTCTATCCCTTCAATAACAAGAAAATCATTTCATGTTGAAAAACTATTAAAAATAAAGGCAAAAGGGGAAATAAGAATGCTTTACTGTTAAAGCTCTTCAACAAATGCAGAATCTTTTGTTTATCATATAAATCTTAAGATATTTCAGCTGAAATTATGTACGTACTGGTGCAAAGTTATGTTCGGGAGATTTCCGCTTCTTTTGATGCCACATCCGATTATATTGCAATTGGGCATCTTGCTATTGACGATTTCTACTAGAGGACCGAGTTTAAACGCATTATCACTGCAAATTACTCCAAAATTTACAATTATAACCACAGCTCAAGAGCATTTGACAGTTGACGTACTCAAGTTTGGTACCAAACAGCGAAAGGATAAAATGGCGACTCGGCCGCAAATAGGTATTCAATGACTCTAGAAATGTAGGGTTGCCAATAAAGTAACTGTCAAAAACACTATTGTCCTTTTTCACTTACGCAAAATTATGAAAGTTAAAAAGAGATGGCAATATTTTTATGATTTTGGCGTCGATATGCCTCATATTTGTATAACTGTTTTTTCTATAGTCAAACATTTCAAGTCCATATGATTTATAAGTCAATGGTTTTGACGGACTGTGACGTCACCACACCAAGCGCGCCAAATGGAGGGCGTTTAAATAGCCCAGATCAGTTGGATATTTTTAAACATTTTTTTAACTACTTTAAATTGCTTTTTTGCCGTCGAATTTTTTTTTACTATTATTTGACGATGTAAACTATCGAATAAAAATATTAAAAAAATACATGCATATTCCCTATTTACGGTGTCTTCTCTAGTACGTTAGTACTTATATCTCGATGGTTACTACACAATATTCGGCTCGTGCCGATCGGCAAACTCCGTTCGGCATATACCCTTGTAGGTGAAGCCGGATGGGATACCCGGATGGGCTTTGTGTATCTATACCTGCCTAAATCATTATTATATTCGACTTTGCTGCCCGGCTATGCCCAATTTTGCCGACCCGTACCCTAATTTCGTAAAATAGTTACAATCACAATCCGAGAGTTTTGAAGGATATTTCTAATTCATTGCTTCAAAGGTATTATAAATTCGTCTGATCAACAGCGTAAATAATGCAATGAACGTGTCTGAACGGTCAAAATTAAAGAAAATGCTATCAAGTGTAATTTTTTTTATGTGTATCTACCCCCTCTGAACAAGTTTGTAGCGCGTCTAACGTTTCTGTTCAGTTATTTTTATAATAGTGCTATAAAGGTATAGGCAACACTAGTTTGGCAGCATGCAACATTCATAAACCAGATATTTCAGTACGCAAGAAAACTCAGTGCACTGCATATGCAGAGCAATGAATCATACTGAGTCTGTTTGTAAATAAAGACTTCTCGAATGTTACATAGAGATATGTATAATAATAGTATTATACATAGGTAATTAACTCTATAGGGCAATTACAAACAGATTACTTTTTGTAGAGGATGAGGACAATAGGTAGTACTTATTTTTAACTTTATTTTAACATTAACAAGGTTGATATTTGTTTGCATTTGGAAACCGCGCTTCGTTGCGCTTCATCAGGTTTGCGCCAGTTATAATATGAAATAGATATCGGTCGACCACCTCACCACTACATATTCTTTGATAAATGGTACGTAGGTACCTAATACCCGACACATTCGGAAAATAGGAAGACTAGGACTAAAAATAAATATGCATCAGACGTCATTCGCTATATATGCAATAACAGATTTGAAACAGTTTCAAAGATGATGGTCCAAAAATAATATTATCAGAATGGACGCTAACTCAAACTCAAAGCAAAAATATCAATCTGCCTAGCCTTTTACCAGAGTCTAACCGGATGCAGCTAACCAATATTTTACATGGAGTGACTGCCTATCTGACCTCCACAACCCAATAACTGGGTATACCCCGGATATTAGGTTGTGGAGATATGGTTGGCCGGAACCAACGGCTTAACGTGCTTTCCGAGACACGGAAGAGTCTCGGTATGTAAAGATGGTCACCCATCCACGGACCAACCCCGACAAGCGTAGTTTAACTTGATAGACCGACCCGTGCTGCTGATATTACTTAGCCACGAGCTCCTACTCAAACTCAAAGCATTTGTTTCAATTAAACCATTTACAGGCACTTTTGAATTGTCAAGGTTAGTCAGTTAGTCAGAAAGTTGAAGCTGTTAGAGTTGCAACTTATATTTCATTTTTATCCTTCTTAATTTTAAATATTTAATAACTTCTTTTTTTTTCTTCTATGTGTCATCTAATGTATGCACAAAACCAAAATAAATATCATTTCACTTAAACAATATTTCAATGTTTTGTTTGCTTATATGTCTAACACTAGTTAAGCTACTTTTTATTTACAATCAAGCGTTTTCCCTATAAAGTATTATTGTATTTATTTTCTTGAACGAATGCCAAGGTCCGTTTTGCTGTTAGGATCGTACATTCACCTTTGATTTGGCGGAGACTTTGGCTTTACAAAGCTACTATCGTACGATCTCAGAATTACCGAGAAATTCTGTTTTCTGTGCCAGTTTTTCACGGTACGGTTTTATGGATATACTCGTAAATTGACTTATTTAGAATTCTGTGTACAAGTGTGATGTATACTGTGTTCGCGATTTAGTTTCCAAACATGTAAACACACATGAGTTTTTGGAAAAATAACTTTAATATCGACGCGTAAAGTTCAGTTTCCCCTGCAACTTCAACCATTTTTATGACTTTTTCAATGTTCAAAACTGGAAATTTATAGCTTGATGTGTAGCCGTGTGTATCGGCTACACATCAAGCTATACATTTCCAGTTTTATGCTGATCCCGCATTGTATAGGATTTCCGTACAATGCGAGGTCAGCTTATATTGGAAATGTGCTTGATGTATCACCGTGTTTACGAGTCATTCAGAAATCAACTTAACTTACACTACTATAAAGTTGATATTCGTTTAAATGAAAATGACAGCAATTAGAAGTTATTGTTTCTTGTTAGGTATAGAGGCAATAGAATTACATAATCTGTGAACAATTTAACCATCTACCTATTACGGTTCATGAGGTACAGCCCGCTGACAGACAGACGGATGGACAGCGGAGCCGTAGTAATAGAGTTTCGTTTGGCAACCTTCTAGTACCGCACCCTAAAAAAGAAACTTAAATAGATCACTAATCACGGAGATATCGGTGTACATAAAAAAAGTCAGTAAAAATCTCGCTGAATGTATTATGCGTTCGCAATTTATTTGCCAAACATGTAAACAAACACGTGTTTTAGGAAAAACAACTGTAATGCCTACACATAAGGTTCGGTTTGCGCTACAACTTGATATTTTATTATGACTTTTTCAAGGGTACTAGCCAGTCTAAAATCAACTTTATTTATACTTTTATAAAGTTTATTTTTGTTTAAGTGGAAATAACACCAATATTGGACTTGTTTCCAATATTGGATTTAAATAGACCTTAGATCCTCCTCCTTTTTTTGAATAGATGAATGGGGCACAACGCCACCACTCAATTGTTTACAATAATGACGTTGGTCAAACGTTAAACTTATTCTCTCCTTTATCATCCACAGCTGCACAAAAGAAATCCTTGCTTCTTGAGAAAGAAAGTATTCAGGAATTGAAGGGAGAACTCCTAGACTACAATGAAGATGTCAAAGAGATGGACGAGATTGTTAAAACTAAGCAAGCCGACCTCAAGCTGTCGAAGGGTGCTCGCAGGTATTGTGTAACTTCTTTTTAATTAAATACAACATAGACGTAATCAGCCTATAATGTTCCCACTGCTGGGACACAGGCCTCCTCTCTGTGAGAGGGAGAGTGGGCCGTAATCCACCACGCGGGCCCAGTGCGGGTTGGTAGATGTCACATATCTTCGAATTTTTGGTTCTAGGACATGCCGGTCTCCTCACCATGTTTTTCTTCACCGTTTGGAGAGCAGTGGTGATGAAATTATTTACAAAAAGTAAAGCGCCTGTCTGGGTTCGAACCTACAACCTACAGCTCGTAAGTCGTGGCCGCTACCACTGGGCATCACTGCTCCCGCTTTAATTAAATAGATGGAAAGAAAATAATTTAATAAACAAAAATCGCCAGCCCGTTTTGAGCAAGCGTGGTGATTAATACTCATGCCTTGTCTATAAGAGAACCCGCCCATTATTGACCAATAGGCTGGTATTATTATATTACTAGCTGCGCCGCGCGGTTTTATCCGCATAAGTCTCGATCCAGTGGGAATATCAGGATAAAAGGTATCCTACGTCCTTCTCCAGGTCATGTTTTACCCATGTGACAAATTTCATCCAAATTCGTTCAGCCGTTTTAGCGTGAAAGCGTAACAAACAAACTTTCGCATTTATAATATTAGTTAGGATGGTCGAAAGGATATCCCAATATAACAAAATAAAATGAAATTAGTCATTGCACAATACGGCCGATATAACTTGACAGGTCTGAACATAGGCGCATATAACTTTTGCGCATGTTCTCTCACTCACACTCTCCTCATGCCACCATTTGGTTCCTAAAATTTTTTACTGCGCGACTTTCAGAACTACCAAGTTATATCGGCCGTATTGTAGGTACTGCCATGGGGTCTCAACTCGAACAAATTATAATTAGTCTTGAAAAAAAATCATAGATGGCAGCATAAGTAACAAATTATGAAATTAACAATCACTAAAAAGCGTTATACGGCAAATTTTGGCTGAGGTAATATTAGTAAAAATCAAAACATCTTTGTTTAGTGCTGATTTATGTATTTACACTCATAAATCTTGTATTTTCAACAAAAAACTTAAATTAAGCAGTTTACTTCAATTCGAACCCTTAGAATGATAAAGTAGCCATCTGTTAATAATTTTGTTGAGAGCTCTTTGCAATAGATGGCGTTTTACGCAAGTGATGACAGGGTCACTTTAAACTTGCGTTTTAAGTCCTTTCATTACGGAAAATCAAACAAATTTTTTTTTAAATCTAGTTCATTACGTAGAAATATAAGAATTGTACACCTAGAAAGAAAAAACGTAAAAAGGGAGGAAAAACATCTAGGAGTCTTGCGTAGTATCTAGGCAAGACTCCTAGATGGCGTTGTAAAACTACAGTCTCTGGCAATTAGTGAGTCGCTGATGCTGCCATCTGTTAAAAAAATGGAGGAAGAAAAATAGCCAGCTCAATAGCCAGGCTTAGGGTGGTGTCATTTCTTTGTATGGGATTGGGTATCTGTACGTCGTATTATAATATCTGTGGTACTGCACATCATCACTTCCTCTTTTTTTTAAAATTATTTATTGTGTTCAAAATAATATTCAAACAATGCATGCCTAAAAAGATAACAATTTGAACAATCAGTATAGTGCTATAATCGTGTTTGTTATCATATTTATAATCCGTTGCAACCTTGTTTGGTTGATGGATTATTTCTAAAAATATACTGAGTTACCAAAGTTTATTAGGCCACTATACAAAAATTACACACTCCATTCAATTTTCTATCGCCATTTGTTATGTAAATTCACATAAAAATTTAAGTAGTTAGATTAAAATTGGTAATTCGTCTTATAAACTAGATTGTATTTAATTATTAAAAACCTGGTTCTGTTTAATAAAGGATAAAAAATATATTCGTATATAAAAATAAAGAACATATTATGCAATTGCATGCATCATCTTTGAAATGCATACAGCCTATAATGTTCCCACTGCTGGTACACAGGCCTCTCAGTGAGAGGGAGTGGGCTAATAATCCACGGTAGTGTGGGTTAGTTAGTAGATGTCACGTGTCTTTGAAGTTTTCGTTCTGCTAAGACATGCCAGTTTCCTCACGATGTTTCCTTTCATGGTTTTAAGTGCAGTGCAGTGGTGATGAAATAATTTACTTTCAAATGGCTGTCCACTAATTAGACCAGTACACTTCAATAGAAGACTTCCATTAAAACCACCTAAGCTCTTAACTATGTCTAGAACTATCGCGAATCCATACTAATATTATAAATTCGAAAGTAACTCTGTCTGTCTGTTACCTTCTCACGCCTAAACCACTGCACGGATTTCGACAAAATTTGGCAAGGAGATAGATGGCACCGGGAACGATATAGAGTACTTTTTTATCGACATACCACGTTGGCGAAGCCGCGGGCGGAAGTTAGCGATATATAAGTGCGCAACGGCTTTTAAAAAGACGCCATCTTTATTTGGGTTTTGCCCATAAAATATAGCAATTGCCTTGACTAATTGTATCAGAAAAAATACTCATATTGTTCACACACTCTTTACAGATTGTACAAAGCCGTCAACAACATGATAGGCAGACTGGATGCCGCATTAGCCATGCTAGATAGTAAGGAAAAAGCCCTGAAGACCACACTAGAGCAAACCAAGTCCGAACCACAAAAGGCAAAAGAACAGCTGATCCAAATTGATGAACTGATGGATTCCATTAAGAGCCTACAAAAGGTGCCAGATGAAGCTAAGCTGAAGCTCATTCAAGACGTGCTTGGAAGGCTGGATGATGATTTCGACGGGCAGTTGAAGATTGATGATGTTTTGAAGGTATTACATAGTACATTTTTATATTTCTTGCAGGCTATTAATTATCAGTAGCAGTAAAATCCATTAAAGAGAGTGCTATAACTGTTTCGCGAAAGCGCAATGGATTTATCGCCATCATGGCTTAAGTACATTAAAGTTCAAAGTACGGCCCCCGATGGTAGCATCGTACTTTGAACTTTGACGTTCGTAAGATAGTAGTATCTTGATCGAAACAAAGTTCATGCGTTGTACTTAGAGCAAAATGTACAGTCACGGACTTTAATTGATGAGCCACCTTCAAACTTTTCAATTTTGCAGGTTCATACATTCACGAGATTACACAATTAAACACGAACTCAAATCGCAAGCTAGTAAACAAGATGACAAATAAATTACTTTTAATCGGAAATATCCATAGAGGTTCACTAATAAGTTCTCAATGATAAAAATAAATACAATGTTGCATTAAGTTTATCCAATCTATTTGATACCGACCTCCTTTGAATCATAGCTCATTAACTCGATAATTATGAAAACATAACTGAAGACAGTGACAGTTGAAATATCAAGATGACAAATAAATTACTTTTAATCGGAAATAGTCTTATCCATAGAGGTTCACTAATAAGGTCTCAATGATAAAAATAAATTCAATGTTGCATTAAGTTTATCGAATCTATTTGATACCGACCTCCTTTGAATCATAGCTCATTAACTCGATAATTATGAAAACATAACTGAAGACAGTGACAGTTGAAATATCAAGATGACAAATAAATTACTTTTAATCGGAAATAGTCACATCCATAGAGGTTGACTAATAAGTTCTTAATGATAAAAACATATATAATGTTGCATCAAGTTTATCCAATCTATTTGATACTGACCTCCTTTGAATCATTTCATCAGCTCATTAACTCAATAATTCTGAAAACTTAACTGAAGACAGTGACAGTTGAAATATCGATGTCAGAGAATTTCTCCGTAGGTAGGCTAACGTTACTATGCAACAGTAACCTAGCAACAATTGTTTATCGTTGCTAGGTTACTTTTGCTAGACCTGCAATTGGTTGACTTTGAGTAGTCACTGCTGTCAAGTTTGTAGTTCTGCTCTCAGGTTAGCCAACCGGTAAAGATATGAAATATAATTTTCTTCTTTTATTACGAAGACATATGACTTTGCGCGTCGGGAACCGAATAAACCCGATTTGCATTACACGGCTAAAATGCGAACAGTGCCAGGTGGCTCATCAATTAAAGTCCGTGACTGTACCTACATGCATCAACAACGTGTGCTAGAATTAATTCGATTTTTTGCTTGTTGGAAGGAAATTTATTTCACTTTTGTTTATATGTTCAAATATATTATTATTTTCAATCGCCACGTGTAAAAGGAGCTGAAACGACCTATAATAACAGTTAGGTACTGTATCGTCAAGGTCTCAAGGTCAATGTCAACTTTCCATCACGATTTACAACACGTGACAGACCGTATCAAATACCCCGCGAGTTATTATTATAAACGCGATAACACACACGTATGACCTCCTTATGTACTAGACTTCCGTGTTATCACTACTTTATTATTAACCTTCACGGCCAACGTAAAAAATATACATTACATTAGCTCCTTCTTGATAAAAACTTGACATTAAAGGCTCGATGTGTTTTTTGCCCTTGTTTAAAAAACCTGGTTGTAGTTATGTAATGTTTTAGTTATGAAATCGAGCATAATCAATCTATAGAATGTCTGGGACACAGTGAGAAGGAAAGGAAAGGGTTTATGAAATCTAAAGGGAGAATATTAAGGCTCATGCAGACTGGCGCAATATCCTCTCGTCGTGCCCGTGATATCGCATCAGTCTGCACGAGCATTTACTTTTTCGTTTATGTTTATTTATGAGGTATTATATTAGGTTCGATATTTCTGTACTGTCTTTTAAAAGTCGACTGTTTTTGTTTAGTTTAAAATTAGATTTTCAAAAGCGAGAAACCCTTTTATCTCCGTTCTCAGGATTAGGGTGGATTATAAAAAGCAGATATATGTGTACATGTAAACAAGCAATGTTATTGACTTTAGAAAAACGTGGTAGGGACAGAACGTCTGCAAAGGTCATTGAACTCTATGACTTTCAGTAGCAGCTAATATTGTTAGTTTCGATATTTTCTATATGCGTATGACGTCTTGTCTGTCTCAATAATGGCGTAATTATAATATTATGATTGTGTTTACTTATGTTTATGTGTGAGAAGAATAGAAACGCTTATCACCTGTTTATCATTCAATGCCAGTTGCAGCAATTTAGCGTCCTTGTATTGGCTAATAAATAAAAATGTACTTAAAGATTTTTATTATAAGTCTCTTTAAGTTTTTTTTATTGACATGACTGATGTAGCTTGTGAATTCTGCGATATTATTCTGAAATCGAACTGTAAAAAAAAGAAAAGGTATGTAAATTATAAGCGAAAATTCAGCTGTAAAATCAAAATTGTGCAACTGTTACACTGATGTTGCTCACAGCACTTCACAAAATACGCCGTTTCCCTTGCATGACAAGGTTTTTTTTTTTCATTTTCATTTGTAAATTATAAGTTTATAACTAATAATAATAAGCGAAAACTCCGCTCTAAAATCATAATGACGCAACTGTTACCCTGATGAAGCTCACTGCACGTCATACAATAAAATACAACCTGTTTCTCTTGCATACGAAGTCTTTTTTCTAAAATTCTTTGAAGATGATCAATTCCTCAACTTATATCGCAAACTCACTCTAAAATAACCTCAACTTTCTCAAATTTCAGATGCTCGAAATAATAGGCAACGAAAACGTAAACCTGTCGGAGAAGCAGATGTCTGAGCTGATCGAGTTACTGGATAAGGAAGAGATACTCGAGGTGGAAAGCAAGATACAGAAAGCGCTTGATAAAGCGGCCATCGCGGCTAAAGAGCAGGACAGGCCGAGCGTCTCCGAGGGGAAGGTAACGTCTTGATGTCATAATATTTATCGAGCCACGTTTCTTCTTCTTCATTTCGTGTGGTTAGTGAAGTTTTAAAGCCGCCCAAGGGCCTCTTACTTGGCTTCACATGCCGTAGAGAAATATCTCAGGCATGCCGGTTTCCTCACGATGAAAACCTTCACCGTTTTGAAGCAAGTGATAATTATAATACAATACGCACATGAATCCAAAAAGTCAAAGGTGCTTGAAAACCGCCCTTAGAAATTAATAAAGGCACTCACTGCCAAAACCAATTGTTGCAATAATATGTGCGATTGATTGTACCTATTTTTAACCGATTTCTTCAAAAAGTATAAGTAATTCGTGTTTTTTTTTTTTATGTATGTATGTTACGCGATTACTCCGCCAATTATGAATGGATTTTGATGATTCTTTTTTTGTTTGGTAGGTCATGCTTCATGCTTCAGATGTGGTCCCATATAAATTTTATTAATTTTGCTTGCGTAGTTTTTGAGTTAGCTTCAATAATTACGTATTTTTCCCACTTTGCTATGTAGACGATATAATTATTTCACTCCGTCACTGTTATTTACATAGCAGATAACGGTATACGAATTTGTGTGAGGTAGGTACCACAACTAAAAAGTGATAAATAAAAACCCAAAAAAAGTGAAAAATAACTTTAATTTCGGAAGTCGATGTCTGCTTTTCAATTTTCGTTTTTTGCCACCGACTTCCGAAATTAAAGTTATTTTTTACTTTTTTTGTGTTTGTTTTTTGAAATCGGTTGTTTTTTTTTTTGTAAAAAGTTTTTTTCTCCTCGTGTCGATGTCCGAACAATACGTGCCGAACTGGACAGCTCTGTCGTTTGCCTCATTTAAGTCCTGGAGGTTGCAGGTAGTTGTGCACGACGTGCAGGAGAGAAGGTGCGTCATATTTCGGGGCTCGACACTTACACTGTGTTTGGGATGGTCCGATTATAAGCCACCTGGCCAGATACCTGCAATGGCCAACTTGAGGTCGCAGTTTGTTCACAGAATTCCATATCAGCATCTACATTTCGTGACCAGGGGGGTGACTATGACGTATTAATGCCACCATTTTTCCAGTGTTAGTGAGAGACGGAGCTATACAAGGCCGCTAGCACCATCCTTTTTTCGCAGTGGAATAATGATGGCATTAATACTGCATAGTAAAGCCCCAGGGGTTTTTTTAATATGGGTTTGACTCGGTTATGGACGTAGTCGGTTATGGTTACTGTCTTCGTCAACTGTGAAGTAAATGGTTGATCTCGAAGTTTGATGTTTTTATCTCGATCGTCACATCATACTTGCAGCCGATGCGCAGTTCGGATATCATCAAACTTTATCTCCGTCAGCTGTTCCGACTGTATAATACTCTAATATATAAGCCAATAGTCTGATAAATGTTTAGTTTTATGTCACACAAGGTCAGAAAATAACAATATCTTTTATATCTACAGTTATTTTAAATTATAAAAGGTTGGGGTCGTCCCAAGCCCGAAATTCTGAGAACCAGTCATACCTATGTATCGTATTACCCAGTAACTGTGTTTTGGAGGACAGATAGGCAGTCGCTCCATAAAAAATACTGAAATTCAGCTAGGCTAAAAGGCTAGGCGGATGATGACTTACTTTAAATTATGTTTCTTTTTTTATTGTTTCAGAGTTTATTCGACATAATACGAGAAGCTCAGAAGAGGCGAGAAATTAAGAGAGCCGCGGCACAAGCAGCGATCGCTAAGAGCGAAGGGATTGTCACCAAAGGCGAAGAAAGCAGTAAACGGCCTCAGAGCCAATGAGTAAGGAGCTTTACTTAGTCAAAGTGTAAATAACTATACTAGTGGACTGTTCTTACCCATGTTTACGCCTTCACGCTGATTTAGGTGACGATAAATTAGCACAGATGGCGATCGGCGTTTGTATTTAAATAAAATGCGTTCGGTACGTGCAACACATTGTAATTTTTACGTGATTTATAATTGGTCGTTGTTCAGTCACGTTTTGATTGCAGAGCAGAGTTGCACCGTCTGAAAGCATCTTATATACCCGCATATAGCATAACTGTTGTACTAGAGTAACGACATACATATTTATGTAGAAGAAATAAAATATTATTTATGTAATAAATGTGTTACCCTAATGACAATAAGCATTTTGTAACATGTAATCAATCACACATGGATATGTAAATAACATTTTACTTTATAATATATATTATTAATGATTTATACCTAAACTTTCCATGCCATACAAAGTTGTTCGTTTGTTTTCATGTTTTAATTTATTCCTGGTTCTTTTTGTTTGATGCATTTCTGTGATCACTATTCAGTTTAAGTTTTATTTTAGTTAACTATAGTGGTTATGTCAAAAATATGTTGCGCACAAATTGTGTAGCAGTACACTTTTACTTCTTTTCAATTGTGAATTGGAATGAACGGATATTATATTAATTACTAATACTGCTAAATATTTTCCTAGATACCTGATTACTATAAAATTGGATGTGTATATTATGTATATTTACTGTTAATGCAGAGTACTGTTTACAACAGTTGACATTCAGAAGTATGTTTGGTTTAGCTTACGGCAATATGTTCATTTATTTATGTTTAATAACAAGTGTTTAATCTAATAACGTTCCGAATAATGAGCACATAATAAGTAAATGAGTATCAACTGTTTAGTATAAAATCAATTTCCAGCTGTTAATAGCAGATGATGTAGCACCAGATTAAATACCTATCCCTTCCTAAGATAATCTTTCTCTAGCCATTGTTTATCCTTTTTAACTGCCTTACTTACCAACAGTATTGGTAACATTTTTTTCCAACGAGTCAGTTACTGTTATTCGATGTACTGAGAAATAAAGTTTTAAAGAGTAAGAGAATAAAGAGATCGATAAAAATGATTTTGTTTTATTTCTTGCATGTGGCCTTCGCGCAACCTTGGGATTGGGAGATATTAGAATAAAAAAAATAAAAAATCAAAAGTCTTATTCAAACTAGGCTGAGAATCAGCACTTTTCTTACGTCAAAATTACATAAGACAGTCCCCAGTAATAAAAAGAACATGAATTAAATTAAAAACAATATTAAAATAAAATTGACTCTAAGTACAGTCCAAATAAAAAAGTTATATAGCTAATTCTGGAGAAAGAACATAAACATTGTCTTGAGTTAATCACAGCGACCAACTACTCTTATCATTTATGTAGTCGTTCGGAGTAGTACGCCTTTGAACAAAGGTTACATTTTACTTTAGCTTTAAACGCATTATAAGGCAAATCTAGCAAAGGAGAGGGTAGCTTGTTATAAAAGGTTATACCAAGCCCAACAAATGAGTTATGAACCTTATGAAGCCGGTGAAAGGGAACTCGTAGTTTGTCCTTATTCTTAGTGTTAACATTTTGAATATCACTGTTTTTAGTGTATAAGTGTATATTTTGCCTAATATATAAGATGTTGGCGAAGATGAATTGTGTATGCCACCGTGAGAATACCAACATCTTTAAAAAAAACTCTCAGAGAAACTGGCACCTAGCTGGTAAATTTCTCGAACAGCTCGTTTTTGCAGGATAAATATATTTTGAATATCAGCAGCTGTACCCCACAGCAGAATACCGTAGGACAAAACGCTATGAAAATAACTAAAATAGACTAGCCGACCAGTATCAACATAAGTGTATTGTCTTACTTTTCTGACGGCGTAAGCGCCCGAACTGAGCCTCCCCGCTACGCTCGATATATGTGGGCCCCACTGAAGTTTGGCATCTACTGTTATCCCCAGAAAAACTGCCGAGTTTACAGTTTCAAGCACCTCTTTATCTAAGACGATGTTGGGTCCTACATTTCTGACATTCGGTAAGGCAAAATTTACACATTTCGTTTTCTTGGCATTGAGAACTAGGTTATCGTAAACCAATCCGTTAACATTGAGAGTGCACTGTTTACATCGTCAAAATCTTGCCTATTCCTGTCTACTTTAAAAATAAGAGAGGTATCATCTGCAAACAGTACAACTTCACAGACACTTTAAATAGAATGGTAAGTCATTGATATACACTAAGAACAAGAATGGACCTAGTATGGAACCTTGAGGTACACCTAACTGAACTGGTAGCCCAGAAAATTTCACACCAATAACATCTACACTTTGGAACCTATTCTGTAAATAAGAATTTATAACGTTCAGAGCTTCGTTTTGCACACCGTAATGACGTAGTTTACGCAAAAGCGTGTCATGGTGCACGCAATCAAAGGCTTTGGAAAGATCACAGAAAACCCCAATAGCATTTTGCGAGTTCTGCCATGCGTTTAAATATGTGTTTCAGCAGAGCAACACCCGCATCTGTAGTCGAACGACCTTTTGTAAAGCCATTTATTGTTCATTATGAAGGAGGCTATTTAAATTAAAATGTCTTAGTAACTGCTTGAGAGTTAACTTTCAAATATTTTGCTAAATGCAGGTAGGATAGAATTAGAAATAGGTCTGAAATTGCCAACGTCATTTTGACTACCTGACTTAAATAATGGTATGACTTTACTACTCTTCATGAGGTCAGGAAAAGTTCCTAGATCAACACATTTATTAAAAGTAACAGCAAGATAGGGGGCTACAATGTCTATTCTAATACTTAAAAGTTTAATGGAGATGCCCCAGTAATCACCAGTGTTTTTAGACTTGAGTGTGTTAAAAACATTAACGATTTGTCAACGTTGCTACGCTTGTGTTAACCAATCGATCCTCATGCGAGTTGTTCCAGTTAATGGAAAATAAAGTATCATAAATAACAAATTATTCAGGTGTAATTACAATATAATAATAAAAATATTATCATTTTTTAATTTTTATATTATCATTTTAATTTAAGAAATATCTAAAAATGTAATTATAAAAGAAAATAAATAAATAATATTATAAATGCGAAAGTGAGTTTGTTTGTTTGTTACGCTTTAACGCTAAAACGACTGAACGGATTTGGATGAAATTTGGCACATCGGTAAAACATGACTTGGAGAAGGGCATAGGATACCTTTTTGTCCTGATATTCCCACGGGACCGAGACTTACGCGAGTGAAACCGCGGGGCACAGCTAGTAAATAAATAATAAAATAATCTTTGGACTCTTGACCCTGAAGTAAAACCATACAAACTAGAAGTCGTGTATTTATAACAATTTTTCAATTTGCCGCCTCTAGGTGGCGTGAAAGTCGTACATCCGGTTTAAATACTGGATGCTCATTGGACGGAATTTGGAATCCACGTACTAGATTAGCCAATAGTCATATTTCGACGAATCACAAGGTGTATGAAGTGTACTCACGGACAGCCAAGCCGCCATTTTTAATGATTTTGAAAAGCGAAGCCATGCGATTGGTCAATAACAAGACGTCATTCCAATCTTTTTGACGGAGTTGCGCAAAATAAAATAATTTTGTGTGACTCTCACTCACTCATTGCGGCTGCCATGTTTTTTTTCATGTGGGGTGTGTGTGTATTGATATAACATGATAGTTTAACCCCGTATAAACTGTTACAGGTGAGTAATTTCTGTTAATTCTGATTGTTTTCATGTGTCAATGCGGAAGCAGGTTCATGGCGCGTCCTCAGTGAAAGTGCATCATGTAACACTGTCGCCTTCTTGTGAAATTGCATCGTATCGTAGATGAAATGAGTAGAATGAGTATGACTCAGATCAAAACGACGATAAAAGATTTGCCGTACCTCGCGTGAAACTACTCTTTGTTGATGTGTAGCAAAAAGTGTTCTGCGGGTGACGTTGCGAATGTGAGGAGGCTTCGTCTGCGCTCACCCTCGCTCGGGTGACGTTTTGGCGCCATCGACCCATTTAGCACGGCGGGGCGGGCATGGTACTCACGACACTCCAAATTCTTAAATGCTTGCTAAAACTCGAATGACCTTTGTATCAAAACATTGAATGATAGTAAAATTTACCGTTTTATTTTGCAGAAATAAGGGGTGCACATAGTGCGTCATTTGTTATTAGCTAGTGACAATGCGATTGCAAATAAATTGAAGCAAGCGCTGCATTAGGAAAAAACTGACCCACTAGCAAAGAATAGGCCAAAGAAATTAAGGATGTATTAGTAACGGAGGAATTAAAGGATCGATTTATATCACACGGCCCACGGCGATTGTAAAATGGACTCACGATTATTATACAAGATGATGGTGTTTGATAACGGCAGACACTATCAAGGACAGGATGCGTAAGCATAAGAGAGAGAGCCAGGCGTTTGCCTGCTGGCCTGCCACGTCGAGAGAACTTCATCAAACTCCACACTCCATCATCTGATACCCATTCACTTGGTACAGGTAAGTCACACAGTTCCTACTTACCCTCATATCATTGCAGTTCCATGTAAATATATTTTGTAAAGTCACTATCATGTTTTGTTCAGTCAAAGGCAACACAACTTTATTCAGCAAGATATCAATAAGACAATAAACATCACATAATGGCTCCGTGATTATCACAAAACAAATAAAGTACAAAAGTGTTAGAAGAATTTTAAAATCAATTAGATTCAACATCATTGGCATGATCTGTTTAGTAAATAAATTAAGTAAGTAGGCTATTACCTAATTGAAGTCATGATGAAATAGTAATTTGATTTGCCAACTTGCTAGTGATCAAATAATAATCAGTAAGAACTAATTATTGTTTTTTCAAATGTCAAGAGGAAATGCAGTGCTCAGTAACACTGGAAAGTGACCATAACAGTGGGAATGTAAAAATGAAGACAATTAACAATTATAAGAATCCTTACAAAAAGGTCGGTTTTGCATCTATTCCAATGTTATATGTTATTTTTATAGGCAACATGATACTATTTTTGTTTTTATCTGGTTACTTGTGTAACCCAATTGTATTTTTTATGATTTTCCTTGTGGGAGTGATTACAACTGTATTTTTGTTATTTACATGTTGCCTGATTCTACAGGAAGTTTCCTCATTAATGATTGTTGCCTATGAAAGCACCGCACCACTGTATTTTGATGTCCCCCTTGGTTTGCACTCTAGTTTAGGAGCATTGCTGCATTCTTCCTTTGTTCCATTGTTAAAAGCTACTTGTAATAATTATTTGCATTTTCATTGTATGCACATATTTTGTTTACGTAATATCTACTTTGTGAGTGCATTTGCAGGACATTAAACATTTAATTGATTTTTTTATCATGCTACCAGCATTACCGGTTTGTGATCTTTTGTTCTTTACACATCAATTTTTATTTTTTCATTTTGTAGTAAAGCTGGTGTTACTTTCATTCTGTTGTATCTTCCCAAAACTTGTTTTACTGTAGCTGCTATACATGCAATGCATCCATTTTTTTAAATGAGGCATATAATAATGTGTTCAACCAACCACTTCTACCTTTAGACCCACAAAAATAAAGATACTTCTTAAACTACCAAATTTGCAAGAAAATTGTGCTTATGAGTATGCCATTAAGGCCAAAATCACTATCCAAGCACCATAATGTCTCCTTATGTAGAAAAACTGTCTATCTACAGCAATTTATTTTCTTAGACCTTTAGTTAGATAGTAAACTGCCAGTTAAGAGACCATCTCCACAACTTAAATGCATGTGAAGCAGCTACACTTTTATTGTACATTAGATATTATGACATATTATCATCATTATCTGGTAGTGTATTATGTTGGTAGTAGTAAAAAGTAGTATATTATTACCTGGATGTTTTTGTGACAATGTTGTATTGATTCTTTTCAGGAACCTAATCTTGACAACATTGTTGATCAGCTGTGCACACGACTCCAGGACATCAAAGATCAAGAAGGTGCGTCACAAGTAGGCATGCCCACGTGTTCTATAGAAGAAACTGAGGCTGTTCGTCGATATTACGCTGCGTTTCCGGCTTTAAAGAAAGGTCGAGAGTCGCCGCTACCGTATTATCTCCCACCGCCGGCGTGGTGTCGTAAATCAGCGACAGATTCCAAGATCAAAATGCAAAGCGAATTTTCAGTGTCTAAAGATTGGAATACTAAAAACAAGAAACTAACTTCAGGGAAAGAGCGACGTAATTCATACCACGGTCAGAAGAAGAACAACAAGAAACGTTGCAACAGCTACAGTAGATCCTTTGACAGCAAAGAGATTCTGCCTGAGTGGGTAACACACGAGGGTGTCTGGGATATGGAAACACAAGACCCAGTGAAGGAGTTCATCAGAGCCATAGCATTAGACGAGGGTTACGGCACGTGCGAGAACACCGTCACAGACGAAATCAAAGAAATAACAGAGGGAAATATTGGAATGAACGAAAACATGGTGCCTGACTGGGACGATAGCCTCGACCTTGACGCCGGGTGGGTCATCACAGAAGACCTCAACCCGCGCGTGCGCACACCCATGGAAGAGGAACTGTACGCTAAGTTCGAGGCAAAGTTCGATCGCAGCATCGAAGCTCTGTGGTCTAAAGACCAGAACACACCCGACGACGAGTACCAGGACCTTCCAATAGACTTCCAGGATCTGTTGTCATCTCCCTCCGATCGTCTGTTCGCCGATCCGTCCGCCGAGAAGTGTAGTCTTATATCCCTCACTGAGAGCATATGGTCCACCGAAGCTGCAGACTTCCCACCTCCGCTCGACCGCGGAGACTCGCCCTCGCGCATTGCTGATGCTCTGCATGACCGCTTCCGGCCGCTCAACCTGGCCGACGTGGTCGAGCCAGAGCCGCGCGAGCTCGAGTCGTTCGCTCTGTACGAAGGTGACGAGATCTACGACGCTCTGACCACAGTCGCCAACACGATGCGCTCCTTCACGGCGATCAATCACAGCCGCGACCGCAGCGGCTTCGCCGAGGTGCCGCCGCGCCGCGCCCGCGCAGCCCGCCCCGCGCCCGCCTGCGACCCGCCCCCGCGCCCGCCCTCCCGCCCGCGCGAGGACCTCCTCACCTCCGCGCGCACGCACTTCCGCCCCATCCGCCGCGACACCGACGCCGAGCCGCCGCGCTACGCCGACGGCGACACCTTCGACATCTGCGGCGACCACGACACCGTCGAGTTCCGCCGCAGCGACTCGGGCGGGCTGTACCTGGGCGCGGGGACCGAGCGGTACCTCGAGTACCGCGCGACGCGCAGCATCGACTACGGGCGCCTCAACCTCACCCCGGCGCAGCGCTGCCCCGACCTCGACGAGCTGGGCCTGCGCCTGCACTTCCCGCTGCGCCAGCGCGACGCGAGCGCGCAGACCGACGCGCCGCCCGCCAGCGCCGCCGCCGCCGCCGCGGCCGCCTGGGCGCCGTGCGAGGAGTGCGGCCGCGCCGCCAAGAAGATGCGGCCCAGCGCCGCGCGCTCCATCTGGAGCGAGACGGCCTGCCGCGCCTGCGCGCCCGCGCCGCCCGCGCCCGCCGCGGCCGCGCCGCCGCCCGACGAGCTGTCGCGCGAGTGGGAGGAGCTGCTGTCGGACATCAGCGCGGCGCACGCGCAGTACGCGGGCGGCGAGGCGCCGGACGAGGGCCGCGGCGACCGCAAGCGGCGGCACAGCGCGGCGCTGCGCTGCGCGGCGCAGTGCACGCACCCGCACGCGCGCTTCCTGCCGTGCTGCACGCTGGCGCTCGACCGCCCGCTCACGCGCTAGCCGCGCCCGCGTTGTGTCGCAGTGGCCGCGGCTCACCCGCACGGCGCCGGCTGCAGACCGACCCGAGCGCCGGCGACGTGTCGTCGGCACAGCTCGGCCCGCACTCGGCACAGCTCGGCCTGCACTCGGCACCAGAGAGCGCCTACTACCGCAGCTCGGAGCTCACCGCGCGGCCACTGCGGCGGGAGGTCTCAGTGTTGATCGTTTCCTTTCCTGATCCATCGCCCGATTTGTATATATCGCCCCCTTTTTTCTTCGAGCGTATTATTGTTTGTATGTCGAAAGTGAGAAATCGCAGCTTTTCAAATTCGAAAACGACGTGCCGCCGTGATCGGTCTCGAGAAGATGTCCTTAGTGGCTCGATTGCTCTTTCAAGTGGCATTAGAATGAAAAAGTTAGCAATAATAATAGGATTAATTAGCGAAGCCTTAAAACGTTACTTTCTCCGAGTGTGTAGGGTTGTCGAGGTACAAAGTGGAAGGCTAGAAGTGCTAACATATCTTATGATTGTAGATATTGACGGGAAAGGAGGAGTTATAATGTAACGTTAATTTTAGTTCAATGTTTTCTTTGTAGAGATTTCATATTGATGTAGGAATGTTTGATGGAATGCTCTCGCTTCATAGTCGATACTCGACGAAAATTGATTAATGTGCGAAAGTGTTCGGTATTGTGCGTTATTGTTAAATAATGGCCTTAAAGTAATAAGCAGCATTTCTGCATCGTTATACACTTATTTATTTTAAAATGTTTTGTTGGGAAAATATATATTTTATTTGTTTTAGTTCAAAAATTACATTTTAACGCAAATCGAGACGACAGCATTCCATAGCAAACATGATAGGACGATTCTAATATAATTCTTACAATAATATCGTCCCGAATTGTTTAATAATTTGTTAATATAAAATAAGTAGAACAGGTATTTTATTTTTGTTAGTATTTTTCGTTTACGTTTCCAGGCGATCTAAATTCATTCAAAATTTTATATCGTAAAGTAAATTGTTCTGTTTTCTTTTGCAACATTTTTGAACGCGAACATTAATGTAAGGAGATGATTAGACGCATCTCCCGTTGTCCAGCAGTAGGTACGCCTTTCGGCCGTTGTTCGCGAAAGATGTACCCACAGTTGAAACTTGTTTCCAAGCCGAACATGTCGAGATGCGGCTTTGTCCGAGGTTCGAAAATATCGGAAGCGGACATTATGGTTTGTCCATGTTGAATAAGTTTTACACGCGGCGATTTTATTGATTTGCCGCATTATATAATGTAGGGTGGCGAACGCGTCGCGGGTTAGTGTTCATTCTTGATACCGCGATGGCCCGCTGCGTTATGCCGGATAGTGGTTATTCGAGGTGTTAGCAGTTTTGTATGAAGCTGGACTATGTAAGTGGGGGCCCTCGGTCCCCTGAGTGTCGTCGGCTACGATGAACTATGTGTCGTGCTCTTCTTTGATATATGCCCGGCCGACGCTGTTCACCGTTTACGGACGCGCGTTTTCGTTTGGAAAACGGTTGGTTAAGTTTTTATAAGATGTATCGGCATGCCTTGCGTTACATGATGACGGCACGACGAAACGGTGAGCAGCGATGTCCATCAATTGTAACATAATTTACAGCTCCAACTATGGATTGTAACAGTTCATATAGGCGTAACTGTTATTATAGTTCATAAACATAAGAATTGTATATGTTATATTTTCGTATATTTTCATTTTACACGGGGTGTTGGTGCCGGCGTGTTAGACGTCGCGCTGCGTGTACGGCGCAGTAGGACGGTCGCAACGCCATCTAGCGTCGACCTTCCACACTCGCTCTGTACACTGCCCTTACTTATATTTATTTCATTTGAAAGCCTTGCCTAGTTAAAATTTCATATAAAACTTTAATATTCGTGCATACTTTCTATTTTATGTGTCGTGTTTTATATATTTATTTTTATGTAGTGTGATTTACTTCTGTTTGTAATAACTGAAAACGGAAAATGTAAAAAAAAATGTCATTGCAAAATTTACATCAGGAAGGCTATCCTTGTATGTATATATTTAGTATATTGTGAATTTAATGTATAGTCATTTTCAGTTCTTTTAAATGATGTATCATATGTTCGCTAATTCATTTGTCAATTTCCTTATCTGAAATATTTGATGTTTATGTTCATGCGGGTAGACACGTACATCAGTTTACGACTCTACAATGTTTCAGATATTGAAATGTTCACGTACTGTCTAAAGCTACGTTATTCGAGCGGTTGGGTATTTTTAAAATCATTCAACTAATTAATTCACATTCATTTTCTCGTGTCACGTAATGTATATCATTTTTTCTGTCATAAGTTCATATTATATTGTACTTATTCCATTAACGATATTCGCTAAAGGATACCTCGATAAAAAATATTTGAAAAAGCAAAAAAAAAATGTATTGGATTCAAGTTCGCATATAATATTATGTTTGATTAGATATTAATCTAATGTAATGTGCCTATGCACTTGATTGTCTAATTATCCAGAACAGCAGTGGATAAATAATGTTTTTCAACAAATGTTGAAGGAATGTTTGAACATTTGTTGGAAAATAAAAGGAGTTTGCTACGGTATATGGTTCCGGGGACTTATTACAATCAAAGATACGCCAGACCTATGCAAACTCCTTTTAAATATTGAATGGGACGTGAATAAAACTATCGAGACCACTATCATTATATGAGACCTGTCCGTTGCTCCCTCGTCTGATGGGTTTATCAACGTCCTATTTTATTACAGAGCCTTTGGAGTCACTTGCGACAGTTTACGTGTAAACTTTCACGTTATTTAGTTGCTGTGCCAATGAGAAGCTGCCGTAAGTGGACCTAAAGGTTGTTTACCGGTTCCCGAAAATCACAACTCTTTATAAATGCGCCACATGATCATTTGTAAGTGGCATGAACTTCGTCGTTATAATAATATGTAACTATTGGTATTTCAACTTTTTTACTCTCAGCAAATAACCAATATTTGTTCTTTGCAATACTATTTCTTATTGAGAGCAAACTTGTTTTTCTGTGTAAATATATTTTGGACACGTAGCAAACTAGCACATATTGGAAAAAAAATACAATTAATTTTGCAATGTAGACAAAAAATTCCAAATCTTATAATGCTCTCTCACCAGGGACAAGTCGGCTTGTAACCGATAGCTAATAAGTGGCCTTGGTTACATGCATATTTGTTTACATTTCATATCAATTTATATAATTTTATTTTCCTTTGAAGTTTCGTAAAATCATTAGAGATTTAAAAAAAATATTCTATAGGCCGGGGTAGGAGCAGTACAAGGGATTTCACATCTTATATTTTGGGCGCCAAATTTAACTGCACCGTATAACGAATACCTATTAAAATTTTACACAACTCGTAACTTAACACTTCTCACGGATAAGGATTAAGAATTTTCGATATTTAGTAACTGAAACTTATTGCGAATATTGGCACCTTTCATTTGCAATTATGTATAGCGAAAATAAACGGCGATAGCATACATGTATGAGCTTTTGAATTAGATTGTACCAAATTATACTTACCTTCCTATTTGAAAATTATTAATTCATTTAGAAGTGGTTATCCCTGAAAATAGTTACCATTTTCATAATTACGTTAGGTTGTGCTCGCTACTCTGGTTCTTGCCACCTGTGGGAAGAAAATAAAAAATAATAAACGATCGATCCACATTTGAGTTTTTTATTTATTTCTTTCATCAATATTTATATCACCTATAATTAAAACTAGAAGAAAATAAATTTGAAACCCAACTTTTTTGATGTTCTGTAAACATGTTAGGTACCGCAGCCGGTAAGAAGTCTCGAGCCTCGAGATGTAAAAATTAGAATAACAATAAAATAGTGGGCGAAGTTGTCGCTCCACTCAAAAAAGCCAAACTTGAGGTATAGCTTCTCTCTGTCTTTTTCGCGCTCGCTAGCGCAAACGAGAGGGCGCTATACAAAAACCACGGTTTACACTTTCATCCATTGAAATGCACGCGGTGCTTCGTTGCGAGCGAGACGCCGGTTCAAAATAACAGTGAACCGTCCGGTCTTATCGAACTAAAATAATAACTCAAAGTAAACGGACGTTGCAGTGATACGAACTGATTTCACGTGTGATATTGTGTTTTGGACGCTGTTAGTGTTTGAACTGTTGTAATCAACGTCTGTTATTTTTTATTTTTCGGAAAAAGGTAAGTTCTTTTTTAAAATTTCCTGTAAACTTTTATCGATCACTAGATCACGTAGGTACAAACTTCGTTTCATGGAGATTGTTCTTAGAAATGTTTGAAAAACATTTTGTTTGTTTTAGATTAGGTACACCTAACTAAAAACTGACACCAAACTTTTGAAGTGCTACCCTAACTTTTTAATCAACCTATCTAGGTAGGTAGGTACCGTTATAGGCAAAAAGCAGGTCTTTTCTAATTTTGGATATTGGTTTATAATGGGTAGGCAAGGATTTATAAAATTAATACAAAACAAATCTGTACCAAACCGTTAGGTGTCCATGATGACTATTTTTTGCAACATAGAAACAAGAAAGTCTGGTCATAAAACACTATTTACGGCTGAGCTTACAAGACGTCCTCATATTCCATATAAGAAATCCTGAACTGAAAATTACAGTTACAGAAGTAATCAGTTTTGCGTGCTTTATGTAAGTATGATTAAGTGACAATGACAGTGCTAAACAGCTAGGTTGTAAAAAGTAAAATCCAATAATGTTATTCATGACAGAATTTTATGGACAGATTGACGCAAACTTTTAATGCAGGATTTAGCATTTCTGTTTATTTTTACTTTATACAAGTAGGCAGATAAGAGCATGTCAGCCGAGCCTGAGCTCCAGAATTCGATTCACAGCGAGTTACATATTCAGTTCGTTTGTTAGGATTAGGAAGTTCTAAGCAGCATGGGTAGATAGGTATGGTAACTACACACTCTCTAGATTTAGGCTAATGCTGGGAGTCACAACTTTATCCCCACATGGGGACACTACACCACCACTTTTACAAAAATCAATCTACCTAGCCTTTTCCCAACCCTGTTGGGGTCGGCTTCCAGTCTAACTAGATGCAAACGAATACCAGTATTTTACCCCTTGGTAAAACTGGTTGTCAGACTTTCGGGCTTCTGACGACCCGTAACCACTGTTAAAGATCTACGAATGATAGCCGGGATCAACGCCATAACGTGCTTTCCGAAGCACGGAGGAGTCTCGGTATGTAAAGATGGTCACCCATCCACGGACCAACCCCGGCAAGCGTAGCTTAACATGATGCATCGACCCGTGCGGCGGTGCGGCAGTTATTAATTAGCCGCGAGCTCCTCACCACACATCCAGCCACCACTACACACCACCACTTTTACAATTATTTTCACCTCGAAAAATGACTGGCTATTGTATTGGAGGCCAAGATGCATTTTAGGGGTCGCTGATCCTACGGAGTAGAGAGAGAGATTTAGGTACCTAGGACCTAAATCTCTTCCGAAGCGTATAGGTAGGCTGTTTCAAAGCCTTGTAAATTAGCACTATCTATTTACCTAATAAATTATTTGTTTAACAATTAGTTTACACAACCGCGTAAACTAAGGAGACTGTTTCACTTGAGCGGGAGTTTTATCACCAACTTTCAGAGGCAAAAAAGGCTTTTCTTTTCAGCTTAACAAAATAGATTTGACCAGGATGTTGAATCAATGAATGATTCTTTTTTGAAACTTCTCCATTTGACGAGGTTGACAAAGCAAATGGCTACAGCCGGTGTATTCTACAAATCTCACTGAAAACTGGAAATGAGCGGTCATTCCACCTGATGCTAGGGATTGACACTATTGACAGCTCCATCGGAGCTCACATGGTGAGATTTTCACAGAATTGGTCGGCAGGACGTGTCATTCACAGGCCTAATGTTGACCTAATGTTTCATGGTTTGAACTTAATATCGAAATATCCTAAGGTAAGTAACTTACCTAATTAGTAAAAATGGGTAGGACTTACCTAATATCTGAAAATGCAAAGTTCATGCGGGGAGCGTATTATGCTGAGGTATTAGTAGGTAGGTACAAAATTTATTCGATTTACTACAATTTAAGAACTTAATTAAAACTATGAAGTGCGACAAAATACCTTAGGTTTGTTTTTATGGTTCCTTGTTCCTCTCCACTTTGAAAGCCGTCCTGCCCATCCGTTTCTCCGTTCCCTGGTTTGAGCCAGACGATAAGCTATATACTCTGCACATACTCTCTCAGTCTCTCAAAGCCACCACTTAGATTTGTTTGTTTTTTTTCTGACATCCTGTTTCTTCTCTTTTATCATAAAAGCCCGGACATCAAAAATATCTTATCCACTTTCTTAGTAGGTGTTTTAGAAGAAAACTACTATCTTAGCCCAACGGTTCTTACCTCCTGTCCTACCAAATTTTGCACAGTCACGCTATATGAACAAACAAAGGGGTCGATTGAGGAGAGGCACAAATCAGCCAGTCTTATTAGCAGAGTGAGATCGCGAGATAGCCACAATAGTCCTGAAGGCGCTATCGTCTGCCCACGCCCTGTGCCGGTAATTACCGGGCCACTGGCCCATTGTCCACGTTATACCATAAACAGCGGTATAACCTCCCCACATACTATTTAAGATCCGAGATATGATATAGATGGTTTTTTTCTTTCGGTTCTGGATTCGACCGGCCGGCCCAGGGAAATGAAGTGCGTAAATTGATAACAATGCTTGTCTATTTCCTGAAAGAATGTCGGTAAGTATCTAAGTGAAAAACTTAGGTATCTATATAAAATAGTTATGTTTATGTCAAAGGCACTTACCTACTATTTTTGCCAAAGTAGGTAGGTAATAATTACCTGCCTAAGGTTAATTATTAGCAGAGTTGCTTTTATTTCCGAGTCAGGTATCGCATAGCCTGCCCATTCATGAGTTTATTTATTTATTATAATAAAAGCAACGCTTAAATGTACGTCAACAATATTAATATGCGTGAAATTTTACAACTAAGTACTTTTGCTGCAACTGCAACTTGCTGCAATCGTAAGCAAAACAATTTTGCATACAAACAGTAATTTCGTAACCGCCGCGATCCATTTTCCTGTCAATGTAACTATCTGCTATCAACTTTGTAGCGAAACTCCTTTGTTTAGATGATTATCTAAACATCTCTAGTCGAACAAAAGAACTAGGTACTTACCTACTTGTGTAAGACGATCGTGTTTTGGGCATTATGCGTTCTTCTCGACCTCCAAGGTATCCTTTCACTACTGGAATTAGCCGGTTACGTCACTTGAGGGACCAGATTTATGATCATGTTTCACGGTACTAATACTTAGTCTCCTTTGTAAAGAGTGTATCAGTGTGAAGTAGGGTCCAATAAATATTCTTTGATGTCTTGTATTTCACGATGCTCCATCCTCTACTACCTATTTCATAATGCCCTATGTATTAAAACAGTAGGTAAAGCTATCGGATTACCGATGTGAGTGGGACCGACCCAAACTTGTCGCAAATCTAGTGTTCTTACGTTTGCAAAATTATTGTAAAAAAAATGAAAAATCATTCCATCTTGCAGTTTCATCATCAGAAACAATGTCTTGTGTCGTACACATGCGCTAATGCCGTAAGAGTACCTAGGTAATGTCCTACTACCTCTTATGTGATTAATACTTTACGCATCTGTTTGTAGAAATCTGTCAGTATTAAGAAACTTCTTTAGTGTTACATATAGTACCCACTGTAGGTAGGTACCCTACCCGTAATGAAGATAAAAAGTCTCGAATCCTGGAGTTTGCAAAAATTAATTATAGATCCTGATAATAAAGATAAATTAGAGCCTAGAGTCATCGTTCATCATACCTAGCTAGTTAGTTACTTGCTATCCCAATCTCCCAGCTTTCGTATAGCTCAGGCAATCGCCTACTTTCAGAAATGAAGAAGAAAAGACTCCAGTGGCAATGACTCGAGCTTACTTTAAAAGCATATCAATATAACATAAAGATCAAAAACCTCATCTAGTTATTCCCAATTTAATTTCCACGACAGAACAGCAAACCTCACGAGTTCGGCGCCATGTTGTTTCGAGATAATCACCATAGACAGATGAGTCACGAACGATCCTCAGATATCTACGTTCAAATTGACTCCCTTTGTCAAACCGCTGGCTTACGGTACCACTGTAACTTGATCTCTATCAACACAGATGTTCACTAATCCGTCCAATTTTCAATCTTAAGATCCAATAAATAAGGGTTATGGTAGTCGAAGGAAGCTTGCAGTGGGTGGTGGTCGGTCAACCGGCAAAAATCTTTATTCGTCTCAGCGACGCGGGCGCCGCGCCGTCAGAACTCGTGCGGTACAGAATCCAAAGCATTTCACGGCGTTCTCTTGCGAAATATAATAAAAACTTTGAAAACATTTCGTGCGCGAGTTTTCTGAGAAATGAACTTGAGAATTTTGTTAGAATAGTTCAGCGTCTATATTTGGATCATGAAATAAGGCTGCGTCAAATGTCAATGCCATGAGCCAATGACGCGAATTCTCGATAGTCGTTAAGAGGAAATAAGATCGGTCCCCTTATAAACGCTCTCGCTTGTTTTCTCTCTGGTTTATGACCTTAGAGCAATGATTTTTTACAGTAAAATAAATATCAACTAGTTCTATGCCCTAGGTTTTCCGTTTTGATGATACATTATCTGTAGAAGCACTAGAAGTAGAACCCTCAGAAAATGCTCAAAATTGCCTGTTTAGACCGCTGTCATCAGAGGCCTGTTGTCTGAATTTGACAACTATTAATGAAAAAAGAATAACGGTAGGGGCACAGTAAATATCCTTCTTAATCAATTTATAAAATATATTTCAAATTGGTCCAATATTGGAGGAGGAAATAGACTAGAGCCGAACCTCGATTGATGAGTTTTTGTATGGAGAAAAGATTTCCTCTTAAGAATTAGCTTTGTGTTCAGGATCAACCTAGTGGAACCTTCTCATGCGTTCCAATCTGTACATGCTGAAATTACGACTGTTCACAAAGCTTTTCCTTATGCTGCACTTGTCTTGGTTAGTATCAACTTTCCAATAACTATCCACGCTTACATACCTTCATTCGATCTCTAATGCTTCCACTGTCCCAACGGGAAACAAACTCAGTTAACATACGAGTATCGACAAGAGAAACCTAAGTATAAGTTTTATCATAAAAGAAGTAATTTTATACAACTTTTTAGAAAGTTAGTATCACTTGTAACAATTATACGGCTTGTAACATAAGTGCGGCGTGTTGTTTTGAAACCAAGCCGTAGTTCCCACGCGGCGGGCGGCGCATGCGTCGATCCGGTCAGATAACCATTTATTTATCACCTATACGACGGCGCGACCACCGAGGTAGGTAATGACGCTCCATGAACATCTGGGCTCCCACTAAGTACTGAAGTTCCTGCTACATTACATCTCTTCTCTTTATTTGCGAGCCGCCGTGACTTGCAGGAGTCATTCGTAAAATGACGATTGAAATACTCAAACAACTTTTTATGGATGAACAGATGGCACGGGTAAACGAACGACCAGTGAATAAATATTCGACAGTCAGAATTTTAAGTAAGCAATTAGAAATGGAACAAGTTATCCATAAAGGCCATATGGACAAGAATCCGATCGTGTAAATTAATTTTGACAAAGCCATTTCCGGTTGCGTGGGCGATAATATGCAGAACGTTGATAATTTTTTCATTTAATAAAAATAGGTATTGGAGACAACCTGTGTAGTGATATAAATCATTAAATTTATATTGGCGAGAGTCGCTGTCTGTCTATGGATCGACGCCCGCGCAATTGACCGAGCGCAGCCGAAGCCATTCGGTCTTTATCGGCGTATTAATAATGGCCGACGAGACGTTGCGATCTAATGCCTGCCAGTAAAAAGTACAAAAAGCTCCAACAACTTCATGAGTCGTGGTTCGTTTAACTGCAGACGATTCACCCTCTATAATTTAAGCCGATGCGCTAGCGCAACGGGCCTTTTATAAATAAAGGATTGGAATTCGGTGTCGGCGTTTCTAGGCACAACATTTATTACTTAACAGAATAATTTCAGTGAGATTTTACTTGTAACGTTTTTTTATTAACTATAAGCAAGTTCTTGAAACATAATTTTCATATACTTATACATACATACCTAACATACGTACGTGTATTACGCCCGTACCGCAGAGGTGTAAGTACATAGTATCTCCCTACACCCACATTCGGTCAGTTATCTTTAAGTCGCATGAAATATGGGGCGAGCCTATTGCCATCAACTAGGCACGAATCCAGACTGCGGGCTGCTACTGAGAAATTCCAGATGGAAAAACCCAATAACACTGCCCGACCCGGGAATCGAACCCACTAGACCAACGAGGCAGTAAATAATAATGGACCTTCATATTTCTTCGGAGCAAATGAAGCTTTGACGAGTAGGTTGTACTGATGAGTTCTTTATAACCAGCTCAATAAATTTCTGTAACCCGGTCTTTAGAATCAAAGGCTTCCTTTGAAATTCAATTTATTGGACTGTTTTCCACATAATGGTCGGAATGAGATTGACGGACGGCCGTTAGACCGGTATAGAATTGAAGGAAACCTAATCCATAACGCTAACGATACAAGGTCGTATATTTCATTAATACGTATGAACTTTTAATAAATTAAAAAAAATAGGCAGTTTGTTGTAAATAAAATGATGTTTCGGGAATTAAGTTGTTAGGTAAATTATTAATTAGGTTCGGTCAACATAACCTAACTGAGAAAAATACATCTTGTCATAAGTAATAACGGAAAAAAAATAGAATCTGTATCTGTACCTATCTACGACGTCACGAGTGCTGAAATTAAAATGGAAATCTACAAGAGTCGACACGCCGTTTCTGATCGTTTTACCACGGTTCTTTAACCGTGGTAAGAGAGTGCGAGACATCCCTTTGGATCTCACGTACTAGACGGCCACGACCAGGACCCGTGGTCTCAGCGACCAGGTAAACTACAGAAATCGATATGAATCGCGCGCTTGGTCGCAACGCAACGGCCAACCTGCGACAGCCCATACACTAGACGGCCAAAACTGGCCGAAATCGTGGTCGTCTAAAGCACGAGATCCCTAGAACTATTCTCCTAAATATTTTTTCGCAAAAACGACAAAAGGTTCTACTCTTCAGGATTTTTCATTTGATGAAATTCGTTCATGTGTATCTGTTAATGCACCTATAAATAAGGTGGACCGACGACCTGGTAATAGTCGTGGAATTTCGCTAGATGTTAGAAGCACCAGGACGGTCGATGTGGCGATGTGTTAACTAGTTAACTACCTATTGGAGACAAAAAAAGAAATGATCATTATTTTTGATGCTGGCCATTGCATTAAAGTACATAAATATCATGCATCATGAATAGCAAATATCAAAACAAACAAAGAAAACCGAATGCAAAGACCTTCCCTTGCACAACTCAAGTTTGTAGTGAACAAGTAAATGCTATTAAATAGGTAACCTCGCATAATTATTCAGAACCATCGAGTCTTCATTCCGACGTTTTGCAATTCTGACGAACAAGATAGTTAGCATGTAAACGAACTAATAATTAGATATTAAACGCAGAAACTAGGTAGGAACAGACCAGTTTCACTTGAACCACAAATGTCTGAGGGAGATATAAAATATCTAGGTGTTAGAACTTAAAATAAGGCATCTTTCTTGTTTAAAAGGTAAATAGATCGACTCTTGATCAGAGATATTTCTCATAAATGAGGTTGTAGTGAAATAATTACATTCTACAAGTACAAGTTAATAATGCCTCCTGAAAAACCTTTTAAACCTAGTCCAAATAGACAATGCGTTTGGCTAAGTTAAATTTTGGTTCCTACACTTTATATCCCGTCTTCTTATTTGGTAAACAGAGCCTGTTGAAATCATAACCCCCCTTTGGTTTTGCCGTAGTCGGGTCAAAATAAATCTAGACCACAGATTAATACAGATGGTTAACTCTGAAAAAATTATTTAAAAAGGGGACGCTTGCTCCGACAAAATAAAGGCTCGTACAAAATTGGCGCGATATCGCGGGCGCGGCAGGGGCGCTACCCTTGCCGCGCCCGCGATATTGCGCCTGTTTGTGGTAGCCTTAAAGTGCAATTCAGGTCACACAGGGCTAATTACGTACAGTTATATTCACGTAGAAGTTGCCTCTCTTTCTATCGAGTCTTATATCTTCTGACTACGTTTCGCTCACTGAATTGGCCCGACAAGACGAGCCCGCCGCGTACTTATAGCGTCATACCTAAATGGTGAGTGCGCCTTCTGCAGTATTCTGTGCCAAGACCTAAATCTAAATTATAATCGGACTGATTGCCCTAATTGTGCCGAACGGACATACTAGGTAGTATCGCCACTCTCGGAGGGTACCTACTTTATAATGCCTCTACTTAAACACCATAATCCACAAAACCAAAACAGAAGTAATAACTCTTTGTCCGTATCCATTTATCAGCTTATGAATAAAAGAAATCGTCGGTTTGGGTTCGTTAACTCATGTAATCGGATGAAATTGTAAGTGGAATAAGAATTACACATAATGTGAATGCTGCTAGAAAATTTACCAGACCACTATTAAATACGGATTCATACCTACCAACCGGTCGATTCTGTAAATATCTGTCATTCCTGCTGCCAGGGTTGCGGGATCTATCAGTGTTGCGCGGGAAAGACCGAAAGGGATACCGGGACCCTTGGCAACAGGCAACTAAAGGAACACGGGTGGGTTTTAGTCAGTAAAAGTCTGACACGCCCCCATCCCGCTCCGCCCAGATCGGAAGAACGGAGAAGTCATTCGAAGATTTCCCTCAGTCAAAAAAAAATGCTGTCATTCCTCCCGCATCCAAATTTCGTAACATACTATTAATCACAATCTGAATGATTTGAAGGAGACGGAACTGCCTGTTTAAGATTTCACACCATTGGAAAACTACCAAGTTTTCCCCAAGACATTTTCCTCTAACTACCTAAGTATGTATGTCGATAACCTTGTGAACGCCGCAGGAATCCGCTGGATGCGGGAAGCACAGAGCCGGTCGAAGTGGCGGTGCTTGGGGGAGGCCTATGTCCAGCAGTGGACGTCTTTCGGGTGAAATGATGGTGCTGATGATATAAGTAACATTATCACACTATTTTTTTTTTGAAAATCAGAGTCACTTTGACATATACAATTCAGACGCTCATACGGGTCATGTTCTTGTTCTATACAACATTATTTTTTAATTCCCGAAAAAAAAATCAGCTGTTCCATACATTTGTGTGCAAACTTTTATCAATAAAAAAGCAAGATTTAAAAAGGAACGTAAAACACCAGACAATTTCTTAATTATGTAAGTATCTATGATAATATTATGGTAAATGAGAATAAATTGCTATATTTGTATCAAATATAAAAAGCGTTACTAAGGTTATCTTTGACCACAAGCTCTTATCCCATGCATTAGATAATAATTTTCTCAATTTTCTCCCACATTAATATTTAGTCCGTATGACACAGATTTTCTGTGCTCAATAGCTTCCAAAATTAAATCTTAGATAAAGCCTAGCTAGTCGACACTGTGTTTTAAAGAAATTCTGAATTAAATTATGGTGAACATACAAAGGCCAGCCTTTGTAAAATCATTGCGACTGAAATGAACGAAAATGTTTAAGTTCAGTTAGTATATTTTTACACAAGATGTTCTCAACATAGGCTCCACATTTGCAAGCTCCAATTGCTAGATTGATACTCGAACTTACAATCGAGTATGAATCGAGATAATAAATTATAGTAGCTTATAATCAGAGGTGAACAAACGACCTCGGGCAGCAACTGTTGGTTCCCAATCACCATA
This sequence comes from Lithophane semibrunnea, assembly GCA_947363905.1. NCBI lineage: Eukaryota > Metazoa > Arthropoda > Insecta > Lepidoptera > Noctuidae > Lithophane > Lithophane semibrunnea. The sequence continues at coordinate 14,529,804 of OX376197.1, read as the reverse complement.
CACCACAATACACGGCAGACATCCGCAATCCTATTCCTATTGACAAAATCATGTTTTTCTTGTTTTCAAACAAAAATAACGTTAGATTATCAAGAACGTTGATTCAAAAACCTATAAAAATAACAAAGGATTATGTACTTTATGTATTAAGACTGACAGTTCTAAATTCATTGTTCTGCCACTTTCTCTAGATGACCTCCCTGTTCTACGCTAGTTAAAGAACCGATTTGACACACTATCATGTATTAATTGAGTTTTAAAAATCGAATTGGATGTGAAATGATTAATGTCGTGTAAAGTGAAGTCTCGACGATATGTATGGGTATCTGGCAAGTAGAGTAGGTAACTATACCAAGAGTATAACTTTTGGTAGTGTCTGTATGTGTGTCATCAGATCATCACAATATTTGTCCGCATGGTTTAAAATACTTAAAATAAAATATATGACGACGCAGCAAGTAGCCGTCTAGGTTTTTTACGATGTTACTGGAATCAATTTAAGGTCGAAAGTGACACTGGCTGGTGACAGTCACTCTAGCAGAGCGTCGTCGCATCGATGGTTGCGTTGCGGCTGTCTTTTGATGACTAAAATGATGTCATAGTCGCCATAGTCTGTGGGACCCATTATCGTACCACGGCACGCCCACGACGACATATATTCCGACACAATCCTGATGATATTGAAGCTGCCGAACCACTAATACAAAGGCTATCTTGCGTTGTTATACATATATTTCAAAATGTCAATACATTTTTATTTTCCAAATCGCTAAATGATATTATCTTATTTAAGAATACACATCCGAATTTAATTATAAAATCAAATAAGATAGGTAGGTATACTTTTATTTATCTACAAAGTTTATATAGACAAAGTTGGGTGAGACATTAATTGGATAATATATACATTTAAAGCACGTTATATTAGCTGAAATTATCATTAAAATTGCTGAACTTTGATATAAATAAAATAGATCGTACTGAGATAAATGATGGATAAGATTACAGCCACATAATTAACAATTTAAATAGATTTGTAGTGATCCGGGTTTGATAAGAATATCTAGTTGGGAATCTATAACTTATCGGAATTACTTAGACGTGTTGCTAGGGAGTTTGCTGCGCAACTTTTTGTTCCCAACATAAAATAAACCCACTACAACCCGCTACTCACAGAGTACATTATACTATACTGCACCTAGCTTCTGAAGTTTCATATTATTATGTGCCCATATTGTTGGTAGGTATAATTATCTTTTCAATAAATCTATATTCTACTAGCTGCGCCCCGTGGTTTCTAGAGGAGTTTTTCTTTTTTTGAGGGTGGGAAATCATCCAATGACTTCTCCCGCTCTGGGTGGAGCGGAAGGGCGTGTCAGACTTTTACTGACTAAAACCCACCCGTGTTCCTTCAGTTGCCTGTTGCCAAGGTCCCGGTATCCCTTTCGGACTAACCCGCAACCCTGGCAGGCATCGGTCCTAGCGGACCCCGCCAATTGTGCTGACATCTCTTTGAGGCGCGCGTGGAACACGACGCGCCATCGACCCGGGCCTGGTCCTGATCGGACGGCAAGCTACCCATTGCTCGCCGTCCGCAAGCCCGCGCCTATGGTGGCCGGGAATCCGCCTGGGATTCCCGACGCCCAGGGCGTCTCCAGCGGCGGCGGCGGTTAGGGGCGTGAGGGCGCAAATTTTGCCTCTCCCTCACGCGTTCCGCCTCCTCCTTCGCGAGCATTACTGCTTCGCAGAAGGAGGTATGGTCTACCCCTGTGCCAAATTTCATCCAAATCCGTTCAGCCGTTCACGCGTGATAGCGTGACCAAGGGAAATAGGGATTCATTTTTATAAATATAGATAATATAAACATTATATCTCAATTGCTCGTAAAAACTTGAAAATGGCTCGACCGATCTGTTTTTTGTTTGTTTTGTTCGCCTCAAAGGAAAAAATAACGAAACTTTGTATGGGTATTGCCCACATGTTACAAAGTTTACCGGGTCATCTAGTGTGAAATAAAATATTTTGATTTGCTGAGCATGAGGTCCAGGATTCGATTCCCAGATCGGGCAAAATGTTATTGGGTTTTCGATTAACAATTTCTCAGTAGCCGGTGTCTGGATTTTTTACCCGGTTGACGGCTTTAGGCTCGCCCCTTATTACATGGGACTTGGGCGAAATGTGGGTATACCTTCTATAGGTAGAGGTACACACGGCTACACATCAAGCTATACACTTCCAGTTTATGCTGATCTCGCATTGTATAGGATTTCCGTACAATGCGAGGTCAGCTTATACTGGAAATGTATAGCTTGATGTGTGGCCGTGTGTACATCTCTGCCTAACCCTTCGGAGATTTCAGGCGTGATGTTATTATGTTATGTTAAAAAATAATCCTCGAAAGCACTGAAATTTTCTGAAGTGTGTGTTATGGGACTGTGTTAGGTAAGTACATGATCACACTGATCCATGCGTCATGTTCGTGAACGGGCGCCGTCAGTTGTGACTGGTCATCTCTTAGCTGCCATGGCTTATTTTAATTTTTGATTTGTTTGTTACAATTGCGGACGCTTTTAACGTGCTTTCTACATTGTTCTCACATGTATAATTTCAACATAAATGATGTAACCAATATTTTGTAACAATATTTTGATTTAAAAGAGTGTCCGTGGAGTTTCTTGCCCGTTCTTCTCCATAGGTACCTATTACGCTTTGGAATGGGCAACTAGCTTCATATTTCTGACTGATCGACTCCTTGACAATTCAAAAGTGCCTGTAAATGGTTTAATTGAAATAAATGCTTTGAGTTGACATACAGGGTGAAATTGAATGCATGGGCATTCTTTTAAGGGGTCATTGTACTCATCATTATGAACGACTTTCACTATGGGACCCCTTAAGAGGATGCCCATGAATTCAATTTCATCCTGTAGAGGTATGAGGAACAGGGTCTAAAGTTCACTCATCCTCCATAGAAAAGGGAGGATTCTCCGACCAGGGTGTTGTTTCTGGTGGGCTACTGCCCGACGATTTTTGTCGCGACGTTGTAACTATAAATGCCAGTCACGTGGTAAACCCTGCTTGCGCGATTTAGGATTTTACGTGATGTCAGCGTGATGCGTAGTTGTAGGTATATATAAGTATATCAAATAAGAATATTTAATCAGGATATTTTCGTGACCATTGTATAAAGTCAGCTACGTCTACTATACAATAGACATGCAAATAATTTCATTTTAAAATAAGTTTAATTCTGTAACTTTCATATTCTTAGTCTTTGAAAAAAGATCTCCTAGAAGTTTTTAATAGTACTTACCTACCTACCCAATAAAATCTTGCTTGCAATTTTTATGAGATACTGTTTTAGATCATTTTATTTTATTTTTAATGAGCTAAATATGATTCACGACCCCAAAGGTTAATTGCATTCAACCTTTATCAAATGTCAAACTAATAGAAGATGGAAGATCTGAATGATCTTTAAACCCAAATAAATTAAAATTTATAGGCGAAATAAAATCCTGTGAATACGATCCAATCAAAAACATAAATGTGAAATGGGAGCCAAATTCAAAGTGTGGTTATCGACTTCGCCGACAAAAGAATTGAGATCTAAATGGGTGCCAAGTTCTATAGATAATCCTGAAATTTATAAAGAACATACAACATTCTAAAATAAATTTAAAACAAAATTTCTTGTTTTTTCTGTTATAACAATGTTTGCTATTTAAAAATATAACTTCATTGAATAGTCGAATTATTTACACAAAGCACTTAGGATGAATTCAAGCTGAAAATTTTCTTTATTGTAAGGCCAACATATATAACTCCTCTAAAACGTTGGCTTGCTGATAATAATAGCCAAGTAAACTTTTTGTAAATAAATTATTATTATTCGTCAACTAAAAGTGATCCGTAAAATCTATTTTCAAATATAAGTAGCAAGATTGTGTTAGAATGTATTTCTTTTGTAACTTAATTAGTTACACTTATCCGCAATGATGTCAGATCGCTGAGCCCGGCGTTGTAGTTTGTGTTAATATTGGTTGTCGAAGTTCTTTAAAACAAACTTGTCCCGTCGGGGAAACTCCGTCAGGAACAAGTTCAATTCAATTGAATTCAAATGTTTATTCCATATCTCATGTGTGTACAAACTCTTAAAATTATAGTTACAAAGTTCACATGGGCCCTGTCTGTTCCTTCTCCACGTATGCTTTAATGAATTAATTTTCGCAGCCACTATTTTGCATTTACATTTTGACCTCACGATCCGCTTTGACACACTCAAAAACATACGTAACGTATCGGTATAAGTACGAATTTTTATATTATTTTTTTCTTCTAGCTACTGCGGAAAATGTATTCCATACATTGCCTAAGTATTGCATAGAATACCTGAATTATATAGATTACCGGTAACATATATACGAATGAATATCGCCCACATGGCGCAAGGGCAATATGCACCGGAACCTCACCGGTGCGGGCGGCACCGCACTGCGATTTTTTTCGTCTTGTGGTCCGGCTCTGGTGCGGCTCCGACATCATGTACAGGAAGCCTAAATGTCACCTTAAGATACGAATAAGATACTATGACTATATTTCTAAACCCTTAAATCCCCGTGACCCCGCCGCACTCCTATTGCCCGCCTCACGGAAAACTTAAACAGCCAATTAATTATTATTAATTATTGGTTGTCTAAGTTATATAAAATAATCTGGTACCTATATACAAAACGATAAAAGCGACCTTTCATAGTGGAACCAATTCTCCTACAAAAGAAAATATTTTGCTATTATAATTTCGAAAGGCGCTAGGTGTTAAAAATCGATTACTTTAAGTTTTTTTTTTAATCGTAATAAAATACTGTTTTCTGATTTTTTCCTTTGTATACACACAATTACCAAGCTGGATACCAAATTTCAACTTTCTAGGTCATCTGGAAGTGGGTTAGGTTTTTGATCTATAGGTATGTCAGTCAGTGATAAAAATGACGATTTTTGGACGTTGATATTTCAACAACCGTTTGAGCTGTATTTATAAAATTTGGGGTTCTAGCTAATCTAGGGGGTATTAATAAATAAACCAAATTTCATGTGTGTATGTTAAATAGATTATTAAGGGGTGAAAAGTAGCTCCAAATGGTTCGTGTAATATAACACACAGCTGCTGCGTCGCCAGTTCTTTTCTTGAACTTGGCTTGACAGACATTTGTTTCGAACCGATTAAAATTCTGATTGATCGTTTATTACGCAATTAGGATGCTGGTAAACTATAGAAACTGATACGAATCGCGCACTTGGTCGCAACGGCCAGTAGCCGCACACCATACAATACCACTAGAGTAGACGGCCACGACTGGTCGGAATCGTGGCCGTCTAGTGTGCGTTCCCTAATTGCCCGTTTACCTACCCTTTTGACGATATAACGCACGCCATTAATGGAAACTACTTAGTACTAGCAGTAGATTGCACTAGTGGCAATTAACATGGCCACCCTTAAAATAATAAAGGTCTGCTTTACTAACACTATATGGATTGTGTGTACTTGTATGTGTAGTCCGAAATAAAGCATATATTATATTATATTATTATCTTTATTTCATTTTCTATACACATAAATTATATTTTTAAATATTAGAATAAAAAAATATATAAAAACATTTAAAAATATAAAAATTATATAATTATATTATTATTATTTTTTGTGTTTACATATCTCGGGACCATGGGGTCCCGGTCTTTTTGGAAGGCGTACGAGGGGCCGAAGCCAACTCGCAGAGGCCCCTTTGACAGTTTCAAAAGGAATGAGGCACCAACCGACGATTATCCCTGTATACACTATACAAGTGCACCCAAGGACAACCCCCGGTTGGTGTAGGACTATTGCAGAACATGGAAACAAAACATATTGGGTTATGGGTTTGGGGAGCTATAGTGGATTGGTTATCTAGAACTATGGAAAAGCTATGTCCCCTGCCTGATCAATGTTATGGTATACATGGATAATAAAATGGCAGGGGGTGACTTGCACACTCAGTAATGGGCCCCCAGAAACAGTTGCTAGCACATAGTGACGTAGCGACAAGGGGGCAACACTTCCTGGGGTGCTTGAGGAGTGGAGAGGTATCCCACGGCTTTCAGAAAAATCCCAGAGCCCGGAAGATGGTCAAGATCCCTACGAGCACTTACTGGAATACTTCCTTCCTCCGAGCACGTTTGCTCTTGCGAGTCCACTCAAGCCAGCCAATAAAGGCAAGAATGAGGTGGGAGCTCTGTTCCTCGTCAGTGTTCACTCCAGCCGGCCAATAAAGGCAAGCCAGAGATGAGGAACAAGACTTCTCCCGGGAGGTAGGGTCCGTGGGGTCGCTACTGCCCAACAGCTCGCCACAAGCTGCCCTGCGGGTTTTTGTATCTCTCTTGGTCTGGCTCCTCACCCTAGCCCCGTTCCGGTAAAGTAAACTCTGCCGGCACAGACCTAAAGTTCGGAGCGCACAAGCCCCACCACGACGTCAACGTAGAGATACGGCGGTGGGGATATTATTATTATTATTTAAAATATTCGTCTTCTTTCCTTCCAGCGATGCACATCAACTAAGCCATGGGTCAGTCGGAGCAGGCGCGGACCACACGAGCGAGCCCGCGGGCGCATCGCTCACCGGACCTGCCCCCGCTGCCGCCGCAGATACAGCCCTGCAGCGGCTTCCTCGGCAACGTGAGTACTAGCCTTTATGTCAGACAGTTTATGATTGGCTGCAACAAAAAAAGCGATTAAATTATCTATAAACAGTTTGTAATTAGTTTAATTCCTGAAAAATACGGCAGCATATAATATTCAGTGAGTTATATTAATTGGGCAATTTTTATTTAATTGATCTTTCATGATGTGACTTTGTATTTTAATTTCGAAACAAGCTAAACGCCTTCAAAATTAAACTAAGTACCTATGTATAAATAGAATCCATTTTTCCGTGCCGATAGTCGTGACGGGAAAGCCTCTACTTAAAAATCCATTAAACATAAACTGTTCATAACCACTAAGCTCTGAACACACTATTGTACTGAATGAATACAATAAATAAACTAACTTAAGTATCCACTTAACGTTTGCATTAAATAAACCAAAACGCACGCATTTCCTTACCATTTATCATAACACCGATTGTTACGAAAGCGCTACGCTACAAATCCGTAGCGACAATGCGCCCGCGCCGCGTCGTTTCGTTTCACACGCGCTTTGCGCCCATTAGCATAAAATTAAGCAAGAGCGGACCATCCGTCTTACTTTACCGACTTTCCTCGATATCAGCCGGTTTAAAAGCTTTAACGGTATCGGGATGAAAGTGATGCGTAAATCAAAGCGTAGCTACTCGGCCTTGTCGCTTTCAGTGTGCGTAAGCGCATGATGGATGGTCGGCGACAATTTATCGTGTCGAGCTGGAAATTATGTGGAAATTGAACTAGTTGTCAGATGATATATTGATGTTAAGTGTAGGGTATTTTTTTGCTTGGTAACTAAGTACCAGTTGATTTAATTTCTGGTATTACGTTTTTACACTCGAAGTTTCGGTTTTGTCAAGAAGAAAGAGGTACAACACTCGTAACTTACGTTTATTTACAACATGACAACTACGGTAAACTTACATTTGATAAAGTTTGCAATATCACAGCTTCTTTTTGAGAGAAAGATCACAGAGATTCCTACATTTGGTATAAAAAAGAAGTCCAAATTCCAGACACACGCATTTCCTTGTTCTGCTAAAGTAACAAAATAAAACAAAACACCATCTTATTAACAGAACTTCGCTCATAAACTCATAATAGGGCATCACTATAAGGCTCTTAGCCTCGGATAAGCCCCCATGGTTGTTACAAGTCCCTATTTATGATGACGAGGGCCCCGGGGCTCCTATGTAACAGATTATACAAAGCAATCTCCTGCAGACATAAATTGCTTGCGTTACCTTCAATGAACTTATAGCTCTTATTAGGAACGTTAAGTAGGTTCTCCATGGTGAGTGGTTTTGAAGGAAATTGTTGGTCAAACGGTTCTTGTTGGAAGTTTTCATTTTATTTTGTTTTTCAATAGACTGTCATAATACAGGGTGTAAAGGTCATTCATCCTCCATAAAGAGGGAGGATCCTCCGACCAGACGGGTGTTGTGTCTGGTTACTACCCAACGAACTGTCGGGACGTTGTATATAGGTATGCTAATAGTCGCGCGGTAAACTCTGCTTGCGCGATGTCGGATTTGGCGCGACGTCAGATGTGTAGTTCGCATGTGGCGATGTAGATACCGCCACAAGAGTTGGAAAAGCTTTTGACAGCTCACCTCGATTCATCATCATTATTTCTGGTGCAAGTCGTCTACTGGTATACCTACTAGGCCTCCTCAAAGCGACGCCACGTCGTATGCCGATTCTGTGCTTCTCACATCTAGCGGATTCGCCTTCACCAGGTCAACGGTCTACCTTATAATTAGATCTAGATATCTAGTCCTAATTTTAATGCAAGCAGATGGACAGTGAAGCGAAGGAGTCCCAGAGTGGAGACCGCGTATCGGCAAGCGTAGTGTGAGACGCCCCTCAGCTAGATGGACCGACGACCTTAAAAAGGTGGCTGGGACAGACTGTATGCGGAAGGCGGCCGACATGGTGTTGAGGCCTATGTCCAGCAGTGGACTGCGATAGACTGAGTTGATGATGTTGATGAATTTTCAATCTTAATGACCCACTAAGTCTCCTTGACGATATTTTAATGGCAGACCAGTAAGCCTAGCATGACCACCGTAGAAGCGGGTTTTGTCAACGGAAGAATAGACAAAATGACGGATAAACAATCACAATCTACGCGTACTGCAGGCGTAGCATGGCGCTTTCTATCTCTACGAAGAATAGACATAGCTTTTTCTATACAAAGTGACAGTTCATTTCTTCATTTTTGACATCCACCGTAGAAATGTTTCTACAATCTGTCATTTTGCCTTACATTTCTAACGATCTTTGTCTACGTCTTTTTGTAGGTAGACTATTTCGGAAGAAAGTTTTCTATTCTTACTGTCAAAATCACACTGACAACCGATAAATCCTATGACAAAACCGACAAAACAAAGAATTCTGAGTCGAATTATGTAAAAGAGTGAATTTCGTAAAAAGTGCAGTTGACTCTTTCTACTTTGCTTCAGTCGTACTGTCTACAGGAAACGTAATTTTTGTCTACTCTTCCGTCGACAAAACGGTGCTCATGCTACGCCTGCTGGACGAATCTGAAGTCCTTTCATTAAACTTCAAAGTCTTACGACTATCTTTAAATCCTTATGAGAATACCGTAAATAGAAGGTATTGGATGGCATTTTCACCATTTATTTACGGTAAAACACACAAGCATTGTGTCCAACTGTATCCATTTTCCTAGCCACCCTACTCCTGACAGTGACCGTAGGGCATACAAACATAAACAAAGAGTGAGTGGCGGGTATCTAGGTAACGATACAGTATACCTAGTACTGGCGTGTACTTACAGCTTAAATGTAAAATGCTCAGAAGCAGTGCTAGTGTGAAGACACTTGGTAAACTTAGTAAGTAAGCAGTTACCGTTGCGTTTGCGTTCTTTATGCTGTGGACAGGCAGGCTTTTTTTTTCAATTTAACTACCATCTTCAATTGTCCGTATAATCAAATCACAACTGTTATTCTTTGACAGTTGTTTGAAATTCCTCTAACATGGAAATTGAGGTAGTATCAATATCTCTAATGAGTTTTTTTTTTGTAGCGCTTTCACGCTTAAACGGCTGCCTGACCGCATTTGGATGAGATTTGGACACGGATAGACCATGACCTGGAATAGGACATAGGATACTTTTTATCCCGCTAATTTTCATTGGATTTGGGGTAATTTTGGTACTAAAAATGTGAGTTTAAATAGCAATAACTTTTATATTTTCAATGAACAAAGATTATTTATAACTTTTTGGAACATAATGTTATTGCAGTACCTACCTACTCGGATTGGACAGGGGATTAATCAATGGAAAGAATATTTGTATTGAATAATCTCACAATCTGGAAAATAAACGCACTGAAGAGCTTCAATGAGCTTTTACTACTTGCACGGATGCATGGTTCGCTCTCTTTATAATTATTAACTCTATTACCCTTGCATTACACTGATTTGCCTGTAGTGATTGAAAGAAATACGATAATAATGCTTTGATATCTTGATGTTACATTAAAATAAATATTTATAGCTTCCGTTATAGCTAAAGTCTATTTGGGGCTTAATGCTGACTGCTTAATCAATTTGAAGTTTATAATTTTTATTAAGCTCCAATTAGTGCCATAAAATATTTAATTTGGATTAATTAACTAAATGATGTGAAATAAATTAGTCTTAAAACGGAATATCTAAGTACACACGGCTACACATCAAGCTATACATTTCCAGTTTATGCTGATCTCGCAATGTATACGATTTCCGTACAATGCGAAGTCAGCTTATACTGGAAATGTATAGCTTGATGTGTAGCCGTGCGTACACACAAGTCTGAGCTAAACTCAAATAGCGATATTTTATAAATTTAAAATTTTGTATAAGTATTTATTTTTCAAGGAAGATAATATTTTCATCAAATATAAAAGCCAAACAGTTTTAAAATAAGAATAATAATGTGTACATGTATATAAAAACGAGGGGAAGGAATCATAGGGCATCAAAAAATTCGTCCGCATCGCTGTCAACAGGAAAAGTGCCCAAAAGGCTGGCAGCATTGCCACTAAGTATAATATACTACTTTTTGTTATAAAAATATGACTTATGGTATATTTCAATTTAACTGAGATAGTATACATTGCATCGTAATTATTGTAATTTTAAGAGTTGGTAAACAAAGAAATAGTTTCGGTCTACTAACCTGCCTATTTCAAGAGCTGTAACAGCCCGTATTTTAACACCAAAATACCTTGATGTTACAACTAACAAAAACATGAACTAATCCTTCAAATACCTCATTCCATTGTTATAACATTAAACCATACCATTGTGCTTCTCATAACCACATTACTTAATCGCGGTTGCACATATGGAGGCATTGCGTCTGCGCCGCTAATTGGCCACTATACCACCGTTACTCGACTCTTGCGTCCATTCGCGATGCACCCGGCGTGACCGACATCCAATACGCCTAAATGTTTATTTTTGTAGTCATTAACTTCCTTAACTTTCTACTTGCAGCGACCTTTATCAGTTTTAAATGTAAACAAATCGACGACGGTTTTTTTCATGTTCATGGAGCAATAAAAAGTTTAAATAATCTTGTATGTCTAACCTAAAGGCAGATTTGGATCACGAGGGGTCAACGATCAAGGAAGAAAGCTGTACCATTTCAATTTACTCCAAGAACCGTTCATGATTACATGGACAATTTTACGATATTTTTTTAACATCATCACCCTGATTGCGTAACACACTTTCAATTACAATCCGAGGGTTTTTTAGGATCGGTATTCCTAATCCATGGCTCCATAGGTTTAAAAAAATCGTCTGTTCATCAAAGTGAATAACGCATTCAAAGTGGCTGAACAGAATGGTCAAAATTAAAAAAAAATGCGATCATTTGGCATTTTATGTGTTTAAGGTACCCCTTAAGAGAGAGACGGAGCTAGACAAGGCCGCTAGCACCATCCCGTTCGTCATCGCAGTGGAATCATGATGGCATTAATACTTAATAATATTATCCCTGGTGCTTTAAACAAAGGCTCCAAGCAAAAATAACCTTAAATTTATTTTTACTGTGCCTCCATCTTCCATACAAGGTTGCATACAATTGCTTAGTATATGTTGTTAGTTACTCTTGTATTGTCAATTTTAGTGTGCCTCCCCTCGGCTTTGTTCGTCCTCAATGTTAAAGGCTATGAAAGGGCATTATGGCCTGTAATATAGGAAGACAATGAAGGGCACTGCACGGCTGACCTCTCGACAAGCAAGATTATACTTATTTGCCTTTTATTTTATAGAAAACGGCTCGAGAGCCAGGATGTTGGAGCAACAAGAAATACGCGAGTATCTAGACACGTTGTACCTTTTTGCGCAAATCGGCCGGATGTATTAATATTAGCCCTTTTTATGATTGTGCAATTTAGACTTAGAAGCTTGTGCTGGAGCAGTCAAGTTTTATAATTTACACAATTTGCAATATGAGTTATGATTTTTATCTTTTATATTTATATTTTACTAGTACTCCTTCTTCGCACGATTTTACGACAAAATATCGAGAATGCTCTATATTAATGTGTTATACACTCTAACCGAAAACCTTCTGGAATAAATTCTCTAAATTATGGTGAGAACCTCATCGAAATCCTACCTATAAATTTAGAAGTGTAGGTCTGTCTTAAAAGTTACAATAATCCTTGAACTTAATGACAATAATTCTTCGTTTGTTTGAAAATATAAATCTAAAACTTTGAATACAAGTCTCAGAGCCTTAAACCTCTCTCTATTTGCTCTTCACAGAGTGTCAGCAGTAAATCAAGTTGTTTGTATGCAATATTGAACCGTTAAACTGTATCTGTAGTTCAGGAAAGCTTTCGTTCCACTTTGTTCGAATGTGGAGCGGGGGGAGCGGGGGGTGGCAATAATTCACGACCACGACATGCGCGTGGGCAGTGATGTTCGCCACTTTGTGGTTTGTCAGCCATGAAGTAAGATACAGAGGGTCTATATCTATATACGTGACTACTGATGACGCTATGCAGGCTGAAGTACGTAGATAAGCTCAATACATGAAGGGCTACTAAAGCCGGACTAATAAAGAGGCGTACTTACATACAGGGATAATCGGTCGGTGCCTCGTTTCATTAAAAACGTCTAACGGACCTCTGCGAGTTGGCTTCGGCGCCTCGTATGCTCCAAAGGTCCAGGACCCCAGGAGAGAAATGTCAAAGGCGTAGGTAGTTACTAAAAACTAATAATATTATAAATACTAATTTGGCAGATCTCAGCAATTTCGATTTCGACTTCTAAAACCTTTGAGGCTTAATAAACTTTTTTTTGGAAAATCGCTAAACAATTGAATACCGAGCGTTTGTCAACTTGAGTTCTGCCTGAATCCACATAATTGAAACTCTTGTTCGAAGAATCATTTTGTCCGAAGTGGTCCTGCTGCTCACAAACATTTGGGGTTTGCACCTATGTGCCCTTAAAACCAGTCACCGTTTTGTGTTTCGTAGAAATACGGAGCTTAAAGTTGACTTAAAGTTGACTAAGTAGTTCGAAGAATCATTTTGTCCGAAGTGGTCCTGCTGCTCACAAACATTTGGGGTTTGCACCTATGTGCCCTTAAAACCAGTCACCGTTTTGTGTTTCGTAGAAATACGGAGCTTAAAGTTGACTTTGGGTAGAAGGCTCTCTAACAATGTTACCTACTAACGAAAAGATCTTCATTGCTCAAAAAAAGTGTATTCGTGCGATGTTCAAAATGCAGTGGTCTGACTCATGCAGGCCTATATTCAAGTCGCACAATCTATTGACGGTCCCTTGCATTTATATTTATGAAGTTGCCAGGTTTGTGAGGTCAAATCTTGAGCTATTTGAACGGAAAGATAACACAAATAAAAGGAAAGCTACACATTTAGATTTCGAAATGCCTGTTCCAAAATTAGAACTTTTTCGGCGGAGCTGCGTTTATATGGCTCCCCTGGTCTACAATGCTTTGCCGAGGTCAATAACTGAACTACCCTTTAATAAGTTTTGTGTTGCGTTGCGGAAGTGGTTGTTGCAAGAGTGTTTTTACTCGGTAGATGATTTTTTCCAAAAGTGTCCCTGTAAATTTTATACTTTAAAGCACAGACATATTTGACTGTATCATAAGTGTTAAAACTTGTATACTATTGCATGCTAATATGTTGGCCAAATGTGTGTTACCAAATATTTTATGTAATAAGAACTTCATGTACCTACCATATTTGATGCAATAAATAAATTGAATTGAATTGAATTGAATTGAACGGCCAGTTTCTTCATCAAAAGTAACAGCCTAAGTAACAGTCAACTGTTCTTTTGCACTTTTGTCTTTTCAATCCTCGGCGCTGAGGCGAGGGTTGTAAATCCAACAACGCGGAAGAACAAGTTGACTGGCCGTAGAGCGCTAAAGGATTTGACGTTAGAAGGAGCTGGAAACTTTTTGATATAGCGACTGATATACACGACTTAGCTCGGTTATAACTACGAGTAGCAGTGATAGCCTAGTGGTGTGACCGTCCGACTGCGAAGTCATAGGTCTCGAGTTCGAACCCTAGCCACGCGCACCTCTGACTTCGGATTCATATGCGTATTGTATAATTATCACTTACTTCACAAACGGTGAAGGAAAACATCGTGAGGAAACCGGCATGCCTGAGAGATATTTCTCGAAAGCATGTGAAGTCAAGTTAGAGGCCCATGGGCGGCCTTAAAAACTCTGGCACCAGGTTAGTCACTAACCATAGAAGAAGATTACGAGTAAGGTAAGAAGATTGCGAGACTTCTGGCATCAAAGTTGATCGTTAGTCTTGTTTCATCATCATCTCATGTCATGGTCATTTAATATTTAGCACCCATTAAACAGTTGAAGGTCTTCATCAAAATTAAGATGAGCCAAAACGATTTTTATTTTATGTTCAAATCAAATCAAATCAAATGTTTATTTGTAGAGCATAGGTAATATACAAGGTGTACATAATAAAATATAAGTTCGCCATGTCTAGCCGATAGCGGCATACAAATATTAATTATTTATAATGTCCTTACAACTAAATTAAAAAAAAAAAATAAGTATCACAATATTAAATGATTTACATGCAGATAATTACATTATTATTAAATTGAAAAAATGTTAAAATATTAATAATATTATTAAAGCACATATTTATCTACAATTTATTTGAATATTTATTTAAATTATAATCGGTTAGGTATTCTTGTACTGAGTAATATGCCTTCTGTGTCAGGAATTTCAGCAGCGATTTTTTAAATTCATTTAACTCATTTTTTTCTCTGATGCACCTGGGTATTTTATTGTATATTTTGGGTGCCATACCTACAATGCTTTTTTCATAAAGGGCAGTCTTGAGTGAGTAGGAGCAAATGTCCATATTACGGCGTTTAGATTCTACAGCTTTGAATGTTTCCGAATTAGTTTTTACGAACAAAGCTATCTCATAAATATATAAGCAAGGCATGGTAAGTAAATTAAATTTTCTAAAATATGGTAGGCAGCTGTCAGTTGATTTTAATTTAAAAACTGATCTAAGGCATTTCTTTTGCGCTTTGAAAGCGACGAGTCTATCAGTGGAATTTCCCCAGTACATAATGCCGAACCATAGTGTAGAAACTACATATGCATTGTACGCTACTAGAACGGCAGACTCATTTACTATTTTTGATAAATTGTATAGGGCATATGCATATTGATTTAACTTTTTGGCAACGGTTTCAATATGGGATTTCCATGATAGGTGATTGTCTAAATGTAATCCTAGAAAAGTAGCAGTATCAGTTTCAGCGATCCTTTTATTTTCGTAAGTAATATTAAGTTGCACTTGATTTTTTCGCTGATAAAATAACATTATTTTGGTTTTTTCTAAGTTTACTTTCAATTTATTTATTTCTAACCAGTTTATTATGGATTGAAGGGAACTATTAATATCATTTTCGAAAGTACGTATGTTTTCACATGGGACTATGACAGTGCTATCATCTGCTAAAAGAACGGTTTGATGTTTAATACATTTTGGTAACTCATTAATGTATACAATGAATAGCAAGGGCCCGAGGACACTTCCTTGGGGAACCCCACATGTAACATATCTAGTAGACGACGTATAGGTATCTTCTACTTTTGTTTTTGGGCAAACCTTTTTTAAGACAGTGACTTGCTTTCTGTCAGATAAGTAGGATTTAATTAATTTTAATACATTGCCCCTTACGCCATAACCTTCTAACTTACGTAGTAATAATTCATGGTCTACATGATCAAATGCCTTTGACATATCCATTAGTATGGCTGCGATCGGTGTTTTTTTGTCAATATTGACTATGATTTTTGAGAGTAATTCAAAGACTGCCTTATTTATTGTTTTATTTTTACGAAAACCATATTGCTCTTTAGTTAGTATATTTTGTGATTCAAAGAAAGAATATAAAGACTTGTTTATGACATTTTCGAATACTTTAGACAGTACTGGGATTAGAGCTATTGGACGGTAATTTTGAACAGCTGTTTTATCACCTTTTTTATGCAACGGTTTTATTATTGTCAATTTTAATTTACTTGGAAAGTGACCGTTTTCTATACACAAGTTAATTATATGATTCAGTACGGGTGCTATAATATTTGATACTAGTTTTAATATTTTTGTACAAATACCGTCGTAACCTGTACTATTCGTGTTTTTTAATGAATTTATAATTTCATATAATTCTCGAGGATAAGTAGGTGCCATAAACAACGATTTAGGGTAATAGGTTTGGCTTGGGAAGCTATTGCTATTTTTATTACAAGACGTTTGCTTTACTGAATCTATATAGTAGTTATTAAAAGCCGTAGTGATTTCTGTGGGATCATGAGCTATTTTACCATTAATATTTATTTTATTCAAAGGTTCTGAAGGAAAGTTTGTTTTGCAATTATTGATTACATTCCACGTAGCTTTACTTTTATTTTCAGCATTATTTATTTGATAATTATTTTGTGAGTTAGGTATATAATTTTTTTAAGTCGTTTTGTGTATTGTTTTAGTAATAACTTATTATCATGAGTAGGAGATCGCCTATATTGCCAAAGTATATCTCTTTTTCGTTTACTGCAGGTTCGGATACCTTTAGACAGCCACTTGGGGGTTTTTTTAATAGAAATCTTTTTTCTTAAAAAAGGAAAACATAGGTCATAGAATAATTGGAACGTATCGTGAAATAAATTGAAAGCTGTCTCAGGGTCTGTACTTTTGTAGATTTCGTCAAAACTAAGATTACGCATGCAGTCTAGAAACTTAGCTTTGTTTTCGGCACAGTAGTCACGATTTCTTACATACCAGTATTTAATAGAACACGTCTTTTTTACCGGGCATCTGAAGAGCTGAGCCGTATGATCAGACAAATCAAAGTCAAGAACTTCACCACGGCTACCTTTAACATTGTGCATAATATTATCAATACATGTGCCACTAGATATACGAGTAGGCTGCTTTATACTCGGTCTAATATTATAATTTAGAAGCAAATATTCGAACTCTGTAGCCAATCTCGTGTTTTGAAGAATATCGATGTAAATCACCGCATATTACAATTTTTTATCACCATGTCGAAATAGTGTTAACATACGATCTAGTTTTTCAAAGAAAACTGCTGTTACTTCTTTACTATGTTTTGGAGGTCTATAAATACAAATAACCACCAACCGATGATCTGTTAGTTCAACGGCACAACATTCTATGACATCTGAGACACAGAATTTTTTGACATCTATGATTTTATATTCATGGATAGGATTAATTAATATACACGTACCCCCGTTTCTTGTGCTTCGTGACGAAAACGTTGCTATTTTATAGTTAGGTAAATTTAGTTGTGTGGTGTCGTCTGTTTTCATATTGTGCTCTGTGATACAGATGAGATCAACCACCTTTCCTTGTTGTAGGAGTTCATTAAGGTGAATGCTCAATTGGCCTGATTTTCCTATCAGCCCATTAATGTTCTGGTGTAAGATAAATATGTGCTTATACACGAAAAAAATCTTTATGTTTGTTATCAACTTTTACACGATACGTTGACTGAGAATCATTACTATTATTCGTAGGAGTATATTGTGGATTAGAACCAAGACAATATTCTTCATTTGTGGAGTGATCCTTTCTGTATCGATCCCTATGTATATTACATGGTGTTAATTCTACATTATAGTCAATATCTTTCATCAACAACATTACATTTTCAAAAATTGATTTTATACCTCTGTTATTTTCTCTACCCGAGTGCTTATAAAACATATTGAAATCTGCTGTTAAATCTGAATTCGAATCTATATAATAAGCATGCTGATGGCTAATTAAATCTAGGTATATCAAATTATTAAATGATTCTATTCGCCAGTTATATAAAGGATAACCAAGTTTGTAGGTGGGAAAACAAATAATTACATTTGTATGTGTTATGTTCTGTAGTATCTTTCGAACGTAAAAAACAATTTCAAAATAGTCTTTTGTTATTCTAAAGTCTTCCGCACCTATTAAGATAATGCAAAAGTCTCTCAAAGTAAAATCACATAACTTAGTTTCCAAGCCACAAAGAAGTTGTTCGGTGTCTCCATTGGTTTTCAGGTAATGATAAATTTCGTAGTCATGATTAATAACGCTTTGAGCCACTGCTAAGACTTTGTTTTTGCTGTCCGTGCTCAACAAACATATTTTACTCTTGGTTGAAGACGGCGGCGGCACCCGCTGAGTGGTTATAATTTCACTAGTTTGCTGACCATCCGTTTGGAGATCTGTCGAATTGACATTTTCCGTGCTTTTATGGGGGTATTGGGGTTGAGTGATCTGTAATCCCTCCAGACTGCAGATCGAGCCAGCTGTGTTGAACGATTCGTCTCTGGCATCGCTTGGCGATTGCGCTATAGCGACAGTGTCAGGTTGATGTAGCGTTGTAGGTTGAAGAATCAGCTTGGTTGGAGTAGAGGAACAGCTCGATCTTACAACATTCTTTTTACAAGGAGACCTCGGTGTAAGACTCTTTCTATCTAACCAGTTCACTTTTTTATATGTATTTATGACTTTCTGGTACTCTCCAATATCCATCTTGAGTCGAAAATTTTCAGTGTTTAAATTTTCAATCTCCACATGAGCGCTTTCTAATTCTGTGGTGAGCCGTTTGATAGTTTCTTTATAGCTCTCAATTTCGTCGCTGTCATTAAGTGAGGTGTTAGGCATGCTCATCATAGTAGTATCAAGTAGTGTGGAATTATTTCTCAGATTAATACTAAATATATCGTCCGCTGAGTTAGCCCTTACTGGTTTTCTGACAGTAATGTTATTTATTTCGAGGTTTTGCATTTTAATTTCTTTTAAATTCCAAAAAGTGATTTTCCGTCGCCGGGCTCGAACGCGAGGACACTAGATCCTTTCGGCTGCCGGGCGGCTTACGCCGTTCGACCACCAGAGCTTCGAGAAATTAATGCGAAATAGTCGATCTGTAGCTGCTACTTTGACGTATTTATACGTGTGTCACTTGAGGTGTTCAAAGGTCAAAACACTTCGACACAAAGACAAAGAGATTAAAACGATCACTTTTTAAAAACTTTTAAATGTTTATGTTTATATCTTCGGAAACACTTGGCACACTGGTTTAGTTTTTTCACAGTTTGTTTTATGCATAATTACGCGTGTTTTAGTGTAACTTTTGGAGAACGAATATTAATATGCCAAAATACTCTTTTGAAATTTTCTTATTTCGTGACTAGTTTTGCAAATATACCATTTAGCTTCCCAGCTAGATTACGATGCTATCCATAATGAAGTATCGCAGAGTCTTGAACACATTAGGTAGGTAGGTACTCCATTTACCACTAAGTATCTGTGTTCATAGTCTGTACATCCCAAAGGGCCCGTTAGTATCACGGCCTCTATCTCCACATCAGACCACACACACAAGAGATGTAACAGTAACTCTTCAATAGGAACTGATTCCATGCAAGTATTAATTAAGCGGAGCCGGGAAGGTCGAGGAGTTGTGAGGGGCAGGGGGGGGATATGCAAATCTCCAATTAGTACCTATCCACCAGAGCGGCCATCCATCAATGTCGATCATTTGTTGCTTTTCTGTAATAGGTTAGGGTTGTCGGTTAATTTTTTTGTCTAGTGTATCTACATACACTAGCTTAGTAGCTAGGGAAGCTAGTAGTACTACTACTAGCTGCCGCCCGCGGCTTCGCCCGCGTGGTATGTCGATAAAAAGTAGCCTATGTCCTTTCTCAGGCTCTAGACTATCTGTGTGCCAATTTTTTTTAAATCGGTTCAGTAGTTTTGGCGTGAAAGCGCGACAGACAGACAGAGTTACTTTCGCAATTTGTAATATTAGTATGGATGGGAATGTTTTTGGAGAAAAACAGTTATTTCATTTAGAATTTAGTATTTGAAGCTTTATTATTCTGAAACATACTATTTACGGGTATCTTTCTCAAAGCCCGAAGATATAGTACTGGTATTGCTGATCAATTAATCATGGATAGCAAGCCGTCAAGGCTTAATCCATTAAAAGGCGGTAATTCCATTCTGTTACAATAGGGTCTTCGTCACTGGACGAAGTTCTTCTGAAAAAGTCGCTGGATAGGCGGAAGAGGAGGCAGTTCTTGTAGTTTTTCTTTAAGCATTTTTGCAAAGCCTACGATACATCCAATTGGGTCCTTAGATAGTAGCAAATAGTGTCACGCTCACCTAATTACCAATTTAATTATGATTTTGAGTTAATTTTAATTTTCAGTGTACTTTCCCAAGATGTGGGTGAGTATTTAAAACAAAAACAAAAAACATTTTTTAATAGGTACTAAACCGTCCAACCCTGTGAGATGCGCATACGCCTATCGTCTGCCACCACTTGTCAATCCCGCGTCCATGTGACGTCATTAAAGCGTTGATTTCCAACGTTTGCAACTCATTGTGCTGACTGCGGACGGGTTCCATACGTTTTACTTTTTATTGCTATGTGCGCATCAATGTGAGTTTTGCAACTTTAATTGGCAGTGGTAGGGTTAATACGACGTGCTTTTTTTGGTTTTTGTAATGCTTACAATACAATGTAAGATTATGCGCTTTTTGACTTGATTTATTTCTTTTTGCAGCGAGTTTTTAATGTCTATTTTAATGGTTTAAGTACTTATTTTATTATATTTGTTCAAGTTTAAAAATCTTTTGTCAGGTTGTTATTCGCAATATCCATAATTGGAAGAGAAATAAACCTTTTTGTTAAAAAAACAAAATAAGCGCAAGAAGGAAAACTTAACTCAGGAATTCCAAAATCAAACACTAAAATCAAAATGGCGCAGCTAAAATGGGCACAAACATTTTTTTTTTCTTGGAATCGCAGGTGATTCCGATAGCTCCAGTTGCAGCGCGCACTGGCCAGTTCCTTCCATATCTATCATCAAAACTTCTTAATGAAACACCGTACTCTTATCTCTTCGCCCCACAAAACTGCATTTAATCGGTTTCAGGGCAACTTGTCGTCCCAGAAACGAAATGCAAAGTGGTGTATAGCTGGTTATATAAAGGCTGTATACCTATGTATGTAGGTTTGGTGTAAGATAGCCTCTTTCGAAGTAGGTCGGCTGTCCGCTCGAACCTGTTGGCACACTTGCTGAGGGTTGCCACATTGTCAACAATTCCGGAAAAGCTTCAAGTTTTTAAAGACTTTTATAGTTGTCCTAAAAATTGTATAATAGTACTTTTAATTGCTGCGTAAGTAATGATAATTGATAAAGTGATACTTATTAAATAAAAGGTGACGATGAAAAGATGAAGTTTATGACTTTCGAAGAAAGAATAGACTTCATTTTGTAACTATTTCTCTCATAAGTCCATCTGTCACTAAAAAGTAGGTATCCTAAATTCCCATAACGGTAAGTTTGTATTACCGTTTTACAGTACTAGTCTGTCAACTGCTAAGTGAACCTGTGTTTTTAAGTTATTGAAGGAACATCCGATGACCCTAAGTGCAGTAAATCCGAACGTGGGTGAAGGTTGTAGCACCGCAGCCGTCCATTTTCCACATAATAACGTTATCAACACGCTGACCTCTCTAGCTATACTTGTTTTTCATTCAATGCGCGATTCAAACGCAGACTCTGGTCTACAGTGCGTTCATTATAACTTGTCTCGTGAAGCGATTGGTAGCACTGTTCTGTCAGTCGCCATTTTGAACTCTATCTGTATTGAAACTAAGCTTGACAAGCATTGGTGCCAACAAGACAGCACGGGACAAGTTATAGTGAACGGTCTGTGGCACTCTAGCAGCTAGACTAGACTTTGTAACTGTTTGATGCCTAACTTAACCTTCTTATGTTTGGAGTTTTGAACTTTTAAGAAAAATGAAACTCTTTTTCCACTATCCGCAGTTCCTCCATTATTTATTGGTATCAGCTAGTAAAGATAGTGTAGTCCTATCGTCAACTCTCAGAGAAATCAGAGTATGTAAAAAAGTGGCCAGTTTTAAATATAAAAATAAGTAATTTTCAACTGTCAACAAACTAAGGCGATGACAACTTAACCGTCAAAACGTAAAAAAACATTTCACAAAAAAGGTGAAATGTAAACGGACAATATCTCTAACAAGATCACTTATATAACTCTTTGGCTGACAAAACGATGTTAATAATAACAGACCACGGTTGGTTTCACAAATTGAATGCGATATCCCCAAATGAAAAATCGTTCACGAAGAGACATTATAACTTATGACCTTTGCTTGAAAAAGCTCTATTGTGGAGCAACACTTTCGCTTTCCTCTGTCATTTGAAAAATGCTTAAAAAAATGAAAACGTCATGTTCGAATTGACGTTCGAAATATGAAGTGTGGACAGGGACACGCTAAATGAATGATGATGTTTTGCTTTTGGCTATGACATAATTTTGTTGCAAACTTTTTAATAATTAATACTTTCCGAAATCATACTTCTTTTGTTTTGATAGGAAAGCGGAGTTACCGATGACTTTGTAAATTGATCTATCGTGAATAATACGTGTATAGTAGTTTTTTTGTGAAAGTAGGTACTGACTGCAAAAAATATAGTAAGTAGTCTATGTTTTTACTTGCAACAGTTTCAAAGTGTGATCTTTCAAACTGTTGTAACTACAAGCTTAGTTTCTATTCAGCAGCCAACACATTCTCTTGGTCGTTCAAACTATTGATCAATCGATACCAAATCTATAAAGTTTTCTGATATTGGGTAGGCTTTATGTAAAGTAACCTGAATAGGCTGTATACCATAAACAGTGACAACTTACTTAAGCATCGCCTACAAGCACCATACTAACTTAAAGTTATGGATCCCTGAAATTGAGTAATATTTTAGGCAAATGAATTTAGCCTAGATAATTCACTACGCTAGGTTTACTTTGATAGGCTTTCGTCAATGCATACTTACCACAATATAGTGTCAATTTCATGGGCACCTATGAAACTATTTCATAAAGAATCCTACTATAATAATATTATAAATGTGAAAGTTTGTGTGTTTGGATGTTTGTTACTCAATCACGCAAAAACGGCTGAATGGATTTGGATGTAATTTGGCAAACAGATAGTTTATAACCTGGATTAACACATAGGATACTTTTTATCCCGATATTCCCACGGGATCGAGACTTACGCGGGTGAAACCGCGGGGCACAGCTAGTATTTTATAAAAATAAATGATTTTGATTCTACCGGTGGCACTGTGGCGGTATCTACATCGCCACATGCGAACTACGCATCGAAGACCTGACGTCACACAAAAATCCTGACGTCACAAAAATCCTGCATCGCGCAATTAGAGTTTACCGTGCAGTGGACATACATACAAGAATCCAATATCAATCATTGGGCAGCTGCCCGCCAGACACAACAACCGTCTGGTAGGAGGATCCTCCCTTTTCTATGGGAGATGAGTGAACTTCACACCCTGTTCCTCATGCTCCTAAAGCACTTTTGCATAAACATCAAAGTACTCCACTGCCATCTGACGCCAAGAAATGAGGTGACCCATTCTCCACCGTTCAAGTTCGAAACTAAGAACCCACGCATGCACCTAAAATGTAAATGTAATGTGTTGTCTATGAGATAGCCAGGGATCGACGTAGCAATCAATCGAGCAGTGAAAGCAGTGGGCAAGTCCATTGTGCCAATGAAAGTGGTCGAGTTATCTCAACGTTTAGGCTTACACCTGACTAGCTTTATTTGTTGATCGTGTTGCGGACAACAACAAATTAATTGACTTGGAAACTGGTGATGTAAAGTGGTATAAGCTTCAGGCTGGAGTATAATAAACCCGATGAAACAGATGTCTGAGAAAAAACAGCATTAGCAGCAAACTTTTCTGAAAATGCTCTCCAGCATAGGACCTAACCATTCGACAGGATGTCGAATCGAAAATGACACATTTTCAATTACTAATTTACCTTGCTCTCGACAGCAAATAGCTCACGGAAGGATGGTGAATGGTTTGCGACAATTTGGGCCAAGATGTCAGATGTTACGATGTTGAGCTCGTGGCTAAGTAATAACAGCCGCACGGGTCGATCCATCAGGTTAAGCTACGCTTGCCGGGGTTGGTCCGTGGATGGGTGACCATCTTTACATACCGAGACTCCTCCGTGGCTCGGAAAGCACGATAAGCTGTTGGTCCCAGCTGTCATTTGTGGATCTTTGAAAGTCGTTACGGGTTGTCAGAAGCTCGAAAATCTGACAACCAGTCTTACCAAGGGGTATCGTTATACCCAGTTACTGGGTTGTGAAGGTCAGATAGGCAGTCGCTGCATGTAAAATACTGGTATTCAGCTGCATCCGGTTAGAATGGAAGCCGACCCCAACATAGTTGGGAAAAGGCTAAGCAGATGATGATGTCAGATGTTACACATCATATGCGACTAATATTAACCTCGCTCGTTTTTCATGGTGTACATCGTCTTCTTCAATCGGTCCCTTATTACTGAGAATCATGGTTACATGGACCCCTTTAAGCGGACAATCTGCCTCCATCGACTCCGGTCCAAAGTTGCGATCACCACCTGCTGAAAGCTTGAGGACGCAGCATCTTTTACTTGGTCGGACCATCGTGTTGGCGACCGGCCTCGTGCTCTCTGTCTTTCGGTGTTGCCAACTAGGACCAGCAGGCATAGCATGGCGCTTTCTATCTCTACGAAGAATAGACATAGCTTTTTCTATACAAAGTGACAGTTCGTTTGTTCATTTTTGACATCTACCGTAGAAATCCTTCTACAATCTGTCATTTTGTCTTTCATTTCTAACGATCTTTGTCTAGGTCTTTTTGTAGGTAGACTATTTCGGAAGAAAGTTTTCTATCCTTAATTTCAAAATCACACTGACTACCGATAAATCCTATGACAAAACAAAGAATTCTGAGTCGAATTATGTAAAAGAGTGAATTTTGTAAAAAGTGCAGTTAACTCTTTCTACTTTGCTGCCGTCGTACTGTCTACAGGAAACGTCATTTTTGTCTACTCTTCCGTCGACAAAACGGTGCTCATACTACGCCTGCAGGTTCAGTTCTAAAGGCTGCTATCTCCCCCTCCCCTTGTACCTACATAATAAAGAGTACTCTGTCGTCTATAAAACGTAAAAGAAACAAGTTATACTAACCCACCTCTTGAACTTAGGTACGTATATACTTTGCAATACATCATCTGATTAATATGCAATTTGATCTTCATGTGCTCACATTTCCTGATTTCTTTTGTCGCATGTCTTGCGTTCATATTGACACTGACACTGATTGAGACTGACATGTGACCACGATGCTAAATTGCCCAATCATCTTGACCTTTCGCTTTTTTTCCTGAAGGGTTGAGCAGAGGTGTACAAACTGTACACACCCACATTTCGTTATGTTTACGTCCCATGTAATAGGGGGTGAGCCTTTTACCATCAGCCGGGCACAAATCCAAACTACGGGGTACTACAGATAGATAAAACCAATAACACTTTGCCCAACTCGGGTATCGAATTCATGACAAGACAAGACATCCACAAGACTGCCTCATTGGTCTAGTAGCGCTTGCGGCCACTAGACCAATGAGGCAGTCTTGTGGAGAAATTTAAACTAGACATAAAAATAGTAAAACGTAGACGGAAGAATTACCCCATTAAACACATTTTATAAATGTGCACCATATCGAAACAAGCAAAAAGGTTAACAACTAATTCTCACACGGAAGTATTAAACAATAAAATCGATTTGTTTGAACAAATCTAATACTAATACGAATTTGTTACAGTTCCAACTGTAAAATCGAATGGCACACAAAAATGATCGAGTGTATACTGAAACAATAGATAGTGCAGTAGGTACGTTGTGGTATCGATATTCTAGAATCGATTTATCGATTTGTCTTGCGATCGATCGTTGGATTTGTCGTGAAAGTCACAGCCGCGGGCTGTGGCACACTGGGCCGATGAAGGTCACTTGTATACCTCGCTACCAGCGAAAGTTTATGGTATAATTGTTGAGACGGTCAAGTGCAAGGAAAGTATGCACGAGCTTTGAGCTTTATCGGTCTGTAATGTATCTATGGCATTGAACAATTGAATGGCCGTTGCGGATTCTATTAAACTTTTTTATAAACTTATATTGTAGGTGTTAAATAGCCACCTTTGAATACCAACGAAATAAATAAGCCAGTGAATAAAATGCCCTAATTGATCTAAAATGTCCTTAATAATCATGTTATGTAGTGTTACTTGAACAAGAACATCACGCCTGTATTTCCCGGAAGGTATAAGGCAGAGGTGTACCAATAGTACACCCAAATTTCGCCAGTTATGTTTAAGTCCCATGCAATACCTATTGTATCAACCATATGTCCCATATGCGTCTGGCGAGCCTATGAACTAGAAATAAACCATAATTCTGTGCAAGTCTCGAAAATAGTGCTCGAAAGATCGTTAAACCCCGCATGCTTATCCTACGCACACAAAAATCCATAATAAATAAAAACAATCTTATTCTCAAAGCCCAAAATCAGTCACACCAATTTGATTTATCGAATTAATTGACACGTTAAAGTACAAATTGGGAACTAATGATCGACAAATCATTTTTCAAGATTAGCACATTCCTATAACGTACCTCTACAGTGGGCGTATAAGCAGGCCTTAGAAGCCTGCAGTCCCAAAGTCTTTGCTCAACAGACTAGGAATGCGAGATATTTGGCATCTTAATTTATTTGTTTCCTGTAAGTTTTTGTGCCTGTATTTAGTTGGAATTTAATTAAGATACTACTATACATTTTTGAAATGTGTTCCTCTATGTTTATTTCAATAATTGTTTAAATGATACACATGTCACATGTCAAGGCTATACTTTCTTTTTACAAATTAATTAGACATCATTCTGTGGGCCTAATAAACGGCCACATTAGCAATTCCTCTACAAGCATTTCATTTCCTGAATTTCCAGCTATCATTAGCAATTCCTCTAATTTGTGGACCATTTTACGAATCTCATTTTACAAACCCCTCAAATAGTTACTATTAAGTTATTTGGGAACGTAAATTGTTTAGTACTGCAGTTTTATTTTGACTACAGTAATTTTTTTCATTCAGCATGAAATCTGTCCTCAATTTAGGATTCCGGCAACTAAATGTCATGTGACGAAAGTTCTGAAAAATTTAGTCGATCAATTTCTTTCTGTTATGGTTCTTTAATTTTTGAATCAGACATTTTCGTTGAATAATTTTTGGCTTAGGTAAAAGTTCCAAGTTTTTTCGGGTACTTATGTTACATACAGATAACTTGTATTTCATCCAGTAACCTTGCCTCCACTCCCGTTTTAAAATCTATAGCAATTAATATCAATCTGGAAAGTTCGCAATCACTTGCAGTAACAAGCTACAAGGCCAGAGCAATTCATTCCCATTAGACTAACTCTAACTTAGATAAGACTAACTTCTCTGTATTTACTTCTCAGATTGGCTAACAAATTAATGGCGATAATTTCTTTCGTAGAAAGAGCAATTATTATCCCTAAGGCTGCGTGCGTACTAGGCAACAAATGTGGCACTTTTACTTGACGTTTCGGCTTTGACGTCGCCAGCGACTTTTCCTTTGTCCATTATTTTGATTTTATTTTTATGGTTTAAGAACTTTATTATTCCTCATTAAGAATTAACAATAATTCACTTACTGAGAAACTAAGTTTACATAAAATGTTTACGAGCGTACAAAGATGACGTTCAAAGTAAATTTATAATAACAAATGTGAAGGTAGTGATAAAAAAAGTAAATATCAACTAATCACCAACCAAGTAAACACGGATCTAAAGTAAAAGTAGATGTATTACTAGATGTGGCATGTATGGCAGCGTACTGACTAAATAAGGTATGCTTGTTTGCTAAAGATAGTATTTTTATATTATTATTGTTATTGACACAATATATGTGATTTAAGTTGGTTTTTAAAACAAGTAATGCTTTTTGCTTCTTTTATTTTCATAGGTATTTTATTGTACATGTTAACACCTTCAAATTCAATATTTCTTTTCCCGTAATTAACTGTTCTGGGAGGACGTGTTACTAAGTAATTGGAGTTTCGTAGTTTAATTTTTTGTACTTGATGTTTTTTTGTGAAATTTAGTGTTGTATGAATATCTTTATGTAATATTTTGCGTATTAGTATACATGTGTAGTATTTATATGTTTGGGAAATGTTCATTATTTTTGTATCTTTATATATTTTCTGAGTTGTCGTCCGATATTTGAAACTAAATAATATTTTGATTAATCTATTTTGTGCTGTTTGTAATATTTCTAGATTAGATTTAGCTGCGGTCCCCCAGATTTCTATTAGGTAGTCTATATGCGGTTTAACTAAGGAATTATAAATTATGTATCGAACTTTCCGAGGAAGGCATTTGTTTATACAGGATGTTAGGGTAAACACCGTTATCCTTGCAATCAATGGTTTGGTTTCATTTATAGAACGTAAAATCAATGGAAAATTACAACTTTTTTTTTAATTTTTTTAGATCTAAATTTTACCACAAGAGACGCAAGTTCGTTGCCCTATGCGCTAGGGCAACGAACTTGCGTCTCAACACGGGCAGGGGGTACGGGATGTGACCTGACCGGCAGCGAGCGCGATCCCTTCCTTATTCAGTCAGCTGTTTCGCTAGCAAGCACGGTGTCAGATAGAAACTTTTTAAAATCTTTTAATGAAAATGACGTTTTTTTTTTGTTGTGTTCGGTCATTTATTTTTATATTTAAGTCAACTACCCATGGTTTGAATGACAAGAGTGTTTACCCTTACAGCCTGTATTGTGGAGAGCTCCAGTAAGTGATAAGAGAAAAAAAAAATACATTGCCACGAAAGCTGAAAGCAGAAAATGTATGAAAGAAACTTGTGAAGTTGTCGGATTGTCGCATTTCATCGCCTGTCGGAGCTATCGGTCATCGATCGCTGACAGTCGTTCTGTGGCATGTGTCTGGCAACATAGCGCGATCTTACGCATGTGTAGCCCAACATGGCAACACAACTTGCCTAGTGTACACACGGCAGTACAAGTATAAGTGAAACGACACATTCTCTCGGTATACAACTACAGTTTTTTGTGTGCTGAGCTTTCACGAGCGTCCCCTGAGATGTTTACAATGTATTCAAAGAAACGCGCCACTAGAGCTGGCTGCATTGATATTTCTACTCCGATATATGTTAGGAGAGGAGAGGAGATTATAATAAAGTGGGACATACTTTCTCACTGGTCTCCGATTCAGGAACCATAGGTCCTTGTGCTCAGCAGTAGTGTTTAGTTACGACCAACGAGGCAGTTCGAGACCGAATATCGACTAATCATTACATTACATTGGAAAGTATTCAATACAAGCACCCTTTCATTACTTGTGTTAGGTATTTATTCATACTTAAAGCACAGGTGATGAAATCTGAATTTATAGAGAGTTGATTGAGACTTTTCTGATATTATAATATTATTCATTTGTATTACACACAGCTCTATCCACAAATAGAACTGCCAATCATTTTAATGCCATGCATAGGATCGCAGACGGCGTTGCCAAGGTTACAACTGAAGTCATATCAAGTGACATAATATAAGTCAATTATTTATTGAAGTGTCATCCCTAAGTCAATTATCTATTAAAGTGAAATCCAGTGACATCCCTAGTCCGAATCAAGGTTGTCACCTCCATTAGCCTTCCATTGTCCATTTTTACTTCAACGAACTGTCCGTTGACGCTTCCCTTAATTGTATAATTCAATTTAATTGGTTTAATTGGAACCGTCTTCTGCGATTTACACTTTACTGGTTTCTTTATTGTTGTTTATAACGATGGGCTTTGTTTACGAGGTTTTGTATGGCATCAAGTATCAAGATAGATGAACCATGCGAGTTTCAAAAGTCAGCACTCTTAATTTGATTGGTACATCGACACTGAGCCTATAATGTTCCTACTGCTCGGACACAGGCCTCCTCTCTTTGAGCGGGCGTGGGCAGTACACAACCACGCGCGCGGGACGTGCCGGTTTCCTCACGATGTTTTCCTTCGCTGTTTTTGAGAGCAGTGATGAAATAACTTTTTCAGTAGAACTTCTAAATGCACATGGTTGTTATAATTATGACAACGTCGATCAAATGAACTATAATCGATGATAAATATTGATGACAGACAGTCTGTCATCAATATTTATCATCCTTTTTTTCCGTTGCCTTCTGTGACGCATAGACAAGGATTGTTGTTGAATTACTTTGTAAAGGTGTTAGCATAAATAAGTAGATTGACTCCCGGTTAGCATAAACCTCTTCTGTCACTTATTGAATAATATAATGATTAAGAAAGTAGTAGCAGATTTTTTTCGTGATTTCAATGTTATTATAGTAAAAGTAAAAGTATATAGTAAAAGTTATTCACTTCGATAGTCTAAAGCACTTCTTAAAGTTGGTAAAGTTATTTTTTTAACACCTTATACAACATTATTTTTTCACTTAAATCGACAAAATGAATGGAACAGCTGATTTTTTTATCGCGATTTCCCGTTTTGTCCTATAGAAAAAGTTGTTCAAAATTATGACTAAAATGACCCCTTTTCGGGTTTAGCATAAACAAGCAAAATAATTTTGTATAGAGAAGCACTCCATTGCATACTACCCAGCAAACCTCAGAATTTATCCATGAATGTTTTATCAACAACTAAAGTACCCGTAAACTTAGACAAAACAATAAAATTACGGCACTAACTTACATAAACAAACAAACAGACATGTTTATCTGTTCATTACCTCTTCTTATTGTGCCGTTTACCGCAGATATATCCATTTAGACAAAGTCCCACGACCTTTCAGCTTGATACGTGTAAACGCCGGTGTATAACGTGCTCAGATGCAACAAAAAAAACAATGTGCATTGTCTAGAACTCTAGACGGGGTGGAAGTAGAGTTGCTAGATGTGCCATCGTCAGTTTGTGTACACAAGAACGTACTTTTCCCAAACGGTTGGCATTTATTTTAGCTGTGAAATAATATACTGGTGAAGAAGTGAACCTATTTAGCTCATCATCTAGCCTTTTTCCAACTGTTGGGGTCGGCTTCCAGTCTAACCGGTTGCAGCTGAATACCAGTATTTTACATGGAGCGACTGCCTATATGACCTCCACAACCCAGTTACTGGGTAATACGATACCCATGGTAAGACTGGATATCAGACTTTCGGGTTTCCAACTACCCGTAACGACTGTCAAAGATCTACAATTGACAGACGGGACCAACGGCTTTACGTGACCTTTGATCGACCCGTGCGGCTGTCATTATTTAGCTATCGAGTCAAACAGTCTACAGTAAAACTAGTTGGCCCTAACCTCAAATAAATTGGGATTACGACAAGAGAATGATGATAGTAACATTCAAACTAAACACTGATAATAATTAAGTATTTAAAAATAAGTGCACGGCGAAAAACTCAATTCCTTCAGCATAATCACATCCAGCACTCCCACATCTCTGTCAGGTCGAGGAAGCGATCTTGAACGTGTGTCTTCCGCTTTCCGCACGACAACACATCTGAGGGTGTGACAAGAATCTAACATTTATAAGAAAAATCAAGAATTCTAGCAGTAATCTAAAGGTGCTCCCTCACCGTGAGCATACGCCTGTAATGTTACAGAGTGAAGCATTCATCAGTGAGTGAGGCAAACCGAACATTACAGTGCGCAATGTGTGTAATATTTGATACAACTTGTAACATCAATGCGCACCACTCGTTACATTACAGGCGAATGCTCGTTAGTCAGGGAGGCAGTATTCAAAGTCAAATAATTTATTTCAATTAGGCACATAAAAAGCACTTTTGAACGTCAAACGTATTGTTACGTAATGCAAATTGAATCTGTAACCGTTACATTACAGGCGAATGGTCCCGGTTGAGGAGCACCTAAAGGATAATTAAACATTATGCAATGTTCTGTAACACTTAGCATACTGTTATTGTTTACAAAAGTGTAAAAAAGCGTGTAAACTGTAAACATTACATTGTCGAGGAGATCCCGCGTATAATGTAAATTAATAGTGATATGCATACAATGTTGCGCAAAAAATAGTAGGCATACAAAGTCGTTGCCAATTAATATTATGTCTGTAGAAGCAATTATTACTAATTAACAGAGATAGTGTCGTGAAATAAAGATTATAAGACATTCCAGGGTGTATTTATTAATTAGTATATTCATTTTTACAATCTTGCGTGCAAAAAACGTTATAATGAAGTTGTATGCAATTAATATTGCAGTATCAATTAGCGGAGATTAAAATTATCTTGAATGTAAGACTTGACTAGACAGTTTATGCTATGAATATATTTTATATGCTATAAATAAGATGAGTATGTATAATATTTATGTGTGTCTCCGTATTTCATAGTGCAACATCACTGCCGGTGCCGTCCGATTACTGAAAGGCCGTGTTTATTCATTTATCGGCCATTCATTCAACCTACGGAAGGTTACTGAATAGATGATTAATACTAACAGTATTGGTGTATCTGATCAATCAAATAATCCGAAAACTCCAGAGTACGTAGGAAAAAGAATATGATTACAATACATGATCATCCTATAATGTTCCCACTGCTGGCACAGGCCTCCTCTCTTCGAGAGGGAGTGGGCTGTAATCTACGCGGGCCATGTGCGAGTTGGCAGAAGTCACATGTCTTCGAATTTTTGGTTCTACGTACGACATGCCGGTTTCCTCACGATTCTTTCCTTCACTTTTTTGAGAGCAGTGATGATGAAAATATGTACAAAAAATAAAGCGCCTGTCTGGGTTCAAACTCACGACAACTTGTCGTCGGGGCGGTTTCCTCTGGGCCACCAATGCTCCCCGACAATGATTTAGGGTTTTCAATTCATCAATCTATTTGACCCCTCTCCAAACTGTAACCCACTTCTCACCTGTCAAACTCCTGGCCCCGATTGAACTTTCCCAAGTCCAACTCCAAATCGTCACCTCAACATAAATTAGTGCTAATTTACCACAACACACAGCCACACGTTTCCTCCCAGACGTGAACATGGACTCTTCTTTATAGGTACTTGAAATAACGGCTTTAAGAACATTAAACTGTTCCGTTTACTTCGGAGATAGGATCGTTTATATCCTTAAGAGGACGACCGCATTTCCGTGATGCGTGCGTTAGAAATAGAGCGATTCCAAGTTAGATTTGTCTTTGTCTGGGAAAAGGATTGGTCTCCACGATTGATAATGTTCTTATACGATGCTGTGAATGTTTATAGACCAATCCACCTTCAGCATCACAATTTATATGGGAGAAGCATGTTTTTTTCACACTTCTCTATCTGTTGTTACTGTATTCACACAACTTTTTTTTTACCCACTCTGGTGATATTCCTTCATCTCTTCTGATGGTAAGTGATGATCAGGGGGCCTACCACCACCGCTAACAGCAGTATTATTTAAATCTTGTTTCAGTGGGGGAAAGAGATGGAGTTAATACGTCCTGTAGAGCTTCATCTCTTTCCTACACTGAAGTAATATTAAAATAATACTGCTGTAAGCGGTGGTGGTAGGCCCTCAGGCCGAAGGTGGAAGCGAGTTTCACCTGGAATCCACAACCACAGAGGAACTGACTATCTTACCTTTATCTGCCGAAATACAACAATGAAGTTAATATTGTTGTTATGGCGACAGACTTAGATAGGATGGTGGTAGCCAGTCAGGCGGACTTAGAACAAGTCCTACCACCAATCATACTGAGTATAAAATGTTGGGAATTTAATCCGGTGACCTCTGGGTATGAGACAGGTCAGAGATGAGAGACAGGTGAGACAAGACAGGGCAGTCTTAGCACAGAGGCAGATAACACTTTCAAGCCATAAAATAATCTTGATTTTTTACCATTGTTTCTTGATCTTTTGTATTTTTCCCTATAACCATTCATCCATATGAATACTTTATCTCATGACTATTACTTTTCTTCAAGATGGTGCAATGATTCATATTTTCTGGCAATCCGACAATAGATACTTGATTGTCTTTTGTAGGTCGAGGCCCATAGCCATCTTTGGATATCATTCTATTGGCTCATGTTAAAAGATTGTGTGTCTATGGGATATCCACAGCTTGATGTTTTTTTTGCCTTATTATAATAATATCTTTATCCGTAAAAATACAATAGACGCTGATATATTTAGTAACCTATTCCGCTTGACTATTCTTCAAGAGTCATAAAAACCCTGTAAGAAATCATGATGATTTCTTACAGGGTTTTTATGACTCTATTCCGCTTGACTATTCTTCAAGAGTCATAAAAACCCTGTAAGAAATCATCATAATTTCTTACAGGGTTTTTATGACTCTTGAAGAATAGTCAAGCGGAATAGGTTACTAAATATATCAGCGTCTATTGTATTTTATAATGGATTTCCGCAAAGTCACGCCTGAATCAATTAACTATCTTTATCCGTCGTATCTTCATTATGACACATAACATCACGCCTGTATTCCGCGAAGGGTTAGGAAGAGCCCGGAAGAGGTATGCCATTAGTACACCCACATTTCGCCAGCTATGTTACAGTCCCATGTAATAGGGGGGCGAGGAATATCTGCAATATGAAAGTGTAAAAATGTCCTTTCGTCAATCATGATTTTGATACCTATGCTAATTGATAATAATTGATCTAATGTACTCTCTAAAACCATAGGCTGAATATGAGATTTTGGTCGACCTACATTTACCTACTATGCGATACAAATAATTGTGATACTATCTATAAACTATCTATTCCCACAGATACCTACATTGTTTTCGTGAGAAAATCAATTTGTCCAATCCGTGAAACCGATGTATTGTCTCTTTTATTTTATGAATAACTTCAGTTTAGTTATATCCGATTAATTGAGTAAAACTTGTAAAACGATTTTTGTAAATAACGGAAATCATATTTCCTGTATTAAACAATTAAAATGCAAACGTAATTAATTTTGTAAAGTATTTTAAATCAAGGTTATTTTTTAATGTGTTTTGAAGTGAATCCTTTAACTTTTTTTTAAACTATAATATTTAAAAAAGAAGGTGATGCACCTAATTCTTGTTAATTGTACTTACTCATTCAAGTGGGAGTAGGTCACAAGTTCTAAAAGAATAGATCTATTCTTTGTTTCTTCTTAAACCCAGTGCGAACCTATTACCACTAACGTGGATTTCTTGGATTCATTCTAAAAACAATTTAACATACTTCATGTGTTGTAAACTTGTAAAATTACTGAAGGCACCACAGTAACGGGACACACAGTAATATCAATAAAGTAGGAGAGTGCAGTACTGAGCAGCTGTGCCACACTTGTACTGCCGTTATATTGGACTGTGGTGGTCTAACTTGCTTAACTAAGTAAGACACACAACGAAAAGAGGTAAACATTTGAACCAAGAACGTGTAATGTAGTCACAAGATCAAATGACATCTTTTTTTCGAAAAAAAAAAAAAAGAACCAATTGTGATATTATTTATAATTTTAATGTGTAATGTAATACACAGAAATAGCAAATATTTTTATGACAGATTCAGATCGCAAAACCGACTAATCAAAATTCAGATAATAAATCTGTAGTGGACCGTGTGACCCGAACAATATTCCTAAGAACGTTATCACACTGACGATTTGCCAGCGTGTTTCCAGCGAAGCGATTTGTGAACGTGCTCTCCATGGGTGCAAAGCGAAGTAGCCGTGACTACGCGAGAATCGCCTCCCTGGAAACACGCTCGCAGATGGCCAGTGTGATAAATGGCCCTAAAGTCTTCATAGTAATCCAGCTCAAAATATCTAAAAACAATTTTAGAGTTTCCATAGATAACACCTGATTTACACAGTGCAATTTAATTGCTTGTGGCATGCCGTAAGTTTAAGCAACAATAAAAGTTGCCCTGTCTAAACAGCTTTGAGACGACGCAAGTAATTTGTTGCTTCAATTTTATTGTATGCCAAAGGCAAGAAACGTGCGTTGTATCGCAGACAGGCGCGAGGTGACGGCGCGACGCGACACCAGTGGTAACACTTTCCGTGAAGTTTTCATAGAAATTGTTCGACGCGCCTTCGCATCGTGATTGTCTGCTCAGCCTTAAAGCTAACAACTTACCTCTTTAGTAGAAAAATCACGTAGCAACAAGAACTTCAAATAATCACTCCATGGCTTTACTCCCAAAGCCATCAATCTTAGATCCTCAGCTGTTATTTTCTAATTAAGGTAGTTACACATTAAACTATGCAGTAATTATGTTGTTATGACTCAACCATAATTATGGCAAGCGAAGATAACGATAGAAATGAGTTAAAAATAACTTTTTCCTATAATTAATGAGCTAAACGAGACATTGATGGATGATCCCGTATCCTCTACAAATATTGAAACACTAAAAATCCATTAGGATGATTATTTAGGGTTGCAAAAACGCAGTTTTCATATCTTAAGGGTCAACATATGAGAAGCAAAAAACTGTACCGAATTAGTGTTATATCAACGCGAATGGGCAGGTATAGCTAATTTGCTATACAAGGAAATACAACTATATGGACGCAATATATTAACAACCCGTTAATTTAATTACTTAGTTCCTAACTGTTTCGAATAATCGAGAATGTGATGATGATGTGATGAATGTGATGATGTGATGTGTGTGTGTGTGTGTGTGTGTGTGGTTTAGAACTATTGGAATGAAACGCTAAATTATAAAGCGAAGGGTGTTTGGCAGGCATGAGAAAAACATGTGTAGTAGGTACTTAAAAGAACCATAGTTAGATAGGTGTCCAGTAAAGAATGGATAAACTTGAAATAGCAATAATAAACCTTAAGACCGTTCTAAACAAAATACAAAAAGAAATATCCCAAGTAGTACGACTTTTTTTTAAATACAGTGCGATTTCTATTCCCATTATTTAGGTACTGCCTCTCCGTCGACATAGTCAACGTATACAATATTACAATAACAAATAACCGATGGAATACATTCATTTGTGGTCGTGGTGAAAAAGAAAGTAAAATAAGGATTAAAAAAAAATGTTTTTTTTTTTTGTACGGCCATGTTGTCTATTGTTTTTCAAGTTTATTCCTGTCTAGGAGTCTTTGTCTTTTCATACCAGTGAAAGGTGTCTACAAAAGAGGTGTCATTTAAAATGCCTTCAAGCAACAAATAGATAGATTGCCAAAATAGCTGTGCCGTATTTGGCACACATTTACCTCACACATCTATTTAAAGTTACTTTGAAGATATTCTAATCACGGCATTGTTGATTTGACAATTTCACAACTAAACCTCGACCTTTAGAACAATACTGCATTGATTTGTGATTATCCTAGAAATGGTTTGTTGTAAACACTAATAATACCACACGAAGCCGTGATGGTTTCCCATAAATAAGAGCTTTTGGTCCAATCAGCAGAAAACCATGGGTCATGGGAACGGCCTGTGGGGCGCAATCTCCGTGATTGGGACCTACTTGAGGGAACCATTCGTCACGGCATTATCTTGACGAGGCTAGATACGGTTTGTTGTCATTGTCAGGTTGTCATTCTCAAGCCTGTCAGTCTTTTTGATGATGGTAACTGCTTATAGTACTTCCATGGTTTCGTCTAAATTGCGTATTGTTGTTGTGTTGGCATTTTTAGGTTTGTTTGACTTGTTTGGTTGCTCAATTTTTACTTTAAAGAATACTGGCACACAACAGGATCATAAAGCGTTCTAAATTCAAACCTCATTTAACATGACACACATAATTTTCGAAGCGTAATGCTTAAACGTAATGTATTTTTTTCTTAACATACTTCCGTAATTTTAATTATGAAAACACTTAATCCACACGTTAAAAGAAGTTCCAATTGGGTTATTCTTTAATAACGAATGTAATTTTAAATAATAAAACCAATTGATTGGTGAAATCAGATCGTTTAGTGGTTGTTAAATCGTAGCGCGTGCAAATTACTAGC
Organism: Lithophane semibrunnea; assembly: GCA_947363905.1. NCBI lineage: Eukaryota > Metazoa > Arthropoda > Insecta > Lepidoptera > Noctuidae > Lithophane > Lithophane semibrunnea. Next base: position 14,491,561 of record OX376197.1, on the reverse strand, counting down.
GCTTTTAAAGATATAAAGTTAACGAGAATAACCCAGTTTTTTTATGTTATGTTTTTAAACCTACATTTGTGAGTGTAGTTTCATGCTACTGACATCGATAATATTCTCACGGACGTTCGTATGATTCCTATCATTGATCGTTTGAATCTCGATGGGATCGCATGTCAAGTGTCAGCACTCGAGAAGACGCTGACAATATAATAATAAATTGTTATTCGTTTTCGATTTAGTTATGTACTGAAGTCTCTTTTGAGAGGTTGTCATGACTTGTCCAATTATTCTGTACCTACCGCTGGGCACTATATTTTTCTGATAGCGAATACTGCGACCCTAGCGAAAAATCTAATAATACGTTTGTCAAAATTATACATGATTTAATACCTAGGTACTCAAGTTAAACCTACAAAGCATAAACAAAATGCTTTATTTAATCTCGCTATAATAAGCGATAAACAATTTAATAAGCTTATTACCCGTGCTAAGCTATTACCAGGCGCCAACGCTGTCTCAGGCGTGGCGTGAAATTATAATGTACTTGACCGTTCTAAAGAAATAAATTATGTTCTAAAAGTAGTGTCAAATATGGTACTTAATAATATTGGAACCGGTAGCGAAGGTTGAAAGAATTATATTATAAGGAAAGCCAGGTCGAAATGGTGTGAAAAACATACTAGATGGGTGATAGAGATTGTAATGGCTATACGAAGAGAATACAAGCAATCGCTACTTTACATAACCGCTAGCTTTTTTACAAAATGGAGTTGTTTTGTAAAATAGCTAGCTTGTTTTGAACTTTTAGTTGCAGTCGGGTTTTTTGATTTTTTGTTTTACATAAACGCTAGCTGTTTTACAAAATGGAGTTGTTTTGTAAAATAGCTAGCTTGTTTTGACCTTTTTAGTAGCAGTTTGTTTTTTTATTTTTCGTTTTAATTAAATTAGAATTAATTTAATAGACAGTTAAATAATGAAAACCATTAGAAAGAGCGTGTGGCACTATTTAATAGACCAGTTGATGCAATAAAAACTAAAAGATTGAATTAACAAATTAGAGATTTTCTTTTAATTTGTTAATTCAATCGTTTATTTTTTCTAATCTTTGTGTAAATTACGTTTTTTGGAGACGCTGCTTTTAATTTTTATGGACGTATATCAAAAATAGAAATAATGATCTAATTAAAATTTAAATAGCTTTAAATAAATTCATGCTAGGCCACCCACTGGTTATGAGATCGATTTTTTAAACAAATATAAAATAACAATAAATTAGGAACGTATTTGTAAAAAATATTTTTATATGTCTGGACTTTTATACTATACTGTAGAGTTAGACACATCATTTTATATTATACTAGCTGCGCCCCGCGGTTTCACCCGCGTAAGTCTCGATCCCGTGGGAATATCGGGATAAAAAGTATCCTATGTGTTAATCCAGGTTATAAGCTATCTGTTTGCCAAATTTCATCCAAATCCATTCAGCCGTTTTTGCCTGATTGAGTAACAAACATCCTAACACACAAACACACAAACTTTCACATTTATAATATTAGTAGGATTAGTAGGACTAGCTTTTGCTCGCGGCTTCTCCCGTATGGATGTCGGGAAATATCCTACCGGAAATGTGTTAATCCAGGTAAACAATGTTTTAATTCCGTAATACATTGTTTTCATATATCTCTATTGGTTTACGCGGCCCACGCCAGTCAAGCTCCCAGCCGGCATGATTTTTTCCGACATATTCAACAATCATCGTCATATTAATTAATTATACACCAAAAGCTTGCTCATGAATCACTCCGTGGATTGGTGAAAACCGTATGAAAATCCGTTCGGCAGTTTTTAAGTTTATCGCGTTCAGACAGACAGACGCGGCGGCGGCGAAGGACCATGTTTTTTTTTTTTAATGTGGAGTGATTTCTTTATATGATGACAACACCAGAATAGACAGAAATAACGGTACATTTACCGTAATTTTTATGTCCTTTGAAATTATTTGAACCATCTCCTTTACAATACTGATACATTGATGCGCTTATTTTAAAAGCTATTGGATAAACTGTCTATCAATTTCGAAGTAACTTTATGACACGAAAAAATAATTCCACGGTACTCGCCAATTTTCAATTCCGAAAAATAATTACTTACTAAAAAAAGCGGCCAAGTGCGAGTTGGACTCGCACCACCGCCACACAATATTCTTAAATATTGTACGGTGGTATAGAACCCTTCTATTATAATAGAACTAAATATTAAAAAATGTAAAAAATAACACGTTTCTTATACAGGGTGTTAGGGTAAACACCGTTATCCTTGCAACCAGTGGTCAGGTTTCATGTAAAGAACGTAAAATCAAAGGAAAATTACAACTTTTATTTTAATTTTTTTAGATCTAAATTTTACCACAAGAGACGCAAGTTCGTTGCCCTATACGCTAGGGCAACGAACTTGCGTCTCAACACGGGCGGGGGGTACGGGATGCGACCTGACCGGCAGCGAGCGCGATCCCTCCCTTAGTCAGTCAGCTGTTTCGCTAGTAAGCACGGTGTCAGATAGAAACTTTTTTAAATCTTTTAATGAAAATAACGTTTTTTTTTTGTTGTGTTCGGTCATTTATTTTTATATTCAAGTCAACTACCCATGGTTTGAATGACAAGAGTGTTTACCCTTACATCCTGTATATTATGGTAAAATAAAATTAGAACTTAAAGGGGGTCCCCCCTTTGATTAAAAAAAACACTTTTCTTGTATGGTAAAATAAAAGTAAAATAAAAATAGAAATTAATTAATTTCTAATTTTATTTTACTTTTATATTTTTTTGTTATAGTCGCCATAGTAGTGTAGTAGACACACTCTGTGAAACAAGTGTCTATTTATTACGGTTCAAAAGATATAATAATAATAGTCCTCCAGACCGTATTTTCGGCCACGGCGGCCAATCTCAACGGAGACTAGCCATCGGCGCGGGAGATATTATAGTGCACAAGTGTTTGCGCAGACACGAGTGCACTCTCTCTTCCCTCACTCTCATAGTCCGATGGGACGGCAATCCGACACGACCGGAGAGAGATCAGGCGTAGGACCAACGGCTTAACGTGCTTTCCGAGGCACGGGGGTATCACACCGCCAACTTCCAAACTCCGGGCTGTTACTACGAAATTCCTAATGGAAAAATCCAATAACACTTTGCCCGACCCAGGAATCGAACCCAGGACCCCACGCTCTGCAGTCGCGCTTGCGACCACGAGACCAACGGGGCAGTCAAAAGATATAGCCCAGTGACAAACGGAAGGACCATAAGATACGGATCTCTAAACAGTTTATAGCCGTTTAGAAAAAAAGAGACAAGTTATTACTTGTCTTTTTTTCATACAATAGCGACATTCGATCCGGCAAATTATATTTCACGGGTTTGCACTTTTTGTGTCAAAAAATGAATTTTGAATGATAAAAAAATTGTGTAACGAATTGACAGATGTTGCGAAATAGCTATTTCTGTAAATTTTTTGCATTTCAATTTGCATGCAACCATAGACCACAGATCTTTAGCAATTGTTAGAGCAAAAGAAATATTTCATTGGGAAATATTTACGGATCCTCTAAAAACTTATTGACTTTCTAATGATGGACACTTTTTTAAATTAATGAAACTCCAAAATTGTTTTGCGCTGATTATGAAACTTTTTTATTTATTGAGCCTCTTTTTGACTTTTTGACCTTTTCTCACAATTGATCGCAGTAACTAAGCGAGAGCACCTCGACCAAATGGGTTGAACTGTAACTAACCGCTACCAAGTTGAACGCAGTTACCTACTTGGCTATACATATATGTATAATTTTAAGGAAGAAAAGAAGCGCAATCATTATATTAAGGTGATCAATAATATTTTCAGGAGCAGGTTTGATTAAATACATGTCTATTTCATTCTGCCGATAGAGCCTTCAGATCTAAGATTGTTACTTTTTAGCATCCTTAAGGGGTGTCCAAGGCTAAGCTTGTAGGAGAAAATATATCGATAAGAATATCCAATGACCACAATTAATCGTGAGCGAAATGATAAAAATAATTGATGGTGGCATGCACAAATGCAATTTGTTTGTAAGATTACATCTTGTAAAAGGAGGGTGTGTAGCGAAGCTAGCAAAGCGATATCTCGATCCATTTGTTTATAAGCCATTATCTTCGAAATAAATGTGCCTATGCGCAATCAGACGATTTGGTTTACGTTTATTTTGATATCTTGTAACGGGGAATAGATGGAATGATTAGAATTAAAGTGTTGTTCCTATTAATTGCTTCAGAAGATCATTAAAACTTTGTTTTTAACCGACTTCAAAAAGGAGGAAGGTTCTCAATTCGACTGTTTTTTTTTTTTTGTATTTTTCTGCCGCGATTACTCCGCCAATTATGAATTGATTTTAATGATTCTTTTTTTGTTTGGTAGTTCATGCTTCAGAGGTGGTCCCAAATAAATTTTATTAATTTAGCTTGCGTAGTTTTTGAGTTAGCTTCAATAATACGTATTTCGTTTTCGTATATGGATGATGTTTTAGGTTCCTATCACTATTATTTACATAGCAGGTAGTGGTATCCGAACTTATGTGTGGTCGGTACCAGAACTGAAAAGTGAAAAATAAAAACTTTTTACGAAAAAACTACAAAACAGACATAAAAAAAAAAAATTGTTTTTTTTTTTTTGTAAGTCGATTGTTTTTTTTTTTTTCTAAAACGTTTTTTTAATTGGCGAAATGTGCAGGGTGTGCTAAAGAGACACCTCTGCCCAAACCACCGGGGAATATAGGCGTGACGTGTTATGTTAAATTCTTTTTACTGCCTCGTCGGTCTAGTGGTCGCAAATGCTTCTGCTGAGCAGGAGGTCCTGAGTCCGATTCCCGGGTCGGTTATTCAGTTTTTCCATCTGGAATTTCTCAGTGGGGCTTACACATAACTGGCGAAATGTGGGTGTACTATTGGTTCACCTCTGCCTAACCCTTCGGGGATTTAAGGCGTGATATTATGTTATGTTGTTCTTAAAAATAATGTTTCAATATACCAAAAAAAATACAATAGACGCTGATATATTTAGTAACCTATTCCGCTTGACTATTCTTCAAGAGTCATAAAAACCCTGTAAGAAATCGACACGTGTTTCACCTCTCAACGAGGCATCTTCAGGATGACGATTGACCAATTGCAAACCAGAACGTGACGTGTTACCACACCGAGCGCTGGACGCAGAGTAAATATATCAGCGTCTATTGTATTTTATAATGGATTTCCGCAAAGTCACGCCTGAATCAATTAACTATTTCAATATACCATACAACCTGACGTATAATAAAAGACTTGTCTGTATCTTTATACCTCCGATTGAAAGTATTCCTGGAAAATATCTAAAGACAATGTTTCATGCTCATAAATCCTTAAGTTTAGTATAGGAGCTTTACAAAGCCGTGCTGTAGAAGGATAAGCCACAGTTTATAGTTCTATGGCCTAACAATTACAATTTACAAGTACTTACCAGTTTGGACTTAAAAGCGAACAAAGCTTCTCACCGCCAACAAACTGCAAATTAGTACCTACATATGTACTGTCGGAGCTTACCTTATAAGCTGAAACCACGACACGATGCAAGAGTCAAGACTACGCAGATTCACACAAATCTGGTCTTAATTTCCCTTCGATTGCTCAACGATAAGATCGACATTCGCAGATCAATGGCGACAATGTAAGGGTGAACGAACAATACATGTCAGTTGACAGGTTCCGTTCACATCGTGAGGTGGAGTCACGAATTTTTAGCACAAGCTCACGGCGTGTTCTGATCAGCTGTTGTGTGACACTTTGCCCAAAATTGGGCGATTGTTGGTGGCACACTTACCTACACGATATATGGCCGGAGTGGCCCACAGACGTTATTTATTAGACAGCCAGCATGCGAGGCTGTTTATTGAGATTAATTTGTACGTGGATCTGGTTTCTTTACATAAAAATGTAGTGGATTAAATAACGTTTCTCCATATAACATAGGAGTCATGCAGAGTAGTAAAATACAGTGTTCAGGTAAATACCTACTAAACATCTACAGCATTACCACAAAACCGTGTTATAAACATTTGTTTAGCCTAAACACCTTTTAAACATGACATTTATGTATGGACTTTGACGTAAGATTGACATGAGACAAGTGACAGTAAGATTGACATTGAACAAGTGTCTAAGTTTTTAGTAAGACTCTTAAGTACATTCTAATAAGTCTAACGTTTATCTGTTTAAAAAACTAGAAAAAATCGAGATAGGTTTAAGGATATTCTCTTACTTGAGAATAATATTTGAAATAAACTATAAATAGGTACATAGTTCGTCACAGACGTCACGTCACTGTAGCAATTATGATACACAATTCTTATTTAATAAGTGTGTTATTTGTGATAAAAAAATCAGCTTTTGAAGATACTGATCAAATGACTATTGTAATGAACGTATTAGAACAAGCATTGCAGAAAAGGATTAAAGGCATTAAGAACGTAGGAAATGTAACAACTACAAAATATAATAATATCTTGTGGCAACAGAAGTGAATAAGTGAATTGAGGAAATACTGTAGTTAAATTATGCTACAATAGTAATAGAAACTTGATTAGACTCCGCCAGGAAAAAATATATCAGATTTTTAAAGATATTAAAAGTATCTGAAGTTCAACTTACCACAAATCCTATAAAAACCACAGTATCAATAAAAGATAATAATATTTTGAAACCAGACTTTACAGCCATTAAAAAGGAATGATCTAATATCAAAGATCACATAACAATAGGCTTGTCAAATCGAATGACAAACGACATCAACCTACATAGATCTTCCATTTATGTCCTATTCAAGACGGCGTGGGTATCTTACACCTATATTGCTGGGAAAACCGAACGGGTAAAGAATATAATACATCCGGATCATTGTGAATTTGTGACTATATCCTTCTGAATAATATACGAGTGGTCAATGATATTATAATATAATATCATTGCGAGTGGTTAAATAGAACAATGGCTGATGTGACAGGCGTTGGTCATCGATCTACGTTTTCTGTAATTTATGCCGAATCTTCTTTTATCTATACAGGGTGTTTGGTAGAAGGACCGACACAATTTTCTTAAGGATAGGGGGAGTTTTCAACCTTGAAAACTATGAGATATGTTTTCTTCAGGTCGTCATATCTTTTTGCTTGTGGTTGTAATAGATGTTAAACTTTTAGTGTTATTATTTACATTCACATTTAATATACCTACAATTGGTTCCAGTCAGTTAAAGCACAAAAACTTTTTTTTATTATAAAAATAAATAATAAAACACTTTTGTGTTAGCAAATGACACTCCTTATCCCTGAAAAAATGTGTCGGTCCTTTTATCAAACACCGTGTATTTAAAGATTCTCCTACGTTTCCATTTTCCATATTCAAGAAGACTAAAATATAGACACAATTCTATTTCTCATTGCTATTTGTGTTAACGTTGTTTCGAAATATTTTTTTTATTGTTCGTCGTGGTAAACACTTTAGCAAGCAATGCAAACTGCATTTTGCTAAGAGAATCTGTCTTTGGTAGGTACGTCTTATAAAATAGCATCAATCAATCAATATGCCTAGCATTTTCCCAACTATGTTGGGGTCGGCTTCCAGTCTAACCGGATGCAGCTGAATACCTGTATGTAAAATACGGATATAATATAATGGAGCGACTGCCTATCGCACCTCCACAACCCAGTAACTGGGTAACATGATACCCCTTAGTAAGACTGGTTGTCAGACTTTCGGGCTTCTGACGACCCGTAACGACTGTCAAAGATCCACGAATGACAGCCGGGACCAACGACTTAACGTGCTTTCCGAGGCACCGAGGAGTCTCGGTATGTAAAGACGGTCACCCATCCACGGACCAACCCCGGAAAGCGTCGCTTAACCTCATGGATCGACCATTGCGGCTGTTATTACTTAGCCAAGAGCTCTTTACAAAATAGCATCAAATACTTACAAAATAGTAGGAATTACAGTCCCTTATTACCTGATGGGCTTATAGCGATAAGCCCACAGATCGTGGTATTTGAAATTACTGCTAGAGAATGTTCTCATTATTATCTTTGTACAATGGTTTCTTCTGTATTTATTTTTAGATTGCATAATGTATATAAAGGTCATTACAAATCTTTGTTGTACTATCAGCTTTTACCTTACCAAATTGTATATTGGATGTTGATAAAGTTAATGCCTCTGATTGTTTACATAATGTTATATGGATGACATCAGTACCTACCATCATTCATAGTTTTATCAATGGTTTATAATAATATACATATAATCCGTCAATAATCGTTGAAATTCGACTAACAATTAACTATTGTCTTCTGCACCTCATCATCTATACACATCATCGGCTATTGGAATTGGAATTGGAAATCTTATTGTAATTTAATATTCGACTTGATCTGTTCACGTCAACAGTCGTCTTTAGAGGTTGTATGTGTCAAATTAAGAGTCATGTGTGACAAAATTCTTGAGACAGATGTTAGCTCCTCTCCTACCAACCTTTTAAATGATCAGAAGAAGACATTTTCAACGTTCAAACCAAGTTTAAGTGCTTCAAGTGAGCCACATCGGCCTGCGCCTGCGATTCCTTGCGTGACGGTAATTCGAGTACCTACATAATATATTTGACGCACATACCTATAATTAAGGACACTTGTACACGTGCGGGCCTGTGGGGTTTCTCTCGCAAATTCGACTCTGGTTTAAGCCGGTTTTCGTGACAACTTTCTAGAGATTCCCACCGCGTTAATCGTACCCTTAGAAGTGCAAATGTATATTATTGGGCACTTATTATTATTTGTATACTGAGTAACGGCTATTTGATAGTAGTAAGTTGATTAATTGTTGCTGTTAAATCGTCCCGTGTGACTTGGTAAAATAAACACTTCATCAAATTATTTAATTTTAAAAAATATATGAAATTCTTTATTTATTAGTCACAACGTCTAATTTAGACCGCCCAACTCTCAAAAATCTCCAAAAAAAATAAAATTCTTTATGACATACCTAAATCTTGTAATATTGATAAATACATTTTCGTCCTCAATAAGACGTCCAATGAAATACAGCATCCCGGTCTCTTAACAAGTTTCCGAACTCGATCGATTCTTAATAATGAATTGCTATAGATAATGAGTTGTTTTTTGTCTAAAACGGTGATTTAGGATCGGCGCCGTGGCGCCATAATGCTCGGAGATCGAAGATAGTCGCACGCGCAGCCGTGGCGGAGCTTTTGTTGTTCTCCAATGTTAGAATGTTTGAGAGTACAATTTTGTCATTCTTTCGTGACATTTGTTCTTGGTCAAAAGAGGCCGACTAATTTCTGTGTTAGCGAGATCGTTTTTTTTTTGTTTTGCGGGTTGACATTTGCCAGATAGTTTGGGACTAGGCGACATTAATTATTATTTTTCGTCTAATTCAAGTCGTTCTTGTTTATTATAATTTTAACTATATACTTTAATATATATAATATATTTTATTTTTTTTACTTTCGGACCCCATTTCTCTCTCCAGAACCGTTACAAACAAAAATTCGTACATTCAATTGGCTACCCCCAAACAAACATCATTTGCTCGTTTGATTCTGCCACAAGTCTAAGTGCGAGCGCCATTATAATCTATCCATCAAGATTGCTATCAGATTCAGATGGCCGGTTGAATTTCCCCTTTCAATTTATATGGATACTCGAGGACATCGGCTATAAACTAGCGGTCGTCTTTGTACTCGGTTCCCACGTCTGCGATATAAGAATCGATTGAACTTTGTTCTTACTTGTTTGTTTAATTTGTTTGTTAGTTCTTTAGAGTTGCTACTGGTTTGTTCTTTTTTTGGTATTTTGTTTTCAGCTGCGGTTTTCACAGTTTGCTCTATGAACCTAAAACTTTTTATTTTTGAATATTTGTCCCTGTAAGTAAAAAATTATGTCAGGCTCAACTTCACAAGACGACTAGGTACTCGTCTTGTGGAGTTGAGCTTGAGAGGTATGAGGAACAGGGTGTAAAGTTCACTCATCCTCTATAGAAAAGGGATCCTCCGACCAGACGGGTGTTGTGTCTGGCGGGCAACTGCCCGACGGGTGACGATTGATGTCGGTAAGTTTTAGCCGCTCAACTGTTGGTTGGCCTTTAGAAGGCCGATAACATTAAATTCTATTGTGGCTCGTTAGTGAGAGTTGGAGGTAGGTATATATGGTTATGGTTATATAATTATGTCGATCGCGCGGTAAACTCTATTTGCGCGATGCAGGATTTGTGTGACATCAGGTCTTTGATGCGGGTTTGCATGTGGCAATGTAGATGCCGCCACAGAACCTTCCTTACATAATATTACAAAGAAGACTTATTTTTTTGTAATGGTAGTTTCCTAAAGGCTAAGCTTTCCTTAGGCATCTCGATAGCTTGCAAGATTTAGCAGAGGGAGACCTCACGTTATTTTAATGGTTGTTGCAACTTCCAAAGAACATCTCTAACTTCTTGCAAATTAATTTGTTCATCGGCGCATTTTGACTATCTAACGCACAGAAAGCACCATATTTACTAAAACAAGTTCAACCTTGAGTAACTTCTTTCCTGGTATTTCAAATTTCTACCGAACTGTCAACGAGACCTACTTTACAAAAACATTTTTTTATTGTCTCTCTCACCTGCTTTTTCCTCAACGGTTATTATGTTACACTTTAAATAACATAAACAAACCGCTGACATTATGTTTTTGCTTTAAACAATGGTGGTAACCCACACGTAACGTAGTCTCGTCAAACGTTACTGCAACTGTTATAATGGCAACACAGTTAACGGTGTGTATGTAAGCTACATTGTTTTTGGCGAGATGATAATTATCAGATCTTAAGGGGGATCCTTAAGTTAGAATTAATTACAGATTTCATGATTTCATGAAATAGTCATTCAATAATATGAACTTAGAGAGTTGTATTGCTGATTCTAATGTTTAAATTTTGTAAATCCATATTTGTTACAGTCGCGAATCATATTTAGATCAACATACAACCTGATACTGGCCTGCAAATTACAGAAAACGTAAGAAAATTTGAATTTCGCGGGCTACCCTGAAGCTTTCGTCTTATTATTATACTTTTCCTGAGTAGAATAATGTTTCTTAATGTTTTTTTCCAGTGTGAAGCTTGCTGCATGCGTTAAGTAGGAAGTCGATTGAAACTGGTTTCTATAGAATTGATGGACAATTCGGTGTCCCTTTTCTATTTTGCTGATGGCTCAGACCAAATAAAAATCCAAGACCGAGCGTTGTCAGCAGTGACATGAGGCCGGTTTTGTAAACATGTGTGCACTTAGTAAGGTGTAGTTTAATCGAAATGGTTGTAAATGTGTGTGTGTGAGCGTGTATGCGCAGAGCGGAGGTGTAGTTTCTGTATGCTTCACAGTATTGTTCGCAGCGCTATGTCTTGCTTTTTCATTTGGTCTGAGGATAATGGGTTGACATTATAAATGGGAGTTAAATCGTTTTAATTTTTTATAAGTAGGAAGTAAAACTTCTTGAAGAAACTGGATGAATATATAATTTTTGGGATGGTAGATAAGAGCTTTTAAAATGGTGAAAAATTTTTCTTCTCGCAGGTACGCACGGTACGGTCACGCGGCCGCCGAAACGTCCGAAAACCAATTTATTTCCTATCAAAATCCCGTTGGTTTTTGGTTTTTGGTATTTACACATAGTCTATAATTTTGGGAATCAAATTCATTGTGTGCAACCAGTACCGCAAGGAACCGAACGAAATCGTCTATAAAATCCATTAATAGTGTACAAAACTGGACAAAGACCGCATTTTTGACACAGATTATTTTTCATTTTGGATTTTTCCAGCAAATTAGTAAATTGAGTATGAAGAACTAACGTAATGGATTATTGATAACCTAAGTGTTCGTGTTTTACACCGCATTAGCTCTAGACTCAGGCTATACCGGTTCCATCAACTTCCATGACAAAATAATCTGAATGATCACTGTCGACGAACTCCGATGGCCGCCTGTCATCGGTAAAAACATTTCGACTGGCCACGCTAAACACGATAGTAACGGGTCGATACCTCCGACTTTTTGCTACGAAACTCGCCAACGATGCACAAGTTTTATTAAAAACTTTTACGAACTTCAATTTATTCGACATGTGACACTATTATTGCAACAATTCCAATCATTACTATAGGATACAACAAAATGTAGGTCAGTAATTGTTATGTAAATAACCGAACGTTAAACTTGCTGCGTTAAAATATCACTGAATAACTTCAACGCATACAGAATTTGGGGTTTATAGGGTAATAGAGAAACTTTGAGCAGAAAAGATGGGGTCGCGTTGATCGGTGACCTCCGAACTCGAATGGTTCATTGAGTATAGCAGCTGGGCGGCATCGTCATCCATTCAGCCGCGCCGCTGTCGCCCGTCGCTCAGTGCCGATCCTAAGCACGGAACGCGTCACACGCGCCAGCAACGTAGGCTGCGTAACAGTGGGCCTTTGCCTTTTATTTTTTTACGCGCGGTTGGCGGGAAGTTTGACAGATTCATTTTTTTATTGAACGTATAAAAAGTGGCAGCCATACTGTATGAATTATTTCTTGTTGAAATGAGTGTTTGATTGTGAAGCTATAATTTTGCTAAACAAAACAAAGTGTTTCAAGATGATGACGTCTGTGTACCATGAGGTGAGTGCACGACATTTCCCACTTGGCATTTAGTTGTTTTTGTTGAGTAATTGTCTTTGTAAACTGGACTCCATAACCTTTTATTTTTTTCTTAGTATTTAGATAATTAAACATTATGAGTCCAAATTGCAAGGCATTATAGGAATTTGTGAAAGCGAGAACTTTCCTGTTTTTCTTTAGTGTTTTAAAACGTAATAAGTAAGTTCAAGTTCATGGCCGAACATAATTTAAATAGGCAAAAGTCGTTACTTACGACGAACTTCAAATATGAATATTTAATTATGTCTGAATAGACATAATTAAATATTCATATTTGAAGTTCGTCGTAATAAAGAACCGTTTAAGATTATTCAATCAATATTTTTGAACACATGTGGCATTATTCAAATGAGTTTTTGTGTGACAAATTATGTCGTCTCGTATGCGATGTCACAGAGTGGATGTGACAGAGTAAATATTGGTTTAGACACTGCACCCACGACGGCAGGGCAGACGACAAGTATAAATTATTTAGCATATGTACACATTATGTGTGCGTAAATAATTTATCGAATTCGTTAACATTCTGATAGCAGCATAAGCATAAAGTTTACATAAGATAAATACAACCTGTGACATGCGGAATTTATTGAATTTTCAGATAACTAATCAAATATAAGTACGTACATGATCGAAGCCAGATTTAAAAAAAAAAACTGTACGAAATTCTCACGACATTCTGACCCCCATTCTTATCTAAAAGGGCAACGTTACACTTGCATCTGATGACATTCGCAGAACACTAGACACGTCTCTGGCCTTTTTGTAACACGATTTTTACCAGAACGTTTATCACCACGTCATATCGTATTCAGAAGGTTGTGTTACACGGCCATAAAGAATCCTACACGTAAACAGTTCCTGGTACATACAAGCATATCTAATGACTTCCAAAAACATGGAGAATCAAATTGTGAAGCGGAAAGGTTCATAAACACAGTTTGTTTATCCAATTTAAACATGAAGCAGGCCTGCTGTGAGACACGTAATACACGTTACTGTTTTCGGTATACGATTTTTTTCCCTTGTTAATATAACATCACGCCTGTGTATTCCGCGAAAGGGAATGCAGAAGCATTTAGCACACTTACATTTCTTCAACAGACGAAATCTAGGACATACTTGCTGAAATCTAGGTTCGAGCTTAGCTTATTGGCATAACCTTAATCAATCAGCCTATAATGTTCCCATTGCTGGGACACAGGCCTCCTCTCTTCGAGAGGGAGTTTATGGCCATAAACTCCAAGCAGCTGCTGAATACCTACCTATTTCCTGACGAAAAAACCCAATGACGGTTTGTCAAACCAACTCACGACGTAAACAGTCGCGCATACGACCAACGAACAGTAAATGTTTCCATCTTCTAACATAATTACCATGTCTACACTTTATTGTGAATGTTTATACAGTTCATTATCTATGCTGATCTGTTTGCTTAGCAGCGGAAAGCAAGCAACGCAACGTGCTATAGCCTAGCGTGTTTACTTTATGCTGTTTGTTTACAATCGCCCGAAACTCACAGAGATTTCCATCTATGGTCTGGGAGTCCTTTTTGAGATTGTTAAGTTATCTCTGGCAGCTGCCAAGCCAATTAGTGTGTGGTTGCTTTTTTGTTTTCGTCCTTTTTTGTCATGTATTTCATAATTATGTCAGAATGCTTTTGTCACCTCATTTGGTTTGTTTTCTTTTGGGGCTAGGCATGGTTTTCAAGATCTTAAAAGGTATGAATCTCAGACAATGCTACTGAGACAAAGCAAGTGCGAATAGCAAACGTTAGAAATCAGTGAAGCTCTTGTCTTTAAAGATAGCTGTCAGTTTCTACTGTGAAATTTGTCGTTGTTTATATTTATTTATAAATAATCTCATAATTAAATTCAGAAAATATTTTTTTACTACAATTTTTTTTATCCCCACACTAACGATATTATTTGAATTTTTATGGTTTGTTTTTGTTATCTTATCAGTAGGCAATCTTTCGACCGTTTCTAATAAAATATTAGCTTTGCTTATCGGCTACGTTTTGCGTCATTGAAAATAACGGATAAGCTTTGAAAATATTACATTATTTGCCATTGCCATGAATGTGTGTTCCTACCCTATACAAATTCTTTTCCGTGTAAATGGAGGTTAAAAATTAAAAAAAAACTTATTTGGAGATATAATCGACGAACTTAAGCGACGAATAACTGTATTTAGATAACTTTCGCCAAATAACTACTTTCAAAAACAGTGATAGTTTGTGCGATACCCGTCATTACATAGTTCATGGGTACTTTGTCGCTTTCACTACTATCATCATTGTTTTGACCATTATTTTCGTATCAGAAGCCTCGACAACAAAAAGATGCTCCATCTTCAGTGATCTTATCGATATTATGTAAAATAGCATGCGAATAACGATTTGAACTGTGACCCCAGTCTAAATTATATTCGGATGGACCGCCATTCAACGTAGATATTAGGATTAGGTTAGGCACTTTTATTCGGAATGTTTATTGATATCGTTATATGACTACCTGATAACGTGTTTTAAATTGTTTCTCGCGATTTTTTATATTTTAGAAACCATTTAGGTTTTATGATGGAATTAGGTACCTAATTAGTTGTCAAAAGTGTGGTGTTTAGGTAAAATTAAGTATTGACGATTTCAAATAGTTTTTTTTTTTTTTCAAATCGCTTTGAAAACGCAATGTTTTACGATGGACAGCACTCTAAACGTTTTCTACCTTTTAAGAAACACCTATTTGAACCTCAAATGGGAGTAGGTAATTACTTTGTTTTATATAAAAAGTCCATTACCGGGTTTTTGTTCTCAAATAGTCGGCAGTTATTTACATACATTTACATACAAATAATGTTAATACGGTTTAATGTGCGTGCAGTACAAAATATTTCTTAATTTGGATTCAGGAACTATGGAATAAAATGTGCATATCATTACGTTGTGCGATCGCAACTCATAACATTCTTCATGAATTATTTTATTTGCTTTACTTACTAGGTTTTTGTTACGTTACGCACATTAAACATATAATAAAAATATTTTATTGCTGTTATATTTTTTTCAAGATTGTATCAATTAGATTTCAACGTTTCTTAGTAAGGCGGTTAAAATAAAGGCAAATTCTACATTCATTATATATACACAGCGGTATTAGCGAATCGCTAAGTAAGTATGATAGCGTACTTAACGAATAAAGCTACTATAGGTAATACTTATTATTATATTTTCAGCCAGCGTCATTGAGCTTCTAAACTCTATAGAGTTAGTCTATGTCACCACAGATTAAGGTGGATCCCCAGTTGTTACCCGCGAAATTCAAATTTTCGTTGCGTTTTTTGCAATTTGTAGGTCAGTGTCAGGTTGTATCTTGATAAAAATATGATTCGCGACTATAAAAGATACGTGTTTATAGAGTTATAATCATTAGAATCATTAATAAATCCCTCTAAGATAGATTTGTTCCATATAAAATACAAATCTCTTATAGAAAGAAAATACATTTATTCAGCACAGACTAAAAGGCACACAATACACATCAGATAACAAAATAAAATAAAAATAAAAACAAATAAAGAGTGTAAAAGTACGATTAAAAAAAAAAGTTCTTAGACACAGAATTTCGCGGGCTAATCCACCTTAACTTTTTGCTGTCAAATATCACGTTAGCTGTGCCGTTGGTTGTTTTTTTAATAATCCAACAAATCACCAAACATACATGAACACAATAAGTAGAAATATTAACATCAAGTTCTTCTCTATTGTTCTTTACAAAAAAATCCATACTAAGTAGGTATATTATTTTCGCAAAAGCTCTGGCTAGCTTCAACGTTTTATTGAAGCTTTCAAATCGCCATTTAACTTTTATTGTCTTAAACTTACGTCTTCTATGACTGTTTATTTACATTTTAATCCGTAAATCTTAACCGTCGTTTAGCATTCCCCGCGTGTCCATATTAACATATCGTTCAGGAGTCTATGGTGTTGGTGGCCGTTGAAATGACGTCACTACATCAGTGAGTCATTGTGACTAGCCATGTCTGCCTCCCATTCACAAACTCCTTACTTAAGATATTTTTTTATAGCAGATTTGGATCAAGCTCGATTATTAGTGATTAATTTTTCGTATTCTTTTTGGGTTGGAAGGTTTATTGATATTATCTTTATTTTCGGTTAAATTATAGTCACCCACCTTGGGGACCATTATGTTTTAAAAATCGAACACGTCAATTTTCAGTTTGGTATTAGACAAAAGCAAAATAGATTACAAATTGGCGTGATGTTCTTTTTTTAAATTTAAAATTGGCTAATCTATGCAGCTTAGTTATACTTCATGGTAATTATTGTGTACTGTATGCGTGTTCAGACTTTTTCATTAGCTATTAACGTAGGTATCTGTATGATACCTATTACAAAATCCATTTTTTGTACAGCTACACAATTACACGTAATTACTTTCAGCGTTATTAATTTTTCAAGTCAAGGTTGATATTGAATACCTAGGGTAGGGCTTCAGAAATTACGACGAGAAATACGATCGATTACAGTTATTATCTATTAGCTGCGGCCCGAGGTTTCACCCGCGTAAGTCTCAATCCCGTGGGAATATCGGGATAAAATTATCCTATTCCTATGTGTTAATCCAGGTTATAAACTATCTGTTTGGCAAATTACATCCAAAACCATTCAGCCGTTTTTGCGTGATTGAGTAACAAAAACATCCAAACACACAAACTTTCACATTTATAATATTAGTAGGATTTCTGTTAGAAGATGTGGTAGCTGCGGTGGTAGTGGTGTTGGGATGGCGTCGGCTGGTCCCCCATAGCATAGAATTATGCTGAGTGGAGGCCTTCTTGTCACAGTCACGACGTGCAGCTGTCGACTATTCCTGTGCATTTGTCTATTTTTTTAAATTTATTACCTGACCGTTTTTTTGGCACGTGTTTCTGTGACACAAAAACCGATTTGCCTTTCTTTATTTTTGCATCATTTTTGTGTGACAATAGTGATCCTGATAGATTGTTTAAGAAAGTTTCATTAACATTAACACGTTCAACAGACACCAGTAAGAGGAAACCATTAGTTTCGATATGACGTTTTAACTACTCGAGAATGCCTTTCAACAACATTCAAATGTTTTATAATGTTTGGGTTAGAAACCTCAATTTTGGAAGCGCATCGCAGCCGGTTTTGTAACATTGATTATAACGTATAAAGCTGGGGTCAGTTGGATTCAGTTACAAATGAAAATTGTGCCCAACGGCCCAATGGCCATGGCAATGATTCAGCCAATGTATGTTCTATTTACAAATGGAAATTAAACTTTCCCCTTGTTGGTGTTAATTAAGTTGGATAGGGGCGTAGGTATGAGTCACTTTTATATTTGCCCCTCTGTAGGGCAAGGACCCTTGTTCGAGCAAAGGAGGAACGCGATCATCGCTGTCTGTTCACTACGTGTTAACCATTTCTGTCTTGTCCTGAGGCCCTAGACAAAGTGACATTCTATCAGCGATTACGATGATGGAAAAGGGAAAAGTGTATAAAACTGACATAAGCTATCGAAAAGCATATGTCAATCCTGTTGAAAGTCGTAGAAATACGAAACGCTTTGGAAGCGATTGTCACTTGTCTAGGCCCTCAGCCCAAATCTCGGTTTCCTGCTGACGTTTTTCCTTAAAGAGACTGTAACCTTATATAGTGGTATCTTACATTAACTAGAAAAGTATATAGATTTGTAAATGCAATGTGGGATCCCTTTTTTTTTTTTTGATCATGGGAAATCACTTCTCGGGCGGAGCGGAAGGGCGTGTCAGACTTTTACTGACTAAAATCCACCCGTGTTCCTTCAGTTGCCTGTTGCCAAGGTCCCGGTATCCCTTTCGGACTAACCCGCAACCAATGTGGAATCCCTGACACATTCCACTTCTTGAATCAACTACCCGCGGATTAAGAGTCCTCGAACCAATGACCCTCCACGTCATTTCATGTTACAATTAACGAGAATTTCTTTTTACACAAAGAACCAATAAAAACTTGATCTCTTGATCATAATAGTCTTTTCCTTGCCTAAAAGAATTCTTTAATTAAAAAGAAATAAAACATCTATCAAGGACATAAAAACTTAATTTGCACCACATTCTTATATGAGTTTATTATAATGGTGATCTACCTACGTCTCAGCACACCTATCGAAAAATAGACAGACATTAAAATAACTATAAAATATGACATAATAAATAAATTAAAGATGCCTAGAAAAGGCAGAAAAACGTTATGTTCCACATAAATTATATTTGAATAAAAATAACCGGAATAAACCGTCATCACGTAATTATGTCAAAAACGCTATGTATCATAGAGACGCAACTGAAAATGTTGCGTACGTACTCCTTTATTTTAGTTGCCATGCATTCATTAGTGATTCACCTCTCAGCCACGCTCGCAGTTTCGCACTTATTTCCTCTGGCCGTGACTCTGTACCGTAATAATGTCACAAAACAAAAGCAAAACTGTCTCCCCATTCATACATGTGAGACTCTCAACTACTCCCAAGTACCTATTCTTCAATTCATAACATTGTCTTGTTTTTTGCCCCTTTGTGTGTCCTTTCGTCACGCCATTCGAGTCTACGAGGTCGAGAGGCCCCTGAATCGCACCATATCTTCATAACACTTATATTATTCTTATTTCATACAATCAAAATGGAAATGTATGACTAGCAAGTTTTTGCAATTTCGGTATTGACTTCCGCATTATTTTTCTTGAAGCAATTATTTTGATGCCTTACGAAACAAGTGCTCCATGATTGCTGCGATTATCCTAGGAAAAAACTGAGGACAAAAAGTGTAGAGCGAAATAATTCGAGCAGATCACTCTGTGAGTCATTGAAGGCTAACTAATAATAGTATTGTTTGAGACTAAGTAATGGATCTGATTCGGATACACATCTCATCTCTATTGAACCGAAATCAGAAGCCTTTGCATTCAATTGAACCTTAACTAGGTACCTGATGCAATCCTCAATTGAATACATTGTTGCAAAGCTTCTCTACGTCCCTGACTTTTTAATTATAGATATTGTGTAACGTAAGTTTACCTTTCTGGGAATGAACCGTGTCTACGTGAAGATCGACCGTGGGAGTGCGTCCCTCGTGACGGTTGACTGATGTTACCGATTACAAACAAATTAATGAATTTTTCACCGTGAAGCAATCGGCTTTTAAAAAACCAAACTGCAAACAATGGAACATCATTTGCCTAATTGAGAGGAAGTTCGGATGGGAACCGAGCGAGAAAGTTTTAACTTTATGTGCAGAAGGGCTTACGAAAGTTCGTAAGTTTGATCGTCGACGTGACAAATTGAGATAAACTTCGTATCACTAGTAGCCTTATTTGTTTTTCTTTATGAATTATCTATGAGCATCTTCGCACCTACTTCGCCCACAAACTAATCTCGATCACCACATTTGATAGGCGAGAAATTTTATAGGCAACCGAAACTGATTGACCTCGCCTCCGCTGATAAAAAACAAAGTTTTGGGCTCATCTTTCTTCCGGACGACAGACGCCCACAAATCACAGTTGGGTGATACCATTATTGTTGCGCGGTTTTGATCTTAGAAATTCCAGATTATTAGCATAAATGGAGCCGGTCGAGGCGAGGCGATTGAGATAGCCAACGGCTGGTTCTGCTACGGTCCGTCGCCGCGTAACCATTCAAATGAGATCGGTTACACCTTAATTTATTCATGAACTATCTGATATCTGTAAATATCAATATAAATTAAACAATAGCTTATCACGGATGTTGAGAATTTATGTGGTAAACTGTTACGTTCGTCGGTAATTTGATACGGTGCGCATTATGGATTCCGTGACTTTGGCTTTGGACTTGACCTTGTGCGCTATTGACTTGTTACATCACACGCGTATGGTCATGGTGGAATGTCCACGTTGCATAGAATCTGGTCACACCCTCGTACTTCCAGTAAATGAGACAGTTTTGTCTCATGCACTACAATTAATAGATAACCTTGCAAATCCATTAGGTTGCATCATCATCAGTGATAGAACTAGATCAGGCGATATATTATTATCAACATTTGCAACAATAGCTAACCGCAGACTTTCCAATTGACCTTTATTGCAGTTAGATACAAAGGTGTGTGGAAATAGTCCAAGGTTAGCCACCGGTAACGGATTTGAGATCCGGTGGTCACGACTCACTCGAGGCTTACTTAAATCTTTGATAATTGCTGTCCTGCAACCCCACAAAAGGCTGCTGATAAAACTGATATTAAGTATTAATATCTGTTTAGTGTTAGCCGAGTTTAAACCGAGCCTTATTGATGTACTTTACGGCAGCATAAAGAAGCGTTAAAACATTTGTTCCTTTGAACTCAGCGGTGTGACCAAATATTTCGTCTGAAATATCTCAACCTCTTGTTATATTCAGGCGATTAGCGGTAGATTTAAAGGTGCAATCGAAGGAAATCTGTCAACAAACAAAAAGAGGAGAAATGGTTAGCAGGTTGTCTTGAAAATTACATTTCAACACAAAATTAGTTCAGCTCATGACATTTCTTACAATTTCTTAACAATTCACCCGGTTGAAATTTTCCGACTATTTCGTTTTCTGAGCGATTGAGCGGTCGACGGTCACGAACGCTGCGTCTGTATGATCGGCCGTTCACCGTAACTAATTACAATTTTATGGAATTGCATAGTGTGAGTCAATCTCTCGTCTCTTCTCGTTGCAAATATTTTACGTACTTTGTCAACTCTCCCATAACATTGGAAATGACGTTTCGTCACGGTATTTACACGATGCTCAATTTGAACTTGCGTCAAAGTTGTGCAATTTGAACTAGCGTCAAAGATATCTCCATGTACAGACTCCAATTTGTTTCATCGTAGAGTATTCATAATTTCTCTCCTTTTAAGCGTAGATGCGCCGTCTCTTTACGGATACGCCTGTGATGAGATATCAACATACAAGTGTATAATATGCAAATATCTGAAAGCTGTTCGTGTGACCCACAAACGAGTCGGGTCCGCAGCTTGGCGGGCTGAAAGCGCACGCGCCGACCCAATCGTACACGATAGTGAATACGAGATAGGCACCGTACACAATGTTTTATTAATCAACCCCATTGTGTGGACTCTGCTTTGTGAAGCCTTTCGCAGCAGACCTTTGCAGCAAGCCTTTCGCACACTTGACTATTCATGAAAAAAGATTCTCAATTCTCAATTCTTTATTGCATTCCATAATGTTGTTAAAACAGTTGGTAGGCTTAAAATTAATGGTACAATTATGGACCCTGTCGGGCACAGCATAGTAGGAGAGAGGAGGAAGAGCGCTTTGCTTGTTTATAATATTAAGTGGTAATTGTAATTTAATTTCTACTTTTCCTTTTATGTCTAATTTCTAGTATTTTTACGTAATAATAATTATTTAAAGTCAATATTTTAATTATATTAAGTCAGTATTAGTAAGTCAGTCAGTATTAAGTCAGTATTAGTCAGTCGAGTACTCGTATTATTCTTGTGACGTTTCGCAGAAGCTTTAGTTAGATAACTATATATGACTCGTTCGCTCCATTGGTGCATTAATGTAATTATTGTTCGCGGCTATAGTTCCTGCACTTTTTGCCTTCCCATTTCTTTCTTTACAGGAAGTTCTAATAACAGTTGAATAGATAGATAACTGTACTCGAGTTGGTAACTGTATCCGTCTAAACACTGGTGTTGTTTAAAAGGACATTGTGAATGTCAAGGAAAATGAATTCTATTGTCAAAGTAAATATTTTAATCTTAACCGGATACCAGACAATAATGGAAATAACTGAGTATTATCAGTGTCTGAACCAAACTCATGAGACCAAGAATGCAATAGTGCTGAATGGTAATAAGATTTTAGGACTTTTCTTGGCATTGTATTGGCTTTGAAGACTTGTCAACTGCCTCTAACCTTCATTTTTCGTAACATCATGGCTCATATCTACACTAATATTATAAAGAGGAAAGATTTGTATTTTTGTGTGTATGTTTGTAATGAATAAACTCAAAAACTGCTGCGCCGATTTCAAAAATTCTTTCACCATTAGAAAGCTACATTCACCCTGAGTAACATAGGCTATAATTTATAAAGATTACACGCGGGCGAAGCTGCTGGCGGCAGCTAGTCTAAGATAAAGTTAGATTTTTCAATTAACAAAAAATCAATATCTTAGTCAATATCAAAATTATTAACGTCATTTAAAAAAAATTCTCTCAACACTTTCACCATTGCAATAACATATATTTACGCTGTAAAGCGTACAACAAAGAAAAAAAACTCAAAACCAGAATAAGGCTGTGTAATATCTAGCGCGGTGCATCTAGGACCACCGGGTAGGAACATTTGCATATCGGCTCTCGCTTCATCGCAAACCTGTTGCACACTGCGTACTAGTATCTATGTTAATTAACCGTTACTACGTCCTTTTTTCCTAGTCTAGCTTTTTGTTGAGCGGCTCTAATGTCTTGACTGGATTCATTTGTAACGTGATTGTGTGTTTTAGTTTCCGTATTATTTTCTTGTAAGGGATACCGGGACCTTGGCAATAAGCTGAAAGAATACGGGTGGGTTTTAGTCAGTTTGACACGCCCTCCCGCTTCGCCCAGAGAGTCGAGAAGCCATTTAAGGATTTCCCAGCCTCAAAAAAAAAACATGTTTCTGGAGTTACTTTTAACTCATTTATTTTCTTATCAGCCCTCAACCTTCTGGTCTTCTGAACATTATGGATCCTTTAACAAGGTCTTTACGATATAATTTCTAAAGTTACCTTACCTTTACAAGGAATTTGAATGGTAGCTACAGTAACTATAGCTCCTGCAAAAACTCATTATTATTTCAAAGCATGATATGATTTCAATGGTTATTTCTCGTCTACAACATAATTTTCTTCCGACCTGATTTGCTTGAGAACGTGTACAGTTGGTACATAAATCACTATCCATGTTTCTCTTTCCTATTATCTCGAAGATACACCGTAAGCTTAACCACATGTAACTATAACATTATTACCTATCTTCATGTTCAAGATAATATCTCTCGTCATTATTCTAGTCTCATTCTGCTGCATCGGTCAATGTATCGTCGAAGAACGGCTATTGAGTTTTTGATTTCTAGATTCTGATTCTGATTAACATTGGATTAACTGGTTAATAAAACACTACTACTGTAATAATTGGTGATTGCTCACACACATTCCGTTTTAATGACGTCTTTGCGAATTCCATTCTGACTATATCCTTAACTTGATTGTGTTGGCTGATATCAGTTATAGTTTCCTCTTCCGTTAGATGTGGGCATTCAAAAATATGTTTATAGTTATTTTATTGATTGCATTCATTTGAAACTGCTCTTTCTTTTAATTATCTTGATATGTGTTTACATCACCGATTTCTGACAAATAAGTTGACAACTTAATATCATGTAGGCTCAATTTATCAACATTCAGCGCGACTAATATCCGTAATTTACTTTGTGTAAGACAATAAACATCAGCAACAATAATCTAGACGTTTGCGATACGTTAGCATTTCAAAACTCTTGCAGGGTTGTCTTGAGCGACGTTACTTGTCCTTTTATCCCATTAAACGAGTATAAAGCTGTAGGATTTCATAATGGTATTACATTTATAAATAGGTTTATATCTGTTTTAAATATTGTGTTGAGAGGAATACTGGTTGTCTGGCAGCCCTGTAGGAACGAATGTCGGGTAACATGTGTAACGTGGTGTGTTATTCACGCCTGTCCGATAGGCAGGCTGTTGATGGCCGTACTAAGATTGCATCGCCTACGCCTCCTAGATTAAGAAACTATCTGCTGACAAGTCTATTTGTTTGACTGGCGCTGCGTTGTTCTTATGATTAACTAGAAATGAACTGGGCTATTCTTGGAACACTGACATAGCAGTTAGTTCCTTTGTATCTGGATTGCATAGTGCATTGTTCATTATTTTAGCACTGTCTTTGACTACATCATTTGCTTTTATGTTTAGTTCATTGCATCTAAGATTGAAGTACATTGTTTGTCTACTCTCTGGTCACATTCTTCACAATGAAAATTAGAAATGTAGTATTGAGCTGGCGATTTTGCTCTCAATTTCATATTTGATATTACAAAATGTTCTATCAATAGCTAGAAAGTAGGTACATTTATTGCGTGGGATTAACATTGAAACACAATTTGGTCACGACTTAAAAGTTACAATGTATATGATCATGTCTTAGGTTTCGTTTTCTACGTTGGAATTCTAAGTTAGTCCATTAACAAAAATGTTTATTACATTGGTTCGTATATTCGTATGTCACTCTTACTTTCTCTCGCGTAGGCTGTGTGCTGTGTCATTAAAATTCTGTCTGCCGTTTCGTGATTATAATGCAGTAAAGCTTGATTGGTGGTGGTTGAACCCGGGCTTACTGCAAGTAGTGTTGACAATTCAATCCTTCTTGTATGGTATTGCAAATTAAATGCGTCTGTTCGCTCGGAATTTATTGGTAGCAGCACGAATTTGAAATAACCGATTAACATTTTCGAATGATTTTTTGTATGTGCTTAACGAGTTTGGATCTTAATTGAAATTTTGAGCATCCACGCGATGCTCTACTTTTTGTTGATTTGTTGGGTTTCCGAATGCTATAAATTTTTAATTTGGAAGATTTGATATTGTGCGATAGCTCTTAAGTTTTACTGTTATGAATCATTCATTTCAAGCTTCGTCTTGCTTCGTTAAATCGAAGTCTTTTCAACGTTTCTAATTAATTAGCTTTATTGTTTGTAATCAATTATTGTTTAGATCAGGAATATTAATTTAAATCAATTAACGATCCATTGTTGATGATTGTTGTATTTCATGATTCACAAGAGATGACATCCCACGCATTTTTAGTACAAAGTACCTAGGTATAATGTTGATCATTGTTTTAAATGTAAAATATGGTTGTAACAAAACGTCGAGAGTCGCGTTCGAAGTACGGTTCGATAAAATTTACAAACGGCGAATGCTCGATGTTCTATTACAAACTCTAGTCTATACTCACCTTTAAAACAAACTGTATGTATTTCATCAGTCTTTAGCAACTATTATTGCCTTATTGTTTTAAACGAAATGCAATTAACTTCGTAATCTATTAAATTGAACACACTACGGCTAAAGTTACAAGCGAGTAACAAAATTAAAGACAATAATTTGCAATATTTTTGTCAAGAAATCTGTAAAAGGGATTGAGCCTTGAATGTAAGGTTTCATGGAAATGTCTTTTTACAAAAATGACATTGTTGCTGCATCACACAACAATTGGGTTGCTGGGTGGCAGCGATTTTTAAACAAGATATTGAGGGATTTTGAAAAAGCCATGTAATTTAATGAAAAGGGAAAATATCATCAACCCACTTGGACTGGTGTATTAAGAAATAACATCCTACTCTTTGGTGTTTATTCTTTCGTTTCCGACCTTAAAAGGAAAACCTGAACCTTTTATAAGATTATCGTCCGTTTAACATAGTAGTTTCTGTATTATGAGATTATCCCATATTTTTGTACGCTATGCTGCACGTGTATGGCAACAGAATCAGTATAAACTGGCATCTTGTTCTATTGAAACTCCGTAGTACACTAGGCTATATAGCTCAAGGTCGACGTGTTACCACAGACGTACAGTCGACTGTACTCTTATCATCACTTAGTGAATGTTGATGCTGTAAGAACGGTTCAAAGACTAATTTTTAGCGTTTATAACTTAAATTCATCTCCACTTTAACTTCCCATATCTCGTGGGAGTCTGCCACACGATGCCTTGACTGAAGATGCGATAACTATCAGCCGACCGCCTACAATTTCTAAACAATAAGTCATCGATGATGTTCCGTTGTGCAAAACGTTGCGCTTGCGTTACCATCATTAGCTTCGAATCGAGCTATTGTTGAATCAGTTTATGTTTGTCTAATAGGAGCTTATTATTTACTATTAATCTTAAATGTTAGTTTGTTCAATGCTTATTGATTATAACGATTGATCTCGCTTCTATAGAAATGTTCAAATCATAATTAGGTACTTATATTAGTATCTCTCAGTGTCGAAAGGTCAAATTCTTCCCCAACTTTTGTTTCTTCGTCCTCTTGGTTATTATGAATATGCGGACCCCAATTTATATATAGTTAAACTTCAGGTTTAATTTAATTTTCATTATACCCGTAAATGTAGTCTTCCATGAACAATGGAAGAGGTGTCTTGAAAACTGCAATATTTTATCTGTTTTTAGAATCAGTTTTACAATATGGTTCGATCTTCTAGTGCTAATATTATACTTATTATCTGTCTGAGGTGCTTATTGTACAAAATTATTATCACCTAAACGCTAGTTGATCGCGGAGCTGCGGTAATCACAAGCCATTTTCAGTACTATGCAGTTTGTAAAATCAATTTTAACGGACCGTTATTTTATTATAGTGATTGGCAATGTATTGCAATATTTGGGATGCTTTTACCAAACATTATATATTTTATTGGAATAAATTAAATGGATTAATACTTGAGTTGTTTTCTTCTAGATTCGTTTCTCAAATCCGAATTCAGATTACAGATGGGAAGCACTTATTTCTATACCTAACAATATCCATTACTAAGATGTTTGACCCAACCCTTTCTCATTATGATACGCCAGATATAGTATCGACAATAAATTAATTATTCACTTATAGCTGATTGGATCACGTCATTGCCATTGAAAAGGTCAAAGTAAAAAGCCTGTTCGAAACAATAATAATACTGAATGAGAATTCCTTGATGCCATTAAACCTTATCTTATAGCAAAGAAAATAAAAGATACTGTATGCTATCAAATAGATGGCTATCTTGGCCTTACAGCCTGGGGTCCGGAAGGCGTCCTACGTCACTACCCTCCTATCTCATGTGTAGGAAATCTTAAAGGTTATCGATTTTACGGCAAGCTTTACCCGTATGCGTTTTAACTAGCCTTAAATTATGGCTATCTTTGCATCAAGGACTGTATGTGTCTTTGTTGTCTAAATGCTTATTTTAATCGCTGATGCTTTTGAGATTTCGTGGATCAACCACGTAGTGGAGTTTCATGTAGTGGAGATTGTTTTTTTTGTGTTACTTATGTTTGTTGTTTAATACTTTCGATATCACAGTTATACTGTAGTGTAACATTCATGGTAATTTCTTTGATACGTCTGCATGAACGTAAATAAATAGTATGAAAGCACAAGTATCAGCGTCCATATTAATTATTATTATATGAACACACAGAAAAGTGTTACATGTAAACAAACGTCTTGGCTTAGAAGCAACATGAGTAGAACTTACTGACGTTTTTCCCCAGACTAAGAATCACATCTGTGGGTCATCTAATTGTCCAGATGCTAAAAACAGAGAGTCATTAAAAGCTTGTGCAGACGCAAAATTAAAAGTCAATATAAAGACCGAAATTATAATACTTATAATTGTATTATCTAACATTACGTGTACCAGAATCATTACACATTACATCGTAATTATGATTCTAATTATCCCAAGCCTCACTAGTAAAAGTCTTCGCCAAATCGCCAAATTGTAGAGGGTTGGAGGTCAAACAGAGCTCCAATGTGCAATTACTAATAGAAACTAGTGTGATAATTATATCTTGTTATGTTATTAAATAGTAACCTTCACCTACTGGTCATATGACAGTAATTAGTGTTAGTGACATTGGTAATCAGCTCTTTTTTGAGTAGTGTGTGTTTATGTTCAATTAGCTAAGCATTTGTATAATTAGCATTACATGATGCTTAAGTTTTTCTAATGTGCTAATGTTCAATTGCCATTCATTTGTCTTTCTTTCAAGTCTTTTATAAGTTTATTGCAGTTTATTGTGATTTGAGAGATGGCAGAATCGTCTTGGTGAATGCACGTGAAATTCAAATCGAACTGACTAATAGTTGGTGTGCTTAGGCCATATGGCATGTTAATGGCATCTGTATCACCCTCTTACTTCATTCAGTCATTTTTGTTTTGTTCATTCACTAGTACGTTTCGCACATTGCCATCATTTGCCTCATAAGCACCTCATTTCAAAATGCTCATTTTTAGGCCGCTTATTTTAATGGCATTATATTTGGGATCTTACCAATTTGCGGTAGTCATAAAATAATGTACGTACATCGTGAGTTACTTTAATCGGATTACCTCGTGCTCCCGTCACAAGCTGCACCACATTCGTGCCAAGGTTCCAAGTGTTTCTCTAATGTGGACTATGACTATGCGACGCAATGTTTCATAGTGTTGTCTGCATGTTTTAGGTTTCGTGGATTAAGTAAATCTCCGTGAGTCTTTCTAAATACATCGCTAATTACACCTCCATATACCTACATAAATTGTTCAGCAAACAGACTTCATTTGGCAAAAAACAGTCGGTTGTTGACCTGTATCGTGTCCATCACATCTAACTTCATGATAGTTATCATTGCAACAGAAATCATCTTTCGAACACGCCTTTCATGTCGTTCCATTTCCAATCGTGACTTTTCCGATATCGATATTCGACATAAATCTTAATCGATAATCTTTTCGATACATTGGCGTCTCGCTGGCTCGTTTCGGCGACTCGCTTTCTCCAGCCTACAAAAAAAGTTGATACGCAAGTGTGGGACCTGTTCTGCCCATCTATTGATTGTTATTGAGCTGCTTGTAAAATTATACACACCTCTACACGGCTCACATTACGCACCGATCGCTTCAGGCATTGTTGTATCGATTTGTGTTTGATTTTATCGATGAATCAAATCTCGACTATTTTCTCAATAGACATCCCAGACTAATCTAATAGATTTTTTGCCGATTCTTCAATACCCGAATACGATAACCTGCCATTAAGTTAAACAACAAACATATTGTTTCTCAGTAAGTGAATTATGTATGCAATTCTTTATGAGAAATAAAGTTTGTTCTAACCTTAACAACAGTTTATTTTGCAAACCTGTAATTTAGATACCGATATTATTCGTTATGCGATCGAAAAACTGTATCTTAAAACGACAGACTTCCATCAAAGTCTGCGGGTAATTATGATGGCTATCAAACCTCTGTCGAATATTAATTGGTACTTTTGCTCTCGATACTCGATATTAATATCGATTTTCAATGCAGCAAAAGTGTTTTTTATCCATTCCGTTCACGATGCGAGAACACCTGTTGAATCAACTTTTACTGTCAGAGAAATAAAGTTTCAAATTGTATAAGTGTATTTCGCAATATAAACAGCTTCGCAGTTGAGTTGTGTGATTGTGTGTATAGTTTTTTGTGCAAATCGCAGGTAGGTATGAAAGTTTTACAACCGGATGTTGTTTCACTGTCAATCCGTCTATCAAAGGGTAAGGTTCATCACTATAATCGTCTTGAAATAATTCGCCTATTGATTGAACATCATAAATTCATAACATCAATCAAGTAATTGAGAGAAAGGAGTTACAAAGGTCTGAAGATAAAAGGTTTTGTAGTCGTAAAAGTGAAATTTCTTTTGTTGGGAATATTGAAATTAAAAGACATTTGGTACACAGTGTTGAGATTGACGGTGAAGATATGCGATCCGAAAGTACGGAGGAAGAAAGCGAAGTAGACTGACATGTAGTACCTAAAGATCGCATCAGTTACGGCGATGGTGAAAAGCAACTGAAGATTGCCAGTTTGATGGGTGAAGAGATACCGAAAGAAAGAGTCGCAAGAGTAGAAATACTTGTATTAATAGATGTCATAATCAATTCCTGTATTTCACATCTAGATAACGATAATTTTATTAGCGTAGTAGACAAAGTATATCGCTGAAGAGACTGCAGTAAACAGTTTAAGTAAAGTAATTTTTTTTCAATTTATGGTGGATACGTCATCAATAATATTTCAGTTTATTGCAAACATATGGCTAATTATGTAAATTCGATGTCATTGCTGATGAATAACATCTATAAGCAGGTTAAAAGTTTGTTTGTTTGTCACAATTTTTTATTGCCGCCGCACCCTGCATTGCCTTATTTTACATCACCACCGCATTCTTTATATGGATGAATGTGCAATAAAATGGCAAACGCTTTGTGCTTACTTTGCAAGGACACGCGTTGAATTCAGTTTAAGTATCAAATTATATTCCTTTTTGAGTTATCTCTTTGCTACTGTCGGAGTGTCGGCTGCTTTGTGCATTTTTGCATTCTATCTTTTGTCAGTTGCAAGCTGCAATGACTAGCTTGAATGCTATTTTATCTTAATGATGTTAACAATTTACTTTTGTAAGTATTTCAAAGATATGTATTCTGATCTTTAAAACTAGTCGGTTAAAAATATTTTAGTAACTAGCATCTCCAATTGTAAAACTCATTTGATCCTCTTGTTATAAACCCAAAAAATAGTAACGTTCATTTATAATCTTCTCTATTCATTCAATTATAATCGGATATAATAATTCAACTTCATCCGTACTTTTTTATTTAACAATAATAACTTTATCATAAATTCTAAAACATCCCCTCTAGCTGTCGCTGCATTTTGAAACACTTCAGTAAATTGCATAGACATTCCCCGAGGGTACATAAATAGCAGATGTATTGCGTCCAAACATCTGCTTGGCACGTGTGTGTGCCTTTGTATGGAACCCGTCACAAAGACTTTTAGAATTAAAGTAAAAAATAGCGGTATTCATGAATCTGTGTCTATTTAAAGTTTGATTTGTATAAACTTAATGATCGCTAAAAAGCGGTTCCAAACGCAGCTGATCCAACTGGCAGCTGACCCTAACACACTTGATAAATTTACACTGTGGTGATGACGCCTTAATGGTAGCTATTAAATTAATAAAACTAGGTCCAGTCTAACAAGAAATCAATAAAACTTAATATAATATGCCCATTCGTGCAACTGATTGTCATTGAGTTCTTTATTAACATGTTATTCTACTCGTAATAAAAGGAGCCTCTATCGTGTTACAGCCTTCGTATTACCATTGAAACTTAATCTGATACTTCGAAATCAACGCCTGTAACGGTAGTTTTATTGTCGTAAATAATGATAAGTTTGATTGGGATATCGAATTTCTATATTCATTAATATGATCAGATATAAAACGTTTTATATTTCTACTTTGTAAAGGATTTATAACAATGATGACTTGAATTTTGGAATAAATCATTTTTTATCCCCTTGCTATAAATATACCAGCAAATTATAATATACCATTACGATGAAACTACAAATAAGGTCTGAGGGGAATGAACCTAGCAAATTGTAAATGCATTACACATTGCTATTCACTATTATTCTCTAAATAATACTAAGAAGTGCATTTATTTTACATCCCATTGGCACTATTCCAATATTTGCGACGGCTGTACTTCTTACTTGTCTTTATGCTCCTCGGCGGTCCGTATGTCGTTGTAATGTGTCCTGTAAAGATCAGTATCGCCTAATATATGATCATGTTCGTAATGCCACAGTCAAACGCCGACGATCCGATCTTGTCCTTTACGATACGGTTTATACCGCCGTCAAATTTTTATAGGTGTATTAAAGGAGCGAAGAAATTGTATTGTGCTCAAATTTCCCAGTAACCGAAACTCTGTTTGAATTTATTGTGAAATAAAATCTGTCGGTATTGCTTGTCATTCAGATCGTATTACCAATGCAGAATATGACATGGATTTTCAAATTCAATATCGGAACTGAATTCTTGAAACCGTTTACATAGTCCTAGAGCTGATTGCACATTCCCAGATTATTTAAATCGCGTGCACTGCTCCAATTCTGCTTTAGTATGACGTTGGTATTTAGCGTTTAAAGGAGCTATTAAAATATTATTACCATTAAAGCGTGAGACGCTATTTAGAGTCGAAACTGGACCTTTTACGCTTTGGAAGAAGCCCTCTGGCTCTCCAACAATTACCTAACTAACTAAAACGGAGGAATTCCAAAGTTTGTTGTTACTGGGCCTGGCAGACAGCCTGGGATTTAGCTGGGGGCTATTTCAACCTGTCGCTTACGCTTATTATGATGTTAGAAAGGAAAGGAATGACCAGTTTGAGGTGTACACGTGTTTCTAACTCGCGTGCCTGAACGTGGGAGAACGCCTGAGGTTTCGCAAATGTTTCGCGAATACTTCTGTTACTCGCCTCAAAATCGTCCATGTCATTATCATTTCGGTTTGGACCAATAATTTGAATGACTTGCTTTGAGTGTTTAAGAAAATTTTTAGGTGTGTGAATGTTGCTAATGGTGGGAATATTTTTTTTGTGTCTCAAGTTCTTTCAATCATCATCGTGTAACCCAAGAACACCATTGACTTCTCTTTTCTGCCTTTGTCCAAGTCTAGTTGTAGCAAGACAATATAAAACGACTTCAGGGTCCGTATTATTAAGTATTAATGCCAGCATGATTCCATTACGAAATAGAGATGGTGCTATAGGTCATGCTCCGTCTCTCTGTGACACTGGAAAAATGATAGCATTAACTCGTCATAATGCGGCCCCAGTTCTTAGTTCGTAATCAATGCGAGTTTTTCCGCACACATCATCGACGCACCGTGGTACCGGTCCTCCCATATTTGTTATAGCAAATGCTATACGTTATTGTTTAGTGTCATGCAAATTTTGATTTTTGCAACCCGGCTGATTAGGCGTAGGCGTGATTTAATGGCTCAGGTATTCTTTTCAAACAGAGAATGATGTAAGAATGAATGTTTATGCTAATTTAACGAACGCATACCTACATTATCATTTCATACGCCTGTTATAGAAATTCATTGAGACGCGAGACGATAGAATAGATAAAGGAGTTTAATATTCAGTAGCCAATTTATGGCGTGAAATTACTGGTATAATAATAATCTTATATCCATATTTCAAATTGAGACCATTCATAAGTCATGGTGCTATTTTTTATATTATTTATGATCTTAGGACGTCTCTAATATTGCAGTCAGTTATTAAAAATGTCTCTAACTTTATAATCTCTTCTTTGAAGCTTTGATTTTTTTCTGAATTCAGTGACGATTCTATTATGATTGGCATTCCATTCCTAATTATGTCCATGTCGTGTATATTTATTATCCTAGAATAAATTATTCCCGTTTGAGCACCTATGCATTGAGCACAAAAGGTATTCGAATTTGAGCACCAATCAATATTTTAAATTGGTGCTCAAAGGGGAACAAAAAATAAAATTCGACTTTATTCCCTTTGAGCACCTACGGTGCAATTCGTAAGATTGGTTGAATTGTGATTCATAATATAGATCTGGTGAGTGATTAAAGAATCTCACGGTCTTCGTCACCATTTCGCCTATCTTCAACGTTATTTGTTTGCCATAATCACCTGTTTTACCGTTATTAGTAGGTATTAAGAATAGCGGCAACACAATTAATTATAACATCGATTTGTTAACGTCTTCCTGGTTATTAAACAAAGTTAGATGCACCTACATTATTGCTATATAGTCAGAGATTAATTAGCTTTGCATAAAGTAGTAGACGCGTTGAAAGTATCATGGATATTGTGTAAAATGTTGAATACTCCATGTTGTCAACTTGTGAAAAAAGTTTTTTTCCACTTTACGGTTTGAAAATTTGAATTGGTGGCCTCTGAATGTTTTTAAAAACGTTGATATATAATATTTTATATTTTCTATACTTAAATAATTAGATAAGCAATAAATAAAAATATAGTTTATTAATTTAAATTTAAAACATAATTTTGTCTCATCTTCGTCATTTGATCATCAGATTAGATCAAGATAATTTAAAATGGTGAACATAATTTATTCGGAATCTTTAATCAATAATACCTATCGATATTAAATATAAATATTATATCCAGTGGTGACAAATCCGTAGCTACCGCTTGACGCACAGGGCGGTGAGCATACTAGACTCGTTCCGAAGGCTGCGCCTGCGCGTACACTGGCACTTATTTTCAGTATATTTTTTTCCAGTACCTATTGGATAAGGATATTCTGTAGGTTAAAAAAATTGAATTCTCAAAGGTTGTGTGTAGTTTCTTAAGTTGCTCCACATCGCTCCATATGGTTCCATATGGCTCCGGGTTGCTCCATATTGCTCCATATTGCTAAATATTGCTCTATGTCGCTTCATATACATTTGTATTGCTCCATATAGCTTCATATTGTTCCATATAGTAGAGGTGTCGCTAGAAACTATTGCTACACACAATCATTTTTCACATGGAGCATTCCAGAGCGACGTATGTAGCTCCATATCGCTCCACCCGATCCAGGCATAATTTCTGAAAAAATTGCCTGTGGAAGCGGAGCTGTAGCCTCGGACTGGCTGGACTTGGCGTCTCACATCCACTCTCTGGGTAGAGTCCATGATTTATGGAGTGTTACTGGTGTTTAAACGAAGCTATTTCAGATTGCTCCATACAGACCATACGGCTCCATATTGTTCGATATAACTCCTGATGGTGGTATCTCGGGACAACAACTTGTACAATCTTGGCATCGAGTGATAGGAAGCAATGTTGCTCCATATCGCTTGACTCGATCCAGCAATAATTGCTGAAAAAATAGCCCATGTAAGCGGAGCTTTAGCCTCGGACTGGCCGGACTTGGTGTTCCACATCGACTCTCTGGGTGGCGTGAGTGGCGTCCATGATTTATTAGAGAGGCACTCGCCGACTGTGGCATTACTTGTTACTGGCGTATAAACGAAGCTATTTATTACTCTATTAGCAATTACAGTTAGATTGTGTGATTATAATAATGTTATGGTTTAATGCTACGGATTGTTATGCAGGTATTTTTATTGGAGTAGTAAATCAAACATATTCTTAGTAAAATGGGTTTCGGTATGTAAAGATGGTCACCCATCCACGGACTTGCCGCGGTCGGTCCGTGCATGGGTAACCATCTTTACATACCGAGACCCCTCCGTGACTCGGAAAGCAGGTTAAGCCCTTGGTCCCAGCTGTCATTCTTGGATCTTTGATAGTCGTACCGGATCGTCAGAAACCCAAACTCTGACAACCAGACTCTGTAAGGGGTATAGTATTACCCAGTAACTGGACTGGAGGTCAGATAGGCCGTCGCTCCATGTAAAATACTCATCCTAATCACTGCATTATGTTTATTGAAAGAGCCTAAGAAAAGATATGCAAATCTCATCCTTATATGCAAAACCAACAAGATAAACCTCCCCAGATTACACCAATCAATTCTCCACCACAAAACCAACTAACGGCCCAGAATCCGACCATTTAACAGTTCTTATTTTTTGCCAACATTTTCTAGTAATTGGAAATGGTCTGTCAAGCTAACGACGGCGGAAATTATCTGTCCTATCCAATGCGGCACGGTAATGCGCATGCGCAATCTTCCGTCGGATACTAGATCAACTGGTTATGTTGTAACCCCCGGCTGTGGAGGAAACTTTATGTAATATATAATGTAGTAGCATACAAGCAAGAAGTTGCGGATCTTTGTAAGGAAATAGACACGGCTACACATCAAGCTATAAGTAAATTTCCAGTATAAGCTGACCTCGCATTGTACGGGAATCCTATACAATGCGAGGTCAGCTTATACTGGAAATGTATAGCTTGATGTGTAGCCGTGTGTACCTATAATTTTTTTATTTATGTCACATTTTCCATTTAAATGGGCCACATGATGTCAAATGATTGAAAAGCTCTTAATTCAAATCATTATGTAAATAGCAAAATAATTAATATTAACACATCTAAAGGAACTCGCTCACTATACGACACACCACTTTTCTCCAGTAAGTACTTGCTGAATCCCATCGTAACTGTGACAGTTCATAAGTGGACCACTTTCTGGGCTCAGACGGATCTCAACTGGAATGTTAGTCTAGAAATTACAATGTATTTATATAACTGTGTCAATCAAGCCATATACTGGTTGTAATAAAACTAATAGAACGCATTAGAAAGAGGTCACATAATCGTAAAATTAATGACAGTATTAACGATATCGATTCTTAAGCGAGTGGTCTGTAATCGAGTCAAGTATCGATAAAGACTATCCGGTCTTACAAACGGAAGACAAATCTCTTGTATGCTGTTCCGCGTAGCAACGAGACAAACAGTTAGGAGGTGGTTTAAGTGAGAAGCTGATGAGAATTATAAAAGTAAACTAGAACGCCGGTAGCACACCTCCGCCGCAAAATCATAGCGGCGAAACCACAGTCGTTCAATTATACTGACTCGCTTCATGTTCCGCAACGCAAATCCGATTCGAGGTGTCGCTGCTATGGTTTCGCAGCGGAGGTGTCGATAAATCTTCGCTTTCGCTTGCAAAGACACATTTCCTGTTCGTTTTTCATAGCTTTGTCATTCAGCTCGAGTACCATCTTTATATTCTTGAAAGAAAATTGGAATTTGAGATTGGGCTGCCAGAAATAATAATTAAAACAATACCATTGGAATTATCGTTTGGTGTTCATTCTAAATTTATAATCCTAACTAATATTATAAATGCGAAAGTGAGTTTGTTTGTTTCTTTGTTTCGCTAAAACGACTGAACGGATTTGGATGAAATTTGGCCCATGGGTAGACCATGACCTGGAAAAGGACATAAGTAGGATAGTTTTTATCCCGATATTCCCACGGGATCGAGATTTATGAGGGTGAAACCGCGGGGCGCAGCTACTTGATATTATACTTACTACATATTTACCTCTAAAAAGACCGGACCCCATTACACTAAATATTAAACAAGAATTTCTAACTCGAAACTCTTATAACTTGGACCCCACCCCAGAAATATGTTCTACCTATAAAATTCGCTATCTCCCTTGACACGTGACACACAAAGCCACAGACTGGCCGTCTGCCTGGCCTTGTCACAGTAAACCCAGACGCCTCTGGACATTTGAAACTGTCTTTTTTATTTATACCTGTTTTTTTTTAGTTCAAACAAAACAAGAAGCTTTTTAATTCTCTATCGTCAATCCATAATAATATTATAAATGACTAACTCTGTCTGTATGTTACCTTTTAACGCCTAAATCACTGAACGGATTTCGATAAAATTTGGCAAGGTGATAAGATGGCATCCCGGGGAAGGACATAGGCTACGTTTTATCGACATTCTACGCGCTCCAAGCCGCGGCCGGAAGCTAGTATTTTATAGTCTACTGAGACCGACAATATCTTGATACGTAGAGAAATATGAATCGCTCCATCCTTCTGCTTTCAACCCAATGCATTTGGGGTCGGTGCCACATGAATTTCTTGTTCTATCCATTCCATCTCTGTCAGTCTTCATCTCAGTATTCCCTCGCGTACTCCCTCAGTACTCCCCCTTCCCAGCTATAGTATACATGGAGGGTGGCCGGAACATCGACGCCCAAAAAAAATGATGGTCCCTCGTGTCTTGGGGTATCCGAATCACCCCCATGTATGTTCCGCGATTTTTCATAGTTTACGAGTTATGATTTTTTTTCAGAATTTTTGAGAATTTTCGACATGACCAACTTAAAAAACAGTTCGTCCAGATTTTTTTTTTTAACTGCATTTTCATGAGTCGTACCGAACCTTTTTTTTTTTTTTTGGTTGGGAAATCATCAAATGACTTCTCCCGCTCTGGGCGGAGCGGAAGGGCGTGTCAGACTCTTACTGACTAAAACCCACCCGTGTTCCTTCAGTTGCCTGTTGCCAGGGTCCCGGTATCCCTTTCGGACTATTCCGCAACCCTGGCAGGCATCGGTCCTAACGGACCCCGTCTGGTGAGCTGACATCTCTTTGAGGCGCGCGTGGAACACGACGCGCCTTCGACCCGGGGTACCACACCCTTGTTTGCACAATCAGCTTCGTAACTGTGATGAAAGTTATTAAAATGTTGTTCTAAAGTGAAAAATTTACGTTAGGTGTATTATGAGTATGATTTAAATCAACTTCAAATTAAAAATCGTTGTATAACATCTTTTCACAGAATTCGTTAATCGTTTCTTTGGTCTTCCCCTGCACTAATGGGGAACAAATGACACATTCATCATCTGCCTAGCCTTTTCCCAACTATGTTGGGGTCGGCTTCCAGTCTAACCGGATGCAGCTGAATACCAGTATTTTACATGGAGCGACTGCCTATCGGACCTCCACAACCCAGTAACTGGGTAATACGATACTCCTTGGTAAGACTGGTTGTCAGACTTTCGAGCTTCTGACGACCCGTAACGACTGTCAAAGACTTCAAATAACACATTACGCGTCGGTATTATCTGCTCTTCCAGCTATTCTCACAGTATGCACTGCCATGCCCGCCATGTAACATACAATCCATGCATCGTTTATTTGATCTGCCTCTACTCTTGTCACTGAATTAGCCCGTGTCATCTTTCTCTGCAAGCAGCGTCATTCTGATGTGGTTAGATATACTGGTTTTTGTACTCATACGATCAAACCCTTCAACGGCTGTCGTGTCACGATTAAACCATCAAAGCGGTATCTAGGTATCAACTGCCATGTTACCGTGTGTTTGTTTGTCGCAAAATTTATGACCAAAAGCCCATCATGTACGTATAATATTGTCATTATCTTACTTTATGCGACTATAATGTGATGTTTAGACGGTTTCCTCGAAGTCGCCTTGTCTCTTAACCCACAAACATGTCTTCCTGTACAAATAGGCGTTTGTTTGTGTTGCACATACTTGTCTCTGAGTGTTTGGCCGACTGGCACTGTTGTCTGTTAACTGCATTTCGTTCTTCAAGCCATTTGTTAAAGCTATTTTCAGTGCCTTTTTTGGCGTAATATCGTCATAGGAATTTATCCGAGAGCCTAGACAAGTGACAATCGCTTCGAAAGCGTTTCGTATTTCTACAAAGACTTTCAACAGGATTGACATAAGCTTTCCGATAGATTATGTCAGTCCTATACATTTTTGCCTTTTCCATCATCGTTATCGCTGATAGAATGTCACTTTGTCTAGAAAAAGTCTGCTAGTCTTTCTAAAAGCAATTTCGCGCGTAAACTATTTCATGTATATTATATTATAAATCCGAAAGTAACTCGGTCTGTCTCTTACATTTTCACGCCTTGACGGCTGAATGGATTTCTATAAAATGGCATACAGGTAAACCATGACCTGGAATAGGACATAAAATACTTTTTTATCCCGGTACGTTCCCGTGAAGCCGCGGGACTGCGTTTAATATACCTAATAACGTAGACTACACTACACTTCAATATTGAAAGAGCAACTATTGTTTCTGGCCAGTACCATTTACGCTTTAAGTCCTAAGATTTAAGAGCAAAAAACTATAAATCAAAACAAATGAGGCATCAACAATCGTAATTTAATGTGCATAAACTGAAGAAAACTCATAAAACATTCAGTAACAACAACATGGAACAATTATGACGTGAAACTTCCTGCGAAAGTATTTTGCAATGCTAATTAATGTAGTTACAATCCAGTTTCACATTTTCACACCGATAGTAACAGGTATAAATAACAGGTTTGATACTGTACTAGGTATGTTTATATCACGTTACTATCCGCTACTTAAAAGGTATCTTGAGAGGCAATTCCCGTAATTTTTAAGAAAGTTTCGCATTCGCATCTCATTCGCAATCTGTCAGAAATACAATCAATTTACCAACATATTTGACAAGTTTGATCAGAACGCAAAAACACTATCCTAGCTGTCATAACATAACCTAACACGTCTTGTTTTATAGCTTCATGCTGCATTTCAAAGGAAAAGGCATTTTTTTATGTATTTGAAGTTGTTCAATAATGACTTTTAAATAAATTATCCAGAATGGTTGATGAAACCTTCGATACTCGTTGTAATATAAAAAAATATTCAAATGAACAAAATTACAATACCATCATGGTCTCACTGCATTTCCTACTCTGTGTCACACGCAAGTCCATATTATATTTATACTAGCGATCCGTTCCTGTTTCGCACGGGTTTAA
The DNA here is from genome assembly GCA_947363905.1 of Lithophane semibrunnea. Lineage (NCBI taxonomy): Eukaryota > Metazoa > Arthropoda > Insecta > Lepidoptera > Noctuidae > Lithophane > Lithophane semibrunnea. The sequence goes on along the minus strand of OX376197.1, from coordinate 14,450,777 downwards.
CGACTTGACAAAACATGGAGATTTCTTAGTTATATGTAACTTTAATTAATACATATAAACCTTCCAGAATAAATTCTCTAAACGATGGTGAAAACCTCATCAAAACTGTTGCGTGGTTTAGAAGAACAACGCAGACGGACAGACAAACACGAAAAGCGACTTTAATTTATAATATATATAGATATAGCACTCGAAAGGAAATGTTAAGCAAACAATGCCGTATGCAGCGATGCCAAGTGTTCAGGTTTTTGTCACAGACATACTGGACATTCCTGCGTCTCTGCTCGTACTCTGTTCGACATCCAAAGTCTTAAGACATGCGTTTTTTCCTACCAATTCTCGACATACCGCCTGATTGATTCGTTGGCACGATATACAAGATTTATGTATATGTATTTTGTTTAATTACTTCATCAAAAAAAATTGTCTGTCTGTTGTGTGTGCGATGCAAATTCATTCCACTCGTATATTTTAAGCGGGAGCTTATTATTCTCGTTTCTTCTTTCGTCTTTTCAAGAATTGAGCACCCTTTTGGTACATATTGTATTCACTATCACTGCATATTATAAAACGAAGTCCTCTGCCGCGTCTGTCTGTTCGCGATAAACTCAAAAAATACAGCACCAATTTTCATGCTGTTTTAACCAATGGATAGAGTGGTTCTCGAGGAAGGTTTTAGTATATAATAACCGACATCCACGCGAAGAATTATGAACATCACAACCCCCACCATATTACTCAAGATGATTTCGTACAACAACAATTTAATTATGAATCAAATAATGCATACGCAATAGGTACCTACTAATTAGAATTACATAAATTAATTTCCATTGTTCGTAAAGTCAGATATGATCAATTTGTTGTAATACGATCATTGATGTGATAAGTAGGAAGTATTGCAATATGGCAGCACAATCAAGAGATTCTTGATGAAACAAATACAGTATGTTATCTAACGAAGGGCGTTGCAACAGTACAGCGTCCATACATGCAAAAAAAGATGACCACAAAAAAAAAAGTCGCACGTGTCACACTTGTCTTTCTTCGTTGTAATACAAGTGTACATAGCGTTTCTTTATTACGTATCAATTTAATACTTTTGTGAATATTTCAATACTTATTAAAAAATATATACTTATACAAGGTGGAGACGACAATACGACAAAAAATAAAACTCCGTATATCGAATGACGTTCTCGGTCTACATACAAAAAATTAATTAAATATATCCAATAATTTAGTTACGATAGTTAGTCAAAGATCGGCAAACCCCATAGTCGGCCCATCACTACTATTTAGTTTGTTTGAAAAAATGACTTTTTTAATTTCGATGTTAGGACTTATTTGATAGTTCCAAAATACTCTTATGCATTAGTATTGCCAGTGTTTTCATTTATTGTTGTATTGTCGTCTCCAAATTGTATATATGTAATATTTTTTTGCATGTATGGACGACGCTATTGCGGGTTAACGGGGACCCCCTTTGTTAGATAAAATACTGTATAATTGAAATAATAATAATATACCAAATGAAGAAATTCTTACAAAACATAAACCATTTAGGTATTCGTAAAGATACAATACAGTGAAATACACAAGAATATATTAAAGCAAAGAGAGACATAGAAATATATTACACAACCGATGGAATTCCAAAAGAGTCCGCTACACGACTTTAATAATGCTCTGGCCTAATTTATACGCAAAGCCCTGATTAATGTCGTCACGAAATCCATATATTTTCCCCATACATCATTATAACGGTAACACACGTTGATGCACCGAATATTCAAAGTTTGACCTTTTTGTCATGACATTTAGATGCGTTGTTGCGTACGAAAATGTCAATTCCGTGCTCAGATAAATGCGCACGGACTTATTAACTAACGAACGCGTTTAAAAACAATTTGTTTGGGTCCTTGAGATAATGGTCGGTAAAATAGGTAGACTAAACAATTGTTCTTTTGGAAATGTCAATGCGAAGTTTTGTCCGTGGTAATCTATTGTCGACTCGCTGCAGTAAATGCTTTTTAGGGTTCCGTACCGAAAGGGTAAAACGGGCATCTATTACTAAGACTCCGCTGTCCGTCCGTCTGTCTGTCTGTCTGTCTGTCCGTCTGTCACCAGGCTGTATCTCTTGAAGCGTGATAGTTAGACAGTTGAAATTTTCACAGATGATGTATTTCTGTTGCCGCTATAACAACAAGTACTAAAAAAAAAAACAACCGACTTCAAAAAACAAACAACAAAAAAGTGAAAAATAACTTTAATTTCAGAAGTCGGTGTCTGCTTTTTAATTTTTGTTTTTTGCCACCGACTTGCGAAATTAAAGTTATTTTTCACTTTTTTTGTTGTGTGTTGTTTTATGAAGTCGGTTGTTTTTTTTTTGTAAAAAGTTTTTATTTTTCACTTTTTAGTTGTGGTATCTACCTCACACAAATTCGTATACCGTTATCTGTATGTAAATAACAGTGACGGAGTGAAATAATTATATCGTCTACATAGCAAAGTGGGAAAAATACGTAATTATTGAAGCTAACTCAAAAACTACGCAAGCAAAATTAATAAAATTTATATGGGACCACCTCTGAAGCATGACCTACCAAACAAAAAAAGAATCATCAAAATCGATTCATAATTGGCGGAGTAATCAAGTAAAATACATATCAAGTAAAAAAAAAAAAATACGGACGATTTGAGAACCTCCTCCTTTTTGAAGCAGTCGGTTAAAAACAGAATAAAATAAATACTTAAGGGGGCTCCCATACAACAATCGTTTTGCCGTTTTTATAGGTAATGGTACGCAACCCTTCGTGCGCGACTCCGACTCGCACTTGGCCGGTTTTTTTATGCTGTGTCTCCTTTTGAATTCCGAATGAAACATGTATGGTTATTTGGGGATACGGTACTTGTTACGCAAAATTAAGTCATGTTAAAAGTGCTGGTTTCTTTGCATTTTTAACCGATTTCATATATCTGATAATCCGTTATGTCCGTTAGCTGGTGCTCTCTCAGATACCACTACACCACGATAATACAGCTCCCCTCATTTTCTTTGTGAGCATGAAGGTGGCGGATAATTCTTTCGCACTCGATCTTAAACGAAATTAAAGTATCATTCTTTGCTAAGTTAAATGTATGCTCTTTGTCTGATAATCCGTTATGTCCGTTAGCTGGTAATCTCTCAGATACCACTACACCACGATAATACAGCTCCCCTCATTTTCTTTGTGAGCATGAAGGTGGCGGATAATTCTTTCGCACTCGATCTTAAACGAAATTAAAGTATCATTCTTTGCTAAGTTAAATGTATGTTCTTTCTCTAATTTAAATCTTTGCTTGTTCCAGGGCAAATCAGTGATCCGTCCGATAGCGTTCAAGCCGCTCGGAGGGCGCCTGTCTGCGGGAGGGGAGAGGTATGGCTCCACTCCAGTGCTGGCCAGCAGACCACCATCCCACCTGACGCTCTATGGCAGTGAGTATATCAGCATCAGCATTTTAATCCACAGAGCAAGGGACTCCCAAAAGACTACTAAATTCATAGGAAAAGATAACCGTGATCACAAACCAGCTGATTAATTGCGAAACACTCTTACAATGTCAATGGATAATACCCTGTGCATATATCTTTAATTATTTATCTGTGTGTTTATCTGTATTATAATAATTCTAGGAATGACATTGAAATAATTTAATTACTATTATTATTTAATGAAGAATTAATCTGAATTAATTTGAGTTTTTGAATAATAATAATAATATTCCAATAATTTTAATATCTCAAAATATTTTTATCTAATTTTATACAGGGTGTAAGGGTAAACAGTCTTGTCATTCAAACCATGGGTAGTTGACTTAAATATAAAAATAAATGACTGAACACAACAAAAAAAAAACGTCATTTTCATTAAAAGATTTTAAAAAGTTTCTATCGGACACCGTGCTCTCTAGTGAAACAGCTGACTGACTGAGGGAGGGGTCGCGCTCGCGGCCGGTCAGTTCACATCCCGTACCCCCCGCCCGTGTTGAGACGCAAGTTCGTTGCCCTAGCGCATAGGACAACGAACTTGCGTCTCTTGTGGTAAAATGTAGAATTAAACAAAAAAAAAAAAGTTGTAATTTTCCATTGATTTTACGTTCTATAAATGAAACCAAACCACTGGTTGCAAGGATAACGGTGTTTACCCTAACAGCCTGTATTTCAATGTCAATGTAGACTCTGATAAACCATGATTGTATACATTTTGCATACCTTACGGTAGAATCATTTGAAACATGTACTTTTAATAACCCAATTGTAACAGTGTTTTCTGCAAAAATAAATTTGATTTGATTTGAATGGCTTTCATTTTGATAGTTCAACAACATTCATTGCGTTGTTTACGTAGTTGAGCAGATGAATTTTTCAAACATATGATGCAATGGATAAGCAATTTTCTTCAAAACTCTGCGGATAGAAATTGTGTTTCCCAATTGGGGTGTAGGCTCGGAAACAGAGTGAGACAGCTTCTTCCACGATATAAAAAAATGAGCTGGAGATCCCGAATTAAACTGCTATACTCACAAGTTCACACTAAACTTGATGCTCTAACTCTTGCTAATGTTACGAGGGATGTGTGGTGTTACACGAATGGATAGAATAAGAAATGAGTACATAACAGGAAGTCTGAAAGTGGCACCGGTGACTGAAAAGTTGTGCGGAAATCAGTTGTCATGTTATGGGCACGTGATGCGAAGGAATGAGGAAAACGTCGTGAGGAAAGTTTTGGGTAAGAATGTCGATAGCTATAAGAGTAGGGGAAGACCAAAGAAACGATGGATGGACTGTGTGAAAGATGATATAGCTGGAAAGGGAGTGACTACCGAGATGACGGCTAATAGAGAAGTATGGAAGAATGGGACATGTTGCGCCGACCACTAATAAATTGGTATAAGGGCAGGAGAATGATGCTCTAACTCTTGCTTTGTACTACGTGAGGCGATTGCTATATTGAGAAGAAATCCGCGCACTGGTTTTTGTTAATTTATCGTCAGAAAGAAAGCGATTGTTATGACTTTGTTAAGCAATTAGGGTGGAATATGAAGATCTAGTCGCAATTTTACAATAAAGTGGCCTACTTATTCCCAAAACAACACAGGCCATTAACTTACCACCTCTGTCTTATTGGCAGGCTCATCAGACGTGCGCGAGGGCCGGTGGTGCGGCTCTCCTCAGCCCGCCTCCTTATCCGCTCTACCGCCCGCCACGCCGTCCGCTCCTCTACACCAGAGGCATCATTCTGCTATTGTGTGAGTTTACTATGGCTTTATTTTTTATGATCAAGATGGAGATTGTCAACGACATGCAACAGACAAACACTTCAGTTGTCAGTACTTCAGTAGGTACCTACGTGAAGAGAAGAAAGGATTGATTGGATTACACAATGAACCTCTACGGGATTGTATCCCAATGGGGTTTCGGTACGGACTAATAAATATTTTTAATATATAAATATTTTCGTTAGATAATGCTAAAAGTCCTAATATATGCGACCGCGCCTGAGATTATCCCACTCGATTTCGGGGAGTCATCATGGGCGCCAGCAGGGATTAGGTATCATAATAACTTGTGTGATAAGAGCGAGCAAAGCGAGCTCGAAAATAGTTTTATCCCACCTTGGATAGATGTTAGAGTTCCTTTATCAACCGCAAAAAAGCTTTTGAACGAGCGAAGCGAACAGTAATCTCACCATTATCTGATAATGGACCACTGGAATCGTATTGTATCGTTTCCGCTAAGCTTTCCGCTCCGGTAAACCAATGACATCACTCCATTGTAAGCTCAATTGTTAGAACTAGGTCCAAATGTAACATACTTACTAGTTTTAGACACTAGGCGGACATTGTGTTGTACTTAGGTATATTTTGATCGTATCAAACATTCAAACTACCGCTGTTATATTTCATTATTGGAACAAAATAATGTATGTTTCATAACCATTGTGTCACTATACATTGTGCTCTTTATCGCACACCGGAGCGTTGTATTTTTGCCAATAGCGTAATTGCCAAAAATTGGTTCCCTCGATCCTAATTCCTCATGTGACATAGCATTTGCTTTGAGCCTGTTATGACCATTGTCATTACGAAAGGATCGTTGTCATTGACACATTTACATAAGATTAGTTCACTACTGTTATTTATGAAGCAGGGGTCGACAATTAATGGTTAGTGATGATTACCGTATTTTTTGAAGATCTTCAAGGATCGTTTGTGTGGTCTAGACCACACAAATGTTTCTGAAGTACAGCGATAAATGCATAAGCATGCAGTTTTGTTGAGAACGGTTCGGGGTAACATAGACTGTTCTGATATTTTGTCATCTTTCCACTTCAATGTTCCAAGCAAATCCACCACTATGAGTGCCATTTGAAAACACTAATTACAGACAAAATTCGTACTTTGTGCGTGTAAGTGGGTATTTTAATAAGGTGTGCAAACGGCTCGACTTTGATCTTTTTGAAACGAGGGTGACCACGGCAAAAAAGCGTTTATCCAGTAATTTCTTCAATGATTAATATCTTTAGACTTTGTTGTGCTTTAAATTATTTTTTAGTTTCTTGGAAATATTTTTCCCAATTGTATTAGTTTTGTACATAAATTAGGTGATGATCTTGACTGTTGATGTTCTAATTTTAAGTTTTCTATCATTATTTGGCGGTATGTACATTTTGTTCCACAGTTCTTTTAATACCAGTCAATTTCTAGAAGTGAAGACTTGTAATTGGCTGTCAGATTAACATACTGTCATTTACCATTATTGTATTTAGCTGTAAGTCTTCCATAGTCTTTAAAATAAATAAAAATAAAAAATAAAATAAGTCAAGCTATTACCAGAGTTCAAATATATGAGAAAAAAACTTAATTATCGTTATCAAAGGTTTGTGTTCTGATGAAATTAACTCGTCATCAAGAGTAATGAATTTAATTTTACTTCTCTGACAGAAAGTTGTTGTATGATCACGCTTTTCGTGTAGGTAATCGTTTTCGTGAAATGAAATCTGTTTAATACAAGTAGGTATTTACTTTCCAGTAAAAGTGAATTTGTTTACTTTGTTGTTGTAAAATTAGTAAGACTTGAGTCAACCGCAGTGATCAAAATCTTGGCTCACTGTAAATTATATTATAAATTACCAATGTAGTAATCTAGATTTTATTTACTTTTGCGTTGACTATGAGAAATTAACTGCGTCGACGTCGTTTTTTCGACGCGTCACCCCCTTTTTTTTTTGTTTGGGAAATCGTCAAATGACTTCTCCCGCTCTGGGCGGAGCGGGTCAGACTTTTCTGACTAAAACCCACCCGTGTTCTTTCAGTTGCCTGTTGCCAAGGGCCCCGGTATCCCTTTCGGACTTTCCCGAAGCCCTGGCAGAACTTTTACCCCCTAGAAACATGACATAAATTTCATATTACACCCAGTATAGTCGAGAGTTTATCAATACTATTCAAGTTTCAAAACGTGTATCATTTGTTTAGCTAATAGCTCAAAAATCATATGCCTTTAACCATACTTACATGCATCTCTTCTCCAGTAAACAATATTCACAACATGACCCTAATAATCGCTCACACTTCTTAAACTTTACCCAGCGCTGCAGCAGCGCCCCGGCCAGAAATAGACTCAATAACTACCAACAAAGGCGGTGACTTCACCCCATGCTATCCTAATAAAGAACGAACTCATACGAGAATAGATCACAAGTATGACGTACTCACATACTTTCTACGAAATACCCCTACAATCTACAATTGACATGTCAATGACACACAAGACGATGCATCTGTTCATTAAACTGAATAATTAGCATAACTGTGGCATGATGTGCATGTTGTAGGAAGATGGGTGAAGTGGGGATTACACTAACTGTCTAGTTTAAAATAATTTATCATTTTATTTTCGCAGTTACCCTGCGTAGCGCTACGAAAAACTCATAAGTTAAGAATGCATAAGCATATTTTTATAGGAATCTAAACCATAGCAGTATTTCTTATGAAATATGACAATACAAGGCATGCCCGATATGATTTTCCGTCGCCAAAAATTAGGAACTTTCATACAAACTTTCATCCCCTATTTGACCCGCAAAGGGACCCATTTTCCAAAATCCTTCCTTAGTGCTCACCTTCTTCTTTATTTTTATTAATTAGCTATAAAAAAAAACATTACAATATTCTATGCTATTGACTGCCTCGTTGGTTGAGTAGTCGCAAGCGCTACTGCTGAGCATGAGCGGGTTCGATTCCCAGGTTGGGCAAAAGTGTCATCGGGTTTTTCCATCTGGAATTTCTCAGTAGCAGCCTGGAGTCTGAATTTGTACGCAGTTGATGACAATAGGCTCGCCCCCTATTACATAGAACTTAAACATAATTGGCGATATGTGGGTGTACTATTATAGGAACTCCTGTGTCGTTATGTTACAATTTTCTATTAAGAAAATGTCAGACTGATCTTAAAGTTATGGAAAATCTTTAGAACTATGTAAAAATACACCCATGGTAAAATAATAAAAATATATTCCGTTTTAATAAATCAATCTTGAATGAAATAGACGTTTAGTGAAATGGCAGCTTGTGCTGTGTAACTACGACATGAACATGCTATAAGCTAGTGAATGAGTTAAGAGTTTAGGAGCCGTAAAATGTTACTGAGTCATTCCGTGGCGTGTTCATTCACCAGAAAGAACAACGTATAATTTAATAAACAGTAAATAAATACACGTTACGCGTCCGGGTTTTTTAGGAAAGTTTTTTACTTCGTAGAGTAAAAGTTAAATGCAGTTGTTTAGAAAATAAAATACTGTGTGGGTTTTATGTGCCTGCTTATACACATATACCTTATCTGAAGTAGGTACTAGACAGCTGTTCTAAGTAAATAGGTAATTTTTTTAAGTTTCCTATTCGAAAAACATCCGCATACTTCAAGAAATCCAAATAATCAAGGAAAAAATAAATTTCAAAGAAAGTTGCAAAATTGCGCGCAACTTTTTCTTTCAGATACAATCGCCGCGTAAAAACTGGCATACCAACATTACACTTAGTTGCATTCATATTCACCTTTCTTTTAAACCATCTCGTTTAACATTCATTAATAAAGCAAAAACATCATCGTAATACAGTATTTACTCATTTGTGCGGTTTATTCAGCAATTATTATCGAAGCAGCAACTTAGTGGCGCGGTCGGCACGCGCGCAGACATTCGTGTGTTGAACAGAGTAGCGGCTAGCCGGTGCGCGTACGCAATAAACAGTGTTTATTTATCAAATGGTGATTTTATACGTGTATACGTGTTCCAGTGAATAAAATGGTGTAGTGTATTGAAAAGTGAGAGTTTTTTTGACATGTTTAGGTGAGTTTTGAGGGTGAAGAGAAAAGTTGGTTGTTTTTTTTTTTTTTGTTGAGGGTATGTTATTGCGCCTTTAAGTGTAGTCCTGTTGTGACCTTTGTATGTGTGTTATGCAAATCAAGTAACCAATGATTTAAATGAGATAATATTATACAGTAGGTATTTCTTAGTTACACAGTATTTTTGTAGGAGGTTATAATGAGGTTTCTAAACCATAGGCAATAAGGTTTGAATATAAAAAATATGAACATTATTTTCTTGATCAGTAAGCACTTAGTAAGAACCGAATGCTCTAGTATCCGAAGCTTTCAAACAAAAAACAAGTTCGTGTATTTCTTTCGTATCTAGTTATTTCTATTTTTTGTCTTTTCATAGTCACGGTAGACTGTTTCTCAATGACTGTGCGCTAAAAAAGAGGCACCTATTTCCCACAAAAACTCTACATCGTTTGTTGAACGAATCTAATTGATATATTTTCATTCCTAGCAGTGAATCTAGGAACACTATTACAAATCGTAGACGATTTCTTTACCGTCTGGCTGTCAATAATTCGATGGACATATTAATTGGTCTTCCAATTTCCTTCGGTTGTTAGTATTACTACAATGAAAGTAAAAATTTTAAAATTAAACATCGCATTGCCAATCGTTGTATACTTTACTCAATGAAATAAGTACTCAAGTTAGGAAATGTATGTATAACACTTACTTACCTAACTTAAGTTAGGAATTTGTGGAACCTCCTTTTTTCACAATACCTTGAAAACCTTTCTTGATCTTCTTTTTTCGAACAGATTGTGCAGAGTATGCAACAGATAGTGAAGAGTAGACAAAATGACGGATAAACAATCGCAATCTGTCAGTTTGTCTATTCTTCCGTCGACAAAACCCGTTTCTACGGTGGTCACAGTAGGGGGCCTCGTTAACAGCAGTGTCTATGGTGTCCATGATCCTCAAAAGTGCTGGTGTACGGACACTCGGGACATTCCAGCAAGTGGGTCATGTTCTGGACAGCACCGCACTTACATTAGGTGTTGGATGGGTCTGTTATCCCCCATTTTGTCCAGCCCTGTAAGCGGTGGTTGTATGCCCCCAGCACCTTTCTTGATGTACGTAGGTCATATTTTTTACACTGCACTGTTTAGGTTTTGGCTGTCATTTATAAATCTTTGACAGTTATTACGGGTCGTCAGAAGCTCGAAAGTCTGACAATCAGTCTTACCAAGGGGTATCGTATTACCTAAAATACTGGTATTCAGCGGCATCCGGTTAGTCTGGAATCCGACCCCAACATAGATGGAAAAAGGCTAGGCAGATTATGACTGTTTTGGTTTTAAATCTTCCATACCTAGGTATATTCTTACCATAATCAATCAGTATTTACTTAAAAATATATTCTTGAGTAAATATACATATACCAATTGATTACGAAATAGAATATCATAATCATTATCTCTTGTAGAACAATCCTTTTAGAATAATACTCACTAGTCACGATATATTCAGAGGTAAATAGATTGCCAATAATAATTAGTAAATGATGTCAGTAGTATTTGATCAAGTAGTACTATTCATAGGGATCCATTCTATTGGTGTTTTGTGTTTAGTCACCTCTGTACTGTAGCATCCTATTAGTGAAATAATTTTCGGAATCGGATCACTACGGATTCCGAAGATTACCCCCTACATAGAAACTCATAATTTTTACCTCTAATATAATAAATTATAAAGAGTGAGAGCGAATTTTGTGAGTTTGGGTATTTATTCTAATCTTCTGGAGATTAGATTATACCGAAGCTGCTATTTGAAAAATCCTTTCACAATTTGAAAGTTACATTATTCCAAAGTTATAAGTTATATTATATATTATGTAAATATATACAAAAACAAGTACTTAACAATAATAATGAAATACTATGTTGAATTTAACATTACCTACTTTTTGTGACTGCTCAAAACTTATGCACAACGTGTCGTGAACTGAATACCGTCTTCACATATAAATTGCACTCGTGCGTAACCGCGGCGGCTCTAGTAATACATAAATAGTAAAATCAAATAAATATAGGATAGAAAAACATTTTACTGTCCGTAATCACCCCTCATTTTTCGTATAACTCTTTTATAACAAAATCTGTTGACCTAAACAACATTGTATTGGCAGCTTCCCTCCGCACAAACTACCGACAAAAGTGGGTTATCTACAGCTGCAGTACCTACAGTACTAGTGAATGAATGGGAGAATGGGCCATAGTGTAGTGCCTATTGTCCAATGCACTATACACAGTATGCAACAGTCCAATCAATAAAAGCGAAAGTTTTGTTATTTAGTGAGAAGCTGCGTTGTTTTAGAGTTGTATTGTTTCTAAGGGCCTCATCAGAATGAGGGTCATACAGGGAAACTAGTTTTATTAGGGTTACAAGGGACATTCTATTGTAGACCCTAACAGGGTCATGTGTGTAGGTACTTTACTCTTACTGGTTAATAGGCTAATTTTGTGTTTCCTCAATTACTCCGCCAATTATAATTTGAATTATAAATTGAGTTTCCTTTGTCTATTTGTACATAATTTAAATATTTTAGTGTTAGTGTTAGCTTGTATATTGTAATTAAGTTTTATAGCTGAGTAAATAAAATTTCGATATCTAGAGCCTTATACCACAAAACCATGTTGTCTAGCCTTTTTTTTTTTGAGTGTGGTAAACATCCAATTACTTCTCCTGTTCTGGGCGGAGCGGAAGGGCGTGTCAAACTTTTACTGACTAAAAGCCACCCGTGTTCCTTCAGTTGCCTATTAAAGCCACAACCCTGGCAGGATCAGTAGTTTAGCCTAAACACAGTAAAAACCTTTTAAATATGACATTTCTGTATGGAGTTTGACATAAAACTGTCATAAAACACGCGTTGGACAAGTGTCTTTAGTTTTTGTAGTAAGGCCCTAGATGATTTATCGTGTTACCCAGTAACTGTCACTCCATCTAAAATACTGATATTCAGGTGCATCCAGTTAGATTGGAAGCCGACCCTAACATTGTTGGGAAAAGGTTAGGCAGGTGATGATCTAGGGCACTCGAGCTTAAGGAAGATTCTTCTTACATTGATACCATTTATAAGACCCGAAGGGATTTCCCTGTTTTTTTTACATTACACCTTTTTACCCATCAGAGGCCATAGACAAAGTGACATTCTATCAGCGTTAACGATGATAGAAAAGGCAAAAATGTATAGGACTGACATAAGCTATCGGAAAGCTTATGTCAATTTTGTTGAAAGTCGTTGTAGAAAAAATATATAGGACTGACATAAGCTATCGATAAGCTTATGTCAATTTTGTTGAAAGTCGTTGTAGAAAAACGAAACGCTTTTGAAGCGATTGTCACTTGTCTAGGCCCTCAGGAATCCGAGAGGTATGAGACCACATGGGCGGCGATGTTTTTAAAATGTATATAAGTATTACAAAAATAAGCAACAAGAATCTCGTTACTCATATTATTTGATTACAAAATATTCAATTATCAACAATTATTCGCAATCAGTTTGCTATTTCCTACGAATATTATCAGCTTTATTGATGATTGAACTTCCTTTACAGTCATTGGCTTTTTGATAAGAGAAGTGGGGCGTTTAATTCATTATAATTAAGTATCTATTATTCATCATATTTAACTGATATTACGATTTTAATAGGTACCTACGTATTTACTAAGATAGATTTGGAAATAACCGTGCTAACAGAAAGGCCTAACCTAATTCAATGTTTCACTGCCTTGTTCATTGCAGTATACGGAGTAGTAAGGGAAGATGGAGTATTTGATCTTGTTTAAATTCGTTATGAAATTCATCAAATACAAATGTCTATTTTATACTATACCATTTTCTTTTCATACATATTATAAAACTACAGAACACTCCACGTTACGCTCCAAAACGGAGAACAGGGATTCTAGACGTGGGCAAAAAGACTGCCAAGCTAAATGGGATTGGGCGGGTCATGTCAGCCGCATGCATAGCGACCGCTGGGCAACAGTCTCCACACGTTGGGTGCCTGAGGATGGACGGCGCCGCCGATGCCGACCCAGGAAGAGATAGAGGGACGATCTAAACGCGTACCGCAAGGGGTGGGTCGAGGTGGCCCAAGAAAAGGATGCTTGGAGGGATTTGGAGGAGGCCTTTGCTCAGCAGTGGGACAGTTTGGGCTAAAATAACCACAACCAAACTCCTAACCTCAGCGTCAGTTGTTCCAGTTACGTAGCTTGTTACGTTTGGTAACCGCGTATCAGTAACATCTAGCAAGATCCGTGACAAATAACCTGTCGTAACTACCCTCGCAACTGTTAGTTAATCTCTTACAGCGCTGTAATTACTTACATGGCATTTACGTTGTGTTTGGAACGGTACGAATAGGCGACGAGACGTGACTTTGAGAAGAATAATAGTCTCCAGGTAGTTCAGTTAAAACATTACATCAAGTCACAGTATTAATAAGTAACAGTATTATATTCTCATAGAAAATGGCCGAAACGACGCGCTTTGAAATCGCAGTATACTTATATCAGTACGCAACAGTGTCGAGTGCGCAGCAGTTACGCACGGACGCGGCAGGTTTATCTACCGAGCGGCCGTAAGTAATTTTTTCAAGGTCACTGCTGAGACATAATACTGTTACTTTATACTGTGACCATGTGGTTCAACGATGTTCGTTGTATCAGAATCGGTGCTTCTATCATCAACAGATTAGGCGTAATTTCTGAATTGATTTTAATTTTCCATTGCTGGATTTCCCTTCTGATTATCATAATTATCTTGTCTGTCCTTCCCCTTTTCCACACATTCTTATTCTTTGTTGAGGGCCAGTCCTTCTGGTTAATTCTGTTAATATTCTTCGCTTTCTTCTAATCCACTTCATTACCACTTACTAGTATCTGGTTGATTGGATCTTCTACCACGGTTACCATGAGCTGTATTAAGCCACCGACACATTACTGTGTCGTGTTGTGTCGTGACGCGGGATACACCAATCAAACGAACAGGACTACGTCAAATCACAACAAGTTTTGATTGGCTAATGCCCGTTTTCCCCGGCATCGACACTGTTTCTGTTTCACCAACAGTAAGGGATCAACGTTTGACCAGCATTCTGTAACCATCTCAGTGTGAAATCTTATGTGATGTGAGCGTGGAGTGAGCTGTCATTGTCATCAATACCTACTGATTCTAAGGCAGTGACAGTTCACTCCAAGCTCAATTCACCTGAGTTTTCACGGTGTGATGGTTACAGAACCCTTTAAACTTAGGGGTGTGGTGAAAACGGGCACACTGCATCAGAACGCGTCACGACACGACACAACACCGTAATATAAATCCAACTTTATGACATTACTGTTTCCACTGATTCTAACCGTAGATGCTAATGCGAGCTGGCATAAAACAAACAAGTAGTCATGCATGATTACCAAGCAATGCAGTTAAGTTTACGTGTGTAGCAGTCTTAACTAAGTTTTCCTTAATGGCGAGTTTCCGTCGTTACTTTAGAAATAAACGAACTTAGATTTTCCTGGTAATGAAGATGGAGAGCTGTTATGAAACGTTAATTGTTGGTACGGAAACGTGTTATTGTTGCAGTTAAGATGAGCCAGCACTTTGTTAGTTATAATTCTTTTAACCTTCAGTGTGAAATCTTTATCTCTTGCTATATATATTTTTTTTATATTAGCCTACACTGTCCCGCTGCCTCCCCCAAATCCTTCCAAGCATCCTTTTCAGGGCCACCTCGATCCAACCCTTGCGGTACGCGTCTAGATCGTCCCTCCATCTCTTCCTGGGCCGGCCTCGGTGGCGCCGTCTATCCTCAGGCACCCACCGTGTGGAGACTGTTGCCATGCGGTCGCTATGCATGCGGCTGACATGACCCGCCCAATCCCATTTTAGCTTGGCAGCCTTTTTACCTACGTCTAGGATCTCCGTTTTGGAGCACCTTGCTATATTACTTTGCGTAACTTACCGTGCTTATGTACGTATTCCCCGTAAAGATTGGATTAAGAGATCTCGCTCTCTAGATGGCCACGACTCCAGCCAGTCGTGCGGGTTCGTGGCTCGGGCTCCGGCTAGTTGGCCGTTGCGACTAAGGTATCGGCTTCTATAGTTTACCTTCGACCACTGGTCGTGGTCGTGGCCGTCTAGTGCGGGAGATACCTAAGTGTTTCATGTATACCTGCGGGTATCTTCGGATATCTGCGATGGTTGGTTGATTACTGTGGGAATATCTTAACTGTGGCCTTTTCTAGACGGTACAAATCTTCTTAAAACTCCTCTCCCTCTATAAATAAAGATAACATCTGCACACCGTTCACTATAATATGAAGGCACTGTACAAGAGTTAAGTAATTTCATTCATGACCGACTGATGAATGACATCACAACTCGCAAGCATTAGCTATAGCCTTTATTTAGACTCCCATTCACAATAGATGCTATAAAAACAAGAACATCGGTTCACTGGTTTAAAAGAGTTTTGTTAATAAAGACGACCTTGTTATGTTAGTTGGTATGTGTTAGCATAGCCTCTGTAACGACTGAACCGATTTAGATGAAGCCTCATAATCGACGCTGAGTCGTCATTGACCTGAATGGGATTTTTTACGGAACGCTGCCTTATTTATTTTTTCGGTAAAGCTTCAGTTAAGTACTGTCTGATTTAGTTTATTTTCATGGTCATTGTTCACCTTGTTGGGTTATGAATTGAAAAAAATACTTGCATTACTTTTTCAATATTTTCCTTGAGTGAGAGTCCTTAACTAAATGAAGAATTTAATCTAATACAAGTCGCAGCAATTTTTATAAAAAAATCGAGTATTAAACAAAAATGCGTGAACATAACTCTAAAACCTTCATAAATCCCTAACAATAGGCTTGCGGAGCTGAAGCCAGGAACTACGCTCCGTCGCGTTCACATCCATCTCATTTTCATTTGTAGCTAGGTGTAGGTACAGTCGAACAAGCTATTTGGTATACAGGCAAAATGTATTCATTTTCCGCTACACTGCCAAAATTCGTTTTAATTGTGTGTGTAATTTAACTTTTTGAGCTTATCGCTTAGGAGAGTGACGTTAAAGGATTGTTGACTACTGAAAACACTTACAAAATTGTGTAAAGTAGTTGTAAGTTATCTGCCTGTATACCAAATAGCTTGTTCGACTGTACCTACTATATGTACAGTGAGGAAAATTAATTGTTAAGTAAATCGACTCCCTACATCAATTTTCCGTAAGTATAAGCATAATCAGACTATAATGTTCCCACTGCTGGGACACTGGCCCAGTCTCAGTGAGGGAAAGTGGGCCGTAAGCCACCACGCGGGCCCAGTGCGGGTTGGTAGATGTCACATGTCTTCGAATTTTTGGTTCTAGGACATGCTGGTTTCCTCACGATATTTTCCTTCACCGTTTTAAGAGATAGTGATGAAATTATTTGCCGTACATACAACTGTCAAAGAATGATAGTTTTGATTTGAATACATAATTAATTTCCATGACTATACATATATATACATAATTCAATGGCTACATGCCTCGGTGCGCGTGATATATACTATTTCGCTCAAGTAACGTTTTCTACGTAGTACGGAAACTGGTCGTATGAGGAACAGTTGACTTAAGTCGGAAATCGTGTTATTTATGGGTGAACATATCCTCTCCTTGGTATGCCTTTTTGGGAGCTGGTTCAAGCTGAACTCAGGATAAGTCTTCATACGACATCTCTGGATGAGTTTGAGAATAATATCCCTAGATATATTATAAGTTGATTGGCAGTATTCAACAACTCTGAAAGGATGGAAAGCTCCCGCAGACAGGCGCGACGCGACGCTTCAACGCGGTTCTGATAGAAGAATTTCCATGCAGTATTCATAGAAATTGTTATACTAGAGTCGCGTCGCGCCTGTCTGCGGGATCATTGATGGTTTCACATCTCAAAACAATAATACCCAAGATCTATAAGCATCTTACAGATCATACTCATGATCTTTAAGCATTCATGAACAATATTATGTAACTTTTATCTAGATACGTAAGTAGGTATAAAAAAATTGCAGTAAACTCTTATATAATATATATACCCCCTTTTCATTTATAAATAACTAGCTGCGCCACGCGGTTTCACCCGCGTAAGTCTCGATCCCGTGGGAATTTCGGGATAAAAAGTATCCTATGTCCTATTCCAGGTCATGGTCTACCTATGTTCCAATTTTCATCCAAATCCGTTCAGCCGTATTAGCGTGAAAGCGTTACAACCAAACAAACTCACTTTCACATTTATAATATTACTAGATTCCGCCCGCGGCTTCGCCCGCATGGTATGTCGATCAAAAGTAGCTTATGTCCTTCCCCAGGGTACTATCTATCTCCTTACCAAATTTTGTCGAAAATCGTTCCGTGGTTAATGCGTGAAATGGTAACATACAGACAGACAGACAGAGTTACTTTCGAATTTATAATAATTATTAGTATGGATAGTTAGGATTAGGAACCCAGTTACTGGGTTGTGGAGGTCAGATAGGCAGTCGCTCCATGTAAAATACTGGTATTAAGCTGCATCCGGTTAGACTGGAAGCCGACCCCAACATAGTTGGGAAAAGGCTAGGCAGATTTTTGATTGGATAGTTAGGATTAGGATGCTTTAGTTAGTGACTAGGTATTCAAAATGCAGTGTTTTTGCACCTGTCATATGTTTCGTAATATTGATTGCTTTGAAATACTTATCAATAGTAGGATTTGTAACTTTTATTTCGTTAATTGCTGCTAAATGCAAGCCTTAATAATCGGATAAAAAATATTTAAACCTTTCGGAACAGTGTACCTACTTAATTGTTCTGCGTGTTGTGTCGAAACTTTTGCAGTAACTGTGAAATTTGACGCACCGTTTCCTCTTTTTGTTATTTATTGTTCCAACAATAATATACACTCATTGGTTATTTATACCTACTACTGTTTCCGGTGTAAAGTGGGCGATAGACACTCGACTTCACACGAGCAATATATACTTTAAGTTCGGCGACGGTTTTCGCCCTATTTTATGCTAAAGTTCACTTTTTGTTCATTTTTATCTTTCATTCGGCATCTTTCACTCACAAATGAAACATTTTACTCTGAACACAAAACGAATCTAAGGTGAAAAATAATTTCATTAGTGAACTGATCAAACGACGTTTGATTTCGGCAGTCGGCATCCCTCGCCTAACGAATAATATTTTGTTTTATTAATGATTATAATTATGTAAATACATATTTGTTATGGTCGCGGATCATATTTTGATCACGATATAACCTGACAACCTGACATATTCGGATCCGCCTTGAGAGTTGTGGTCTATGGTACATTTCAATATGTTTCTCTATACTTAGGTACCTTCCTACCCATAATTCGCTTTCCCGTATATAAGCCGCACCATAAAATATAGCCCACAACTTTCATCATCCACTTTCTAGTCTTTCGCTTGTCTGCCAACACAAGTGGTATTCAGTTAATATAATACCTACATTGTTATTACGGATTTGCTGCGCTATCTACACGCGTATTCCTAGGAATCTAGATATGACCAGCGTAGCATGAGCACCGTTTTGTCGACGGAAGAGTAGACAAAAATAAAATATAAGTAAAAATCTTTTTAAAAACAAGCTTTTATTAACTAAAAAGTACTAAATAAAACTATCGTAAACATAGAACTTTAATATTTTCTTAAAACCTTGAGGCTTATATACAAGTTAAGTGTAAGAAGGACATTTACGCCTCAAGCTTTTAAGAAAATATTAAAGTTCTATGTTTACGACAGTTTTATTTAGTACTTTTTAGTTAATAAAAGCTTGTTTTTAAAAAGATTTTTACTTATATTTTATTTTCTACTTTTTAGCATTACGATTTGTTTAAATATCTGTTCTATCATCTTCACAAATCCAAACAATTAGGTTTTCTCATGGCCACCTTCCGGCTCCATCATCAGGCACTGAACACCACCTAGTGTCAAAGCACTTGTCAATACATAACCAATGAGTCCAAACACGATGGTGCTATCTTGTTTGATTGAGGAGTTCCCATGGCCACTTTCCGGCTCCATCATCAGACCCTGAACACTACCTAGTGTCAAAGCACTTGTTAATACATAACCAACGAGTCCAAACACGGTGGTGCTATCTTGTTTGATTGAGTTTTTCCCATGGCCACCTTCCGGTTCCATCATTAGGCAGTGAACACCACCTAGTGTCAAAGCACTTGTCAATATATAACCAACGCATCCAAACACTATGGTGTTTTCTGGTTTGATTGATGAGTTCCCATGGCCACCTTCCGGCTCCATCATCAGGCCCTGAACACCACCTAGTGTCAAAGCACTTGTCAATATATAACCAACGCATCCAAACACTATGGTGTTTTCTGGTTTGATTGATGAGTTCCCATGGCCACCTTCCGGCTCCATCATCAGACCCTGAACACTACCTAGTGTCAAAGCACTTGTCAATACATAACCAACGCATCCAAACACTATGGTGCTTTCTGGTTTGATTGATGAGTTCCCAAGGCCACCTTCCGGCTCCATCATCAGGCCCTGAACACCACCTAGTGTCAAAGCACTTGTCAATATATAACCAACGCATCCAAACACTATGGTGTTTTCTGGTTTGATTGATGAGTTCCCATGGCCACCTTCCGGCTCCATCATCAGGCCCTGAACAATACCTAGTGTCAAAGCCTTTGTCAATACATAACCAACGCGTCCAAACACGATGGTGATATCTTGTTTGATTGAGGAGTTCCCATGGCCACCTTCCGGCTCCATCATCAGAACCTGAACACTACCTAGTGTCAAAGCACTTATCAATACATAACCGACGCATCCAAACACTATGGTGCTTTCTGGTTTGATTGATGAGTTCCCATGGCCACCTTCCGGCTCCATCATCAGACCCTGAACACTAGCTAGTGTCAAAGTACTAGTTAATACGTAACCAATGAGTCCAAACACGATGGTGCTATCTTGTTTGATTGAGGAGTTCCCAAGGCCACCTTCCGGCTCCATCATCAGACCCTGAACACTACTTAGTGTCAAAGTACTTGTTAATACATGTCCAATGAGTCCAAACACGATGGTGCTATCTTGTTTGATTGTGGTTTTCCCATGGCCACCTTCCGGCTCCATCATCAGGCCCTGAACACTACCTAGTGTCAAAGCCCTTGTCAATACATAACCAACGCGTCCAAACACGATGGTGATATCTTGTTTGATTGAGGAGTTCCCATGGCCACCTTCCGGCTCCATCATCAGACCCTGAACACTACCTAGTGTCAAAGCACTTGTCAATACATAACCAACGCAACCAAACACTATGGTGCTTTCTGGTTTGATTGATGAGTTCCCATGGCCACCTTCCGGCTCCATCATCAGACCCTGAACACTAGCTAGTGTCAAAGTACTAGTTAATACGTAACCAATGAGTCCAAACACGATGGTGCTATCTTGTTTGATTGAGGAGTTCCCAAGGCCACCTTCCGGCTCCATCATCAGACCCTGAACACTACTTAGTGTCAAAGTACTTGTTAATACATGACCAATAAGTCCAAACGCGATGGTGCTATCTTGTTTGATTGTGGTTTTCCCATGGCCACCTTCCGGCTCCATCATCAGGCCCTGAACACCACCTAGTGTCAAAGTACTTGTCAATACATAACCAACGCTTCCAAACACTATGGTGCTTTCTGGTTTGATTGATGAGTTCCCATGGCCACCTTCCGGCTCCATCATCGGACCCTGAACACTAGCTAGTGTCAAAGTACTAGTTAATACGTAACCAATGAGTCCAAACACGATGGTGCTATCTTGTTTGATTGAGGAGTTCCCAAGGCCACCTTCCGGCTCCATCATCAGACTCTGAACACTACTTAGTGTCAAAGTACTTGTTAATACATGACCAATGAGTCCAAACGCGATGGTGCTATCTTGTTTGATTGTGGTTTTCCCATGGCCACCTTCCGGCTCCATCATCAGGCCCTGAACACCACCTAGTGTCAAAGTACTAGTTAATACGTAACCAATGAGTCCAAACACGATTGTGCTATCTTGTTTGATTGAGGAGTTCCCATGCCCAACTTCCGACTCCATCGTCAGACCAGCTCTTTGGTACAATTTTTTCA
Source organism: Lithophane semibrunnea (assembly GCA_947363905.1). NCBI lineage: Eukaryota > Metazoa > Arthropoda > Insecta > Lepidoptera > Noctuidae > Lithophane > Lithophane semibrunnea. The sequence continues at coordinate 14,429,211 of OX376197.1, read as the reverse complement.
AAATGTCTCGGTAGTTGTATACGTATGCCAAGTTTCAGCTCAATCGGATGCCTGGAAGTGCTTGAAAAATTGATGACAAAAGGAGTAACCGGAAACACATACGAACAGAGCAAGCTAATATAAAGCTTGTAATGACGTTTCCTGTAGACAGTACGACGGCAGCAAAGTAGAAAGAGTCAACTGTACTTTTTACGAAATTCACTCTTTTAAGAATTCTTTGTTTTGTCATAGGATTTATCGGTTGTCAGTGTGATTCTGACAGTAAGGATAGAAAACTTTCTTCCGAAATAGTCTACCTACAAAAAGACCTAGAAAATATCGTTAGAAATGAAAGACAAAATGACAGATTGTAGAAGATTTCTACAGTGGACGTCAAAAATGAAGAAACGAACTGTCACTTTGTATAGAAAAAGCTAGGTACGAGTATGTCTATTCTTCGTAGAGATAGAAAGCGCCATGCTACGCCTGCAGAGATAAAATAATAGGAGAAAATTATAAATGCAAGCTTCATTATAACCGGCAGACGTTTTGAGGAACTACCTTTTTACTCTCCCTAAATAATGCATAATTATTTTTCTTTCCATCTGTTTGGTACTTAAATATTTACAGTTTACAAAGTACATTCGTCGACCGTAACGCTCTACTTTCAAGGGATTTTCTGTAATTAAGTAAATTAGACATAATTGTCCATAATTTATTCATATTAGCAACATCTACAGCAGAAATCTACATTTCTGTTATTATTAGGCAAAAGAAAAAGTATTCAAGTACTCCACATTTCACAGGACTGCTTAATCTTCCATGTTATCTATGGAAGATTGTCCTCTCAAAATTTTGACATAAAGGCAATTGTGTTTGGACACTCGCTATCTAATGAAAATGTGGAGTGTGGAACAGGGTGTAAAGTTCACTCATCCGCCATAGAAAAAGGAGAATCCTCCGACCAGACGGTTGTTGTGTCTAGTGGGCGATTGCCCAACGATTGTTGTCCGTTGAACATGTGGTAGTCGCGCGGTAAACTTTGCTTGCGCGATGCAGGATTTAGCGTGACTTCGCCGCCGCCAGAAAAGTAACAAAAAGGTGTACGTACAGTAGGCCAGGTCAAAATATAGTAACCAGTAGGTACTCGCAACCGGTGAAAATTGTAGCACGTAGAAATCTGCCCTAACTAGATTATAAAAATGACGTCACTAACCTGTGCCACTTATGCTTAAGGATAATTATCAGCACAGGATCAGTCAATAACATCAATATTTTTCGAGTCTCATATGCAAACATTTGCCTTTAAATATTTATACACAGATTTAAATACGTCATCTTTCAATTATTGACAAATGAGTGTACCATAAAGTTGATTATGATCACCTTCGTAATAATATACCATCAGAATAGATTTAAGCTAATAGCACACCTACGCATATTCGTCATCTCAAACAATCTCATAGAATCTGACCGAGATGCTACAGGTTTGGTGAAGTCTACTTTGTTTAATTTACAGTCTATTATTGCTCCCATTGGGGTCTTCTATATTCGAAAAATGTATAGGGTTTTTATTATTAGGTCTTAACGTCCCACTGCTGGGCAAAGACCTACCTTACCTCCTTCCATTTATGGACTTATATTTATTTATTACTTAATTATTTAGAGAGGTTTTTTCTCTTATTTTATTAAGTTTATTTTAAATACACTATAACATTATATTTTATGGAATTAATAATTAATTATTTATTTATTTACTATGGATGACTTATACTTCCATTTAAGAGCACAGAAGAGAGATAAGTAGTTCCTCCCATCATCTTCTTCTGCGCCTGCCCCTCTCTTACTGCACAAATTATGGTTAGTTTTTTCCATTTTTGACAACACAAGAAAAATATGATGAATTTTCTTAGCTTACTATGTAGTTGGTTTAGATATGGTAATGTTAGTTGTAGCTGATACCACACTGACCTTTATTAAGTCACACTTGCAGTCACCTCGGACCGCTAACTAGCCGTCCGAGGTGAGGGTATATGGAACTCCATATACCCTTCGGCCCATAATGCATCACTCCTGACATTGGCACGTTACATCCATAATTAACAGAGGCACATTAGATTCATAAACTGCGCAGACGCAGTCATAGTAACGCTCGGGCAGTGATGCAAGACGCGCCACGGAGCGCGACCTGCCTTTCATATTATGAACATCGTTAGTGCACTTGTTCTTGTTTGAGGTTTTATGGTTACAGTAAATCGCCCTTTAGGTTTATTGTCAAGACTTACCTAAATTCGAACTTTATTTGGCCGGTTCCTCTGACTTAGTGCTAATCTGTCCACGCGCATCGACGGCAACGTCAACGGTATGTGCCACACGCCGCCGTTGACGCGTGCCGCTCGTGCGTCAATCAAAATCAATCTACTTAGCCTTTTCCCAACTATGTTGGGGTCGGCTTCCAGTCTAAACGGATGCAGCTGAATACCAGCATTTTACATGGAGCGACTGCCCATCTGACCTCCACAACCCAGTAACTGGATAATACGATACCCCTTGGTAAGACTGGTTGTCGTTCTTTCGGGCTTCTGACTACCCGTAACGACTGTACAAGATCCACGAATGACAGCCGGGACCAACGGCTTAACGTGCTTTCCGAGGCACGGAGGAGTCTCGGTATGTAGGTAAAGATGGTCCGAACCAACCCGGCAAACGTAGCGGCTGTTATTACTTAGCCACGAGCACCTCTCGTGTGCCACTCGTATAGCACGGACTTAGGTTTACAATGCAGGGACTGTCAAAAACTGTTAATAAAGACAAAAAGGTCATGCTTACCCAAGAGCTGTTTTTTGTGAAATCTAGTCTGCCATCAAACTGCTACTCAACGTCGTATGTCCAAAATCAAAAAGGGAAACCACACAGAAAAGAAAGCTACAGTTTGTTACTGTCCGAACACGTATCTCCATAATACATAGTCGACTACATAATATCAATCAAAGACGCACAACTTACATAACACAAATAACCATAAAAATCAACAAGAGTAATAATCGAAATGCATCAATCTTCGTTAGTACAACTTCATTCACACAATCGTAACAACAAATGATTGTTACATAAAACGTAGCGGCATTTACTTTGAAAGTTTTTAAAAGCCATTGTGCACCAATACTCAATAGATAAACAAACGAAAGAAAGAAAAAAAAACCTGCTGCTCTAAGCTTATTATAATCAGCCTTTATCGTGCATACTGCTGGAACACAGGCCTCATCTCAGAGAGGGCCGTAATCCACCACGAAGGAAAATGGGCTGTCTAGAACTAATCATTCGAAGACAGACCGTGGCGTGGCGTCCACCATCCGACACTGCCAACTTCCTTTCATAGAGAGGCCTGAGTCCCATCAGTAGGAACATTACAAGCTGATTATAATTGTTTATGTTTAAGCACCAAGGGGTAAACAATCTATAATGTATCACCTCTTTCACGAAGAACAACTACCACAATCCGGTCCTAATAGACCAGATTACGAAACTAGGTATTCAGGCAACGGCGAGATCGAACAGGTTGTAAACAAAGTAATAAAATATCAAACGCCTTTACGGTTTTACCGTTCGATGCCAATTGCTGTATCTGCGCAGAATCTAAGATACAGTACGATGAAACTGAGAAGTTGCATCGGCAACATTCGTGAAACATGATAACTTTGCAACTAATGCGACTTGACTTCAAAAGAACTGATAGAACCTAGACGTTTGACTCGAGAATGGAGCGATAACCAAATAGGTTGTTTAGCAATTTGATTGGAAACATCGATGGATTCTCTAACTGTTGTCAGACTACGCAGTTTAATACTTAATGCAGTTTGCACTTGAAGTCAAATTGTAGTACTTAATTGTGGAGTTATTATGCGATTTGTGGAACCTTAGTCCGAGATAATATCATACATAAAATGATAAATGCATGCTATATGTCTTAAATTATGACGCAGTCTATAAAATATAGGGTCTATTGATGTAGATTTGCGATTTGAATGTTTGATTGTATTGCATGGAATATTATAATCATGTAAGTAACATTATCTGTCTCGTTCTATAGAAATCATAATAAAACCACATTTTAAATGTAAATCGTCACCTGTTATTATTGTGTTATGTGAATAGTTCAATATGCGAGGAAAACAAAGCAACAATGACTCAAGTAGGTATCACTCGTCGGAAGAATCATATTGTCCGTGCATTCCAATCTCTGGCAATGCGTCGCCGTCGGTCGTTCCAAAACGTCTAACATGGTCCAGTTCATCTTTATAGCATGGCCTGGGAGCCTACCACCACCGCTTACAGAAGTATTAATTTAATCTTACTTCGTGGGGGAAAGAGATGGACCTATACGTCCTGTAGAGCTTCATCTCTTTCCTACTCTGAAGTAATATTAAAATAATACTGCTGTATGCGGTGGTGGTAGGCTGTAAGTGGTGGTGGTGTCATGTTATCAAATATATGTTACTTACTAGGAGCGGACACCCGTCAGTGGAGCAACGAGTTTGGTTACAGCTCAAAGTCTCCCGATTCACCGCTTAGAATTTTTTGTTACCCTGTGTACCTAGATCACGCTACATAATGCTCTTTCAACATGTCCAAAGATTCACCGTTATACACCTAACTACAATGTGAACGTTTCTCTTTTGCAGCACAAAATCGAGTTCTGTCCTGAGCGGTGCGGACAAGGAGCCCGTGCCAGCGCCCTCACCTGCAGACTCAGGAGTCGCCGAGCTGGAGAGAGATCATCATGACTATAGGTGAGTATTGATGGGTCACTGTTAAGAAGGAGAAAAGGATAGACACAAGGTGATGTTAGGTGATCAGAGAATAACTAAGACGGAGATTTCACCATCAAGGTGTTTATTTGATCAATAAATTGAACACACTAACTATAAAAACTGGTCACATAATGCGTATCTAGATTAAACGAATTTCTCGAATTAGTAAAGTTAATATTTCTCAATTAAATCGATAAACTAAACAATTTTCTTCAAGTTTCAGTAAATACGACTAAATAGTTCTGCCTAATAAAGTTTCAGAAGCGTCCATTCATGGTCTAAACTAACCTAACCACAAGAACCTGGTTTCCATAGAGGTTACGGCTCTTTGTAGGGCAAACGTAAATATTATGCACAGTTAGGCTCAACAAGCCGTAGCCAGTAGCAACAACCGTATGATTGTCGTCACACACATCAACCAGAGTATGGCCTTTGAGGTCTTTCCCATTTTATACCAGCTTGTATCTGAAAACCTTCAATAGTATTGCACAGTTTCCTCAATTAATATCTAAGACTTATTTTCAAAAGTGAACTTTCTAACACAAATCACTTATGTGGCAGAAGAACAAATACTGCCAGATTATTTCCAATATTGTCGGCGCCAAAACTAAGCCTCTGAATTATCGAAACAATAGTCAATAAATTGCCCACCCATCATGTTTTAACCATTCTTCATGTAACAGAATTCTTATGGCTATAAATATTCAATTCTCGGCTATTTAAGTAGGTTGGGTTAAGAGGTTTTACTGTGGACCGCTATAAAATTGTACAGATCCGTAGGTACAGTCACGGACTTTAATTGATGAGCCTTCAAACTTTTCAACTTTGCAGTTTCATACATTCACGAGATTACACGATTAAACACGAACTCAAATCGCAAGCTCGTAAACAAGATGACAAATAAATTACTTTTAATCGGAAATATCCATAGAAGTTGACTTTATTAGTCAACCTCTATGGATATTTCCGATTAAAAGTAATTTATTTGTCATCTTGTTTACTTTCATACATTCACGAGATTACACGATTAAACACGAACTCAAATCGCAAGCTCGTAAACAAGATGACAAATAAATTACTTTTAATCGGAAATATCCATAGAAGTTGACTTTATTAGTCAACCTCTATGGATATTTCCGATTAAAAGTAATTTATTTGTCATCTTGTTTACTTTCATACATTCACGAGATTACACGATTAAACACGAACTCAAATCGCAAGCTCGTAAACAAGATGACAAATAAATTACTTTTAATCGGAAATATCCATAGAGGTTGACTAATAAGTTCTCAATGATAAAAATAAATACAATGTTGCATTAAGTTTATCCAATCTATTTGATACCGACCTCCTTTGAATCATAGCTCATTAACTCAATAATTCTGAAAACTTAACTGAAGACAGTGACAGTTGAAATATCGATGTCAGAGAATTTCTCCGAACGCTAACGTTACTATCGCAACAGTGACCTAGCAACAATTGTTTATCGTTGCTAGGTTACTGTTGCTAGACCTGCAATTGGTTGACTTTGAGTAGTCACTCTGCTGTCAAGTTTGTAGTTCTGGCTCTCAGGTTAGCTAATCGGTAAAGATATGAAATATAATTTTCTTCTTCTAATACGAAGACATGACTTTGCGTGTCGGGAACCGAATAAACCCGATTTGCATTACACGGCTAAAATACGAACAGTGCCAGGTGGCTCATCAATTAAAGTCCGTGACTGTACATCTGAGAAAGGAATATATTATACTTTCTAATACTATCGGTAGGTTTATGTTTAGAAGTAAAACCAAGCATGCAGGAGTAAATTCACCAAGTTTTTATAGCATTATGTTTGATGAAACTCATCCATTTAGGAACTCGAAATCAAAATTGTCAGTTTTGCTTATTATTGCCTCACTGGTGAGACAAAGATTTAGTCTCATATTATAGAGAAGGCATGAGCTTTGGTCACTAATCTTAGTCAAGGTGCATTGGTAATTTCACACTTATAATTTGACTTCGGATCCGTACATCATCAAATCTCTTTGCACATTCCAGCACAACAGAAAGAATTCGCAGTCACGAGGTACGCGTTCGTGCCGCCCGAGGTCTCATGATGCAGAGCTTCGGGCGTTCCCGAGACGAACGGGACGCAGAACTGGCGCGAGTGAGGCGAGACCGGGCGTTGTTACGTCAGAGGCTGGAGGACACGGAGTGGAGTCTGTGCCAGAGAGCCGGCGAGATCGCGCTGTTGAAGACGCAGCTTAAAGATGCTCAGGTTAGTAGAAGCTAAGCTTACATAACATCACGTCTGTATTCCCAGAAGGTTTAGGCAGAGGTGCACCCATATACCTACACCCATTTTTCACCAGTGATGGTGAACCAGGCACAAATCCAGACTCCGGGTTACTGAGAAATTCTAGATGGAAACTTAGTGATCTGAATTATGCAAAAGCACGGGAGATCTCCTTGGGAATATTGCGGCCAAAAAACCATCAAATTTTTGGAGATTTGATGGTTTTTGGAGCATGGAGCGTTTGGACGCTACAATTTAAATGGTTACAAAACATTGCATTAGAGGAGGAGGAGGAGTTTACTAGGCATCAGTCGAATGTATTTATACTAATAGAGATATTGACAACAAAGTAAAGCATCGGCTCTGCGAGCGTGGTACCATTTTGTTTCACTTTTTAAATCTGTTTATCCAAAAAAAAATTAACGTGTTTCTTTACAACTTTCCAGAATGAACAAACAGCGAAGGGGCACGAATACCTGACACTGAAAGCTGACTGCCGCCAACTGAGGGAAGTCCTCGACAAGAAAGAAAAGGAAATCATGAGGCTCCGAGCAGAAACGGAGGAAAAAGAGAAATCCATCAACCGACTGCAAACAGAAGTCGACAGGCTCACCAACGACCTCATGGAGAGCGTCTCAGACCTCACCAAGACCAAGGAGACCAGCAAAAATGAAATTGAAAGACTAAAAACTGAACTGAAGGAGTTACGACAAGAACTATCGGATATCTCCCTCAGTGGGTACGAAGGCATCGAGTGCGGGAGGACTATGAGAGGCATCTATGACGTCTGCAAAACAAACGAATACCACTGGAACTCCAGTGATAGCGCCCTCGAAGATGCTGAAGTTCAAAGACTGAATGGAGAACTCCCAGACTCTTGCAACGAACCTTGCGCCGCCACCGCCATCGTCGACAGACTCAAATGCGAACTCGAAGCTAAAGAAACCCAGTTCAACAGCGAAAGGAGAAAATGGTCCGAAGAAAAGGACAAAGTACTCCGGTACCAGAAACAGTTACAACTCAACTATGTCCAAATGTTCAAGAGATCTCGTACTTTAGAGGCGGAAGTCGACGGCCTCAGGTTAGAACTAGAATTATGCAACAAGAATATGAAAAACCTGAACAAACATGGCAAGACTATCGAGCTATAAACATTACCAAATTCAATAATTTAATATTTATATTTAAATGGCTATTTTTCTAATGTAAATATAAATTAAGAGAAAAGGCGAGATGGCTTGTTAGATAATAATAATATTAACAAAGTCACAAAGACAATTGTGGTGCAGAGAGAATATTCGAAGAGAATCAGTGTGGCAGATCGTGGTTTGAGGAAAATAAACTATGACGATTTCTTGCCTTATAGTTGACACTATGATACTGTAGTTGAGTTTATCAAAGTTATGTTAGAATATTGCCGTCATAATACTCAACTAGCAGATTTAGGAAAGAGACGAGTGTGTGAACCAATTGTAGACAAATATGCGCAAGCTCTCGAATGACTGGGTGGAATGATTACAAAAACTGCATTTCATGATACAAATAATTGAATAATAGTTTTATTCAATTGCTTGAAGGATATCAGTCGCCTTACATTAGAGTACTTGTCAAGCAAATATCGTGTAAAATCGCTACAGTTTTATCATCCATCTATGTACTAGAAATTATCTACTGCGTCTGCAGTCCAAGATATTTTAAAAGAGTAATAAGAAAAGTCAAGAAGAAATAATAGTTATTTTCTTTTAAATTACGGTGCTTTGTTCGTGAAACGCGCCTGCATGACAATGTTCTTTTTTTGAAATGGGTTGCATTATGAAATTTAGTACAACATTAGAACACCCGTTTGGATGATATTATGGTTACTATGACACTGGCTGTTTTAATGTTGGCAATAAGCTAACTGTTTCAGGAACTTTTATAGAGGATTTATAACATGGGTGTAGATAAAATTTTCTTTTGCATCGCACCACAAACAATTAAAATATGCTGTGGTTACTTTATGTCATCAATTTCTACATACAACCTACAGACGTCGCTAATTTTATTTAACTCTTATAACAATGATCACTTATTCGTAATTACCTCATCAACGTAATATTTACACGTACGTCATTGACATAATAGCTTATTAACGTATATAAATAGTATTGTAGACAATTGGTTCACACTCCCACGTTCATTGTACATTGTATTAGAGTTATGTTGATCGTACTTTTGTAACGTAGCGCGTAAAGTTATTGTAATAAACTTCTTTGAAATATTATGCTTTTTGTTTTGTTTGTATAATTAATAATAGTAGCTGTATATTATACCAATGTTCGTAGAAATAATCCTAATATCTTTAAGATCATACATTTTTGGGGACATCACAACGCCATTCTATACCCGATGGCCACATTGGACAAACCTACACTATGATCAACTCAGTTTTTCGTGATGGCACATTTTTTGTTAGTCAAAAAAGTCTGACAAAAATAGAGCAAAGTTTGCTATTGAAAATTATTCAGAATTTTTTCTTCAAAAGATCATCAGAAGTCAAATTAATGCAACAACTCCATTATTCATTCGAACGGTTTCCAATGTGAATTTTCACGTTCAGCACATTAAACGCTACTAGCAACGCCATCTATTGGATTTTTCCAAACAACATTTTACCTTGATAATGATTATGTTCTAGAAATGTTACTACCATTCGCGATACAGATTCCCTTCATGTTGGAAATTCTTCGTTTTATCCGTTACCTGCCTTCCCTTTCAGGGTTCAATTCGAGATACCGACCGGTTATGTGAAATCAACACGCTTTTGCAGCACAGTACCTACTTGTCTAACATAACCATATTCAGTTGCATCAATTATACATTCACACGGTGTCCTGCAATACAGATCCAACAATAATTCGACAAAGGTCACGTCCAAGGTCAATCGAAGGTTATCCATTAATCTGAAGACAAACATACACATTAAACTAACGTCTTTTTCCCGTGGGGTATGCAGAAACTACAGAATGCCACCTGCTACGATCCTTACATACTCCTTTTGGTTTGTTTACGTAGACAATCACCGCGAGGAATTATACAAAGGGATAATTCAGGAAAATGCTGATTACCATACCAGGATATATTGATATTTTATGTTAAGGGTAGGCTGGGCCCCTACCTCAAATTTTATCTCGCTCGCAACATACTACTCGCGGCCTGAGTGAGAGCCAGACGGAGTGGGGTGCTGGCGGCTCTCAAGCCTCGAATAGTTTAGATAATTGGTGAAATAAGGGCAATAAAAAAATTAAAAAACATAAAACTTGCTTTATAGTTAGTTCAGTTATTATAAAAAGTTTCATGTACTAATTTGAAGTATTTTTTTAATACCAGCGGTTTATAGCGGGCAAAAGTTACTTAACAAAAAAAAATACACATAAGTGCCACGTATTTATTGCAGACACACTTGCATACATTGGGGCAGAACTATACAAGTCCTCTTAATAAAAAAATGAGATCAATGAACACATGGAAAATACCAAAATACCTAAAGATAATTTATAAGGAACATTACTATTTTAAAACTTAGATTTCAAGCTAAGACCTAAGTTTCTTCCTCTGAAGTTAAAACCGTCGCCTTGTTTGTCAACGTTGTTTCTTGATGATTTCGCTGGTTCCACCTGAAAAGAATACTCAAACCTCAATATCATTATTGCTTTACCATACCATAAAAACCTATGTAAGAAATCGACACGTGTTTCACCTCTCAACGAGGCATCCTCAGGATGACGATTGACCAGTCGCAAACCAGAACACGACGTGTTGCCACACCGAGCGCAACTCAACTTGACCTATACTGGAACATTCGGTGTGACGCAGACTTGTGCAAGTCTAAAAGTATATCGTAACGTCCATGGCTATCATTAGACCATCTTATTGACTGTTGGGTAATTTTTACCTCCGCATGAGCTACAATACCTCCAAGAAAAACGGTAAAAGAACAAAATATTGTAAATTTTTAAAAGAGTACCGGTGTAGTTTCTTTCCCATTCTTCTCCATGCGAAAACTACCTTTTGGAACCGCAACTAGAATCAGCATTGCTATTCTGTAACCATCTCACCGTGAAAACTTAGGTGAAGTGAGCGTGGAGTGAGCTGTCATTGTCATCGATTCCTACTGATGGTAAGGCAGTGACAGTTCACTCCACTCTCACTTCACCTAACTTTTCACGGTGAGATTTTTACAGAATAGCACAACAGCTGTGCTATTCTGTAAGCATCTCACCATGAAAACTTATGTGAAGTGAGCGGGGAGTGAGCTGTCATTGTCATCGATACCTACTGATGCTAAGGCAGTGACAGTTCACTCCAAGCTCACTTCACTTAAGTTTTCACGGTGAGATGGTTACAAAATAGCACAGCAGTTCTATTTCTTTGTTTTTGACGTTCAAAAGTGCCTTTTATGTGCCTAATTGAAATAAATTATTTGACTTTGACTTTTTTTACCATACCTGAGTAACATGAACAACATCGCCAACAACGGGGCGTTTCCTCCACTTATACCACCAGTACTCCACCCCCAGGGTGACGCACGCCAGTCCGATGCCCATGAAGATGACGATGAACACCCCTCCAATGTTCTGAATCGAGATCCCGTCAGACTGGTCGTCCTGTTTCTCGCATTTCATCGCTTCTGGATTGTTGTTCCACCAGATCTCTTTAAGCTTCTCTAGTTTGCGTTTGTTTAAGAGTTGCAGGATTCTGGAACGGAAATGAGAATGATGTTTATTTGTATTAATTATTATTATTTAGTTTTAATCAGTAATTTAATTTAGTATATAATGTAAATTAAATATTATAGTTTGTTAATTTATGTAAAATCTAATTAAATTAAAATAAATTATTAAAAAAAAATGTCATAAAAATAATAAACTATAAATGATGTTTATTTCCAAAAACTCTTTAAGTATAACAAAAAGAGAGATAAACTAATGGCTTGTTACACAATTTCCTGATAAGTTCTGGTTAACCTATCTGTCAGTCAACTTCAGACAAATACAGATTACATCTACAAGTTCAGTTTTATTCTATCTTCAAGACAGAAATTGTGAAAATTATAAACCTCGACATTAACCAATTAAAGTACTTCGAAAACTTGGTAGGTATTAAACTTGGAGTTCTTTAAAGACGTCCTAACACTTGTAGGTAAGAAATTTCGCCGATTAGATTGATATTTGCTAGATTAGACATAAGTAGTGCTAGCTAGAATTATGAGTGACTATGTATTTCCTTCCCCTTGAAATACGATTCTACTATAAATTGACATCAGTTCAAACCGGAATAAATAGAAGCACATAAACTACTTACTTACTTAGTAGTAATTGATAATCTTAAGGCCAAGGGTACATTAAGGCATACGCCTTAATACATTAAAGTTTTCTACCGTGTTTTCTCGTTTTTCGTGACATGCAGGCGCGGTGCATGGGGTGCATGCGGTGTACACTGAGGGGGGGCCATACAGGGTGCCTTTTTTTTTATGGTGGGAATTCATCAAATGACTTCTCCCGCTCTGGGCGGCGCGGAAGGGCGTGTCAGACTTTTACTGACTAAAACCCACCCGTGTTCCTTCAGTTGCCTGTTGCCAAGGTCCCGGTATCCCTTTCGGACTTTCCCGGAACCCTGGCAGGAATACTGGCTCCCTGGGCTTTGACTAAACTGAGTCTAAAACTCTAAAATTAGACATAAACTTAGTTCTATAATCTGTATTTTTACTTTTTAAAAGTAGGTATCAATCCGCCTAGCCTTATCCCAACTATGTTGGGGTCGACTTCCAGTTCCAGTCTAACAGGATGCAGCTGAATACCAGTATTTTATATGGAGCGACTGGCTATCTGACCTCCACAACCCAGTAACTGGGTAATACGATACCCCTAGGCAAAACTGGTTATTAGACAAGCTTCTGATATGTAACGACTGTCGAAGATCATGTTACATAATATGGATACCTATTATGAAGCATTTACATCGATTGGAACTTAAAAGGGCTTTCATATCATTAATATTTAATGTTACCTACTTACTTTTCCGTTGTCATTAGAACATGGCGATCGAAATAAATATACAAGTTCAAGTAAACAGAATTATGTCTTACCTACAATAATATCAAACGGCATGCTATGTTGGTAAATAAAAATAAAGACACATCAAAGTAATCAAATACATAAGTTTATTATTTTGAAATCTACGGAGTTTGTTCATAGAAAACAATCATCATGAATATACGGCGGGAATCGGCAAAATGTCAGCGCGGTCACCTTTAGCTACTTTGTATTTGCATAGGACATTACCCACTTATAAGTATGTAAACCGTATAGTATGTACCAGCATATACAAGTACCAGCTGTTGCCCGCGGCTTCGTCTGCGATCCAGGATGAAACTAGGCAACACTACACTACCTACGTTATACTGGGATAGCCACAAAAAAAAAGATGGCAACACTACACAACTCCCGAGAAACATGAAGGAACATCAGCAGGCGTAGCATGAGCACCGTTTTGTCGACGGAAGAGTAGACAAAAATGACGTTTCCTGTAGACAGTAAACAGTACGAGACGGCAGCAAAATAGAAAGAGTCAACTGCACTTTTTACGAAATTCACTCTTTTACATAATTCGACTCAGAATTCTTTGTTTTATCATAGGATTTATCGGTTGTCAGTGTGATTTTGACAGTAAGGATAGAAAACTTTCTTCCGAAATAGTCTACATATAAAAAGACCTAGACAAAGATCGTTAGAAATGCAAGACAAAATGACAGATTGTAGAAAGATTTCTACGGTGGATGTCAAAAATGAAGAAACGAACTGTCACTTTGTATAGAAAAAGCTATGTCTTGTAAATAAATACGACTTGTTGAGAGGATATTAAGGTCCTTTTATTTGTTGTCATTTATTCTAATAATTCTAAAAAGATATAGACTGTGTTGTTCATGAACAATCGCTCCACAGATTACTAATAATGTAGCAAGCTAGCTCCAACCACCCCTTACGTCCAAAAACGCAGGGTTGCCAATCACCAAAAACTATATTTTTTATTATACATTTTTGGAGTATTAATCCTTTAAGCTTACAGTTCGGCCATCCTACTATAAGTGAGTCCTCTCACTTATGAATAAATTATACAATGGGCAATTAGAACTGAGCAATATTAACAATAAACTTTTAGGGCTACCTTTAACTAACCTTTTTGATAACATTTGAATGATAAACAAATAATGTCTCATGTTTATGACAAAACAACACACATTTTAGCAGTTCTATTCAGTCTCAATGATTCACATCAGTCTCAAGTACCTATTATAGTTACAATCTGACCACAAGGTACATTTTACACTTCTACTCATATTAGTCTCAACAATTCACATCAATCTCTGATATTATAGTTACAGTCTGACAACAAGGTACATTTCATAACACTTCTAATCATTAATTCACATTCAAGTCTCAGTAATTCTCATCAGTTTCAAATATTATAGTTATAATTTGGCAACAAGATACCAACTGTCACGCATGAATTACACATAATGTCATTATGTCACATCACCTACAAACAACAGACAAACAAGTTAAGTTTTCACAACTTACTTATTAATTATTAGTCAATCAACATTGCATGTTGGTCTACTGAAAGTGATAGTACAAAGTACATAATAAAATAGAAAATGTAATTAATAAGTTACTATAATAGTGACATAAAATCATGTTTGTACTTGTCACATCATAACAGTACAAAATTGTTTCTGGACTATAATCTTGAAGTAAGCAATAATCAAGTTGCTGATTACACTAATACTAAACTATGTTTTGCATCTTTATTAGTGGCTAATAATACTTATAATCAAAGTGACCTGTTTTGTTTCAAAAGAACACTATGATTATGAGTATTAACATTAACAAGCATTCGCATAAATAGCTATGAGTCCAATTTATATGAATTGCTTAAGTCTTCAAAATCTCTGTAAATCATCATTCTTTCAGACTTCACATTAACAGCTATTTTTATATAACATAAAATTTGCACTTTGTCTAATCTACTAGATATGATTTCCATGTTCCATGTTTCCAACGTTGCAAAACCAATGCTTAAAGTACTACATAATAATTATCTATTCACAAAATTACTAACAGCATGTACTACTCAATTATTATAAAGGTAGGTACAAGCTACTAAGTGTTCGACCATCCTGCTTTAAGGGAGTCCTCTCACTTTATAAAGTATTTACTTATGTTTTGTACATTTACAGTGATTGAGGGTTTTCTTACACAAGAATAAAAAGTACTTCATTACAATTCATTCTTCATAATTATTATTACTGCATAGATATGATCTAGCAACCCACCTGGTCACTCCTACATAATTACTATGCTTACAACTCTGCATAGATATGATCTAGCAACCCACCTGGTCACTCCTACATATACTATGCTCATAACTCTGCATAGATATGATCTAGCAACCCACCTGGTCACTCCTACATATACTATGCTCATAACTCTGCATAGATATGATCTAGCAACCCACCTGGTCACTCCTACATATACTATGCCTACAATTCTGCATAGATATGATCTAGCAACCCACCTGGTCACTCCTACATATACTAAGCTCACAACTCTGCATAGATATGATCTAGCAACCCACCTGGTCACTCCTACATAAACTATGCTTACAACTCTGCATAGATATGATCTAGCAACCCACCTGGTCACTCCTACATATACTATGCTTACAATTCTGTATAAATATGATCTAGCAACCCACCTGGTCACTCCTACATATACTATGCTTACAATTCTGCATAAATATGATCTAGCAACCCACCTGGTCACTCCTACATATACTATGCTCATAATTCTGCATAGATATGATCTAGCAACCCACCTGGTCACTCCTACATATACTATGCTTACAATTCTGCATAAATATGATCTAGCAACCCACCTGGTCACTCCTACATATACTATGCTCATAATTCTGCATAGATATGATCTAGCAACCCACCTGGTCACTTCATATCCTCCGCACATATTATATTTAATTCTACATAGATATGATCTAGCAACCCATTTGGTCACTTCATATCTTCCGCACATAATCACATATTATATTTAATTCTGCATAGATATGATCTAGCAACCCACCTGGTCACCTCATATCCTCCGCACATATTATATTTAATTCTACATAGATATGATCTAGCAACCCATTTGGTCACTTCATATCTTCCGCACATAATCACATATTATATTTAATTCTGCATAGATATGATCTAGCAACCCACCTGGTCACCTCATATCCTCCGCACATATTATATTTAATTCTGCATAGATATGATCTAGCAACCTACCTGGTCACCTCATATCCTCCGCACATATTATATTTAATTCTGCATAGATATGATCTAGCAACCTACCTGGTCACCTCATATCCTCCGCACATATTATATTTAATTCTGCATAGATATGATCTAGCAACCTACCTGGTCACCTCATATCCTCCGCACATATTATATTTAATTCTGCATAGATATGATCTAGCAACCTACCTGGTCACCTCATATCCTCCGCACATATTATATTTAATTCTGCATAGATATGATCTAGCAACCTACCTGGTCACCTCATATCCTCCGCACATATTATATTTAATTCTGCATAGATATGATCTAGCAACCTACCTGGTCACCTCATATCCTCCGCACATATTATATTTAATTCTGCATAGATATGATCTAGCAACCTACCTGGTCACCTCATATCCTCCGCACATATTATATTTAATTCTGCATAGATATGATCTAGCAACCTACCTGGTCACCTCATATCCTCCGCACATATTATATTTAATTCTGCATAGATATGATCTAGCAACCTACCTGGTCACCTCATATCCTACGCACATATTATATTCATTTGATTAGCAAGTTTTACAAGTTAACTTCTGTCATCAATCATCTACAGACTGTTACTTTTAAAGATTTACACTCATAATAATGATCACAATTTTATCATTCAAGTGCACCAATTAAATTGCTTGGTTAAAACATTAGGAATAAAACGCAGCCATCGATAGTATTTCTACTGTTTACTTTTTATTTTTGCACTTAATAAAATATATTTAATCACCATTTGTGTCAGTGTCATTAGTTTCATTTTCATCTTAATCACTTCCACTGCTGTATCCATGAAACTTAACCAGGGAAATATTTTGTCAATAGCAACCACATTTTTATATTTTCCTGTTACCTTTTCTAGTAATAGGAGTATAGGTCGTTAGGTAGCACTTTAATTTTTTTTATGGTCCTTTGAATTTAG
Source organism: Lithophane semibrunnea (assembly GCA_947363905.1). Classification (NCBI taxonomy): domain Eukaryota; kingdom Metazoa; phylum Arthropoda; class Insecta; order Lepidoptera; family Noctuidae; genus Lithophane; species Lithophane semibrunnea. The sequence continues at coordinate 14,411,794 of OX376197.1, read as the reverse complement.
AAACTAGTTTCTTGAGTTTTAGAGTTGTTTGTCAACAGCTGTTCAATCAATCATAACGAGACCTACCTTTAAGTAGTTTTTTTTTAATAAGTATCAAATCCCTTTTTGAAATTCTCCTGCTGTTTATTTATCTTCTTACCATCATCCAATCTAAATTTCATAAGATTATCACCGGTTTCATAAGCTTATGCTTCGATGTTTCTGCAATTATGTCACTAATCAAGTTGTCAGATGAACTCACTAACTTATCCCAAACAACAGTTCTGATGGCTTTTGCCATTTGAGTTATTGATTCCATTAACAAATTAATGGTTACGAAGCTTTACCATTCTCCTCATGGCATTTTGTGCTTTCAACTTGCCCATTGGCCTTCGAGGTGGCCACAGCATTTAGACAATGTTTAAGTTTTAACTTTTACATAAATTGTTTTAAACTTCATCATCAAAACTAAACTAAACCGTTAAAACGACCGTCCGTCCGTTTAAACTTATGATTAGTAAAACATGAACCTCGATCTCTATCGATATGGCGAAGTAGTACTCCAAAATAATTTAAATGTTATAGTTTTTGTCTCTGACAGCACTAGTGTTGACATATTTCGTTAAAGAATCTATTATTACTAATACATACATACACATTACCTACTTTTTTTTGATCGGATCGATGAAATGGATCTAAGTGGTACATGCATGAAGAGTGTCGAATGGCGTTTCTATCTTGGGAATGGGATGGAGCAGACCTTTAGGACCCCCTGATGCTTTGTAATGGACGCATTCTAGACAATCTGAGACGTTTTTTTTTTTTTGTAAAACGACGCATTCTGGAAAAACCGGAAGGTTCCTTGCAAGCGATTATAGGTTTTGTCAACCCAAAGCGTCCTACATCGTCGTGGTTCATTCACAATAGGTACCTTCCACCTTGCACCTCGTGGGACTACCCAACATACTCCGCTGTCTACTTTTGTAAGCGTGGTTCACGCAGTGCATTGCGATCGGTTATAATTTTAAATTTGAATGAATCCTAAAGTAAACACGAAAACGGCTTAGTGGCGCTATAACTGCCAGTATTTCCAATTCGAAATAATTGTTTTTTTTTTTTTTTTTCATCATTTGTTGTCTTTCGGATGAAACATACTACTGGTTCCGCTAAGCTACCAGATGGGCCGCGCGCGTAGCCCAAAATTACCGTATTTAATTGGAAAGTCCTTGAGCAATTAAGTAAACCATCTGTACTACGTTGTAATAGGATTCTGGCAAAACCTAGGTTTGATGCGTGTGTGTAGTTCTGTACACAGTTTTGGATCATACAAAGCCAAAATGGGTTGTTCCACCAATCTATACTATTTCACAGGCTCAATATTCCATTTGTAAATCCTAAACCCTTAAGATTATTTAAAGGCATGTCTCAATACTCAATAATAATGACTCGATTTCTTTACTTGTTCTACATTCAAATGATCTAAATTTAAATCAGAATCAACCATTTTATTGTTAAGATCTATTCTATTCCACAAACAAATCACCTTTTTGTAAAAACAATGATGTCTCACTAACATTTTGTAATAATATTGCACCCTCTCCTTTTGCAACATTATATTCCCCGGTAACAAGTAATATTCCCCCATGAGGCTTTCCTCTTAATGAACCCTTATAATAGAAACTTAATAATCACTATTGTATGATATTTGTACTACCAGCATTTGCTGTGGCAGTATTGTAGTGTCACATTTAATGATCAATTGAAATTTCATAGTCACCTTGCATTCAAAGATCAAAGAATCTGTAGTTTTAGTAATAGTGATCCCTTGCTTTTTAGTGAAACTATGACCTCCATCAATACTGGATAATGTTACTTCAACAATTAAATTATTGATGTGTTCAATTTTATTAAAGTTTGTATTTCTATGTCTTCATAAGCAGAATCTAATAGAAGTACAACATTATTCCCTATCACTGTCACGGTAGGTAAATTTTTATCTGTCCAATCTATACCTGTAAGTTCGCTGTATCTCAGCAACGTGCATTAACTACCCAAGTCCACATATCCTTGCATAACTGTGCCATTTATTTTTTAAATGTATTATATATTTACTATTATCTGTGGTCTCAGTTTCTATGTGTAACACTTTCTGTTGTGGTATTTAATATTTTTTTAAATTATTTATTTATTTGATTTTTACTTAGCTGTATGGCTTGTTTACTGCACTCAGTGCACTCAAATAACTCTTTTAGATAGAAAACTGTAGTGACTTATTTGTGTACAATTGTAACATTTAATATTTTTCTTTTAGGCTGTTTAGATTCATTATTTGTTGCTTGTTTAGAATAAGCACTCAAATTTCAGTTCCTGTTGTAAATCAGTTTTTTTTATATCTTGGCTGGTTTTAGTCCTATCACATTCATGAGGTTTAATAGTTTGAAAATATTTCAAAACTTCCTAACTTCCACGGTCCTCTATTTCATATACTGAACAATCCACAGTACGCTGACCAAATATTTCACATCAATTCAACATGTTAATTTTAATATAATAATAGAGTTCCAACGACTTATTAAATGTTACTCACTTTGATAACATTTCAGTTAATAACACAGCATAAGCATTAATTCTCGGAAAATATTACATTAATTTATATTTCCAAGCTGCTAAGTGAATGACATAGATGCCTGGTACCATGTTTTTGGTTACCCCACTTAACATAGGCAATACATAGTGTTTAATCTGATCATCACTCCAATTATACATATAACTTGGCACTCTTCTACTTTGAGCACCCATATATTTACAATTTAACCTTTGATCATAGGGTCAAATTCAGGCACTACATGCCTACCATACTTGATTGATTATTCATTACAGAAGGAATTAATTCATAAAAAAATAAACTCAACTCATTTTCAGCAATGATTGAATGATTATAAAACATACCCAGGGGTGTAGTTTGATTGCAGTCTTGTTGATCAAAGACTTGACTAACACTTCTCTGCAAGGAGTCTCCGCATCCAGTTCCGTCCTGAATCTGCACCATCTGATCTTTCTCACCACGACTGAGACTGCGAGTCCTCCACAGGAACCTCCGGATCCAGTAGTGTCGCGAGTCTGCTCCTGGTGCCGATTCTCACAGCGACTGCGTGTCCTCCTCCATAGAGAACCTCCGTATTCAGCTCTGTCCTGTATACTTCTCTGGCGCAGACTCTCATCGCGAATATGACTCCTCGACGAAAATCCGTTGTTTCTTTCATTACGGTCTCTTGATGAGCGAAGCGTTCTCTTTCGTGTTACACTGACCATGGATGCCATCCGGTGATCAGGCAGAGATACACTCGGTGTTCGAGTCAATCGCATTTTTCGTTTTTTCTTGTGCCGGTCGTCCATCTTGTGAAACAAACCACTCAGGATTTTGCCAATTTGTGGGTGTGGTGTTGTTATACCGCTTCGGAGATGTAAATAAATACGACTTGTTGAGAGGATATTAAGGTCCTTTTATTTGTTGTCATTTATTCTAATAATTCTAAAAAGATATAGACTGTGTTGTTCATGAACAATCGCTCCACAGATTACTAATAATGTAGCAAGCTAGCTCCAACCACCCCTTACGTCCAAAAACGCAGGGTTGCCAATCACCAAAAACTATATTTTTTATTATACATTTTTGGAGTATTAATCCTTTAAGCTTACAGTCTATTCTTCGTAGAGATAGAAAACGCCATACTACGCCTGCAGTTAAACAATAATAAAGATAAGGGAAGCTTTGTAAAGTAGGTAAGTAAGTATTCCTTTTTATTAGATCATATCTCATAAGAGTACCTATTCACTTTTGTCGACGATGACCCAATTTATAAAGTACGTTTTCCCAAAAACAGGGCAACCCTCATCACAGGCTTGATTTTATTTACTACTTTTATGGAAACCCAATAATAATTAATTCTCATTCGAATAACTAGGTACCTACTTTGGTAATAATTTTGTTCAGTTATACTGTGGTGAATTTCACGCAGAACAGAAACATTTTCACACAGGTTCGCTAGATTTTAGTTCCCGCGTTAAAAAATAACATTGCCTACAGAATTACGGAAAATTTCTCAACTACGCATTCATATTTGAGACAGAATTTTTATTAACAGTATTTCAGTCACGCTTCTGAGCCTATGGTCGTAAGGAAGCCGCGAGTTCTCATAAATATTGTCTATGAAAACGTTGCACGAAAAAAAGCGGGAAGTCGTGAAATAAAAGGTCGTTGACCGACAAAAATATTTAGCGTGTTAGGTACAGTGTTTAAAGCTATGTAAACTGAATTCAAATACGTTCTAAAAAGATACTCAAGTCTGTTTATTTAGTCGAAATATGGTTCAATGAACAAAACTGAAGAAATTTGTACGATAAAATGTGTGCAAATATTGCACATTGGATGTTAATTTATAATAATAATTTACTTATTTGCATATTTTATTGGGTCGGAGTTTGCATCACAATGAAACGAAACGTAACTCAATATCAATTGGTTAAACATTTTTCCCTATTCGTACAAGAACTGAAACACCTAATATTAAAACCAGCCGAGGTCTTCGCATCTTGGTATTTATCTACAGATTTAAAGCACAAGCACAAGCTCATAATTAATCAGTCTAACTTCCTACGCACGACTTGAAACAGACATAGGCATTAAAACATTTTAAAAAAAATGTTCAAGCTTTGGTACTCACGCATTATTAAACTGGTCTTTCAACGGGGAACCCTGCTGCACGGCGATCGCATACGGCTTCCTTGAGAACTCGTCTCCAACTGACTGAAGATCACAGCTGGTCATGACATGGTACTTCACATCAGTAGCGTCTCCCAACCAGGCGAAGCCTTCACTAGAACTCTTGGAATCCCTCACTCTCTGCAACGCTTCTTCAATGGTGTTAGGCAGAACTGCCTCTTCCATAGCTTGCCACATTTTGGAGTATTTGTCGCTGACTGGGTAGTCCCATACTGCTAGTTTTGCGCGTTCCACCTCCTTTAGGCTGTCGTTTAGGCTCATTTCTTTCCAAATCCTGGAATTATAGTATTTTTTTTTTAATATGGTCGTTATTTGCTGCCAGCACGAAAAAGATGCTACACATTAAACAACTTGCAATTACGTGAATAGATTTTTGTATGTTTTTTAAATTAATTTCATCGTTTCGATTGGCACTTTTTTCGATATGGCAGTATTATTATCACTACACGGTATGCATTGCTTGAAGTCACTTGCAATAGTGTCGTTTTTGATTAAACGACAAAGTGCATAGTAATCTATGGAGTCATTAACATTATAGTTCATTACACCTGATCGAAATGAAAATGTCTGAGCTCAAAATAATAGGTAGGTACCTACTGCGTTATGAGACAATAACTCGTTAGCCCACATTAATATTCATTGCACCATTTGTATACAAAATAACAATAAAAGAAACACATAATCTTTCAATGGACGTCAAAATGGAGTCATTATTATTTTCTTAAAGTGACGCGGAAGCAAAATCTCGCAATAATGATCATCTCAAAATGTTCAAGGCTTTTGAAAAAAACTCACAATGAGTATTTTCAAGTAAAAAAGAAGGCAGGTAATAACCTCGTGACGATAACTACGTCATTTAGTAAATCTCACGGTTTGGTAGTTTTTGGCTATCTCTAAAGCGCTCTTTATTTCGGACTAAATAATTATAATACCAACATAGTTCGTTTTATGTAATGAAGATTTTGTGAGCCAATTTTGGCGTATTGCACATACTTAGGTATATTGTATTTCTATGGACTCGCCCGAAAACGGGCGAATCGACACTTATAAGTTTTTTTTTTTTGAGGCGATTCGCACGATGTTACTGTATTTGTAGGCGTATCGATATCTGGAGTTGTCGATTCGCCTACAAACAAATTAACTTCGATTTGAAAAAACTATTTATTCAGTCAGTATAATCATGCTCTCTGAAAACGCACTCAGGTGAGGTGTCGATGTGGGATTGGTTCGTGCACTACCTATATTTAGAATTTGTTCTATGCAATCAAGATAAAAATAGGAATTGGGGGTACCTTGACCGGGCACTGACTAACTTCACTTGGATGAGTTGCACGCAATGATATTATAACTTATTGCGTGCATCTCAACCAAGTACTCATACTTAAAACAATTATAAGTAAAAAAACTTTAAAAAAAGGTTGATAGGTTACACAAACTACGCAAGCGGCACGTCAAAATTTGGCTAATTAGCCTCATTTTCTTCGTCTTGTCTCTTTTTCGCTCCCGATAATTACGACATGCCGTCCTACTTCCACGTGTCATTTAATAGTGTGACATTGTGTCGTTTTTCAAGATCGAATGTTGAGTAGGTAACCTATCTACGTCTTTTTACATAATATAATATCATTGGATGCACGTTCTAAAATAGTCTACCCATAAGCGTTAGTATGACAGCTAAAACTTCACAAATTGACGAAATACCTCTCATTCATTAACTAAATAATTATTGTAAGTAAATGAGAAAGTGAGTTTGTTTGTTAGTTTATTTGATTGTTTGTTTGTTAAGCTTTCACGCTAAAACGGCTGAACGGATTTAGATAAAATTTGGCACATGGGTAGACGATGACATGCTGGGCTATTCTGTAAAAATCTCACCGTGACAACTTAAGTGAATTGAGCTGTCACTCCAGCTAATGCTAGGATTGACACTACTGACAGCTCACTAGCACTACCCAAGTTGTCACAATGAGATTAGGACATAAGTAAGATACTTTTGATCCCGATATTCCCACGGGATCGAGACTTACTCGGGTGAAACCGCGGGGCGCAGCTCATCATACGCCAAAAAAGTGTAGCGAGAAGCGCAATTTTGGACGCATTTAGGGATTTTTTTGAAGTTACATTACTTATTTATCGCGGGTATTATTGAAGTGTTTGCCAGATCGGTATATTTATTTATATTTTAATGTTGCACGCTTGTTTTCTCTTTCTGATGGGCAGAACTTGAATTAAGATTACCTTGGTTGTAGCCAAAGTTGATGTCTTGAGCCTTTTGTAAACAAAGGCCAAGGTAAGCCACAGTTCAACGTTCATGTTGGCTGTCAAAAGTGGCTGAAGTGGGCCATTTAAAGCTTGTCAAGCAAGCATCGATTGAAGACTCCGCAATCACAACATCAAACGACTGGATCGTAAATAATTCGTTAGGAAATCGTTTAAAATTAATGTAGCAATGTGTACACAGGGACACACAGAATACAGATGTACAGTCACGGACTTTAATTGATGAGCCACCTCCCAACTTTTCAATTTTGCAGTTTCATACATTCACGAGATTACACGAACTCAAATCGCACGCTCGTAAACAAGATGACAAATAAATTACTTTTAATCGGAAATAGTCTTATCCATAGAGGTTGACTAATAAGTTCTCAATGATAAAAATAAATACATTGTTGCATTAAGTTTATCCAATCTATTTGATACCGACCTCCTTTGAATCATAGGTCATTAACTCGATAATTCTGAAAACCTAACTGAAGACAATGACAGTTGAAATATCGATGTCAGAGACGTTACTTTCGAACTTGTCGAAATGACTAATAATATTTCTCCGTACGCTAACGTTACTATCGCAACAGTAACCTAGCAACGATTGTTTATCGTTGCTAGGTTACTGTTGCTAGACCTGCAATTGGTTGACTTTGGGTAGTCACTCTGCTGTCAAGTTTGTAGTTCTCAGGTTAGCCAACCGGTAAATGATGAGGATGTGAAATATAATTTTCTTCTTCTAATACGAAGACATATGACTTTGCTTATCGGGAACTGAATAAACCCAATTTGCATTACACGGCTAAAATACGAACAGTGCCAGGTGGCTCATCAATTAAAGTCCGTGACTGTACAGTCGCCAACACATCAAGCTACTACAATCTGTCTTTCTTTAGTAGATTTTAAACTTTATCACTAAAGCATTAGGTTCAAGGTTGACTGGGAAAGTTTGACAGTTTCGGGTAGCTTGGTGTGTGTACTTAGTTCTAAGTTCAAGAGCAGGGTAGTTACTTAATAGGCTCTCGTCCAAAGTAATATTCATCATATGCCTAGCCTTTTCCTATGTTGGGGTCGGCTTCCAGTGTAACCGTATGCAGCTGATATCCATATTATTATAACTATATTAAGATTATTAAAATCGTCTTCAGATTATAAATACGAAAGTAACTGTAAGGTACAGGCACCGTTTAAGGCCATAGTGTCTCTCTGTGACAGACAGACGGACGGATAGCCCAGGCTGTACTGTAATAGGGTTCCGTTTGGCTCCCTTTGGATACAGAACCCTAAAAATGATGAAATATAAAATACACACAGACAAATTCGCGGGCAACTCCCAGTACAGTCACGAGCACCAATATGCACTTAGCAACTTTTAAAAATGATTTTCTCCTACTGTATTGATTGTAATTTTATGTTATAACGAACATAGTATTTTAGAACCCTTATTATTATGAAATAGGTATCATCACAAAGTTGCAATCGTTATTCCACGAGAAAATGGTTATTGAATTTTGCTAAGTGTATACATATTTTTGCTCGTGACTGTACATAAAATCTCAAGAATAATAGCATAAATTGCTTAGCCTATTCTTCACAAAGGCCAGCAGGCGTAGCATGAGCACCGTTTTGTCGACGGAAGAGTAGACAAAAATGACGTTTCCTATAGACAGTAGACAGAACGAGACGGCAGCAAAATAAAAAGAGTCAACTGCACTTTTTACGAAATTCACTCTTTTACATAATTCGACTCAGAATTCTTTGTTTTATCATAGGATTTATCGGTTGTCAGTGTGATTTTGACAGTAAGGATAGAAAACTTTCTTCCGAAATAGTCTACATATAAAAAGACCCAGACAAAGATCGTTAGAAATGATAGAAAAAATGACAGATTGTAGAAAGATTTCTACGGTGGATGTCAAAAATGAAGAAACGAACTGTCACTTTGTATAGAAAAAGCTATGTCTATTCTTCGTAGAGATAGAAAGCGCCATGCTACGCCTGCAGTAAGAGTCATTTTCTTTATTAGATGTAGCTATTTCTCTCAATAGAATAATAGAAACCGACTCAGTCGCTTATCTTTCTCGCGAGTCTTATGAACCAGGGAAGTAGGTCACTAGTACTGCACTATGCCTACATACGTGAGCGATAAACTAGCCCATATCACTAGTTGTGGTCTATCTGTGTTACATCATTTTGCTTAGCAACTCTCATTTACTTCTGCATTAATTCGTTAGGGCTGGCTCTAACATCAATGGATAGGAATCTTTACGTAGGTATAGTTTTCATAAGCTTTCATATTTTCTGATAGGTATATCTGCGGATGAATACCAGTATTTTACATGGAGCGACTGCCTATCTGACTTCCACAACCCAGTAACAGGATAGGATACCCCTTGGTAAGACTAGTAGTCAGACTTTCGGGCTTCTGACGACCCGTAACGACTGTCAAAGATTCACGAATGATAGCCGGGACCAACAGATGCACGGGGAATCGTGGTATATAAAGATGGTCACCCATCCAAGGTCCAACCGCAGCAAGTGGAGCTTAACCTGATTGATTAACCCGTGCGGCCGTTAAAGCCACAGGCACCTCGGATTCATTGTACCTTTTCTATGTAAGCTATATAATATACCTAAGTACCATAAATTGGTAGTGCTAACAGACCTCTACATATATGTTTCCACTTCAACATAGCAACATCCTATCGTATTCTTCGTGTATTGAGAATGTCCGGTTGCTAATGAGCGCATGACCAGTTCCTTTAGCCGTGACCTGACAATCTTTTTTGGTGCTACGCTCAGCGAGTGCTGTTTGACCTCCATGGCACCCAACCAGTAATCGAGTGTAGTATGCGTTATGCAGAAAAATGCAGCAGCTTGCTTTGCGTAAACTTCGTGCACGGTGTAGGTATGTCGTAAGTACATAGCCATAATTAGAGGCTATTCTTATTTTCCAAGTTATCATTTTTCTTTCTACGTCAAAAGCGCGGGAACCATTCAAGATGGCGTCCGTCCGATAAATCATGCATGTGTAAAAAACTTGGTGCATTTAGTAGAATCATTTAATTTTAATTACCTTGTTAGAATGGAATTGTATTCGATGTTTTCAGCATTATTCATAATAGATTATCAAGGATCAGTCAATAATAGAATAGGTATATATGCTTTTTATGGCATTTTGACGTGATCACGTGCCTAAAACTAAGTCAAATGCACGTAATGGCCATTTAGGTGCTAATTACTACTCAGTTGACAGGCGTAGGTTGTTATTTAAATACATCTATGGTTATTTTCATAATTATAAAATTATATTTTTCTGCTTTCTCATATTCTTCCTCCCAGTTCAAACAAAAGTTTCGTAACTGCAAAATCTCTGACGTAATAAGGGAGAAATCGCGATCGATCATTCGGAATGTGCTTATCGTGTTGTCTTTAGCCTGATAAGCAAAAGTGCATATTGTCTGACCGATTATAAAGTCTAAAATACAATTAATTAGCTGATTACGTGGCCCTGAACGTGTAAATCAACATCGTACATTACATACATACGGTACATTAACATCAAAGACTCAGCAGTGCCAAAGTCCCACACGTTAATTTTTCGCCTTCCTGCCTCCAAACTAATAAAGTTGCTAATTTTAACAATCGAGTTGAATGACACTTTAATGTTTGATCGTAGATTGAGATCCGAAAAACAATGATAATAAAAAGATGCTCCTTATCACGGAGTTCACATTAAATGAAAGTGTCTGTGCCGTCTGACCGATAACAAATGATAACGTTTAGTATGCTATGCATGCGTTCAACTGGACAAACAAAAGATTGTGGGGTTTTGGATCAAGATCTAGGGAAAATTGCCATTATGATAATATTTTCTTCATCGTGTAAAATCCGCTGAATAGATGCTACATTATTTTCGATTTTTTAATTTAATTTATTTTATTTATACAGTAGGATTTCCCGACCTAGATCAGTCAGACCTGAGTAATTATTTTATTAGGATACCACAGTTTCGTTGACTATCTCCCTCCCACATTGCTCTTTTACTAGCACTCTAGCAGATGATTTTTCACTTTTGGAAACAGAAGAAAAACAAATCTCTTTAGACAAGCTATTGGATATTATTTCAAGCCAAGTTATAGTAAATACGAATTCCATGCATCGAGCTAAGAGAGAAAAAACAAATTTCCGTGTCCGATTTTTTACGGCCACAATTTGAAAATTGAATTTGTGTTTCACGTCGAATGAGGTCACAACATGCATTAATAATCTTTTCTTCTTCCATAAAAACATGTTCAAATAGTGTTGTAATGAATAGTGAATCATTGTAGACCTAGTATCCTCATTCAGATACGCTAGGCAACCTAAAATGTAATTTGGACAGTAGGCCGTTGTCATGTGATAATAAATTTACAGTTTATCGTATGTGCGTAACACTATTTTGGAAAAGATAATTAAAACACGCATGATTTTTTAACCCCTTTTGCCTCGTAGATAATTAAACCAAGGATATAATCTACTTACAAAGAAAGAGCGCCAGTGTTCGTGAAGTGGAAAATTAAATAATGTTATGAAATAGGTATTACCCATTTCCCACATTCCGATTAACTGATAAAATTAATCCGATACGGGCCGTGATATTGAATTACCTGAATCAAAATATTTGTTTTCAATTTTAACCTACCTACAGTACCTACTATCTATATCTACCACAATAATACCAATCTTATACCTAAGTAGGTACAATAATGTTACACTTTTCAATAAAAAGTTGTTGATAGGCCTACAGTGTAGGCCCTGTAGGAGGACAGTGTAGGCCCTACACTGTCGTCCCATACCTAATAACAGTAATAACACTGTAATTGTAAAATATTGTAAGCAATGATATTATATTAATATCATTGATTGTAAGCCAATTATTTTTAAAAGAGTAATCGTGGAATTTCTTGCCGGCTCTTCTCCATAGGAAACGAGGAATATGCATGTATTTTTTTTAATATTTTTATTCGATAGTTTACATCGTCAAATAATAGTTAAAAAAAATTCGACGGCAAAAAAGCAATTTAAAGTAGTTAAAAAAATGTTTAAAAATATCCAACCGATCCGGGCTATTTAAACGCCCTCCATTTGGCGCGCTTGGTGTGGTGACGTCACAGTTCGTGAAAACAGACAAGCAACTGTCAAGTCAACGTCAAAAACTCCTTTTTCTATGAGCGTTTGACATTGACTTGACACTTGTTGATTGACTTGACATTGACATTTTGATTGTTATTCCGGATTGTTACGTCACATCCGCTCTTAGCCTTTTCAAGTATTTGAATTACCCACAGTTTTTTGGGACTTTTTAAAAATTAATTTCTCGCTCAAAAAGAAATTTTATTCAAAAATATTGATGGAGGCATAATTTTGAAGTAACATAGTTTATAGAAAAAAATATTTGACCCATATTTGAATCACATGCATATTCCCTATTGGAACCGTGCACCTAGCTTCTGACGTTTCATAAGTGCCCATGTAGGTTTATGTGAAATAAAATATTTTTATTTTGATGACAATTTTTCTTTACTTACCTACTTCTGAATCAACAGACATAAATTTTCCTGAAAAATCTAAATCAAAATCCAAGAACACCTTTTAATACTCACTCATAAAACTTTTCTTCGATATTAGCCATCCTTTGGAAGTAAGTCATGGCCGCAGATCCGTTCAGAGGAGCATACTGTATCTTGTATTGTTTAGACAAGTCATCCAGGGATTCAATGGGCGTGTCCAGGCGAGAAACTGTCAGGAACGCAGCCAAATTCGCTGTGTACGATGCAATTATGATGAAACTGTGGGAAATCAAGCTGGTTTTATGGTCGTTTTTCAACGAGAAAATAAGCTTCTACACATAGGCAAAATATGCATGAAACCAGAATTAAGGCGAATATTTTAGTTTAATTTTGTCTCGGGACACAAATTACATAACCAGTTATGTTCCCACTGCTGGGACACAGGCCTCCTCTCTGTGAGAGGGATTGGGCCATAATCCACCACGCGGGCCCAGTGCGGGTTGCTGGATGTCACCATGTCTTCGATTTTTTGGTTCTAGGACATGCTGGTTTCCTCACGATGTTTTCCTTCACCGTTTTGAGAATAGTTTTCTGGACACCTAAGATTAAAATTTTCATAATAATCTTATCGACTCTTGACTTCTCTCAAGGAAGACTAAAAGACGCTAATGCCTTCCACCTTCTACTAACCTAATGGAATCTTTTTGTCACTCAAATGTTCTAATAGAATAGGTTAGATAGTAGGACTTACCCGAAAAGCCACCAAGTAGCAGCCAACAGTCGTCCAGACAAGTTCTTGGGCGCTTCACCACCTCCTTGAGGAGTCAGTGACGTCATACAGAACCATAGACACTCCTTCAAAGTAAACTCCCTCTTTTCCTCGTCCTCTTTGTACTTTTCTCTGTTATTTTGATAGCTGTATGGACTCCATTTGTCGAAAACCCACATAAGGAAACTGGAAGGAAACTGGGTTTCAATATTTTGAGCCAAGTTAATATTATAAATTCGAAAGTAACTCTGTCTGTCTGTCTGTATGTTACGTTTTCACGCCTAAACCACTGAACGGATTTGGATTAAATTTGGCGAGGAGATAGATGGCATCCTGGGGAAGGACATAGGCTACTTTTCATCGACATACCACGCGGGCGAAGCAGCGGGCGGAAGCTAGTTTAAAATAAATGGTGGTGTGTTGTTGTTCATGTTAACATAGCCGAGAATATTATGTTTATTTTATTTAAATAAGGAAATAGGTTACTAGAACGACCAGAATTTCATCTGAAAAATGTATTTCACACACGGATTATTTAAGACATGATTATGAAATGACTTCACAATCATAATATTGTAAGTACCTATATCTCCTAGCTGGCAAAGTTAATACTTTGGTATTTGTGTCAGAAATAAATCATATTCTTATATGGAATAAATGGGCTTTATACAAGTGTGTGTGGTTTTCATTCCCGTTAAGTTCGCATGTCCACACATGAATAGCGAACCGGACAAAAATAGCGAAGATTTAGGTCGACTTTTCCTCGTTGAACTAGCACAGATTACTTAATCATTCGATATGGCATGGTCCTCGTAATATGCAGTGCGTAAATACTGGCCAGTTACTACAGACCGTTCACTATAACTTGTCCCTTGCCGCCATATTGGCACCATTGCTTGTCAACCTTAGTTTCCGTACCTATGAGTTCAAAATAGCTTGACAAGTAATGGTGCCAACATGATGGCTAGGGACAAATTAAAGCCATAGCCTTTATTATTGCTCTATAAAGTGATATAGCCTCTTTGCTGCTGTTGTTTTATTTAACCAATGTAATTTTCTAAATGTTGCAAAATTGCCATTATTTGAAATGTTCTGTCCTCATTTTAAATTCAATGGTGCAGTTGTTCGAAATAAAAACAATGTTGTATTGCAAACAATCTCTACTAAAGAGTATTTTTTACTGCATTTAAAAAAATGTTTGTCACAGTTTTTTGTTTAGTTGAAATACATTGATATTCAGAATACCACAGTAATGTTCCTCATTATGTGCGACAGTACGAATAACGAACATACCTACTTACAAAATGTTTCAGCGGTACATACCAACGTAGATACATAGGTAGGTACATAAAGCTGGTAAATTCGTGATGAAACACTAATTTTCATTCATAAGCCTAGAGCACTAAGGTTTAAAATTGTAAGGCTAAGTTTTGAAAAATACTTGTTGCTATGCGTATTCATTTTACTTTAGTCTTTCATTGAAACTGTGACTAATTTTTGGACGCATATCGACCAAAGCAAAAAAGAGCGTTGCGCTTCGGAAATTCAATTATCTTTGGACTTTAAGTATTTCCCTGTAAGAGCGCTCGAAATTAAGTTTCAAAAGATAATTCGTTTTTTTTTGGTAGGTGTAATCCTCCTATAGGTAATTTATCGTAGGTACTTATAGCTATTATAGATAGGTAGCCATTATTTGTTCTTTATCAGTAGGTACTTATTTAATACTAAGTAGATAGTTATTTAACTATTCACCAAACTCACACTGGGCCCGCGTGCTGGATTATGGCCCACTCCTTCTCATAGAGAGGATGCCTGTGTCCCAACAGTGGGCACATTATAGGCTGATTATGCTATGCTTATGTGCTATTCAACTAGGTACTTAATGAATTATTTACAGGCAGCTATATTGTGAAAGACATAGGTAGGTTCCTGTATACCTACAGCTACCTAAGCAGTGAGCCATATTAACGTACCCTGCAAGACTTATTAAAGCTTTGCCTTTGAATTGTTGTAACATTAATACCTAACATATGTAACCCTAAAAAATTTCATGACATTCTCATTGAACATTCTAGAAATCTTATACCAACTAGGTACGTAAATCCCTAATGTTACAAAGTTACAAGACCAAAGGTCTAATTAATTAGAATTCCTTAGCCACGTGCAATAGTAGCCATATTCATAAATAAATAGTAACATCGGCGTTCATGAGGTGTTAGGTCCATCGTTTGACCTCGTTCCATAAAATCAGATAAGAAATAATGGAAGCAGGTGGGCACTGCCCCATCGATCGCTAAATGTATCGTAATACACGTCAAAATGTCACGGATGAACGCCCGTTTTCAGAATATGTACGCCACACTGCTTTAAAACCGCTATATTAAAATACTGGTTGTAAACTAAATTCGCACACCATCTCTCTCTTTCATATAAAAAGGACAGGGATAAAAAATAAGGTCACCTGCAAAGAATTCGGAAATTGTAAAATATTGTGGAGCACAGTTGTGCTGGGAACAGGTTTCCGCAACGCTAAAGCTGACCGGATGATGTCATTGGTTTACCTGGTAAAGAAATATGCAGCCAGTATCGATAGCCAAACGTCATTCTCCAGAACAGTTAGGAATTTGAACAGGGATGTCGGAGTTCTCGGCAGTTTCATCATTATTGTAATCCCAACCAAATCGTAGTACGGTACAGTGAAGTCAACGACATTTTCTCTTTCAGCCATGACGGACAGCGAAGACAGCCCTATGTCCGCTTTCTTATCAACGAGCTCTTTTATAATTCCGTTCCAGTTTCCATTCTCGTCCATTATGCCGAAGTTACCGTCCGGCGCCAAAGATATTTCATAATCGAATTTAACGATTTGCCGAATCTCCTCGATGAGATCGATACAATAGCCTTTGTAGCCTTTAGGTGCTTCTTCGTCCCGTATGATAAACGGTTTTTGCTAGAAAAAATGGGTTTCATAAACATGGCTATCAAAATTGTGCGTTTCTTATCAAAATTCCAGACGAACCAAAGACAAGACTGACACTGTTGTTTGAACAGTTTGTTGTTAAGTAAACTGACAAATTTTTATCAAGTTGCCTACAGAATTTTAAACAATAGCAGAGTTCATTTACCTACCTCGACTGTGACGATTCTGTATACTAGCTGCGCGGAGTAATTACTCATGTTATTGGGGTCAGTCAAGGTTAGGTTCGAGGAGAGGCCAGCTTTCCAGGAACCCAGCGAGTGGCTACTTATAGATGCCCCATCTTTGACCGTGATCGCGAGGAGGTCGGTGCTAAATTCCATGTAGCTTCTTCCGTTCATGGGGTCATCTTGCGGAATAAAAAACGGAGCATATGTAGGCGTCTCTTTTATCTGTAAAAAAAACCAGTGACTCGTAGCGTAGCCGGTAGTAATCGGGCGATTACATCAAAAAAATCGTTTCAGCCTAAATATGTCAACGTACCTCTTGGAACGCCGTTTTAAGATCCAAGGTCCTGTTTGGTGTATTCTTACCGTCGTAGTCGTCGCATGTAATATATTTCATGTCGTTTGGCCACTTGCCAGAGTCCAGTAGTGATCTGGAAATTCATAAGCGTGAACTCTCATGGAATAAGCCAGGATATATTTAGACAAACCACATTGCACGTGGTGTACTAAAGTAGAAACTGGTACACTAGAACAGGAATAGTAAAGGTCATTACTTGATAGTTAAAAACGTTCTCAAAGACAAGTCGAAGTAGAAGGCGGATGTGATTTCTGGCTCGCCGTTCATGCTGTATGTGGTTTTAATCTTTCCCAATCGGTCTCTGCTGTTGGCGTCAGGTGTCGGCCGCATGTGCACGATTGTTGCATTTTTACAACCGCAGCTAATATCGCCCTTTTCCAATGATAAAGCGAACCATGCAGTTTTCCTCCCAAAATATTGGTTCTTATCTGCAGCATCTAGAACATTCTTTATCGTTCTAAGACTCCCAACGATAAAGAAATTCACGATATCTAAGTTCCGAAGACTTTCCAGTTGTGTTTTAATTTCGTTTGCCTCGAAACTCTTCACGGGTGTGATCACGTGTCGTGTCGGTATATTTTGTAGCAGAGACTT
Organism: Lithophane semibrunnea; assembly: GCA_947363905.1. NCBI lineage: Eukaryota > Metazoa > Arthropoda > Insecta > Lepidoptera > Noctuidae > Lithophane > Lithophane semibrunnea. The sequence goes on along the minus strand of OX376197.1, from coordinate 14,394,347 downwards.
GTATTTGTGGTCCATAACTGTAAACAAACAGATTTTATTATCAAGAACAGTTAAAATGACTTGGTAACCAACAATAAATTTAATTAACGGATAAGTAATGTTATGCGGGCGCTATCTAAACGGTTTTAGAACTGGGGCCTTGAAAGCTTTGACATAAACGCTATATTAGCTCGAATTTCACGCTTGACGTGAAAACAAGTCATTATTGATTGATACGATAAAACTGAACATTTATAAATTTGCTTCAAACCCACCAAAGAATTCGTCGAAAATAATAGCAGCGTTTGTAATGTCTTGTTTGGTGACGACAGCTCTGATAGCTTCTGGTAGAATATCAGCTGGGGGCATGACTTGCAAAAGGAACCTTGTTTGATTAGCATTCAGAGTTCTCCATTGCCTCAGGTCACCAACTTGACCAAACGATCCGGATATGGTTGGCAAGCCCAAAGCTTCTGTGAACGATTTAATGGTTTCCGAACCCACGCCAGTCATTGTGAAGTCGAGAACAACGTGAGGAGTCTTTTTCGCCAAGACCATGTCATTGTATTTTCTGCAAACTAAAAATGGTTGAATCAAACATAATCTCTTTCTAAGATTGTTTATCGGCTATTTCAGTGAATGTTAATGTTGTAACTGGCGAGATAAACATGGTTGTGATGCATACAGATTTGCATGTGTTTATCACGGCAATTGACTATCCATGAATGCTACAAGCACACTATCGCAACAAAACAAACGTCTCTACAAAGCAAGGTTAAAATTAAAATACAGGGCGATGTAGAAAAGAAAGGCTACCTAATATTTGAAATTAATAATCTTACCATTCTCCAAAAAAGCCTTCGCATCCGTCCTGTTTCCGACAACAATAACGGGATCAACAGCCAGACCCAAGCTCGGGTTACGTCTCACATATTCCTTCGCTACTTCAAAAGCCTTTTCAGCCAACGCATTACTCTCCTCGTTAATCAGTACTGGAAATGCAACCGGGAATTTGTATATGAATAAGATGTCTATTTTAAAAACCATTTCTTTTCATACGTCTCTCTGAAACGTATTCCTGCACCAGTTTGTTTGTATAGACTACACAGAGTAGTATGAGTCATACATAATACCGCACAAGTTTGAAAAATCGTACAGTTGGAAGGCCGAAAACGACACAAAGAAAACTATGGAGCCGCTTGTGCTAAATTAAATAAGGTCGTGTCAATACCACAAAAAAAATGTTGTTTCACATTACTTACAAACATTGATATTTTGCGTAGTTTGCCCAAAAGCGATGTGAACCAAATAGAAAAGGAGAAAAATAGTACGCGCTGACATGTTTGTTCCCATCACTAATCCGTGTCGCGCATCGTCACATTCGTCACTGCTCCCTCCCAATAACCCACTGACTGATCGCCGAGCAATCTGACCATCGACTGAGGGTGGTTCACCCATTAATTCTGTGTATCGTATTGTTTCCACGGCAATGCCCGACCTTGAATCGGCTTGTCCTATTGATGTATTGGTCATCAATACAAATGTTTGTCCAAGAACAAACAGACAACATAGGTAGGTACTCAATATTATATAGGTACCTACGTACACTAATCATATACCTATTGTTATACAGGTTTCCATGATGTAGACCTAGTCATTAGGTTGTCTCATCGTCTAATACCACTTTACTGTCCGATTACGTCATAGCAGACGTTTATGCGACATGCCCTTTATAAAATTATCCTTGGTAGCAGAGTAGGAAGGCTATAAATACTAATCAGCATTCAGCACTAGCTATAGGTATCTAGCCTCATGAAACAATGCATACGAATACACAGCGTAATCCTACCGCCAGTTATTCAAATATTAATTTACTGATTATAAGTTCTATTAGATAGCTCATATATACTACACATACCTACCTAGGTACTACACATCTATAGGTGTACCTAACTACTAAAGGCATATAAAATGGTGTTATAGCCGTCAGATAAATACCTAGAAAGTATGAGCGTCTGTTGAATCAAAACTAGCTTTAGAATATAAACAAAATGATAAAAATGTAGATAAACAAACTGTGCAATAGAAGGCCATTATTTTACATTCTTCATAATCTTGTTCTTATTCTGATGTTGATAAAGCGAAAATTCGGTATGTTTACAATGAGGTAGGTATATGTAGCGAAAACAAAACAATATATTATTTTGATTGGACTATTTTATTGCCAGAAATGTTTTACAAACACTAACTCCACGGTTGAGAGAAGTAAAGTGTAAACTGTACACACTACTTTAAATCTAATATACTAAATGTACTTTGAATCAAAAATAATTATTTAAATTGTAAGATACAATCTGAAAGAGTTAGTCACAACTTTAATACAATATTATATCATAGCAAGAACACACAAGTGTTAACTTACTCGACAATATTATGAAGATTCGTTTCCACAAGGGTTATATCTTACATTCGAGGTCTGTTACTATCACAATATAAGAAAATAAATTAGAAAAACAGGATATAAGAAAAATAAAGTTGTCCATAGAATTAGAAACAAAAAAAAAAATAGCACACAAAAGTTAGTTATGTCAATATGAACTATCACCTTATTTGTCAACTTTGAACTTTAATTAAATTCCAAATTCTTAAAATTAGTGTTACAATGTGAACAATTATTTTAAATAACGGGCCTCCTTAGCGCGCCGGTTGGAATTCACAAGCATAAAACGATACAGTTACATGAATCAGTTGTTTGTAGGGTCAACACAAACTCCATCCAACTCGTGAGGAAGTTACTCGTTCACACTGCAAACCGTAACCAAAATGTCAAAGGAATGTTCAAATGGTTAAGTAATAATGCCTATGAAATACAAAAATGTGCGTTTATCTGCTAACTTAAATTTACAACTGAATTAATTATCTAAACTTTTAATTAATCTTAATCTTTATCTAAAATCCATGTTTTTCGGAAGCTGTTGTATAAAACGCGTCGTTCACAGAACGGATTGTGAATTGATTTCACACTTTGTGAATTACTTTGGCAGTACATTGCTGGCGTAATATGTAAACCGATACAAGTTACCTTCATCAATTCAATAATCCACCGCTACTAGTCCGTTGAGATAGACACCAATACTCAAAAACAGCATACAACACCTAAACCGACTCATGCAGTAATGTTCAGTTCACTGCAATGCACACTGGTCGCCATTGACAGTAACATTAAATTTACAATTTACAGGTACTTCACAGGTAAGATTTAATACAATGTATTATAAACCTAAACATAAGTGCGGTCACAAAAGAGCTCAACTCTTTATTGTACACGCAGCATATAAACTGTAAATAGGAACTACCAAGACTTCCTAAGTGTCAGGGTATCTAAAAGTTTGTATGTATCTACACACTACATAATACCTGTATGTGTGTTTGGGTAAGTTCTATTGTATGTCATCTATTGTCTGTAAATTTTGGCATGTTAGGAAGTCCAAGTAGTTTAAGTTTTGTATTATAAATGTAGATATGTATTTGGGTTGAGTTGAGCCCTAATGAGCATGGTTGCATTGCAGTAAACCAAGCGAGGTAGTTTGGTAAGAAGTTTTAAGCAGCCGCCTCCTCTGCTTCGGCGGGGGGCGCTTCTTCCGCTACTTTCGCCTTCTTCTCTGGCGTGGTCTTCTCCGCCTCACCGTTGTCGGCAGAGACAGATTTCCTCTTCACACCAGCTTCTTTCTTTTCTGTAATACAAAGTTTGACTGTTAAAGATACCATTGAGGAACTTACCTAGTGCTATGAAAGGAAATGTATTATTTTTTAACATTTTAGTTGTACGGTAAACAAATGTGTGTTTACCTGTGGCATCACCATTCTCGGTGGCGTCATTGCTCTCCTCCTCGGCGTCGCCGTTCTCAGCGGGCGCGTCCTCGGCCGCCGCTTCGCTGCCGTTCTCCTCCTTGCCGTTGCCGTTGCTCTCGGGCGCTTCCACGACCTTTTTGGCGGGAGACTTCTTCACTGGAGACTCCTTCACCTCAGTTGAGGTGACCTCCTCAGCTACGACGTCCCTGAAAGCATCAGTTTTAGTGTTATTATGCAGGCAGTTACATTTCCTTAAAATCTTACATCTAATACCGGTACAAACTAAGTAGGATATTTGACAGCTTAGTAATAAATAGAAGTTGTAATAACAGCGCTGAACGTCGTAAAATCTTCAATCTAAATACTTACGCACCGTGGCTAATGCGAAGTGCGCGAGTCAGTAACGGAACATAACAATGCAACAGTTCCACGCGGGCAATGCTCAGCGGTTAAGTGGGGCTGCATAAAAGGAAAAGTCTGCCGGAACAAAAACAAGTGGCTGTTGCGCAAGGCTGCATGTGGGAAAGTTGCAACATAGGAAACTGAACGTAAACGTGATCACCTTTACTGAATGAATACGTTACTCGCTCCAGTGGGCTACACTTCACGGAGTCGTAAAGCGTTAAAAATAACTAATGACAACACGCGTCGCCCGCGATAACGTAACCGAACAGCAACCTGCCTGAGTTGCAAAACTCGAGGTCTCGGCGAATTCAAACGAGCGCGCGCCGGCGTCCGGCGACGCTACGCGCCGGCACGCCGCGCACGCAGCGCCATCTTGGATAAAACAAGCGACCCCGCGCCCGCCGCCCGGCGTGCTTTTAACGTTTCCAGTTCATTATAATGCGCTATAACAGGAAAAACAATCAAATCTAATCGACACTTCGCATTCTCCAACATATAATGCGCCTAGAAGCATCCATTCTGAGGGTCAGAAATCCACTTTATTCGTTTATCAGTAAAATAACATTTTCCCGCGTGTCTTATCTTTGGCGGCGTTTACAAAATAAGCATCACCAAACTATCAATACATTTCAAAACGATATTTTGTAACTATCGCACAAATAAAACGAACCGATATGAATGTTGAACACTATTGAAACACTGTAAATTCACAGAAAACACGAATTTCACACAAATTAGGAAGCCATTTTGATCACATTTTCGAAGCCGCCAAAAATATAAAACCGCAAAACTTACTAAAACTGAATGAATTTTACGATAACACTTACTTCTTTTCGACGGCTGCGTCTGCCATTATGTTTTTTTAGTTTTAGGAGATACTTTAAATTATAAAGAAATAATTATAAGCACGTGTTACGTACAACGTAAAACAATGTTCACCGCACAAACACCGACGACCAAATGAAGGAGGAAGAAGGAAAAAATATAATGCGCGACGCCTCGCGCGGGGGACTCGTACAGCGTACTCGATGTGAAGCTAGCTGCGTCTACTTCAAGACGGTGAAACAACCAACCGCGATTTACGCATGCTAGAGAGAGATAGTTATAGATTTTACATTCATCTTCAGACAACCTTGAAATCACACTGGAAACAACACAGAACACAGGCAAGCAAAACTATACCTTTCTCTTTCTTGGCTGTTTAAAAAATACAATCGTTAATGTTCCAACAAGACAAAATAATAAATGGATATTCTTCTGGAAAATTAATAACAATATAGCCGATTTTACGTCTAAACCGTCAACAATTTAGCAGAGACTATTTTACTATTATCTAGGTACTACTAAACCAACTTCTAAAACTCAAGCTACAATTGCCTAAAATATTCTAGGAAAGCTAAGAATGTATCAAACGCACCTAGATATCTAGATAACTTGGGCATAGGCAATTTCCACAGAAATAATTAAAAAGTAACTTTGTAATGTCGCATAACCGCTAGTTCATTGTTTTAGTTAGTCGTTACAACACGCACATTACGTAGGTATTTTATTACATGCGTTCCACATAAACAGGTCGATTGAATGTAGGGACGAGAGTAATTTATAACTGTGACTGCACCTACCTTATGCTTATCTATGAAAGGCATTGGCGTTTCTCATTCATGTGTGTAGTAAAATAGTAACGCGTAAGGTCCCACTTGAATTTGTGCCTACTTACATTGTACACCTACTAAACCTTTTTTACGATCTTGTTGCTAGGTATTTAATTAACGTAAATTAAGTGTCCGTAAATTAGAATTTCGAGAGTTCATCAACCTACCTGTTTTAATGTACCTACCTACGATTTCTATGAAAAATAATACTAGGTACCTGCCTACTTGTTATTATAATTTTACTCGCTTAATTAAGTAAAGGAATCTTCTAATTACGTGATCAATTCACCACGTTGCAATGAGAACGCGTTTATTTCCCGCCAACCACAATTTGCTTGTGCCAGAAAAGCGTAAGTCCGACTGTCGGAGTCTTGTCCGAATGACTCCTAAAACCAACATCAGAGGGAACTTACAAAACATCGTACTGTGTTATTTTATTCTTTATCTTAAATACATAAGGACGATAATAATTTAAACTGGGCGCAAAATATAACGTAGACCCGTGATAGGTCGATGGCTTTTAAAAGAAATCTTGGCACTACTTAGTGATTTCGTCAGAATATGAATTCGTCAAGCAGAACAGTTCTTGATCCGATGTATCCACGTGCCTTCGTGAAACCTGCCTAGGTCGTTTTTACAGTAGTATGTAAGTACCTACCTACCTATATTTTTACAGTGGTGCATATTATTCCACCATCATAGAACTCAAAATCGCGTTGTCATGGCTTGGCATGGCCCATGCATGCATGGTCCATCATCTATACATCATTCCATTACCAATGAGAAGGGCGGGAGAAAAGATTTTGAAATAATTTTGATGAAATACAAAAATACTGTTCTCTGACGCCATTGTTTTATTTAATTTTAAACATTGGTTCCGATAATTAGTTATTACAGGGGCGCTACAGTTAGTTCGACACCGGTGTTTTTGTTACTGGCCACTTGACATTTTCGAATAAAAATTATAATTTAAAAACAAATTTTTAGATTTTAGAAACAAGCTTGTTCTGACCAGATCAAGGGTTGAGTTGGCAGTACAATTTTAACCTTTATGTAGTTGGTATAAAGAATACAATATTTTGGTTCAGTTTGTGGAATGAGATGTTTTGGCAGGCAGATTGAATTATCGATCTAGAAGTGATTTAAAATCTTTTCGACCTTGCCGTCTACGGAATAAAGTTTAAAATTGGATAAATTCTATCATACTTAGGATACATTCAGAACATAATGAAACAAAGTAGGAAGGTCCGTTCGTCCGTACATATAGGTATGTACATACAATGGTATGCATATCATATAGGTACCTGTCTGCCTACACACATGTGAGTAGAATTTGGACATTGTTATGTACGTGTCCTTTATTTTTATTGCCAGGAATATTTATTAATATTAAAGGTAGATAATGTAAATATGTACTGCCTAAACATACTTACGAACTTTTAAATAAGTAAAGTAAGTAGGTATTTTATTCGAAACCTACTTTTGCCGAACGAAATTCAGTCTTCTAGATATGACATCTATCAACTTTTGCTTGTACTGTCAATGTCTATGGATAGAGCAGGTACTTACCTATAACTACCTACTCACAGACTGACAGGACATTCACAATACTTATTTTTTACGAAAAAACGTTAGTACTTACCTAAGTCATTGATAATATGTAGCTCTTTTATCATTGTTATAAAGTATGAATTAGAATGATTGCTGAGGGTAATAAAACTGACTGCATCATTCAAATTCATACTTTATTACAATGAGATAAGAGTTACATTGCAATGACATACACATAGTTTTACGTAAAAAAATATTTCGTGAATGGGTGATTTCGTAGTTTTTAAAAATGACTCGCAGAGTCGTTCGTATTGACCATCGTTGACTTGTCAATAGGTAGGTACTATACCTAGTACCTACCTATACTTACCTACATTACGTTGCGTTGGCGATGCAATAGTATGCTCACGACCGTTTTCGCCGTAGCGGACGGCAGTGATTTACTGAGTGCAAAACCGCTACATTACGTTTCCGAAGCGGGGCGTTGCCGGTCAAACGTTTAGAACTTTCTGGAAGTTGTATCGTACCTTCGGTGCAACAAAGTCACAACAGCTCATTTTTTAATTTTACTATTTGTGATTTTGTTGCACCGAAACAAAAGTCAAAACAGCTCATATTATTTTAATTTACTATTTATGACTTTGTTGCACCGAAGGTGCGGTATGTTCTTATGGTTAGCACTTAGCAGTAGCTAAGGTACTTAGTACGTAACTAATAAAGCCGTATTTAATAGGTAAGTAACGGTAATCAATCTGCCTAGCCTTTTCCCAACTATTTTGGGGTGGTCGGCTTCCAGTCTAACCGGATGCAGCTGAATACCAGTATTTTACATGGAGCGACTGCCTATCTGACCTCCACAATCCAGTAACTGGGTAATACGATACTCCTTGGTTAGACTGGTTGTCAGACTTTCGTGGTTCTGACGACTCGTAACGACTGTCAAAGATCCACAAATGACAGCCGGGACCAACGGCTTAAAGTGCTTTCCGAGGCACGGAGGAGTCTCAATATGTGAAAATGGTCACCCATCCACGGACCAACCCCGGCAAGCGTAGCTTAACCTGATGGATCGACCCGAGCGGCTGTTATTACTTAGCCACGAGCTCCTCGAGGTAAGTAATCAATTACTCAAAAAAAGACTGCTAAAGCTGTGAACCACGCTTGACGTGATCCACGGCACAGAGTACATTCTACAGATTATAACGTGATCTGTGTGACGATGACGCGACCCTCAGAATCCTATAGGTATATGTATAGTATATACCTATATCTTCGCTCTCCACCCTACCATGATACAGGGTACGCGATATAGACGGACGTGGGAAATGCGAATCAGCTAGGGTTGCCATTGCTGCGGATGACAGATTGTAAACCGTTGCCTGCTATAGACAGATACAAATACAATAGCGGTTTTTGTGTCTGTCTGTAGATGAAATTACACGTGTGTACAATATCGTACTGTAGATACCATAGGAATATAAAAAACAGTGTTCATTATAACTTGACCCGTGACGCGATTGGTAGCACTGAATTTTGCAGACATGTGATTGGTAGTACTGTTCTATCAGTCGCCATATTGACTCTATCAGTATTGAGACAGACTGCAAAATTCAGTGCTACCAATCACCCTACGGGTCAAGTTATAATGAACGTAAGGCTCGTACAAACTGGCGCGATATCGCGGGCGCGACAGGCAGCGCTACCCTTCTCGCGCCTGTTTGTGGGAGCTTTTAGGAATAAAAGAATATCTATAGGTACCTACTAATATATTAGGTAGTACCTAGTAGTAAGTAAGTCATAGTAATTTTATTTCCAATTTTTTGTTTGACCGCGTTAATCTTGGAACTGTCAGTCGGATTTGTCAGACGGAGTGGGGCGCTAGCGGCTCTAAAGCGTCGAAAAGTTTAGGTGATTGCTTTTTACGGTGAAAATAATGGTAATTTAAAAAATAAAAAACATAAGACCTGCTTTATAGACAGTTCAGTTATTATGCAAAGTTTCATGATCTAATTTGAAATATTTTTTTAATACCAGCGGTTTATAGTTCCATTTAGAGGTAACTTTGGTTTTTTTTTCTATAGAGAAAATTTTATGTAATCGCGTTTTCGCCAAACATAGGCCCTAGCACCAATCCTCAACTTTAACATATATTTATTTCAAAATTAATGCTGCAGTATTTTCGGCATAACGGAGGATCATGCTAAGCAATAGCGTGGGTGGGCAATGCAATGCGACGCGGTGGATTGAAGTCGCGAGCAGAAGCATACCTACCTATTAAAAAATACTTATATTTAAAAAAAAGAAGTAAGTACATCAATGCGACACTGGATGTAGTTATTCGTACAGGATAAGCGTAATTTAAACCAATATGGTGCGCCTTGACACCTGCGCCTGCGTGTGTGACATGGTAGCGCAAATGACAATAGTACATTAATTTATCTAAGTGTATGTTACATAAGTACATCATGGATAGATATGACTTATGTGGAAATAGTGCGTAAGTGCTAATTAATAAGCTGGCCTATCACATGACAACAGCATAAAGGCTCCAGCAGACAGGCGCGACGTGACGGTGCGACACGATTCTTGTTCATCAATTTCCATGAAGTTTTCATAGAAATTTTCTACGAGTGTCGCGTCGCGCTGCTAAACCCGAGCTAAAACAACCACCTCAAGAGCAGTATTTTAATATTACTTCAGTGTGAGAAAGAGATGGAGCTATACGTCTTGTATAGCTCCATCTCTTTCTCACACTGAAGTAATATTAAAATAATACTGCTCTAAAAGATGGTGGTTGGCCCCCTGCCCTGATCTGATTACACACCTAGTAAAGTGCTCTACGTTGTTTCACGACTACATAACTATTTACATTCGTATCATATCGCGTTTACAATTTCAATGACTGTAGCCAATAGAACTGTTAGTTTTACGAGAATATCAATCTTAATGTGTAAGGAATAAGATCGATTATCACGTGGAAGTAAAATCTCTCACGATTGCAAAGGGCGGGCAGCTACCTTGTCTATCTTTAGTAGTGTGCTGATCGAAATAATAGCTGTGACACTGACACACTGACTATCAAATGAAAGCTGAATAATGTAATTTTCGCATTTCTACAAAGTTTGAATAGGAGAATAACACATACTTACCTCAAATTGCTTAGCATGGTCCTCCGTTATGCCGAAAATAATGCAGCATACATTTTGAAATAAGTAAATATATGTTAAAGTTGAGGATTGATGCTAGGTCCTATGTTTGACAAAAACAGGATTACATAAAATTTTCTCGATGGAAAAAAATCCAAAGTGAACTATAAACCGCTGGTATTAAAAAAAATACTTCAAATTAGATCATGGAACTTTACATTATAACTGAAGTAACTGTCAAAAGTAGGTCTTATGTTTTTTTTTTAATTAGGTACCATTATTGTCACCGTAAAAAACAATTACCTAAACTGTTCCGAGGCTTGGAGCCGCCAGCACCCCACACCGTCTAGCTCTCACTCAGGCCGCGAGTAGTATGGTGTGAGCGAGATAAAATTTGAGGTTGGGTAGGCCCATAATGCTCCGTTCAACAAAACGAATCGTTTTACTTACCTACCAATGGAAGGTATCACTTTTATTAATTGGCAAACTAGGTATATAAGTAAAGACGTGTGGCCAACGAAAGTTAATCCTGAAAACAAGCGCGAAATTTAAAAAAACAAGAACATAGTGCGATTACAGCGTGTTGATGCTTGAAATTTAATTTAATTTTAAATGAAATGAATTAATTTCAAATATCAACACGAAATAACTACACACTAAATAACATAGTGTCACAAATAAAAGGAAAACCATGAATTTTAACATTTTTAATACAAAATTAATCAATTTATCAAATCAATATATATCAATATCATTGTATCAAATGCTCAAAATCAGTCCCTGTTGAATACAAAGTCGTACTCTTTTGATTATTTCGTTCCTTGTCGATTTTTTGATCTTGTTGTGGTGGATATTTAGAATAATACATCTAAGTTCTGCTTGTAGCTCGTGGACACTTTCATATTGGTTATTGTAAACTAAATTTTTTACATCACCCATAAAAAAAATCTAGAATTTCACATCAAATTTTAAAATTCATGGTCTTCCTTTTATTTGTGACACTGTTAATTAGCAAAAAATAATCCTTATGATGAAGCCTTTCGATCGGTATGATAAAGCTACAGGTGATTATTTTTCTCATGTAACGGGTTCGATTCCCGGTTCAACCATGTAATTATTTAAATATCTATGAATGCAGTTTAAATTGTTTAAAAAAATTTAAATAGTGTCTTCTTTCAGTAAAATGTTCCATCTACAATATTTAAGGTACTTTCCCTCAATGGGGCATATCCGTGGGACGCTCTGTATACTGCTTGCCCAGATAATATACTGGGCGCACTGTACATTCATTAAACGCCCGCACTCGGTCGGACTCCGCCGCGCCAAGCCGCGCGTATTCGCCATTTTACGTCGATTGGTCCTACTTGAACCTTACCTTTTTTTAGGAACCTACCTTGTCACATCTTATTTTTCAACACACTTGCTCGTAAAGTGGCTCTTATTGAACCGCTTTTAGATTCATAATGCAGCGTATTATGGAAGCGTGCTCTTTACTTTACATTACCACACTAGTGCGGTAATATGCGCCACCGATAACTATTTACTAACCTCCGTGAATTTAGCCGAACGATTTCATTATTATGAACTTTTGTTAATGCTAATCGTTAGAGAATCGTTAGAGAGGGTTAGAGAGAAAAGAAAAATCGTTAGAGAGTAATTAGTTTTTATGTATAAACAATTTTAATTTTTCGTGTGAAGTTGGCCCCCCTTCCCGCAAAAATGGACTTAGACGTAATTTTATTTTTTTAATCGTTTGCGAATCGTTAGAGAGAGATTGAGAGTTACACAAAATCGTTAGAGAGTTAATATTTTATTTGATATTAAATAATTTCTAAGAGCGTGACATTAACCCACCTCTGTGAATTTTGCCCCCGATATAATTATTCTCAACTTTTGGTAATGCTAATGGTTAGAGAATCGTTAGAGAGAGTTAGAGAGTAAAGAAAAATCGTTAGAGAGTAATTAGTTTTATTTATCAACGATTTTAATTACTTTTGTGAAATTGGCCCCCATTCCCGCAAAAATGGACGTAGATGTAATTTTTTTTTTTTTATCATTTGAGAATCGTTAGAGAGAGATAGAGAGTTGAAAAACATCATTAGAGAGTTAATATTTTAATTGATATTAAATTATTATATTTCTGAGAACGCGTTTTAGATTAAACAGGCTCGCTCTTATTATGGACAACATATTCAGCCGAACGTTACTTTTACTGTACCTAGAAGTTAGTGAAGATACCAGGCATTTCGTCATCACATGAGACAGCTTTGATCAGAGGACTCACACCACTATAGTTATAGAGTGTATTACATTATTATCTGGTATCTTGGATGGGCCGGCATCAAAATTATATAAATCTCCACCTGCTCAGTTTCTCGACAGTATTTTATTAAGAGAAGACATTGAAAATGAAGAAAATCATTATTTAAAACTAAAAAAAAAAGTTTTATTTCATAAAAAATCTGTAACACTTGCATTCAAAGCATATTATTCAGTTTTAAATATCATAATATTGTCGAAAGGCTTTTCATCCACTTCCGATCTCGATTCTAAGTCATAAAACAGGAATTCTCCATCGTAATTAAAAAAATGTTCTTGATCAGTAGGTAGGTACTATTATCATTTTACTCCTGCAGGCGTAGCATGGCGCTTGCTATCTCTACGAAGAATAGACATAGCTTTTTCTATACAAAGTGACAGTTCGTTTCTTCATTTTTGACATCCACCGTAGAAATCTTTCTACAATCTGTCATTTTGTCTTTCATTTCTAACGATCTTTGTCTACGTCTTTTTGTAGGTAGACTATTTCGGAAGAAAGTTTTCTATCCTTACTGTCAAAATCACACTGACAACCGATAAATCTATATCTATCTATATCTATACATATAATAAATCTGTAGACGAGGCGTTTCTGTACAATGAAAAAAAAAAAAAAAAAATTGGTTGGTTGTCCAAGAATAACCAACAGATTCCATTTCTACCATTTTTGGAATTTTTGTCTGTTTGTCTGTTTGTCTGTCTGTCTGTTTGTATGTTGTTTTGTTTGATTGTTCCACTATCACGTAAAAAGTACGAAATCAATATGGTTAACTTTTATACTCAAATATTGTGTGTAACTCGATGTTTCAATTCGTTTTTGTTTCATCGCAATCGCTTCAAAATATCAAAAGATATATGAATTTAAAGTGTTCAAGAAGGAATTTTCATTACGTAATGTACATCCACGTAACGACATCTATTGACGCGAAATGATACTTACTTCTTAATTACTAGGTTTGTGAGATCGTGTGTTGTTATATGACCGTCATTTTCTTTGCGCGGAAACTTAACGCGATACATTGTGTATTTGTGTATAGAATATAACTCTAAAGTTAGATTAATTAAAATTTTCCAGATGCGTTGTTTATTTATTAGTTTAGTATTAGTGCGATAGGTGGCGCTACCTATCTTTCAAATCTTGATAATCATGAAAGAATAGTGACAAATGTTAATTTCTTAAAAAATATAGGTATTTATTCTTTAATTTTTCACTTTTATACATAGGTTATTTAGCTTACAGAGTGTTCGAACGTTTTCCCATATATTTTGACAGTATCATTTCGTGCTCGATAGATGGCGTTGTTCGTTTAATGTCATTTTCTGAATCGCGGTGTTAAGACTCTCCGTCGAAGAATGACTTTCGCCCAGATATACCAAATAGTTTTTAGTATAGGTATCTTTGTTTTTGACTTCTTTAGTGTCGATAATATAATAATATAATAAATAAATAATAAATTGTTGGTTGGGTTGGGTTGTCATTCGTTGAAAGTATTGATTTGATCTGATTGGTTTTGATTTGGTATTTTGGTTGGTTTCGTTCATTAGGTTCAAATTAAGAAGTCAAGAAACGAGTCGTTACAGATCGATTCAAACTTAATGGCGGCTCGGAAGTTAGCTTTTAGCTGCGCAGTACCCCACCCCTCACCCCCGCTGTCACATGAAATTGTTACTGCGCAGCGACTCGCCTCATGTTCCGAGCCGCCATTAAGTTTGAATCGAACTGTACTATACTTCGTAATTTTTTCGTATGATTCGTGACCGCCGCTCATTCGATTCGATCGTTGTTGGCGTGTGTAAGGCCTCGGCCTTGAATCTTGCGGGCAGCGGGGCGGATGGCGGCTCGGAAGTTAACTTTTAGCTGCGCAGTACCCCACCCCTCACCCCCGCTGTCACATGAAATTGTTACTGCGCAGCGACTCGCCTCATGTTCCGAGCCGCCATTAAGTTTGAATCGAACTGTATTATACTTCGTAATTTGTTCGTATGATTCGTGACCATCGCTCATTCGATTCGATCGTTGTTGGCATGTTTAAATAAATAAATAAATAAATGTGTAAGGCCTCGGCCTCGAATCTTGGGGGCAGCGGGGCGGCGGCAGCGGCGGCGCGGGAGCGGGGCGGGCATCAAAGACCCGTTCTCGAAACTAGCGGGCAGATCGCACGTCACTATAGCCGCGTAGTGTTGTGTTCACGATTTTGTCGTCGAGATATTTGTTTTTATTCGCGAAAGAAATGGCTGAACAATGGCGGCAACATCTTTTTGATTCAAATTTATTCCTAACGCTCAATTTATTGTGGGCAACAACACTGCAATGCAGACGCGCGGGCGGTCACCGCTTGAATGGAGTGCACCGTTCGCTGCCCGCCGCCTCGCCGCTGCCGCGCCGCTGTTTTCTAGAACCGGTCCATTTGATTTTACGCATAAGATCCTGCTGCGCCCGCGCCGCCGCCGCGCCGCCGCCGCCGCCGCCGCCCCGCTGCCCGCAAGGTTCGAGGCAGAGGTCTTATGGTTGATTCGATTTGTTCGACTATCGGACAGCAATAAATACACAAATATTGGCACATGTTTCTGGGGAAAGTCAACAATATACATCGATAAATACGGTTCCCGAAGAAGAAGATGCCACACACTATCCAGTAGAGTTCTTAGAATCCCTTAACACACCCGGTCTTTCAGCACACAAAATTTGTTTAAAAGTCGGAGTGCCAATAATTCTTCTCAGAAATTTAAGTCCTCCCAAACTTTGCAACGGCACTCGGCTCATAGTCACCAATCACCAACAAAACGTCATCGAAGCCGAAATCTTAACAGGTTGCGGCGCCGGTGATGTTGTTTTTATTCCAAGAATTCCTCTCATTCCCAATAATTTCCCGTTTAGTTTTAAGCGTGTGCAATTCCCCGTCAGCCTGTGTTACGCCATGACCATTAACAAAGCTCAGGGCCAGACATTATCCGTTGCGGGGGTGGATCTTAGTATTGGTTGCTTTTCCCACGGCCAACTTTATGTAGCTCTTTCGCGTGTGAGCAACCCTAGCAACTTTTTTGTGTACGCTCCAGGTGGTTCCACCGCTAATATTTTATAAAGAGAAGCATTTTCTTAAATAAAAACACAAGTTTTTTGGCAGTTTCTTACTAGGAAAAATCACCAGGCCTGGTCGAAAGATTCCCCCTTTTTAAATGAAGGTACAACTTTTCTAAGCGACATATTATTGTTTTCCGACATCCATGCGAACGACGTCGCGGGCACAGCTAGTCCTATAATAAAACAAAGAATTCTGAGTCGAATTATGTAAAAAAGTGAATTTCGTAAAAAGTGCAGTTAACTCTTTCTACTATGCTGCCGTCTCGTACTGTCTACTGTCTACAGGAAACGTCATTTTTGTCTACTCTTCCGTCGACAAAACGGTGCTCATGCTACGCCTGCTGCTAAGCCTGTGGACTATGCTGAAACATGCACTTCTTGCACTTATAGATTCCTAGTAGCTATAATCTAAAGAGAGGTCTAAAAGAATTATGCTACACATTTTTGACTGAAAATATCCCATTTCATCTTATTTCAGAATATGGTACATAAAGTAAATAACTTGATTAGAATTTTTGTTTGCATTGTCATAATCACAGACTACTTAGAGAACTAACGTTGTCATAATCTTTACAACAAAATATTGATTGACTGCACCAAAGACTAATTGACTGTAATGACAGTACCATATGTCAATTTTGAAAAGTTTGTTATTTTCTGGGGTGTGTTCACTTTATTAGCCTAGATAATTAGAAAAGTTTGTTCGTTTTAGGAGTAAACTAACACTAAATTCATTATTTCCTAAGAAATAAGCAGTACCTTTGTACTCATATTTTAACTATGTCGTATCTATTTTGTATTTTACTGTGTGTACATAAGAATAAAATAAATAAATAAATTAAAAAGCGATTTTTCTCAAAATTGGTAATCCTTAAAAATGTATGATACAGTTAGAGCTACTACTTTTTAGGATGTCTATCCAAATATATTTAACTTATCCTGGTTAGAATTTATTGAATAATAAAAAACCATTTTTGGACATGTCCTTTCGAATCGATGTGACCTGTGGAAGATGCTCACATCCATTCATCAACCTGAAAAAGAGCTGATAATCTTCAAACGGCTGAACCGATTTTCTTGAATCATAGCTAAGAACACTCTATCAAGTCACCTTTCAAACAAAATAAAAAATATCAGAATCGGTTCAGCCGTTTGGCAGCTACGATGTAACATACAGACACACACGTTAAACTTATTTATAACACTCCTCTTTTTCCGTCGGTGGGTTAAAAAAGACCCGACCAGCTCCCGACAAGCACCCACCTTTTGTGTGTTTTGAGCATAAATGATGCACTATAAGTACCGAATCAAATTGAAACTACCAACAATATTTCGTATTCTTATCAGGTATCACTGTTAAATGATCGTTAATCAAATACGCGACTTTACCACTCATAACTATAACGTCCCTCTGCATCATGTCATGTATCAGTAGTACCTACTACTCACGGTACTACTCGCGTCGCGCTCACGGTGAACAAAGAGAAACGTAAGTGTGGCCGCTTCATTCAATGCAATAATTCTCGCGGTAAATCTCTTTGACCTCTTATCAATCACCCAACGTCAAACGCCAATGTAAATGCCGTTGACAAATTCTCGAGGTAAGTCGTAGTGTAGTACACCAACGGTTAACGTCTATCGCGATAATCCGTTGGTGTGGCCCCAGCATATAAGAGATTTGTCATATTTAATAAAAACTTTGTATCTCCGGCAGGGGGGAGTGGGGGGATCTACTAACCATTCCCCCTCTCCTCCCCCCCTTACCCCTATCGAGGCGGCACGTTTCTAAATTTTAACCTGCTCAGGTCCTAGGGTAAAACGCGTTCTCAGCAATAATTTAATATCAATTAAAATATTAACTCTCTAATGATTTTTTTTAACTCTCTATCTCTCTCTAACGATTCTCAACCAATTAAAAAAAAAAAATTACGTCTACGTCCATTTTTGCGGGAATGGGGGCCAATGTCACAAAAGTAATTAAAATCGTTGATAAATAAAACTAATTACTCTCTAACGATTTTTATTTTCTCTCTAACTCTCTCTAACGATTTTCTAACGATTAGCATTAACAAAAGTTGAGAATAATTATTTCGGGGGCAAAATTCACAGAGGTGGGATAACGTCACGCTCTTAGAAATTATTTAATATCAAATAAAATATTAACTCTCTAACAATTTTGTGTAACTCTCAATCTCTCTCTAACGATTCGCAAACGATTAAAAAAATAAAATTACGTCTAAGTCCATTTTTGCGGGAAGGGGGGCCAACTTCACACGAAAAATTAAAATTGTTTTTACATAAAAACTAAGTACTCTCTAACGATTTTTCTTTTCTCTCTAACCCTCTCTAACGATTCTCTAACGATTAGCACTAACAAAAGGTCATAATAATGAAATCGTGCGGCTAACTTCACCGAGGTTATTTACCTCCGTGAATTTAGCCGAACGATTTTATTATTATGAACTTTTGTTAATGCTAATCGTTAGAGAGGCTTAGAGAGAAAAGAAAAATCGTTAGAGAGTAATTAGTTTTTATGTAAAAACAATTTTAATTTTTCGTGTGAAGTTGGCCCCCCTTCCCGCAAAAATGGACTTAGACGTAATTTTATTTTTTAAATCGTTTGCGAATCGTTAGAGAGAGATTGAGAGTTACAAAAAATCGTTAAAGAGTTAATATTTTATTTGATATTAAATAATTTCTAAGAGCGTGACGTTAGCCCACCTCTGTGAATTTTGCCCCCTATATAATTATTCTCAACTTTTGTTAATGCTAATTGTTAGAGGATCGCTAGAGAGAGTAAGAGAGAAAAGAAAAATCGTTAGAGAGTAATTAGTTTTATTTATCAACGATTTTAATTACTTTTGTGAAATTGGCCCCCATTCCCGCAAAAATTGACGTAGATGTAATTTTTTTATTTTTATAATTTGAGAATCGTTAGAGAGAGATAGAGAGTTAAAAAAAATCATTAGATAGTTAATATTTTAATAGATATTTTATTTAATTTCTGAGAACGCGTTTTAGATTAAACAGGCTCGCTCTTATTATGGGCAACATATTCAGCCGAACGGTACTTTTACTGTACCTAGAAGTTAGTGAAGATACCAGGCATTTCGTCATCACATGAGACAGCTTTGATCAGAGGACTCACACCACTATAGTTATAGAGTGTATTACATTATTTTCTGGTATCTTAGATGGGCCGGCATCAAAATTATATATCTCCACCTGCTCAGTTTCTCGACAGTATTTTAATAAGAGAAGACATTGAAAATGAAGAAAATCAATAAATCATTATTTAAAACTAAAAAAAAAAGTTTTATTTCATAAAAAAATTGTAAGACTTGCATTCAAAGAATATTATTCAGTTTTTAAATATCATAATTTTCGAAAGGCTTTTCATCCACTTCCGATTTCGATTCTACGTCATAAAACAGGAATTCTCCATCGTAATTAAAAAAATGTTCTTGATCAGTAGGTACTATTATCATTTTAATCCTGCTAAGCCTGTGGACTATGCTGAAACATGCACTTCTTACACTTATAGATTCTTATTAGCTATAATCTAAAGAGAGGTCTAAAAGAATTATGCTACACATTTTTGACTGAAAATATCCCATTTCATCTTATTTCAGAATAACTTGATTAGAATTTTTGTTTGCATTGTAATATTCTTTACAACAAAATATATTTTTTTTCTTTCTTTATGGCAATTGAAAAAGAATGATTGATTGACTGTAATGACAGTACCATGTGTCAATTATGAAAAGTTTGTTATTTTCTGGGGTGTGTTCACTTTATTAGCCTAGATAATTAGAAGTTTGGAAGTTTTAGGAGTAAATTAACACTAAATTAATTATTTCTTAAGAAATAAGCAGTACCTTTGTACTCATATTTTAACTATGTCGTATTTTACTGTGTGTACATAAGATTAGAATAAATAAATAAATTAAAAAAACGATTTTTCTCAAAATTGGTAATTCTTAAAATAAAATCCCAAAAAGTAGTAGCTCTAACTGTATCATGCATGATACAGTTAGAGCTACTACTTTTTGGGATGTCTATCCAAATATATTTAACTTATCCTGGTTAGAATTATTGAATAATAAAAAACCATTTTTGGACATATCCTTTCGAATCGATGTAACCTATGGAAGATGCTGACATCCATTCATCAACTTGAAAAGAGCTGATCATCTTCAAACGGCTGAACCGATTTTCTTGAATCATAGCTAAGAACACTCTGTCAAGTCACCTTTCAAACAAAATAAAAAATATCAGAATCGGTTCAGCCGTTTGGCAGCTACGATGTAACATACAGACACACACGTTAAACTTATAACACCCCTCTTTTTCCGTCGGTGGGTTAAAAACGACCCGACCAGCTCCCGACAAGCACCCACCTTTTGTGTGTTTTGAGCATAAATGATGCACTCTAAGTACTGAATCAAATTGAAACTACCAACAATATTTCGTATTCTTATCAGGCATCACTGTTAAATGATCGTTGATCAAATACACAACTTTACCACTCATAACTATAACGTTCCTCTGCATCATGTCATGTATCAGTAGTACCTACTACTCACGGTACTACTCGCGCTCACGGTGCACAGTGAGAAAAGTAAGTGTGGCCGCTTCATTCAATGCAATAATTCTCGCGGTAAATCTCTTTGATCTGCCTAAAATGCTGCCACCAGAGTTATCAATCACCCAACGTCAAATGCCAATGTAAATGCCGTTGACAAATTCTCGAGGTAAGTCGTGGTGAAGTACACCCACGGTTAACGTCTACCGCGATAATCCGTTGGTGTGGCCCCAGCATATAAGAGATTTGTCATATTAAAAAATCATTTAAAAAAACTTTGTACCTCCGGCAGGGGGGAGTGGGGGGATCTACGAACCCTTCCCCCCTCTATTCCCTCCCCTATCCCCCATCGAGGCAGCACGTTTCTAAATTTTAACCTGCTCAGGTCCTAGGGTAAAACGCGTTCTCAGAAATAATTTAATTTTAATTAAAATATTAACACTTTAATGATGTTTTTAACTCTCTATCTCTCTCTAACGATTCTCAAACTATATTTAAAAAAAATAACGTCTTCGTCTATTTTTGCGGGAATTGGGGCCAATGTCACAAAAGTAATTAAAATCGTTGATAAATAAAACTAATTACTCTCTAACGATTTTTCTTTTCTCTCTAACTCTCTCTAACGATTAGCATTAACAAAAGTTGAGAATAATTATATCGGAAGCAAAATTCACAGAGGTGGGCTAACGTCACGCTCTTAGAAATTATTTAATATCAAATAAAATATTAACTCTCTAACGATTTTGTGTAACTCTCAATCTCTCTCTAACGATTCGCAAACGATTAAAAAAATAAAATTACGTCTAAGTCCATTTTTGCGGGAAGGGGGGCCAACTTCACACGAAAAATTCAAATTGTTTTTACATAAAAACTAATTACTCTCTAACGATTTTTCTTTTCTCTCTAACTCTCTCTAACGATTAGCAGTAACAAAAGTTCATAATAATGAAATCGTGCGGCTAACTTCACCGAGGTGTCCGAAAGAAGCTACTTGGCGCTGGGCTAATCTGTGGCAGGAGGGGGCGCCATTTTTTTAATAATAAAATTGATTTTTTTACGCATGTCTTCACGGTATCAGTACCCCCTCCCTGTCGCCCTATGGTTGGGTTCGGATTGATAGGGTTAGGTAGATCCGTGGTGAGTTCTCAATAAATTCAGGTACCTATGTTAGGCTTATGAATTTGAGAAAAGAATAATAGCCCTCTTTCAACTGTTCGTGTCGCATCACTATGGACAGTAGCGATTCCTGTCATTACTTCCTGTCTTTACTTACTTACCTACCTTGATATGCACATTTCCAGTTTATGCTGATCTCGCATTGTATAGGATTTCCGTACCATGCGAGGTCAGTTTAAAACTAGAAATGTATAGTTTGATGTGTAGCCGTGCGTACAAATGTTGACCAACAGCGCCACCTGTGAGCATCATTCGAGCGCGAAGCGCCAAAAGATTCTTGTAGCAGACAACAAACATGTTAACAAAAATGATTACAAAGTACCAATACGATAACAAAAACAACCTTCTGTATATTTTTTTGGAATAAAAACTTTAATTATATGCGATTAACAGCACTAAATATAATATTATTTCATTTATATTCCAGTTGCTACGTCGCTTTTTCAAGGTTGTCTGCTCTCGTGGCCGTAATAATAATAAAATTAATTTTGCAATTGACTGAGCTGTGTGCTGTGCAGTTCAGACTCGTATTGTAATACTTAATGTTAGGTGGATTGTTGGATTTCAAGGAAAATAATGTAAGGTTTGCGAATCGAATCTCGTTACTATGTAAAATTATTTCGTTTAGTTAGTCTGGATGTAACTGCATTTTTTAATTATACTGTTGACTTCAGCACGCGTAGCATGACCATCTAAACACGGGTTTTGTCGACGGAGGAATAGACAAAATGTCAGATAAACAATCAGAATCTGTCATTTTGTCTACTCTTCCGTCGACAAAACCCGTTTATATGATGGTCATGCTACGCGTTCAGGTACAAATTCAACCCAAAATCAGTGGTACTTTGACAGCGCCTTTATGACGTAGCGGGAAGGGTGATTTTCGTAGATACGCAGTGCTAGTGTTTTACTGATATGTGGTTGACTGTCCGATAACGAGGAAATTCGTGAAAGGAAAATAATAATCATTGTTTAAGCACACAATATTATTATTATTTCATCCTTGGAATTTTATTCTTAGCATCGAATAAACCTAAGTACGAATAAACCCCATAAACCTACACATTCACGCACTTTTATTTTCCATTCCATTGAATGGTTTGCAAATACAATCTTGAGAGTGGGAAGGCCCATTAATTTTCACAATAAATACATAAGGTACTCTACTAAGGTGAAGCAGGACAGTTTGTATTTCACAAAAATATCCAAAGAGTGGCAAAGAGAAAAAATATCGATTCAAATTAGTTATGCAACATGCCGTTGTGGCAGACTTTGGCAGCACGATCTTGAAATACTACATACAGCTACAGAAATAATAATTTTTATAGCGCAAAGAATGTGCTGCCACCTATGAGCTATGTAAGTAAATTCGTACTATGTTGCCATATATACAATTTTTTTAACCAAATGGTAGAAATTATAGTTTCTCAAAACCCACAATACGATGGATGGATGTTTTGATATTGGTTATTACCGTACGTTTGCACTGGCGAAACATTAAAGACCAAACATGTTGAAATCTCTAGTTCCTGTCAAAAATTGTCTAGAATATTGATAGAAAATAGAGATTTCAACATGTTTTGTCTTGCATGTTTCGCCAGTGCAAACGCACGGTTATTGGCTATTTCAAACAAGTCATAAACAGTATGTTAACTAACAAACGGCGTTCTCGCTAACCCGCAATATGTTAGCGTCCATACATGATAAAAAAAATATTATCACATTTTTTTTTTTTTTTTTAGTAGTGAAATATTCACATAACTATTAAAATTGATACAAAAGAAGCACTGTACACGCACACTTATATTTCAACGTAGAAAGAAAAGTGTGACAAGCGTGCGTGTACAGAGCGTTTCTTGTCCGTATCAATTTAATATTTTTTGTGAATATTTTACATTAAAAACTTTTTTTTGTGCAATTTTTTTTTAGCGTGTGTAGACGCTTTACTATTGCAGGTTAACGGGAACGCCCTCCGTTAGATAACATACTGTATAATTGTTATTGACTTGAAATGTATTATTAACAATCATAATATTGTTCAAGTATGTGTATGTTTAAACGCCATAGTATGTGGCAAACATGCATGCACGTTTGGAGTCTTCTAATACAGGCATTGTTTGCTTAAGCAATTATTTTTTCCGTGTTCAGTGTTCAGTCGAAAATGCAAATTAGGGGAAATTCAGATCACACGAAACTTTTCATAATACAGTATGCAAGGGTAAACACCGTTGTCACTCAAACCATGGGTAGTTGACTTAAATATATAAATAATGACCCAGTAACAACAAAAAAAAAAACCTTATTTTTCATTAAAAGATTTTAAAGAGTAAATATCCGTCACTGTCCCGATACTAATGGATACGCGTTCGAGAGAGTTGTGAAACAGCTGACGGCCGGTCATGTAACGTCACGCGCGCCCCGCCTGCCCCCGCCAACCGCCGGCCACCGTGTTGAGATGCAAGTTTGTTGCCCTTGCGTGTAGGGTGAAATATTCTTGTGGAAAAATGTAAAACTTCTTTAAAAAAAAAAAGTTGTATTTTTCCATTGATTTTACGTTTTATAAATGAAACCAAACCACTGGTTCCAAGGATAACGGTGTTTTTTCACTAACACCCTGTATTAATAATCAAATATCAAACAATCTGATGTTTTAAACGAGAAATAGCATATTTTCTGAATTTTCATTATTGTTATTGTTATTTTAGTTGTTGTAACTATCGATTTTCGTTGCCCGTACCTACTTTTTTTTTGACAACGTCATTCGTCTGTTTCCTGCACGTGATAAAAACGAGGGGGATTGGACATGGACAGTTCATGCATAGATGCAGATTAGAATATTAACACTACATTCTGAAATAAAATAATGGTAGGTTTTGACAATAGTAGCTTTTACAACACATTAGGAGATTTTTTGTTGTGAGTTGGCAACATTATTTTAATTGACCGCCACCCGTGAGCGAATCGTCGCTCGATCTCGCTCTGTCGATCGAGTCCGGTTGTGGAAGCCATTTTATTCTTGTGAATGTGACAAAGTAGTTTTTGTGATTTTCCGTACAAGGAATCGTGTCAATGTGTACCTGCATTGAGTGTATTTCGTGACGTGTGATCGTGATATCAAAATTGAGAATGTACGTGTTTCAAATTGGTTTGTGTTGACCTGCCCCGTTTCTTACGCGGTCGCACAGCAGGCATCGATTAGTGCAGTAAAGCGGCCTCTAATAACGGCGAATCGAGGGTGTAGGACCAGTTTGTGGGGTGCGCCATGGGCAACAATGCTCCCAGCGCTAATAAGAAGGTGGACGCCGCCGAAAGCGTCAAGGAGTTCCTCGATCAGGCCAAAGAGGATTTCGAGGAGAAATGGAAGAAGAATCCTACCAACACCGCCGGACTGAACGATTTCGAGCGAATTAAAACATTAGGTACCGGCTCGTTCGGTCGAGTCATGATAGTTCAACATAAACCTACGAAAGAATATTATGCTATGAAAATATTAGATAAACAGAAAGTGGTAAAATTGAAGCAGGTTGAGCATACGTTAAATGAAAAGCGAATTCTTCAAGCTATCAACTTCCCTTTCCTGGTGAGCCTCAAGTTCCATTTCAAGGACAATTCGAACTTGTACATGGTGTTGGAGTATGTGCCTGGCGGTGAGATGTTCTCGCATCTGCGCAAGGTGGGGCGCTTCTCTGAGCCGCACTCCCGCTTCTACGCGGCGCAGATTGTGCTCGCGTTCGAGTACCTTCACTACCTGGACCTCATCTATCGGGATCTCAAGCCCGAGAACCTCCTTATCGACTCGCAAGGCTACCTCAAAGTCACAGATTTTGGTTTCGCGAAGCGCGTCAAGGGCCGTACGTGGACGCTGTGCGGCACGCCCGAGTACCTCGCGCCGGAAATCATCCTGTCCAAAGGATATAACAAAGCTGTCGATTGGTGGGCGCTCGGCGTCCTAGTATACGAAATGGCGGCTGGTTACCCGCCGTTCTTCGCCGATCAGCCCATCCAGATATACGAAAAAATCGTTTCGGGTAAGGTCCGCTTCCCCTCGCACTTCGGCTCGGATCTGAAGGATCTGCTCCGTAATTTATTGCAAGTCGATCTGACTAAGCGCTATGGTAACCTGAAGGCTGGCGTGAACGACATAAAGGGCCACAAGTGGTTCGCGAGTACCGACTGGATCGCCGTCTTCCAGAAGAAGATCGAGGCCCCATTCATCCCGCGCTGCAAGGGCCCGGGCGACACCAGCAACTTCGACGACTACGAGGAGGAGGCTTTACGTATCTCATCGACTGAGAAGTGTGCGAAGGAGTTTGCCGAGTTCTGAGCGCGTAGTTGGTGCCTGCGAGCGGACACTCCCGTGAGTAGGTGTTTTTAGTGAATCTTCCGTGACATTGTGGTCGTGGAATGGTGACGAGTGCGTCTCTTTGCCACAGCTTTGGGTGATTATAGACGCTGAGGCGGCCCCTGGCTGGCACACCATGTGGATCAAATTTGGAGTGTAGGCAAGATGATAGTAGAACTGATTTCCGATATTTCGGTGGCGTTCATTTGCTTAGTGCCCTTTCAAGTTGACATAACATAGAGCAGGTAGACGAGCTGAAGTGATCCTTGTTCTGGTGATATCCTGAGTGTTACCACTGACACCCTGTACCCGCAGCATCTCGCTCAGCACTCAATGTCTTGCTACCTGGTTGTTCATATGGTACATGGTAGTTGGCTGTTGATAGCATTGGGATGTGGTGAGCTTTATTATTATATAATATTTTTTATTGTTTTTACAAAATCAAGAATACAATTTTGTAATAATATGTAATTATGATCAAATTTTTCTTGTTGCTTTTAAGAATTCACGGTCGAACTTCTCAATTTCGATTTTATCTAATTACATCACTAAACCATCAACTTAGAGCAATTTCAACGACCATCACTAATACTTTAGTAGATTACTGAATTGAATTTCCTAAACCTATGTATTACTTATCTTGATGGAATGTTATAAATTAATTATGTATAGGTTCTAATTAATTGACATTTCGTTATTGGTTTTATTTATAGTGTTAATATTGTTGTATCAGTTGATATTTTTAACTAAGGAACTATAACTACATCAAACTATTGAAGAGATTAATTTATTGTATATGTATTCATTGTAGTTGTGTTCACATGTGCAATTTGACCTGTGTTTGTGATCTGATGTGAGGTTTCATTTAAGTGTAATTTGTATTAGTTCCTTATTTTGTAGTTTTAAGTGTAGTTATTTTAAAATGTGAAGTCAAACTATACAGAATGTGCATGAATACATACATCTTTATATATTCTAAAGTCAGCCTCTCAACAAACTGTGCTATGTGACCTGGCCTTATTGCTAGCATCAGTTTATATAAAAAGCAATAAATATTGTTCATTTAAACATATTCCAATTTGCAACAATATTTCTGTCCTGTTAAATGTTTATAGTTTTATACATTACAACTTGGTATTCAGCACAAAATAAGACATGAGAGAATTTTTATATATGAGATATTGTTTTCATTAAGAATAGGAATATGTTTAAAGGTACCTAGTGTTAAATCATTGAAGCGCGGCGTCGAGTCGCGTTGATATCTGTCATTGAGACTGATGTTATCAATAAGCATGTGTATAATGAGAATGATATCATTATAATCAGGTTCAGCTATTAATTTCAGTCCCACCATTCTCAGGAGTGTGTGATACAGCAATGATTAATTGGCAAAGTTTACTATAACGTTTGTTAGCTATTAGATGTAGGACTTTGAATCCAGGCTGTACAAATAAATATCTAGTAATTCGTAGTGCATTTTACATTGTGTACATTGTGAGCGTCTGTGGTAATAGTTATTAGGTTCAAATCATGGGAAGGTTACTTAACCGCTCTGTGCACATTCATATTTATTATAAAATGTTACTGATGTAACTTGAGCTATGTCTGATGCATGCATATGATTGTCGTCTTTGAGTTAGTACTGTCCTCGTTCTTACAATTGGAACTGGTCAAGTTATGATAATAACTACTTGTAAAATCATATCAAATTGTACACTATATTAATCATTTTGAGTCGAATGTAAATGATGCATTCTCAATCTTTTCTATGATCATTCAATGTCAAACTTCAATCATGAATTTGTATTCAAATTGCTTGTTTATACTTTTTTTTACTAAGCACTGGGCTATATAAACAATGTCTTGTGGTGAAATGTCTTTTGACAAATCTTTAGACCTTGAAAAAATATTTTTAATTTCTCTTTTTTCTAATAATTTAGTTTTAAAATCAAAACCTATTATTTCATTTGGTGCCATAATTATTATTTTGGAAATGGTCCTGCTGTAAATATTTAGATTAAATTGTTAATGTTTTTATTCTCTTATTAATGAAATTCATTGCCTACATCTTTACAACAAAATATTGCTGTGCTAAATTGGTACTCTTATAGCATTATCTCAGTATTAAACTTTGCACCTTTTATATAAGTCATAAAGTAAGTCTCGAAGTATCAGTGAATAGTAGAACAATACTTATGTAGCTAGTCACTTCATGCTTGTTAATTTTGTAAACTAAACGCCGTTTCTGTGGAGGCAATGTTGAAAGCTTGGTGTCCAAACACTTAGATATTTATTAAGAGTTAGCTAGTAGAATTTATAGAATAGTTAATTTCAGAGTTTTGAAAGTGAGAGTAAACCAAGTCTTAAGTAATAAGCACGCTATGTTCGATCTGGCGCCATTGAGTCGAAGGTAAACTAATAATTCTCAGATTGCTTTCGAGACATTGTTCTGAGCGTCAGTTATTTTTTAGCGCGAGATGTTTTATCTATTTTCTATTGTCTGAGCAGTTTGCCTGTGGACTAATGAATTATTTGCTACTTTGTAAGAAAGCGACATTCACCAATTAGACATTGTTTAACGATTCTAACGTTGTTTCAAAAATTCGCGTAATCTAACTCCTGCAGTTTCGTAGTGTCAACGCAGCATATAATTTAAAAAATATTGTATTGACTATATAAGAGTTTCTGATGTGTACCCTTCGTTACAGTCATTGTATATAACTGTAGAGTGATCGTATCCCCAGTAATTAGGAGATTCGGAATCAGCTTTGATATCCGCGGTCTTTCATTCCAATTAGCTTCACAACTTGCTCATTGACACAATATGAACGTTCTAATGTGAACATTTTAAGCCATTTTGGATATTATAAACATTAGTGTGACCGTATGTGTATTTGCGAACCGTCGTCTTTTTATATCTGTGCGTATTAAATATTCAAATGTTCACATCTAGATCTATTATATCGAGTGCCTATAGCATTGAAAGTTCAAGTGTAAAAAGTCAGTTAATTTCAGTAATTATTTGTCACCATGTATTGATCTTCCATAAAATTACGATGAAATTAAAATATCGATGTAACAGTAAACAATGGTTTGATTTTATATGACAGTGTTCTATTCCAATGTTGAATACACGATGCGTGTATTTGGCACATCTGCTTTCCGACGTATGTTAGTTGGCTTGGTAGCTGGTACGTCGAAGATAAAATATCCGCCTGGTTATACGTATGTTGTATTGTTTGACGTTGTTCGCACGTTTAGAGCACAGCACGGCTGCACGTGGGGCGAACGAGCCGGTTTAATACGTGGCTTCCTAATAAAGCGGTATGCTCCGCCGCCCGTACGCTCTTCATCATTGCCAGACAGATAAAGATTTGTTTTATCGCTCACTGTTTCTGTACTGGATGCAATAATTCACAATTATTTTCGTTCTACTGCCATGTAACAACCATTTCTCACTAATTAAACTGACGCCTCGCAGATTTTTGTCTGCTATCAATCATAATTATTATTAGTAGGTACTATTGTCTGTTCTGTTATTGTTTTCTTTAATACTATTTTTAAATCTGATAGGTACTTACTGATGTTTTTAATTCTGCACGATTCGATTTCTGAAATTCAGATAAAAATGTACCTGTTTTTAATTTAATAGCACATTCAGAGTCAGAGTGTGCTCGAATTAATTTAAAAAGATATATTTTTATTTGCGTGTTCTTGTCATAACATGTCATGTTTTTTGTAAAAAAGAATCTTTCGATATATTTACTTAGGTGATGTGTGCTTGAAGTGAGCTCTCATTCCATCTAATGCTAGGGATTGACACTAATAATTGCGCACTTTACCTAAGTTTTCACGGTGAGATTTTACATAATACTCACCACTACTGTAGCGCTATTCTGTAAATATCTAGTGAGCTGTCATTCTACCCGATCCCAGGGATTGAAACCATATTGACAGCTCATTTCACCTTTTTTTTTTTTTTTTTTGAGGGTGGGAAATCATCCAATGACTTCTCCCGCTCTGGGTGGAGCGGAAGGGCGTGTCAGACTTTTACTGACTAAAACCCACCCGTGTTCCTTCAGTTGCCTGTTGCCAAGGTCCCGGTATCCCTTTCGGACTAACCCGCAACCCTGGCAGGCATCGGTCCTAGCGGACCCCGCCAATTGTGCTGACATCTCTTTGAGGCGCGCGTGGAACACGACGCGCCATCGACCCGGGCCTGGTCCTGATCGGACGGCGAGCTACCCATTGCTCGCCGTCCGCAAGCCCGCGCCTATGGTGGCCGGGAATCCGCCTGGGATTCCCGACGCCCAGGGCGTCTCCAGCGGCGGCGGCGGTTAGGGGCGTGAGGGCGCAAACTTTGCCTCTCCCTCACGCGTTCCGCCTCCTCCTTCGCGAGCATTACTGCTTCGCAGAAGGAGGTGACTGCTTCCCATGCCCTCTCGCTCCGTACCATGGCCTGGACCAGAGCCGGACGCGAGAGGTCACCGCCGCCAATCGCCTCCAAGAGGACACGGCGGGGCTCCGCCCAAGCGGGGCAGACCTCCACCGTATGCTCCACCGTGTCCTCCGGGCGATCCACACAGTGGTGACACCCGGGCGTTTCCTCCCGCCTTATACGAAACAGGAACCTCCTGAAGCAACCGTGTCCGGTGAGGACCTGCGTCAGGCGGAAGGTGAGGACGCCGTGGCGCCTCTCTAGCCACTCCTCAAAGAGGGGACTTATCGCCGCAATTGTGGCGTGCCCAGCACTGGGTTGCGACAATCGCACTCTCCATGCCGCCATGAGATCCTGCCGGAGCTCTGTCCGCTGAGCCGCGATTTCTCGCGGCAGCGGAGTTACGCCCCGGCGCTTCATCTCCTCGCGCCACTCCCATATGTGCGCGAGGACCTTCGCCTCCAGATCCCATGGCGGTAATCCGGCCAGGAGGCTCGCCGCCTCGCGGGAGACCGTGCGGTATCCCCGGGCCAGCCGAATGGCCATGACCCTTTGGGACGCGTTCAACCGGCGGGCTGGCCGCAGCCTAAGGGAACGCGCCCACACCGGTGCCCCGTAAAGGGCCATGGACCGCACGACCCCCGCGTATAGCCTCCGGCAGGAGGCGTTTGGACCCCCCAGATTGGGCAGGAGACGCCCCAAGGCAGCTCCAGCCCGGTCCAGCCTGGGAGCCAAACGTCGGAAATGCTCAACGAAGTTCCACCGGCTGTCGAGGACGAGTCCTAGGTACTTCATCGTCGACTCGACGCCGATGTGAACCCCTCCTACCGTAATTTGGGAACCCGACGGTGGCGCGTTCCGAGGGCCATGAAAACACATGACCTCGGATTTGTGCAAGGCCACCTCGAGTCCCAGCTGCCGGATTCTATCGACGATTGTCGCAACCCCGCGTGTCGCTAGTTCGGCCGCCGCCTGGTGCGACCTCCCCTGTGCCAGGACCAGCGTGTCGTCAGCGTAGCAAACTACACTGACGCCACTGGGGAGGTCGGCGCGCAGCACCCAGTCGTAACCGATGTCCCACAGATGCGGCCCCAGGACCGATCCCTGTGGGACACCGCACGACATCAGCTCATTTCACCTAAGTTTTCACGATGAGATTTTTACAGAATATACCGGCAGATCTGTATCTGTGTAGGCAGGGAGTCAACGGACAACCTTTGTAAAGTATTACATCCTTTTCGGTCGATTAAAACGAATTTTCCATTTTTTTTCCCCCACGCCCATGTTTATTCCAGCACAAATATAAAGTCTACAAAAAATGTGCTAAAAAATCCCATTTTACGATTGTTTGAAATTCTGTTGCGAATGTTACGGTGATGTGACGCAGACAAATATTTTAACATGTTTTATGAATGACTTACGCTATTACTATTAAGCCTTTTGCCTGTAATACGGTAACTTCATGAAATTCTCTCATTATGTGTGCGTAGATGGTATGCTTACTGATTACTGATTCATTTGAATCACGCCTATTAGCTGACATTGAGGCAAAACATAGTAGAATTTCTGGTTCTGTGTATTTGGTAGAACGCTGTACTAAGTTTTAATAAACCATCTAATTTATTGTACTAGTTAAATTCTTTGGATGTTTGTTAAAATCAGGGCTCGGAAACAGGTAAATTTTCTAAACCGGTTTCAGTCATTGACCCCAGACCGGAAACGATTGCGGTTTTGGTTACGGTTACCGGTGTTTTAACCGGTAAATGGGAGAACCCGTTCTTTTACAAATTCCGATTCCGTTGAGCGTAATTAACCGGTTAATTTGACTTGACGGTATATACGAGTTCTACCTACTACGTTATCTTTCTTACACCTACATACAATAACAAAGCTCTCACTCTAGTCGCTCTACGAAAACTAATAACGCACTCACAAGCTGTTTTTTTTCGCGCAGGGAAACCATTCCATGTTAAGAAAATCTAAGCATGTAATAAACAATTAAACGGATATATACCTATAAAGACGTACTGACAAAGATACAGGGTGTAACCGATTCTTTGTAATTGATTGAAACCACCTGTAGACTAACTTTGAAGCTTGGAGATTACGACCTTCTATAAAATACTTCGATTTTTTAGTTTTTTGGTTGTATTCGAACATAGACATAGAGTATACTTTATTTTCTTCCTTTCTTCCCTTTCTACCCATCATAAATTATGTATAATATGTAGCGGCCGCTAAATATAAAACTAAACTCAAAATATAGGTACGATAACGTTACGTAATAGCGTTATACCATATAGTTGCCGTAACTATATAAACTAATTTCTTGGCAATTTACGAAAATCTATCGGAACGAAATCTTCAACTATTAATTTAGTTCGATCCGGGTGGAACGATATTTTAACGTTATATTTTAACGTTTATATTTTAACGTTTCATAACGTTCACGTCCCTAAATTAAACACAAACAAGTAAGCGCGTGCGTGAGATTGTGACATTGTGAGGCGGAGGGCGTGCGTCTGAGTAAAACCGGTTTATTCAGGTTAGCGCGAGTTTTAGTTATATTCTCTGTAATAACCGGTAACCGAAATGATTAAGGTTTAGTCTTAACCGTTTTTGTAATTAATCGGTTAATCGATGAACGATATTATAACGGTTTTATGAACAATATTAACCGGTATTTCTAAACCGGTTCCAAGCCCTGGTTAAAATCTTCCGGCCCTATCAATGTGTTGCGTTCGATAACCTTTAGTTTATATTACCTATTTGGCATGAACACACAAAACTTATTCTTAGTTCGTCATAGTGTGAAAGCGTAGAATCTCTGCCTTTCAGATTTTCGCGGTTCGCCCCATTCCTACATGGTAATTTAATAACCTATGTAATTATGAATGTATTAACCATGCACATAGAACAAAACCTCCATGCATCACAAAAACTGCATGTAAGTTCATAAATTCTTAAAATTCAAGGGATCTTTCGAGACTCCGCGGGTTTTACGTCGCTTTGTGAACTAATTAATCATTTAAACTTACCGATTTACCTGTTACACAGTTCTAAAGAATTGTACAATGAATTTTTGTTATTGTTTTATAAATGGTCTGTACATCCACACTAAGTAGGTTCCTACATAAGCGCAGATATATAATAGTAAAATCATCTATGTTACAACGTTGGTATAGTAGAATATGTTCTGATTTGACACGCGATCTGCATTGTGGGAAGTAGGATCATTATAAATCCACACAATAGATGTTTAGTAGAAAACCTGGGCTTAGGAGCACGTTCTAAACGAGCTGTGGCCAGAAATGATTAATTTTCTACTTCCAAATGGACAGCATAAATGCATAATTCAACTTAAACTTGCCGTTGATGCCGGACGTTTTGTGTGCGATTTCAACATTCAAGTTCACCGAAACCAACACCTACACCGAAATCGAAATGCAATTTTTAATATATGCCTGATATGTCAAATTTCAGCGATAGTTTAACGCCTTTTTTAAATTTTATAAAATAATAAAATAAAATTTAAAAAAGGCGTTTAAATTGATTTCTTCAAGTACCTAATGTTCCCTTTCAGTACAATGGCTATTGGTGATGACTCGTAATATTCGCTATCAATCATTCAATCTCCATTAAAGAACACTGGAAAGTGGAGTTGCTTGCTAAAGTTACTTTAATGTGTCAAATATTGATCGGTTCCTAAGTGGAACACACATAATACGCCTGTCGACAGTCTCTCATGTAGCGTTTTGCGCTTGCGAATAAGTAGGTAGCTCTGTTACTTATAAGGCTGGTTCGTTCTCGCAACCGACTGGTGCAACCTTGGGGCCTGAGAAAGCACATGTTACGTACACCACCAGTGTATACGCGGCCCGACGTTGCGGCATAATCTTTGCTTATGAACAGGCGTCGCTCACAATTACAACATCCTCATTAATTTCGATAACAAACGCGCGCGTTAGTTTTGAGGTAAATGTCAACTTTTCTATATTTATAACCAGTTTGGAACCGCGACATGTCGACGAAAAATAGCCTTGAATTTAAATAGGTATGTTATTATCAGTCAACACGGACTCTCACGCTGTTACGAATTGATTTGACTTGATTAACGTCGTGAACAGCTTGTGTTTTCTAATCGGGGACGTCTGGTAGGCAGAATGGAACGGTCCATTGCCCACTTTGTGATTGCCCCTTATTTACAGTCGGGGTCTGTAGTTATCCCTGTTTGCTCGATATAGTAAAAGCAAGGGATCACATCCATCCTCTCGTATTTGTTCGCCAGATGTCCATTTTCCACCCGACAAAGTTTGTAACGTCATCGGTACTACACACATGCTAATTTTCACATTCAAACACGGCAATATCATCCAAGGTTTGAGGCGTTATAGTTTCATCTCGCTCTTGTCGCTAGAATAGATAGCAACTAAGTATGGTCACGTGTTTGCTGGGTTTTCCCACGTTGTTTGTTTTTTATTCTTCTTTGATGGCGAATTTTCGCGTAATTAACAACTTTTTGCCCCCACTGTTGTTCAGAATTATTTTGAAAAGTTCGGAAACATCTTTCAATAAGAATTTATCCTTTTAACTGTGCAAGACATGAACAAACAACATAATAAACTTTGCACACACTTGAATTATTTATGATATAATAACTTGTCTTTTAGTTACGTGCTACACATATAAAATGTGTATTAAATTCCAGTCAAGAAAAAAATGAATTTTGGCGATAACAACTTTTTGTTTGGCGAGTTGTAAAAGGGCTCGACCATGGCTCGACGTAACTTGGCAATGTTGTATAAAGACGTCTATTAGAAAATTGGCGGGTGTAATGTATTTTCCATAATATTCATAGCCGTAAAGCGGAGTGCTCACAAAGCGACCGTTTTATGACGGTAAGGTCGGCAGACTCGTTCAAGGTTTATAGGAAACTCTCTAAGAACGTTTTGTGTCAGCGTTCTCTTTATAATTCAGATTCTTTTAATGTGGGACCACCTTTGAAATTTGCTTTTCCTCTGATGGGACAGATATTGTGCAGTTTCCGTTTCAATCATTCCTGCCTTTGAAGCTTTTTATGGGCCACTATAAAATGCTAGTGTAGGTAAGGTAAATATTTATTTTAGACTCTTTTTCGGGATTCAGTATCATTATCCAGTAGATTATCTTTCTTAATCTGGGAATAGCCTAATACCGCTATGAACGCTATGGATTCATTTTACTTTCGCAGCCTGTTTTGCATGTCCACAAAAAACTCAAATTGTAGGTACAGCAGCCTCGTTCATTTGCCTCATGTTTAATGTACTTACATGTAATTTACACACACAAAAAACACGTTGAAACACATTACCTTTCCCTTAGGAGCTCTCATCAAGCTAAAGAACCCTTTGCTCATGAGAAGGCATTTCAAAGTATTCCCGGGACTGTCCATATCTAAGTTCTAATGTTTCAATTTCAAATGAACTCATTTAGTTTGTCAGAAGTATAATTACAATTAGCAGACTCTAGCGCACACCAAGGGCAATGCTTTAGCAGTCTTTGAACTTGGCCTAGGCTGAAATGTAGCTAACTTTATCAAAAATTACTTAGATATTGATTTGGGACTGTTGTTACAAGTTTACAACTGTTCGATCCGAATTTAACTTTAGCATAAACTGGGATTTATTCTTGAGTATTTAAGCCAAGATCTTAGAACTTGAAAGTCGTTTTCGCGATTAATCAGTCTATCTCGAGTCGATTAGACGACTTCCTACTCATAAAACACTTGTATTAATTTAATGATACATTTGATTCCGATAAGATGAATATAGTAAGGTCGTTTGCAATAAAATCGCTACTTTTGGCGACGCATATTATGATACGAAATAAAGTTATGGTGATTGGCCGTCTAGCTTTATTGGTTTATCTTTAGTTGCGAATGGTGAGAGTATGGCGCCAAACTTGCGATAGCTGAAGACGACAGAATATTAAATCTTTCTAACGATCCCCATCGTTTGGAATATTTAATATCTGTCGTCTTTCAAGCTCTTATCGCTATCTTTTCCTTATCATAATTGATTTTCTTGCAAGATTATATCGCTGGATTCTGTGGACACTTTAGTGCAAGTGTCCGAAGAGCAGCTTGACTAAGTAGATTCACTGTACCCGACTAGCTAGTATCCCAATTGTCCATATACTACGAAGTAGGTTCTTATACGCTACTGATGCTGCGATTAAAACGTCATCACCTCCTGTGCCCGATTATCTTGGTTCAATCAAGTGAAATCAAGTGCTATATTTATTAAAAGTAAAAAAAAAAGAAGTCTTTCGAATCGGCAGAAACTTTATCCATATCGGTCAATGAAGGAGGGTATCTTCCCTCTGTGGCCTATTTCAATCATCACTCACAGCAAAATAAATGAGTAAGACTATGGATTACACGAATGGAATTGGAAACATCCAAGTCATTTCCCCTTGAAAGTATAAACAGGTAGGAACGTTTTAACATATTTGTTATTCGTTTCGGTTTACCATTGTGTTTCGCATGATTATTATCTCTTTCAACATTTTCTTTACAAATCCAATCAATACCTACCTGAGGTATCACGAAATATTAATTTACCCAATAGCTATTAATTTTCTCGTCCAATTCACGTGTTTTAATTAGAACAATTATGTATTAACAAAGTAAATAAATGCTGAAAGTGATAAATTATAAACAATGAGCGGAAACCGTTCAGAATACACAAATAAATAAGTACCACGCAGTGGAAAGCAATGAAGTACATTTATTTAAATAACCAGTTTGAATTGGAACGAACAGTATTTATTTGTGAACTAATTTGATTGGAAGCGAATGATAGACAAACAGTGGAAAATTAACGGTGACATTTCCATTGCAACGAGTAAATAGAGTTCATAGTTGCTTACGCATACCAATGAATGTTTCATGCTGATGTACGGACATAAATGGAACGGCGGGCGGAAAAATAAAACACATTTGTTTTCTTTCCTTCAGAAATTAATGTAATACGCAGTTTTTCATTTTCAAGTTCACCAATGATTTTATGTTCTACAAACATTACTCATCGTAGGACTAGACCTTCGTCATGCCCTTGCTTCACAGCTATGTAAATTATTGAGGATTCAAGTTGAATGTACGAACGTCAGATAAGCGTACGAAACTCTAAAAATTATCTTTGGCTCCTTGTCTAAAGACAGCGTATCTTATCGTCGACGATAAAATGCTGAACGGTCGTATTTCGGAAGGTACACGGCGAGGTCGCCACTCTACTTATGCGACTCTCTTTATGAGGCTACCCTCCTGAAGTAGCGAATCCGTCATGAAGAAATAATTTACGAAATTGATTAGTCAAGGAAATAAATACTAGGTAGGTACCTACTTGCTAATGACCATGTTGAGAAATGTATTAACTAAGGATTGATTCACGAGGAAAATCAACAGAATTTCCTCGAAGGAAAGACATAGGTACAGGGAAAAAGCATTAAATTAATTGCAGCATTAGAAAGTAACGAAATGGACATCTGACATTGCGTTAAGAAGGATTCTCTTCTACTGTTACAGATGATGTCATTTTGCGTGGTTCAGTCTAATATTTTTCTGCAACCCACTCTAATTATTATGAGAAAGTGTAAACTCAGGAGGACTGCCAGGTCCATCAATTGCAGGCGGGGCGTGGCGGATGGCGGGACCGGCTGGAGTGACGTCATGCGCGCGAAAAATAACGCCGATCTATTACTGGACGTGTTATAAGGTAGGTAACATCTATCTTCTGAGGCAGTTTTTGAGTTCTTATATTGGATCATACGTACTAAACAGTTGAAACTTGAAAGCAATATAATATTTTGGCAAGAGGTTATCAAAGAAAACGTGTGGATTTTGTTTGTTGATAACGCGATAAAGTCATTCAGTCTTGATTTGAATGAATTAAACACTTTGGTGTTATGATAACATTGAAGTGGTCATTTCACGCCCTGGCCGTGTGGCATTGAAGGTGAAGAGTACTACTGTAGCTAAGGGGCTTACATCTTGCACATCACCACTCGGACATGTTAGTTTATAGATATCTAGGCTGTACTTAAGTATCTATAAACTAACATGTCCGAATCAGTCTTTAAATGCATGCTTCTGGTCTTATCTACTATTTCTAATAACTACTAGAGATATGGGTTACCGAGGAGTTTGCACTAGTCGCACAAATATCACCGATATCATTATCATTTCGAGCTAGACGTCTCTGGGTTTATTTATAAACGTTATGTGATGTTCAAACGTCAAAAATGTATGGTTAAACAGTCTCTAATCATTGGGACTGGAGTAAGGCTGAGGCTACATTAGGCTGCATTAACAAATAAATGAATTCTCACAATATACGTGACCCGCGGCCTAGCCTCAGTCACGGGCTCGTGTAGACTAGCGTGACAGCGTGAAGTTTTCTGAGAAATTGATTTTTTAAACTCTGTCGCATCGCGCCTTTTTGCGGGAGCCTTTACTTGTAATGTTTATAAATAAACCCCTGAGTTTAACTGCTTTCCCTTCTACGCATATTGCTCATCTTTCAAGCCTTTCTTGAAATCATTCGTCCTTAATTAAAAATATTCCCGTTATAATTACTACTGCGTTTTGCCTTCCCTAAATGGCAAAACGAGTCATACGATGGAAACAGTGTTGTTTTACTCATACGCCAATACGGTATCGATATTTTTGGCAACCTTAACGAGACTACGGATGTTAATTGGATTTATAATTATTAAGTCTTAAATACATTTTGTGTCTGCCAAAATCAGGGCCGGATTTAATGGTATGGAGGCCCTGGGGAAATAAAGAAGTGGAGGCCCCGAAAATTTAATCAAACAGAAAAAAAAAAATTGATTTACCTAATTCGGTTTTTCGTATCAAAGTAATTCAACGTATCATTTTAAGACCATCAACCCAGAACACAAAAAGAAAATTAATAAGGTTTCTTGTGAATGTGAAGTTTTTTTTATCTAAAAAATATCTAATAGTGGAGGCCCCTATTTTGTGGAGGCCCGGGGCCGTAGCCCCTGTTGCCCCGCCTTAAATCCGGCCCTGGCCAATATAATATCGAAATAAACTGTTGGGAGTTCGGATTTCTTAAAGGTTGTGCTGTTAGGAACGATCATATAGAGTTACTATGTCAGTGACCAATGATTGAAGCGAAATTAATAGCTCATTACGATTGATTTATTATCGGTATAAGTTAATTATTGCTTGTAATCAGTACTATTTAATTTAGGTACCTTTATTTATACGCAGTAGCCTCTTTATTATGGTGAACGTGCAAACAAAAATTATGATATTATAAGCGTTTAAAACAAAAAAAAACATGGCTGTGTAAATAATTCCAAGTAATGTTCGCGCTTAACCCCTAATTTTGTGTTACGAATCACGAAATAAAAGGTCGTGTTCAGTCCAAATTGCTTACATACTAATTACGTGTGTAAATGCTTACATATTTAAAATGTATGACTTGAAGGGACTGACTGAATGTGGCACGAATTTTATTAGCGCCAGGTAGAGATGGGTTGTAACAGGTGAAACACGATATCTGTGATCACTGTGACTGTGACAAAAAAATAACAGATCCAAATATCTGTTATTAAATCACAGCCTGTGATTTTTGTACGGACGATAAATACGTATCTCAATCGAATATCATCTTTATTTCTTTTGATTTAAAGTCGAAAATCGTATCTATCTGTTATAAAATCACAGCCTGTGATTTTTGTAAAGACGATAAATACGTATTAACTCAATTGAATATCTTCTTTATTTCTTTTCGTTAAAGTCGAAAATCGTATCCGAAGTTTTAACAGTAACAGTCTTGAGGATCTGTGATTTTAAGTAACAGATATTTTTTATCGTTAGGAGCAATTGCTATCTGCTATTTTTTAATATCTGTGATTTCTATCTGTGACGATAAATACGCCTCACTCCTAGCGCCAGGTTTAATGTGACGCGATAAACTCAATTAACTCCGCACACATTTCTTTTTGTGTCGTGTGAGCGAGTAAAAGAGACAGCAACAGCAGTCGTTTAATTAAATGAAACTCGTTTCCCAATTAGGAAAAACTACTAAAATTATTTTAATAAAAAAAATGACAGCGTGGAAACGGAAATTGTTGTTAGTTGTTATCTATCCATCATTTGATAATTAGAATTGGCGTAGGTGCGATATAGTCGGATGACGTCAGAGGATATTAATATACCGTTTCACACCATAGGACAAGGGGTTCCCGGCATAAATAACCGGCTCTATCCCGGGTCAAAATATAGCCAGAATTAGCACGGCCGGATAATTTGTTAGTCGCCTTTTGTAAACATCGTGGTTGACGTAATAAACATTGGATGGATGTACCTACGTAGGTAATAGACATGTATGTCTAGATGTATATACATATACCTATATTAATATGTAGCTACTTTCATGTTCTTTTCCTTTATGGGCGGAATATAACGGACCAGTATCAGGTTGCGTTATGTTGGAGATTCCAGCTGTACCTACCTAGTTACTGATAGGTTTATGACCCACTAGCTGCGCCCCGCGGTTTCACCCGCATAAGTCTCGATCTCGTCGCAAAATCGGGATAAAAGGTATCCTATGTCCTTCTCCAGGTCATCGTCTACCCATGCGCCAAATTTCATCCAAATCCGTTCAGCCGTTTTAGCGTGAAAGCGTAACAAACAAATAAACTCACTTTCGCATTAAATTATTAGTTAAGATTAGTTACCCAGATACTTATTATATGATGTAACCTTAGTAAATGTCTGGTACATAGGTATATACTATGATACTATGTAAGAAATAGCTACAGGTTTTCAGGTATCTACAAGCAAATACTTGGTAAATAGAACTAAGGTCGCATTTCACGCGATCAGCAGTTCTAAATCGAATTCAAGAGCTGTCAGTGTCAATATTCCATAACAATTTTGACACTAACAGCTATTGAACGCGGTTTAGAAGTGTTGAACGCGTTCATTTTTAAATGAAATCGCGAAAAAAAATCAGGTGTTCCCTACATTAATTATTTTCGCATAGCTCGTCAAAATGTAGGGAACAGCTGATTTTTTTCGCGATTTCAGGGTTGATCCCATAGTGAAAGTTGTTCATAATGATGAGCACAATGACCTCTTAAGGGGATTTAATTATACGACTTAAATTTCACCCTGTATATTGATTTCGTTCTTATTCTAGGTAGTGTTATTGTGAAATTAAGTGTATACATGACGGAATTTCGATTTCAGACTTTCAGTATGAATACATAAAGTACTTATGTATTTTTTTACCGATGAAAACGACCTATGACCACGAATAACTTTTTACAGAGTAGTCCAATGTTTTTATTTACAAAACTATGCATTCTTAGATACCAGTACGAAATAACCGTCTATAAATAATTAATCC
Organism: Lithophane semibrunnea; assembly: GCA_947363905.1. Lineage (NCBI taxonomy): Eukaryota > Metazoa > Arthropoda > Insecta > Lepidoptera > Noctuidae > Lithophane > Lithophane semibrunnea. The sequence continues at coordinate 14,352,394 of OX376197.1, read as the reverse complement.
GCAATATGTAACCTATCAATATTCATACCGTCGGGTAGTGCTCGCACGTCACTTACGTAAACGCCGGACAGTAATTAAAAAAAAAAACAACACCAATACATACAAAAACCTAAATGAAGAAGCGTGCAGTGTTGCCAAGTTTTACATAAGCGAATTAGCAATTTTTTTCATAAACTGGCTTTGCGGTGGCCTGACATTGTTGGTGTATTTTTATCAGTCTGTCTTACTCGAGTGGTTGGCAGCAATTCAACGGTGCCTCAAAGACGGCTGTCTATTCCTGTATGACATTGCTCTTGGTGTTAGGCAAGGACAGCATGGCCGTGCTCTTCTATAACTATGTTTTCTATAGATACATATACATGATATACATTAAAGTCGCTTTTCATATCAGTCTGTGAGATCGCGTTATTCTTCTAAACTACATAACTCATTTTAATGCGGTTTTTACCGTCATTTCGAGAAATGATTCCTGTGTACCTGTAATAATTATGTTAAAATTTAAAATTATACTAGTAATTTAATGAAATGGAGGAGCTCGTGGCTAAGTAATAACAGCCGCTCGGGTCGATCCATCAGGTTAAGCTACGCTTGCCGGGGTTGGTCCGTGAATGGGTGACCATTTTCACATATCGAGACTCCTCCGTGCCTCGGAAAGCACGTTAAACCGTTGGTCCCGGCTGTCATTTGTTGATCTTTGACAGTCGTTACGAGTCGTCAGAAGCACGAAAGTCTGCCAACCAGTCTAACCAAGGGGTATCGTTATATCGTACCTATTACTCAGTTACAGGGTTGTGGAGGTCAGATAGGCTAGTCGCTCCATGTAAAATACTGGTATTCAGCTGCATCCGGTTAGACTGGAAGCCGACCCCAACATAGTTGGGAAAAGGCTAGGCAGTTTTTTTTTAATACTAGTTTTATTTGTATATTTTGTCAAGTCATAGAAACCATGCGAAGCAGAGACGGATCGTTAAATTGATACTCGATAATTTTAAACTTCTGCTTGTGTCTGAACTCTGACGTAACTCTCGAAAAAGATGCTTTGGGAATTGTGTTTATTTACCATTACCTCCGATAGTTTCAACTATTATGCTTTTTATTTCCCGGGAGATGAGCACAGAGAACAGGAATCGATTGATTGTTGAATTTGTTGATTCAACAACTTTCTTAATCAGCATCATTCAACTCCCGAAGTTATTCACCTGATAAACAATTCACTATAAATATTTATTTTCTGACTCGTGAACAAAAAATGCAGCTTGTGCACTGTTACGGAACACCCAAACGATGTTTACATTTATATTATTTATTGTTGTTTCCAAAAGTTGTTGCCAAGTCGTAAAAGTTGTCTGAGGGAGGGATTGACGTAAATAAAGGAATGTGTACTTTTATAATTTCTCACATAACTCGGATTATCCTGGTTGTCCACGTCCATAAAGTATATGGATATACGTGCATAACGTTATTGTGGACGGGAATTTAAAAGCGTCTTCATACATTCCATACATTTCACTTCCCTGTGTTATCGTGATGCCGTGGACGTCCACGATATCCTGAAGTTAGAAATGATAAAAACGCAAGTTTTGTCGAAACTCGTTGGTAAAAAATCTAAGGGCGGCCGTACACGGACTGCTCGAGCAGTTAACGGCTGAGCGACTTACACGGACCGCTCGAGCGGTCGGCGTTGACTGCTTGAGCAGTCGGTTGTTGACTGCTCGAGCTGTCTCTACCAACCGCTCGAGCAGTTGAATTTCTGCCGCAGTCTAGCCATGGATTCTGACGAGGAAGCACTGCTTTTGCTGCTTCTGCTCAAGCGGAGACGACGGCGGCGACGTCAAAAGAGAAAATTTTGGGTTCATCCAATTTTGGAATTAAGAGAACAACATGGACAATTCCATCATTTGTTTATGGAACTTAGAAGTGATGAAGAAAAATTTTTCAACTATTTTAGGATGTCAGTGTCTTCGTTTGATGAAATGAATAATATACTAAGGTCTAAAATTAAACGTGAAGACACAATCATGAGAAGTATCCAAGCAGAAGAAAGACTAGCAGTAACATTGAGGTTCGAAAAATAAATAACAATTATTTAAATTTTTATTCATTAAAAATATTGGAAAATAATTCATCAGACATTACTGAAGATGATGAAAGGTCTTCAAATTGAGAGTTTTGGTCATCAGCCGCTGATGTAGAGGGGCCAGTCGCTGATTTAGAGGGGCCAGTCGCTAAATCAGCAGATAAGGATGGAAGGAGGAGGAGGAAGGAAAAATTAATGATCAGGTGGATAATATGGTTATAATACTTCTTCGCTCATTTTTAAAATCAAACGTCAGTTAGTCAACTTTGAACAAGTCAACGATGCACTCTCTAAAGTTGTGCATTGGTTTAATGTAAATAATCTACTCCTGAATGAGAAAAAGACTAAACTGATTAAATTTTCAACGCCAAATGTCAGGCAGCTAACTACCAACGTTCAAGTCAATGGAATAGAGTTGGACCCTGTTGAGTCAACGGTTTTTCTTGGAATAACTATTGACGGCAAATTACAATGGGGCCCACACATAGAAAAATTGTCAGGAAAGCTTAGTTCGGCCGCCTATGCTGTTAAAAAAATTAGACAGATAACCGACGTAGATACAGCCAGAATTGTTTATTTTAGCTATTTTCATAGTCTTATGTCCTATGGGATTCTTCTCTGGGGAACCTGTGCGGACATCAATAATATCTTTGTTTTACAAAAAAGGGCTGTTCGAGCCATTTACAACCTAGGTCCAAGAGATTCCCTTAGAGAAAAATTCAAAGAAATAGATATTCTGACTGTAGCCTCACAATATATATTTGAAAACCTGTTGTATGTACACAAGGATATATCAAATTTTAAGAAAATGTCCGATATTCATAGTATAAATACTAGGAATAAACACAATCTTGCTGTACATCGCACTCGTCTCCACAGAGTAGGCAACTCGTTCATGGGTCAATGTATACGCTTTTACAACAAACTTCCCATTGATATTAGAAACTTACCCATTAAACGATTTAAAAGCAGTATTAAAACCAAACTATGTAAAAAAGGGTACTATAAAATTTCGGATTATTTAGAAGACAGAAATGCATGGGATTGAGCTGCTCGCTCTGCTAAGCCTTGAAAAAACCCTAGAACTTGACATTTTAACTTTAATTAGTATCTAAAATCATTAAATTATACCAGTTTTATATACCTACAAATTGACATTGTTGATTATTCTTTATACAACATGACATTATTACTTTGTAAAGTATTATTTTGTTTTGATTATTGTGAATGTGAGGACTATGTGGATCATTTTTTATTTTTTGCTCCTCTTTCCCTGTTTTAATGATGGTCTGGCAGTTTTGAGTACTTTCTGCGGCCTACCCAAATGTCCTTTTTTTGGTATTGTTCGTCGAGTCGTTGAGCTCCTTCAGCTCTGAGTTGAGCTCCTCGGTTACTGACAAATGCTTGCACTGACTGGACAGGTCCACTCAAATCTGTGTGGTTCTTTCCTCAAAAGACCATTTCAGACATTAATCTACATGGTCCTCATATGGCTTGACCAAGATTATGTCTGGACCTTAAAAGAGACTGCGACCTCTGAGTTTGTTTCGGCCTTTCTTCTCAGAGTAGTCAGATAGGAAACGCCGACCTCATCTAGCTTATTTTATTTTTTTAATAATATGACGTGTAAAAGTGATTGCGATATCCTATTTACAGAATAAACAATTTCATTTCATTTCATTTCATTTCATTACTGGCCCCTCTACGCAGAGGTAGAGGGGCCAGTATTATAACCATATTATCCACGGTAATCATAAGGTGAATTCTGTGATGAATATCCCCTGCTCGCAGGATATATGTGATTTGTCATCCCTTTAAAGTATTTAATTACGTTAAGTATTTCTGTCTTAGCATCTAATTTATACTGCTCATTAATTTTTTTAAACTCGCCAACTAATGACAGAAAAAACAATTTATCTTCATCTTCAACAATGCGCGAATTCTGTGATTTTTCATCGAAGCGTTTAGCTAATTTTTCAATTAAGACGTTCTCATCTGTGATTGTAGTATTTAATTTTCTTTTGTTTCATTCTTTGTTTATTTTATTTTGACGATTTTCACTTTCTTCAGACGTAATTTCAGCGTGCTCACTTTCTTCTAAACTGTTTGTTTTATTGGGTCTATTTTCTATTATTACCTTTAAAAAAGACATCTGCTGATAATATGCATATGGCCGAATGTTTAGGGCTGCTGAACCACTCTTTGGTTTTATTTTTTTAGCATATCTGGTGTACCCATCTCTTAATGTCTTCCATTTTTTCTGTATTAACATGGCTGTAACAACAAAAAAAATATTTATTGGTACAATTTATTGATTAAAAAATATGTTTTTACAGGTATTTGGCAACTGGATGTACATTTATGGATTTGCAATATAGTTTTAGAATAGCATCAACAACAATTGGTAAGATAGTGAGGGATGTTTGCAGAAATATATGGATACATATGAAGGATATGTGTATGGAACAACTAACTGAAGATAAATGGAAAGACATAATAAATGGTTTCAAAAAAACTTCTAAGTTTCCGAACTGCCTTGGCGCCGTTGATGGCAAACATATTAGAATAATACAACCCGCGCAAAGTGGATCGTCATATTATAACTATAAAAATTATTTTTCGATAATACTTCTAGCAGTATGTGATAGTAATTATATGTTCACTTTCGTGGATATAGGCTCGTATGGAAGGCACGCTGACTCGACTATTTTTGAAGAGAGTTGTCTATATAAAATGTTACAAGAAAAAAAGTTAAATATACCTCCACCTTCTGCAATATCGCATAATGGACCTGTATTACCGAATGTGTTTATTGGGGATGAAGCATTCAGCTTGCAGGAAAATTTAATGCGTCCATATGGTGGCAAGAATTTACCAGAGAAAAAAAAAAAATTTACTATCGGTTATCACGTGCTTTTATTGCATTTTAGCTAATAAATGGCGGATCTTCCATAGACCACTTAACGTCAGTGTTGATTTCGCAGTGGATATAGTAAAAGCATCATTGTGTTCTTCACAACTACGTAAAACAACGAGATGGAAATAAATTTGAGGATACGTTTGAGGGTCTTCCTCACTCTATAGTACATTCAACCCAGCAAGTTCGCCCAGGTGGACCTATGTTAACAACAATCCGTGAAGAATTTGCTAATTACTTTGTGAGCGAAGAAGGCAAACTAGATTGGCAACGGAATATGATATAAATCAATAAATATGTGTGTGACTTTATAATATGACATAAACTTAATAAATGTGTGTGTAATGACTGACTTTTTTACTTACCGATTTTATTTTTTTCTTGATTTGTTTTTTCATCAAAGTTCTCAATAACTTGGGCGCAAATAATTGCCCATGCATTGTTCTTCTTTATTCTGTCGCTGTGCTCCTTAAGCTTATAGTTCCAAATAATTTAATGTGTTTTAATTGCACTTATAAGCGCATCACTATCGCACACACCGTCAAACATGACGCAAAGAAAGAACACAAACACAAAAAAAAAAACAAGTTTGAGGAAAAGATGCGTCACACTCACATCCACGTAAAATGGTCATCGCTCAGCATAATGCTGCGACCCTGTGTGAGACAGAGCTATCTAGCTAAAATGTGCCACAATTAGATTTTACGAACACATCCGTAGATTGTGTAGATAAACTTAGAATTGGTTGAATGATTCTAGTCTATGTTTGTACTGAATAAATGTTTTATCTATCTATCTATCTATCTAATGACGAAGAAGCCGACGCTTAAATTGGATAATTGAGATTTTGCACCCAAACTTGAGAGTTCTATTTTAGAAGCACTATTTCGAACTCAATAGATAATTGCACTGCCTCGTTGGCCTAGTTGTCGGAAGCGCTATGCTAAGCATGAGATTCTTGGTTCTATTCCCGGGTCGGGCAAAGGGTTTGCTCATCGAGAATTTCTCAGCAGCAGCCCGGAGTCTGGATTTGCGGTTGCGCTGGGTTGATGGCAATAGGCTCGCCCCCTATATACAGACATAAAAACATAACTAGCGTAATGTGGGTGTACTGTAGGTACAAGTCTATCTAACCCTTCGGGGAATACAGGCGCGATGTTATGTTATCATCGTCATCATCAGTCTATAGCAGTCCACTGCTGGACATAGGCCTTTCCAATGGCACGCCATTCAGCTCGATTCTCGGTAACTCTCAACGTTTGCCGATTTGCGGTCTCCATTCAAGAACAAGTCTACCCCAACGGTCATCGGTTCTACGGCTATTAAGACCGGCCCATTGCCACTTCAGCTTGCTATGTTATGTTATGTTATGAGATAATTTAATTTGGTCCACTAGAAATATTCAAAACAATCTTATCCATTTGCGGCATGCTCAACTAAAAAAACGATTTCAAACCACTCGACTATTTTTGTGCAAATCGATCAATTGAATGTCCGCTCAATCGAATTAAGATTCAACAAATAGTCTGGCGAATGCAGCTCTCGTAGGCGTCGCACTAACAGTCGGCCATAATTGGTGCAGTATTACAATCTTTGATCCCAGAACAAAACACGTACTGACACGTGTTTTGTTCTCATGTTATTTCAAGGTGGGTGTCCCACAAGGTTGTCTACCTCCCTGTTAAATTTTTGCAAGCGTCCAGGGCCCCTACCACCAGACAGTATTATTTTAATATTACTTCAAGGTAGGGAAAGAGATGAAGCTCTACAGGACGTATAGCTCCATCTCTTTCCCCCACTTAGTAAGATTAAAATAATACTGCTGTAAGCGGTGGTGGTAGGCCCCTGTTATCAGTAACTGTTGACATAATGTACGACTATGGCGATGTTTTGTATCAAAGTAACATAGGTCAAGATTTTTCTTCTTCGATAAACGTTTAAACGTACACACGGCTACACATCAAGCTATACATTTCCAGCATAAGCTGACCTCGCATTGTAAGGAAATTCTATACAATGCGAGATCAGCATAAACTGGAAATGTATAGCTTGATGTGTAGCCGTGGTACATACGTGTAAAAAATATTTTCCGAAAATGTACCCAACTCTAAAGTTTGGAACTATTTTCGTAAAAAAAGAAATGAGCCGAATTCTTTGTCGATTTTTACGAATAATTCTTACCTTCGATGGTCTTGGTCAACCCTAGTGTTGTAGTGACGTCGATACTCACATTCATCGGTAATTACGAACCGGTGCTTCCATCGCTTGTCTTCATTGAACGTATGATACATACAAAGGTGTTTGAAAAGGCCAAGTATAAATATTTAGAGTTTGATGTTGCTATCTGCATGTACATATGTACCTATAATGTATAGATAAGAAAAGTAACGCGAGGTGAGACAGCAATTATTACGTAATTTCATTGTTTTATGTAATGTTATGATATGATATGAAGATGTTTTGAATAATTTGGAAATTATTCTTGAGTGTTTTCCAGACAGTTGGTTTCCGTTGCTTTATTTTTTAAATAAATGGTCGGTTCTAATCTTGTTTCTCAGTGCAATCCGTTTATAAAACATGCTTATTTATGATGATGATTATGATTATGTATCAAAGCATATTATTTTTCAAGAAGGGCAGAGACTGTGATTTGACTTGTATACACGGCTACACATCAATCTATACATTTCCAGTATAAGCTGATATCGCATTGTATAGGTTTTCCGTACAATGCGAGGTCAGCTTATACTGGAAATGTATAGCTTGATGTGTAGCCGTGTGTACAGCCGTACGTGCCACTTGGAGTCCACAGTCCACTGAAAAAATCACTGCATACCGGGAGAAATGATCGCCTAGCTGACCATTGAAATTAAAATCCAAAACAAATGAAGAGTTCCACACTCTGTTGTGTTTGCGCATATAGTAGATCAATGAGGGGTCAAAGACACTCGCGGACCTTATTAGTAGTAAATATAATACCTAATTATGTCCTATATAAGGCTAGGTGTAGGTACGAAAACGGTGCATCATACCTATACGTAAATGGAAATGTTAAATGAGATAAACGTGTAACAGTATCGAACCTCCTTTTAGAATTTTCCATTGAGTTTCCATCTGACAAATCATCTGGCTTCCGTTTTAAGGATTCCGTACCTCAAAAGAAAAAACGGAACCCATATAGGATCACTCGTGTGTCTGTCTGTCTGACTGTCACAGCAGATTTGCTCCGAATCCAATGGAACGATTAAGTTGATATTTGGTATGCCTACATAATATGTATTTCTGTGATCCAAAGACGGCCGTTTAACAAAAATAAATGAATTTTAAATATGGGGGTCACTTCAGTGATGTTGCGGAAGCAGATTTTTTCACATCCGCGGATGCGGATTTTTGGTGGCTTGCATTCGCGGATGCGGATATCACATTTTTTAAAGGATCCATCAATATGGCAAGGCGAACTCAATTGCATACGTTTTTAGTAAATTGCAGCGCTGTTTCGTTTTTTGTTTAACAAAATATATGTCCTTTCTCAGACTCTAGACTATCTGTGTATCAAATTTCATTTAAATTCGTTCATTAGTTTTGGCGTGAAAGTGCGACAGACAGATAGACAGACAGAGTTACTTTCCCATTTATAATATTAGTACGGATGATTTTACATAGACACCCTTTTCCACTCACATAATATGCATCCGCATGAGCTTCATAAATACGGAAGCTCCGCAATTGCGGATGCGAATATCCGCAAAGTCCCTGGTACTTGTGGAAAAAAGAAACTCTATTTATAAAGAGCCTACTACTATACCAGAGGGCCTAGACAAGTGACAATCGCTTCGAAAGCGTTTCGTTTTTCTACAACGACTTTCAACAGGATTGACATAAGCTTTTCGATAACTTATGTCAGTCCTATACATTTTTGTCTTTTCCATCATCAATATCGCTGATAGAATGTCATTTTGTCTAGGACCTCAGAGGGCCTAGACAAGTGACAATCGCTTCGAAAGCGTTTCGTTTTTCAACTACGACTTTCAACAGAATTGACATAAGCTTTTCGATAGCTTCTGTCAGTCCTGTACATTTTTGCCTTTTCCATCATCGTTATCGCTGATGGAATGTCACTTTGTCTAGAGCCTCTGAAGTGCTTACAAACTTTTACTCCATTATGTTCCCATGTTACTTTTCCTACATAATTTGTAATATATTCCGTACCTAACTCCATTTACTTACCTCTATTGTTCCTGTCAATAGAACTTTATCTTGTCGCTCTAAGTTTTCATTCTCCTGTCAGTCATCCTCGCCGTCTCGATACGTTATTATCATGTTATGCAAGTCATGCCAAGTAATTTGACTTAGCGAGCGAAGCCGGCGCCATTTTTAGACCAGCCTCGTATGGAAATGTGATTGATTGAATGCAAATTAGTATCCTGGGATGGTTCAGGATTAATCGACGGGAAGGGTGGTTCAGACAAAATTGGATTTGATGTGGATAGTAAAAGTTTTAGTGTAGGACAAAGAAAAATAACATGCTCGTGAAATGTTTACAATCTTTGTGTTTGTTTTTCAGGAAATCTTACTCCAAAGATCGATAAAGAAAAACCGTATTTTTTGGTGCGAATCTAATAATTAGAACTTAATTATCATTCTCAGTGTCACTTTTCCGGGCGATATTTCCTACATAAATAAAAAAAAAAGGTGCTCTGTGAAAGGTGGCATATGGCTGCTTCAGACACCAAAATAGTCGTTTCTATTTTGTGAATCATACAAATACTGAAATCATAATTGCGTACAGAAACAAATTGATCTTTCTTTCAATTAAGTCAGCACAAGATTTAAAAACAGCAACTTCAAAGCAGACAATTTTTATGTCTTATTTTATTAAACGTAGGTAAAATAAATCTTCGTAGACCAACAGGCAACTGAGGCAACGCCCAGTACGTGTATAAAAACATCATATTTTTTATTTTGTGACATTTTGGCTTTTTAAAACTTGATAGGTAGGTTTTATTAAAACTGCGTATAATATAACGATAGTGCAAAAGTCATGTTATTTTTAGCGTCTCGCTATTTATTTATTTATAGCTCAGACGGAAACATCTGGTCGCAAATCGCAATGCTGGATTTATAACGAGCTGTTTGAAGCTTATGTATGATAGTGCCTTGTGCACTCCACGGTCAATAATATACCTAAATAGTGATAGGTATAATAAAATTTTTGAAGTGCGTCTTTGGGGACCGTCTCATGTAATTTTTGACGTTAAAAAGTGCTGATTCTCAGCCTAATTTGAGTAAGGATTTTTTTAATCGAATGATATTTTAAAGAAACGTTTATTTTTAGTAAGTACCTATATTATACGTGAATATTGACTTATTGCAAAAGGCTGCACAATTTCATGGCAAAGGGCTGATCCTTCAAATCTGAGTTCAGAATGTAAACGATCCCATTTTCAAAACCTCCCTTAAATCTAACTTTTGATGTTGCAATCTCAGCAGTGTTGTTATTTTAGACCATAGATATCCGTGTTTTAGACAGACAACCTTTTTTTTTAATTTTTTTTTTGAGGTTTGTAAATCGTCCAATGACTTCTTCCGCTCTGGGCGGAGCGGAAGGGCGTGTCAGACTTTTACTGACTAAAACCCACCCGTGTTCCTTCCGAAAGGGATACCGGGACCTTGCCTGTTGCCAAGGTCCCGGTATCCCTTTCGGACTTTCCCGCAACCGAGGCAGGTAGACAGACACCTAACGTAGCATTTGACTTGTCCCTCCAGGAACCGAGTTACAACCACTAAAATAATAGAGAGCCATACAGTATTTTTCCATAATCATAATCAAAATTATATCACACATTATAACAACGTGATAACTTCTGCTAATTCCCCATAAATCCAACAAAACATTTACTATAGACATTTGTCTGTCTGTAAATAACTAAAATATCTCCGGCGCTGGAACAATGCCGAGAGCCCGAGACTCTTCCGCGTTGCAATACTTTCGAAGACGTGTTGGAAGGCCGGCTTATCAAATGTTATTACATTATGAAATCATTTGTTTAGCCTTGGAGTTGAAATTGAATAATTAGATATCGTATTTTAATCCTAGATTTACAATTTACATTTAGGATGTATTTTGTGTAACTACAGGGTCAAATTAAATTAGCTGGTAAAACTTCCCATTCGTGATCTAATGACGATAAAACAAAAAAAGGTTTTTATAAACTCAAGTTACTACACTATCAGCGGCCATTGACCCCGTAATCAGCTCTATTTACCTACTCCAAATATAAATAGAAAAATAGAAATCGTTTATTGTCAATTGTAAGCAGGTTTACAGGTTACAATATTATACAGGGTGTTAGTGTAAACACCGTTATCCTTGAAACCAGTGGTTTGGTTTCATTTATAGAACGTAAAATCAATGGAAAAATACAACATTTTTTTTTAAAGAAAATCTTCATTTTTCCACAAGAATATTTCATCCTACACGCAAGGGCAACGAACTTGCGTCTCAACACGGCGGCCGGCGGTTGGCGGGGGCGGGCGACGCGCGCGGGACGTTATATGACCGGCCGGTCAGCTGTTTCGCAGCTCTCTCGAACGCATATCCATGAGTATCGGGACAGAGACGGATATTTACTTTTTAAAATCTTTTAATGAAAATAAGCTTTTTTTTTTGTTGTACCCATGGTTTGAGTGACAACGGTGTTTACTCTTGCATACTGTATAGAAGCAAGATAATTAATTGATTCAGGCGTGACTTTGCGGAAATCCATTATAAAATACAATAGACGTAGATATATTTAGTAACCTATTCCGCTTGACTATTCTTCAAGAGTCTATTCTATTCTATTTTTATCTATGGCAATGGTGCCGATGTCGACAATTCTGCCAATGTCAGATGTGAAATGAGAAAAAGTGCGCAGGACGGAAAAACACAAAAAAAGAGATATTAATTTAAAAAGAAAAAAAAATTATAAGAATTGTTCGGTACTACTACTTGAATGTACTGTGAAACTTGTTGCCACGTATTAGTACACTGAAACAGACAGATAAAATATATATTGTTAGTAATATTAAATAATTATATATTTAAATGTTCACAAACTACACAAGACATCATAATTTGATGTCGTTGCTACGGATAAAAAACATCAAAGCCTGAAAGAGCTTTGGGGAAGAATGTGTTAGTAGGGATGGAAAGTTAGTTGGGACAGGGATCTTTAATTTAGGGAGATGGTTATACAAGTCATGGGCTGGGTTGTTATTGGAGCAGTTAAAAAAGATGTGTTCCAAAGTACCTTCATCCAACCCACATTCACAGAGCGATGTATCTCTGACCCGGATTTTGTGAAGGAAAACCGGAGAACAACAATGGCCTATACGAAGACGGCAGAGAATGGATATTATTTTCTTGGATGTTTTTTTAAATGGATAGAACCAAGGCTTGGGAGTAACTTTAGGCTGAATAGCGTGATAAAAGGCCCCTTTCCGTTTACTTGTATTTTGCCACTGTACCTGCCATGAGGTTAGCAAGCTTTTTTTGGGAAGGCTCAGCAAGTCGTAGCCCTGACATTGGAAGTGTTTAAGTTCGACGTCCTGGGACGTAACAGCATCCTTAGCAAGAGCATCAACATATTCGTTTCCTCTTATGCCACAATGACTTGGAATCCAAACTAAGTGAACGGTTTTGTGATTCTTGGCACAAGAGAAAAGAGACTTTTTGATTTGGAGAAGAATTGGACTATGAAGTTTACTTTTAAGAGGATTCTGCTCCAAAGCTAGCAAGAGTCATAAAACCCTGTAAGAAATCGACACGTTCACCTCTCAACGAGGCATCCTCAGGATGACGATTGACCAATTGCAAACCAGAACGCGACGTGTTACCACACCGAACGCTGGACGCAAAGTGAATCAAATCGCCCGCCATCCCCACTAAGCAGATTACAGGTTACAATATTACCTATAGGTAGGTTACAAAAATATTGTTACCAGTGAGCCCGAAACTAGACAGAAATTAGGGTATCTATCACTACGTCTATGAAGTTTTGCCAGCTAATTTAATCTGACATTGTATACTTCTTATTAGGATATTTACAAAGTTTCCTTTGTCGCATACTGGGTGCGATAGTGTCAAAGGACTGAAGGTTTCATGACAGTAGTTTGGCCGTCGAGAGAATGCGTTTTTGACACCTGTCAAATTGCAAGCAGTGGTGCTAACATTATTTACACAAAGTAAAGCGCCTGTCTGAGTTTGAACCCATGACCTGCAACTCTGAAATCGTGGCCGTTACCACTGGGCCACCTGCTCTATCATTCGTTTAGACATCTCTGTTATTCAAAAGACGAGATTTTCTTTCCACAAGCCTTTTCTCTCCATTTCATCTCCACAAGGAAGCAAACTTTAGAAGTATTAAAACTTTCTATCCTTTTAAACTTAACGATAAACGTGGCAAAGGTAAAGAGTTAACCTCGAAACTTCCTGGTCCTTTGTAAGTTTGGAAAAAAGGACCAGTTCTTAAGGGCGCACCCTACCTCAAATTGCTTAGCATGATCCTCCGTTATGCCGAAAATACTGCAGCATTAATTTTGAAATAAATATATGTTAAAGTTGAGGATTGATGATAGGTCCTATGTTTGGCGAAAACACGATTACATAAAATTTTCTCGATAGAAAAAAAATCCAAAGTTACCTCTAAACAGAACTATAAACCGCTGGTATTAAAAAAATACTTCAAATTAGATCATGAAACTTTGCATAATAACTGAACTATACAATGTGGAGACTACAATACAACAATAAATGAAAACACTGGCAATACTGATGCCTAAGAGTATTTTGGAACTATCAAATAAATCCTAACATGGAAATTAAAAAAGTATTTTTTTCAAACAAACTAAATAGTAGTGATGGACCAAGTATGGGATTTTCCGATCTTTGACTAGCTATCGTAACTAAACTATTGGATATATTTGATTAATTTTTTGTATGTAGACCGAGAACGTCATTAGATATACGTAGTTTCATTTTTTGTCGTATTGTCGTCTCCACCTTGTATGTAAAGCAGGTCTTATGTTATTTTATTTTTTTTAATTACCATTATTTTTACCGTAAAAAGCAATTACCTAAACTTTTCGACGCTTTAGACCCGCTAGCGCCCCAATCCGTCTCGTTCTCATTCAGGTCGCAAGTAGTATGGTGCGAGCGTGATAAAATCTGAGGTAGGGTGCGCCCTTAAGTTTCTGCCTTTGCATTCTTACTTTCACAAGAAAGTAAATAAGTTTATGCAATATTAGGGACAATCCTCTAAGGAAAGGGGCGAATAAAATTGGGTTAGGGACAGAAAGTGAAAGGGAACAAGTGACGAGGGTTGTGGTTGATCTAAGAAGTAAATTGCTGCATGAGTGTTTTGCTTAGATTTTTTTAAAGTTGGGAACAGTTTATAAGAAGTTATATGATCAGAGGTCACCGTGAAAGTGTTGTGATAGTGACCCTGATTATTAAAGAAAGAAAGAAAAACGTTTCTTTGGACACAGTTCATGAAACACAAAATACAAATTACAAAATAAAGAATAAAAAATAATGTTTTTACAACAATAGTGTGTGCCTCACGGCTGCGTACATAATCAGCCTATAATGTTCCCACTGCTGGGACACAGGCCTCCTATGAGAGGGAGTGGGCCGTAATCCACCACGCGGGCCCAGTGCGGGTTGGTAGATGTCACATGTCTTCGATTTTTTTTGTTTCTAAGACATGCCGGTTTCCTCACGATGTTTTCCTTCACCGTTTTGAGCGCAGTGGTGATGAAATTATTTACACAAAGTAAAGCGCCTGTCAGGGTTCGAACCTACGACCTACAACTCGTAAGTCGCGGCCGTTACCGCTGGGCCACCACTGCTCTACCACTGCTCTCTCACGGCTGCGTAAAAAAAGGTGAATGCCAGCATTAATGCCAGACAGAATATTATACTGTCTGACGCTGGTTTTCTAAATGAAATTCATTAATAAAATTAATTTTAATAAAATTGTTCACAGCCTTATTGATCTTCTCCAGGAAATCATATTATGGGTTTTGGATAAGTTTATAGAAAACGTCGCGTTTGTACCTTCGCGAATCATACTTTGATCAACATACAACCTGATACTGGCCAGCAAATTGCAAATAATGAAAGAACAATTGAATTTCGCCGGATACCCCTGGCGCCTTAAAAATCGAATTAAACCCTTTAGACAGTTCTTGTATTTCGAACCTTAATCCGACTGAGATCATAAAGTTCTTATGCAAAATTGACAACTTAGACTCAGGGTTTTAATAAGTTTTTGTGTTTAGAACTTTAAAGTTGTCGGAATAAAGTTCGAAATTGAAAAGTGGCTCGATGGTTTAGCATAATCTGCCTATAACGTGCTGGGACACAGGCCTCCTCTTTCTGTGAGATGGAATGGGCCATAATCCACCATGCGGGCCCAGTGCGGGTTGGATATGGTTCCATAATGGTGGATGGCTCAATGGTTTTCTTGGGTGTAAAGATTTTATATTTGTTTTATAATAAGGCCGTATAGGATTTACCCAATTCCTGAACAAACTAAAATATACCTACGTAAATTGAATGATAAAAGCAAAAATACCTTTAATGTCCAATTAAGTACCACAATATCCTCAAGTTAAATTAGAACTATCCTTAATTGAATCAGCATGAGTAATAAATGGTACCAAGTTATGTTAGTCAGCGGCTGGCGAACGTGACTAGAATCAAATAGTGTAAGAATGTATACAGAAAACAATTGAATATTTGCGGTTCTTTTTCGGTATTTAAAAGGCCGTTTTGCTGAGATTTCAGATGCTCAAAGAAAAACCCCTTTTTTTCTTGTTGTCTAGGTGCTTTACACGGTGAAATTGAATTCACGGGGATAATCTGGTCATTAAACTGCTGTTCCCTACATTTATGTTCGCATAGCTCGTCAAAATGTAGGGAACAGCTGATTTTATTTCGCGATTTCAGAGTTCGTCCCATAGTGAAAGTTGTTCATAGTGATGAGTACAATGACCCCTTAAGAGGCCTAGGAATTCAATTTCACCCTGTATCATCCCGGAATGCTTGGATAGGCACTACTAGGTACCTTTAGACCTTACAGAAAATAAGATTTATACACAAAAAATACTGCTTAGAAATTCCATTGCGAACTATTGCGAATGTAAGTAATCAGTACATCATGTTTGAGATCTAAACTAAAAAACGAAACCTTTTCATGAATTTCTATCATATTATTATTATTTCCGTTTATTTATTTATTTTCTTATCTAATTAAATTTTTAAATATTTCTTAAATTCAAATAATAATATAAAAAACATTTATTATTATTATTATTTATTTCTCTCTTTATTATGTAGGTGGATGGTGGCACAAAAAAAAATTTTTACGAAAGTTACTGTTAGGTACTTTCCTTTGTAATCCCCAACGGCTTTCAGAGTGATGTGATAGAAGTTCCAGTTTACAGATTAGATATAAAATGGAAAGCGAAAATCCTAGCTTTTATATTATAAATGCGAAAGTGAGTTTATTTGTTTCTTAAACTTTCACGCTAACACGGCTTTGGATGATGGGTAGACCATGACCTGGATTAGGATACGTTTTATCCCAATGTTCCCACGGGATCGAGACTTATGCGGGTGAAATCGCGGGTGCAGCTTGTGTCTTATATTTTTATTAGAAAATAGCTTGAGACTTTGTATTTCAGTCTCTCAGGAGGAGCTCGTGGCTAAGTAATAACAACTGGGGTTGGTCCGTGGTTGGGTGACCATCTTTACATCGACACTCCTCCGTGTCTCGGAAAGTACGTTAAGCCGTTGGTCCCGGCTATCATTCGTGGATCTTTGACAGTCGTCGACAGAAGCCCGAAAGTCTGACAGCCAGTCTTACCAAGGGGTATCATATTACCCAGTTACTGGGTTGTGGAGCTCCGATAGGCAGTCGCTCCATGTAAAATACTGGTATTCAGCTGCATCCGGTTCGACTGGGTGCCGACCCCAACATATTTGGGAAAAGGCTAGGCAGATTGACTTGTATTTCAGTCTCTATCCTGCATAATCATCGTATTACGTTCCCACTGCTGGGACCCCAGCCTCCTGTCTGTGAATGGGAATAGGCCATGCCAAAATACACCACGCGGGCCCAGTGCTAGTTGGCGGATGTCACGTGTCTTCGAAATTTTGGTTCTAGGACATGCCGGTTTCCTCACGATGTTTCCCTTCACCGTTTTGAGAGCAGTGGTGATGCAATTAATTAAACAAAGTCCCGAAAGTGCCAGTCTGGGTTCGAATCCACGACCTACACGTATGTCGGGGCCGTGACCACTACTCTCTCTATCCATAATGTTATAAAATACTCGCAAACAATAGTGAATTCATTGTCATAGATTGCACAGTTCTTCACAAGGTATGCGCAAACGCACCGTGCTATAGGTGAACTAATGATAATTATCAAGGTGTACATTATGCCAGCATAACAAGACTACGTAAGATGTTGATAAAGATGACTTGTTTTAAATAGAAGGAAAATTAACTGTTATTTTCCTTCATTCATCTTAGTGGTGTAGCTGTGATTCAATGGGCATTCATAACTTGTACCTACAAGGTTAAACGTAGGTTAGGTTATCTGGTAAATCTTCACAGACTCGATGGGGCTCGAATGTGTCGATATATAATTATCATAAAACAAAATGAAAATGGTTTATGACCGTCACGACACTTTTGCTCAGTACGTGTTTTTTTTTCATTTAGTTATTCTCAAACGTTAATTTATTTAATTGTGCTTGATAATTATATAGCGAAAGGAACTTCGTTCCAGCCGGGTGCACCACACCTGTCGTTGTTTTTTTTTGTTATCTGACGTAGTATAAACGAACAAAAATGGAGGGATACGACGCACGTGAATTCGAATTCTTCGAATTCGAATATCCTTTGTATTTTTTTAAATTACGGTGCTTTTCTCGTATAACGCGCCTGCATGACAATGTTCTTTTTTTGAAATGAGTTGCATTATTAAATCAGTACAACATTATAACACCCGTTTGGATGATATTATGGTTACTATGACACTGGTTATTTTAATGTTGGCAATAAGCTAACTGTTTCAGGAACTTTTATAGAGGATTTATAGCATGGGTGTAGATAAAGAAATATGTAGCTAAACTGTACACAGAGGAAGTGGGAACTAGTAACCTTACCAAGGGGTATCGTATTACCCAGTTACTGGGCTGTGACAGTCAAATAGGCAGTCGCTCTGTGTAAAATACTGGTATTTAGCTACATCCAGTTAGACTGGAAGCTGCCCCAACATAGTTGGGAAATGGCTAGGCAGATTGATTGATAGGGTATAGGAATATGGGCCGAATTTTCAAACGGCACCTAACTTTTAATTGTCTTTTGTAGCTACAAAGTCACAGCTTGGAACTTAAAAAAGGCGACTCAAAATTCAGTTACGTTTAAATATTCCGCCGTAGACGTTCCATGTTGGTCACTGGTATCGTTAATTTTGGCTTTAAGCCTTTTAAAAATGTTTTCTATTAGATAAACGTTAATTAATATAACTTTTTTAAGATATAGATAACTTTTTTAAGATATAGATGGGCCAGGATCGTCACACAAAGGATGCCTAACGACGACGCCGAGTCAGGCCTTTTTTTTTTTTTGTAGATGGGAAATCATCCGATGACTTCTCCCGCTCTGGGTGGAGCGGAAGGGCGTGTCAGACTTTTACCGACTAAAACCCACCCATGTTCCTTCAGTTGCCTGTTGCCAAGGTCCTGGTATCCCTTTCGGACTAACCCGCAACCCTGGTAGGCATCGGTCCTAGGCCTAAGAAATGCTGGCTGGCGTGACGATTTGGACTCGTTCCTCACCGATTGAGTGGAGAAGGCAGACATAAAGAAAATTGGATAACTATAGGGAGACCTTTGTCCAGCTGTGGGAAAAATATAGGTAAACTAAAACGAGAAAAACGTGTTCTCTCCTTATCTGCACACAATATAGGCGTATTGTTTATGGTCTTGTGTCAAGTCGTAAAAGTCAATTGATGGAAATAGGCAACAATGGATTGTAATACGTTCTTATAATGTAATGATTATGCGTTTATGTATAACTCGTGTAAGTAAATCGACGGTTTTCAAGATTTTACTCGTCACGGCCCAAAAGTCTGACAACCAGTTAACACCATTTACGTCAGACGAGTAAAAACGTGTCATCATCTCGTTAGCCTTTTCCCAACTACGTTGGGGTCGGCTTCCAGTCTAACTAGATGCAGCTGAATGCAAGAATTTTACATGGAGCGGACTGCCTATCTGACCTCCACAACCCAGTTATTGGGTTATACGTTACCCCTTGGTAAGACTGATTTTCAGAGTTTCGGGCTTCTGACGAACCGTAATAACTGACAAAGATCCACAAATTATGACAGCCGGGAACAAAAGTTTTAACATGCCTGATGAGGCACGGATGAGTCTCAGTATGTAAAGTATTTTTTCCTATTCTACTCTAGTGTATCAAATCTATATCATCCATATATCTTCGTAGTAGTGTTCTATAAGTGCCTCTAATTTACATGGAGCGACTGCCTATCTGTCCTCCACAACCCAGTAATTGGGTAATACGATACCCCTGGGTAAGATTGATTCTCAGACTTTCCGGCTTCGCCAAAGATCCACAAAACGATGACAGCTGGGAACAAACGCTGAGGCACGGATCAGTCTCGGTATGTAAAGTATTTTTCTACTCCAGTGTATCAAATCTATATCATCCATATATCTTCCATATATGTGTTTCTATATCATCCATATATGTGTTTTGTGTCTCCAACTAACGAAACTTCAATCCCTTGGCATTTCGCCGCGCAACGGGTTGGTTCTTCTCTATCTTTTTCTCGTCAAAATGCAATTTGCTTCGCACGAACTACTCCAAATATATTGCCTTCCTCCCTTTCCTTCCCTCACAAAGCACGTATGTTTTCTCTTTCCCATTTTCATAATACCAAAACAATATTTGCTGAGTCTACGTGCGACCTAGATTCCTTCAGGATGCTGTAACGTTCCTGTCAGCAGCGCCTGACATCTAATCTAATATAATCTAATTTGCTCGCTCCAGATTCTGTTCGGGTCCTGCCGCTGACGTATTGTTTGGACTTATTTCTGGATTATGTCGTGCTAATTTTCTTTTGGCTGTAATGAGCAGAATGGAGATAAATGTTGTGTTTTCCATTTATATTTATAAAACTGAATCCCTATTTCCCTTGGTCACGCCATCACGCGTGAACGGCTGAACGGATTTGGATGAAATTTGGCACATAGGTAGACCATGAACTGGAGAAGGACATAGGATACCTTTTATCCCGATACTCCCACGGGATCGAGACTTATGCGACTGAAACCGCGGGGCAAAGCTAGTTAATACATAAAATACAATAGACGTAGATATATTTAGTAACCTATTCCGCTTAACTATTCCTCAAGAGTCATAAAAAACCCTGTAAGAAATCGACACGCATTTTACCTCTCAATGAGTCATCTTCAGGATGACGATTGACCAGTCGCGAACCCGAACACGACGTTTTCAATTAATGATTTGCGTGACTGCGATGCTGAGTTAATTTCTGCCGAGTGCTCTTTTCGAGCAAAGAATAGTAGTTGGTAACTTTGTAACCCTGTAACTTTGCTTCTGTCTAACTATTGAAGAAAACTTAACAGTTTGAGGACCCACTTTTTTCGCAATTTATTTTATTTGTTTGTCCTATGACTTCTCATCACTTGCTGTTTTACTGTCAATAAAGAAAAGGATGGAAAAGTGGATGAAAATGGTAATAACAGGTACAGTCGAAAAAATTGAATTCTGTCCCACCATAAGCTTATTTTCTTACAGACATTCAAATACAATAAGGTCGACATTTGCGTAAACATACATTTCCTTGGTAAAGACCTTGTCATCTGCCATTTAATTACACAGAGAATTATCTGTTGCAGTCTCCATCTTTGTTAAGAGCTTTTAAAAAAATATTATTTGACAGCAATTTCTGAGTGACATTTGTTCTGAGTAATAGTTAATTCCAAAGAGTTTGGATTCAAAATATGATTATTAATGCTTTATCGAAAATATTATCTATTGCAGTGATGACAAAGGTTAAAATTGCATAGATCTCCTACCCGTATTGACATAGATTGCTTAATATTTAAAACGTCCTAAGTGCGGCATGCACTGTTTCAAACGATTTATCGTCAAAGTGGGTCATGATTCACTTAGTCTGACTGTACATAATCATGACGAAAATTACAAAATGTCATCATCTTCACTCATCAGCAGATACATACCTACCAGCAGACTTTTTCCTTTCATAGCCAACATTAAAGTTTATAATGGAGAAGAACGCAATGCAATATCAAGTTGTGATAATTGAAAAACTTCTTCGAGATCAATTGTTTCTTTGAGTATTAAATTGTTCCAGGAAACGATTCGACCATAACATTTTATCCTTTTTCCTTCATTTCACTTGTTTTCAAGTTTTAGCCATTCGGTATCTAACTATTATTTAGTTTGATAGCTTTTCTTGTGTATCATCTAAGTTTACTGCGATTGGACATTTCGGATTGGAGCTAAGAAAGTTTTTAAGCGAAAATCATATCATAATTTTATTACTTCGATCTTCGAATAGAATTTTCGTTTAGTAAGTTATTTGTAAGCTTCGGCTATTTATGTTAATGCAAGGAATACCTATGTATTAATTGAGACCTACATCCTTTTTTAGTTAAAAAGGTAGGATGTTTTTAGTTACCACCATTTTCGGCCAAAAAATCATGATTCGGCCATATTTTCGTTTTACCATCCGAAGTTTCGGCTAAGCCGAAAATCAGAACTTCATGAATTGTCGCGCGTCATTCGGCCTAATTCACAAAGCTTGGCAATATCAGGTAACGTTCGGCTATCGTGTCTTATTTCTATTAAAAAGCCTAGTTTGCTCTTTCTCTCCCTCCCTAAGTGTGAAAAAAACAATCAAGATTTCAGTTTACAGCGGAAATATTTACCTATACTTTTTAATGATCCTTTCGAATTAATCATCGTTTTCGGCCAAAAATAAGACGAAAGCCGACGCTTCTTTTTCGTTTTCGTTTCGGCTGAAAATCCATTTTCGATCGGACACTACATAAAATTAGCAAGCCTTTTTCACAGCAAATTGTTCGAATACTACCTAGTAATTAATTAACTTAGCAGTCCAGGTGCCTGCTATCGGTTTTAGCGAACAGCCAGCCAGCAATCCATCCCGGTTTAGTGCCGATGTAGCTCTAACCCTAGAATCCTCTTAGATTTAATTAATTAATGGTTTCTAAACTTATTTACTGGTACCTGGATTAGTGGTTTATTGGCTGTTGAAGGTAAAGATAAAACAAAATCGCGCCGGTATTCCCCTAAGGGTTAGGCAGAGGTGTACACCCACATTTCGCCAGTTATGTTTTAAGTCCCATGTAACCCTATCTCAGTGAGCCTATGAGCCGAGGTAAAGATAAAGTTCAGTAAAATAGTTGTCTTTCCATCAGATGGCAACATTGTCGAATTTTTTTGTTTACAAAACGTCCTAATACAACACGGGTTTTTAAAAATATTTTGAGAGAAGAATTAGGTTTTCTCGTGCATTGTTTGACATTAGCGGTTCAGACAGGACGCGTGAGGGAGAGGCAAATTTCACGCCCTCACGCCCCTAGTCGCCGCAGGAGACGCCCTGGGTGTCGGGAATCTCAGGCCGATTCCCGGCCAGCGTAGGCGTGGGCTTGCGGACAGTGAGCAATGGGTAGCTCGCCGTCCGATAAGTACCAGAGGCTATAGACAAAATCCCTTTTCTGTAAGCGTTAACGCTAACGGAAATATCAAAATGTATGGCGTTGACAGCAGCAGTCACGTGACATCTCTAAAGCTAATGTCAACTCCATACAATTTGATCTTTCCGTTAGCGTTAACGCTAACAGAAAAGGGATTTTGTCTAGGCCCCCTGGCCCGTGTCGATGGCGCGAGTTCCATGCACGCCCCAAACAGATGTCAGCACAACTGACGGGGTCTGCCAGTGCCGATGCCTGCCGGGGTCGCGGCAAAGTCCGAAAGAGAATACCGTGGCCTCTGGTAACATACAAGCAACTGAAGGAACACGGGTGGGTTTTAGTCAGTAATAGTCTGAAATCCTGCTCCGCCCAGAGCGGGGAAGTTATTCGAAAAATTGATAATTTCCCACCAAAAAAAAAAAAGACGTTACAGGGCACTCCGTTACCTGTTAGGTGCCGTGGGTGGTGCTACTAGAGGCATCCGCAGTCCAGTAACTAGGCAACACTGACATTTTAAGGCTAAGACAACCTTATTACTATAAGTGTGAAGTGTGTAAGTGTGTGTGTGTGTATAATTACCTTGACCGACGCAACGACTGACTTGCTTTCCAAAACGCGAAAAGAGCACTTGAAGTCTCAATGTGTCACCCATCCAAAGACTGACCTCGGCAAGGTTAACTTAACCTTGCAGATCGGTCGAGATTTTATTTAGCTACGAGCTCCTCTAAAACAATGACGTATAAAAAAACCGTTATTTATAGTATATTTTGGCATATAGTGATGAATAGATTGATGTTTTCCGTAGCGTGATGTGTTGTAAATTTTGTAAAATTTATGGCGGTTGTAAATACTGACGTTTAATTTACTCTTTAATGTACTTTTTTAAAATCATTTTAATTTTTCATATTATAAGTACCTATTTTGTAGGGAGAAAAAAATTCATACCTTTTAGTTTCGATTGTGGCTATGTAGTAACAGCTGCGCGTGTCGATCCATCAGGTTAAGCTACGCTTGCCGGGGTTGGTCCGTGGATGGGTGACCATCTTTACATACCGAGACTCCTCCAGGGCTCGGAAAGCACGTTAAGCCGTTGGTCCCGGCTGTCATTCGTGGATCTTCGACAATAGTTACGGGTCGCCAGAAGCCCGAAAGTCTGACAACCAGTCAAAGTCAAAGTCAAAGTCATTTATTTGCTGTAAATGTGGTATTATAAAGGTGGTAGATAAAAATAAGTTTGAGCGATGACACATTTCGCCATAATATTTTGGCATGCAAATATTAAAAGTATGGCAAATAAACAAATAGGTAAGTAGGTACCTAAGAAAATATTATACCAAACATGAAATTATTTAAAGTAAGCACATCAATCTTCAATGTCCACAACACAACTAATTTAACAAAATATATACTTAAATGTATAGGTACCTATGGCAGAAGGCACAACATAAACAATAACAGAACAAAATTATATTAAAACTACAATGCATTCCTGTAATGATAGGACCGACAAGAAGTTTTTTTTAGAAATTCACCTATTGAATAATAACTATGTGAAATGAGCCATTTTTTTAGTACTATGCAGAATTTTTTGTAAGGAAGATCAGTTATAAAATTTGGAATTGAATTATAAATAAGTGGTGCCATATATACACAACTGCGTCGGAATAGTTCAATCCTAGGAACAGGCATTTTTAATAAATATTGTGTGGCTTTACGTTTATTCGTATTATTATTGAGTTCAAAAAGTGAATAATTTGTTTTAACAAACTTAGCCATTTCATAAATATAAACGCAAGGAACTGTGAGAAGGTTGTGTGATTTATACACTGGCCTGCAGGAATCAGTCCAGTCCATATTGAAAATTGCGCGTATGCATTTTTTTTGTGCTAACAGAACTCTAGAAACTTCAGAAGAGTTTCCCCAGACAATGATACCATATCGGATGATAGAGCAAACATAGGCGTGATACACCATTATAGCAGTTTCTCTGGATGTCTCATTTTTAACTTTCTTTAATGCAAAAACAAACCTATTGATTTTCATACATATTTCATCGATATGCTGCTTCCAGGTGAAATGTTCATCCAGTGTTATACCAAGAAATTTTATTTTATGTAATTGTTCTACTATTTGATCTCTATGCGATATTTTAAAGTTGATATATTTACTTTTCTGCGTTTTGAAATGGATAATTTTTGATTTTTCTACGTTCACTTTTAAAGCATTGTTATCTAACCAAGTAATAATTTTACTCAAAATGTTATTTATATCAGACTCATATGATTCCTCATTTTTACAATCAAGGATAACCGTTGTGTCATCAGCAAACAGAACACAGTCCTGTTCTATAGCTTGAGGGAGATCATTAACATATACAAGGAATAGTGGTGGCCCTAAAATGCTTCCCTGTGGAACTCCGAAGTAATTTTGTCGGGGCTGGGAGTTAAAGTCGGAGATAATATTTACTTTGTCATCAAATTTTGTGATTCTCGTGATCTGAATTCTATTTGATAAATAAGATTTGAACCATTCGAGGGCTGGACCTCTTATACCCATTTTACTCAGTTTATCAATAAGAATGGAGTGATTTACGTAATCGAAAGCTTTACTAAGATCTAAAAACAGAGCTGAGGTTGTAACTTTCGAGTTGATGTTATTTAGGATCGATTTGACTAAGTTAAACGCTGCCAATGAGGTGGATTTATTTTTCCTAAAACCATATTGCTGATTTGCGAGCATATTATACTTGTCCAAAAAAGAAAGGACTCTCTTGTACATAACTCTTTCAAAGACCTTTGATAGAATTGGTATCAGCGCAATAGGTCGATAATTATTTTTGTCTGTTTTAGATCCTTTTTTGTGCATTGGTTTTATTATAGATATTTTGAGCTTTTCCGGGAAGCAGCCTTGTTCTAATGATAAATTTATAATATATGAGAGAGGCTCTGCTATGTATTGAGCGATTTGTTTTAGAAGATCTGTAGATATATCATCATAGCCAGACGACTTAGTGTTTTTTAATGATTTTATGATGCTAAAAATTTCAGCAGGATTAGTAGGTCTTAAGAATATGCTATTGTCGTTGCTTTTAAAATTTAGGTCGTAAGTGTTGTTTGGTAAGGTTGCGTTGTTTTCAACAATATCTATAAAAAAATTGTTAAATAGGTTTGCGATATCCAAGCCTGACGTTGCAGTAATGTCATCGTCAACTATACTATTAATATATTCTCGAGTCTTTTCGTTACCTGTACTGTGTTTAACAATATCCCATGAAGCTTTACCCTTATTTTTTGAATATGCAATGTGCTTCAAATTACATAAAGATTGTAAGTTATGAATACATTTTCTTAACAAATTAGAATATACCTTAAACCTAGTTTTGTTTTCATTGGTTTTGGAAAGATAATATTTAAATCTTAATGTTCGTTTAGTGTTACTACTCTTTTTAACTCCTTTTGTTATCCATTTTAATTTACTATATTTGAACTGTTTTTTTACATTTATGAGAGGGAAACATAATTTATAAAATAAAGTTATTGTGTCATGAAAGTTATTAAAAGCAAGATTAGTGTCGGAAATGTTGTAGACATCGGTAAAAGATAATTTACTCATGCATTCAATGAATTTATTGACATTTTCTTTATTCAGATCATTTACGGCCATGAAGTAATAGCCTGATATGGGTTTTCGATTATATTCAAAATTAACAACTTGCGCTGTATTATGATCAGATAAACAAACATTATAAGTTTTACCTGTTATATTTGGAATATTACTCATGATGTTATCAATACATGTGTTCAATCTGGTGGCTACATGAATGTGGCACCGCATACCATAATTTGAAATGAGTTCTTTAAATTTTGTACAATTAGAGTCATTACTTAAAAGGTTGATATTATAATCTCCAGCTATTATTATTTTACTTTTTTTATTTTGGAGTTTCAGTAAGGTTTTGTTCAAGTTTTCAAAAAAAATATTTACATTAGAGGAGGGTGTCCTGTATAAAAGCAAAGGGTATCGTATTACCCAGGTACTGGGTTGTGGAGGTCAGATAGGCAGTCGCTCCATGTAAAATACTGGTATTCAGCTGCATCCGGTTATACTGGAAGCCGATCTCAACATAGTTGGGAAAAGGCTAGGCAGATTGAATCAAATAGTTGTGGCACGTATGATTTTCCAAACCATAAAATTATTTTAATTAGTGAAAATCAATTTATAGCCTGGATGAGGATTCTTGGGGTAAGTCTAAAAGTCTAGCAGTGGTGAGCGTACGGCTTTCGGCTGCGACTAGCAGTGGCTCCATGTAAAATACTGGTATTCAGCTGTATCCACTCAAATCTGTGTGGTTCTTTCCTCAAAAGACCATTTCAGACATAAATCTATATGGACCAAGATTATGTCTGGACCTTATAAGAGACTGTGACCTCTGAGTTTGTTTCGGCCTTTCTTCTCAGAGTATTCAGATAGGAAACGCCGACCTCATCTAGCTTTTTTTTTTAATATGACGTGTCGATATTATTCTGATATCTTTACAGAATAAACAATGTCATTTCATCCGGTTAGACTGGAAGCCGACCCCAACATACGTGGGAAAAGGCTAGGTAGATTAATTGGATTGACGAACCTAGATTCCACACTTTGGAACCTACCAGTTTACGCAGAAAGTCTACTTACATTTGACCTCAGATAATCTTTTTATAGCATCTTATATCTCAACTAAACCGCTTCCTACTATCAATTAATTAATCTTCATTTATCTAACGCGACATCTGTCCGTGTGTGTGTCCGTAAATAACTGTACCTTTGAGTTGGATACATTTAGACACATGGATGTCTGGATTACGTATCCGGATTGTGACGGTATTTTTAGATGGACGAAGTCTGGGATAAAATAAAACCTGTAATTGAAGGGTAGACAGAGATAGCGAACGTGTGCTTTATCTGTACACTAGCTTCCGCCCGCGGCTTCGCCCACATGGTATGTCGATAAAAAATAGCCTAAGTCCTTCCCCGGGATGTCATCAATCTCCTGGCCAAATTTTATCGAAATCTGTGCAGTGGTTTATGCGTGAAAAGGTAACATACAGACAGAGTTACTTTCGAATTTATAATATTAGTATGGAAGTATGGATGTTATAAAATAAATCGATTCTTGACCCGGGCAAAGTGATATTGAGTTTTTCTATACCAAAATAGTTATGCCAAAGAATATTAGAAAAAAAAAAACATTATGTGAAAAGAAGGGATCCCGCCTGGAGATCCAGGAATGGTGTACTTATCGACTTATATCGACGAAAGCCACAGGATGTGCTATTTCGTATTTCTACGACTTTCAACAGGAAATGACATAAGCTTTTCGATAGTTGATGTCAGTTCCATACTTTGACATCGTCGTTATCGTTAATATATAAGTAAGTAGCTGTAGCCCACGACTTCGTCTGCGATCCAGGGTAAAAAGTAGTTGAATAGATTGATGTTTTCCGTAGCGTAGGGTGTGTTGTAAATTTTATAAAAAAAATTGCGGTTGTAAATACTGACGTTTTATTTACTGTACTTTTTTTAAATCATTTTAATTTTTCATATTATAAGTACCTATTTTGTAGGCAGAAAAAAATTCATACCTTTTAGTTTTGATTGTGGCTATGTAGTAACAGCTGCGCGTGTCGATCCATCAGGTTAAGCTACGCTTGCCGGGGTTGGTCCGTGGATGGGTCTCCTTCGTGTCTCGGAAAGCACGGTAACCCATTAGTCCCGGCTGTCACTCGTGGATCTTCGACAGTCGTTACGGGTCGTCAGAAGACCGAAACTCTGACAACCAGTCTTACCAAAGGGTATCGTATTACCCAGTTACTGGGTTACCCCTGTGCCGGGCTGTGCCCATCCAAATCCGTTCAGACGCGTAACAAGCAAACAAACTCATTTTTGCATTTATTAAGACAAATAGAATAGAATATAATAGAATAGAATAGAATAATATTTATTTGCTTAAAAACATGGTATAAAAAGATGGTAAAATACAAAAAAAAAATAACAAGAGCATACATGTTTTTGCTTAACAGTGATAAGCGTACAAATGAGATGTTTCAAAATGTATGGAGCCTGGGCCAGGTACACTATACAAAAAAATAGGGAAATTCATTTAAAACAGTTCTTAATTGTCCAATTACTTTAAAATGGCTTGGTTTGCTGGTAAACACAAGAAATTACACTTGAAATTGCAACACAACAAAAACCCGTCATGGCGGTAAGCTGTCAGTTTGATTGACGTTTGTCACGTTTGACATGACGAAAGTGACTGAAGTAACACTGTTGTGACAGCTGACAGTTCTGTTTCTATGATCTATGGTTTACTGTCAATGTTTTTAAGAATAGAGTAACTAAATCCGTGAGACGCCATGTTGAAAGTCGATAAAAATTGATCATAAATATCAATTTACTACCACAACAGTAAACATTTAATTGAATTATCTGTATTTTTCCTGAATTCTACGGATTTTTCTCTTTTTTTTGAGATACTGTACATAGACCTGGCCCATTTTGAAACATCTCCTTTACATGCAATTTTACAATTTATTTTCAAAGAAGTCTTTGACTTTATAAAAACTATGACTACACAACCATTCATGCAATTTATTTTTGAATAATCTAATATTTAATGTCTTGAGATTACTTGGTATCTTATTATATATACGGACACACATAGATATACAACTTTTATTATATTTAGCTAGTCTCGGAAGGACATCCAGTACGAGCCTGTGGGGGTCTCGTCTATTACGAGGATATAAATCATCCGCAGTACTAAATAATTCCCTATGCTTCCTCACAAACATACATGTTTCGTATATGTAAAGAGACGGTAGCGGCAACAAGCCAAGCTTTTTAAATATCGGCCGACAGGATAGTATATTAGGTAGGATGTCACTTTGTTTATGCCCTCGGAACACGAATTCCAATTCAAGCTATTCGTATAACGTTCAGCAACTGTTTTCGATTTTCGAACACTATAATTATTATTATCAACTGAGCCGTTATGTAAACGCAACTTTGTAAGAAATTCAGCTCCCATTGTTATTATTTTATTTTATTATTCCTAAGATTTATAACCAGAAACAACGCGTGGCCTTTACACCGAAAATATAAGTCGTTAAATATGCGGTGAAATAATTTAAAGTATTTACAATTCAGGCCAATTAGTGTTCATAATTTGCGTGAATAATAAGCTGACATAATATTCATAGAGTTATATGCTATAATTTTTTGTTATATAATGTTGTATGGTTATAAACAGACCGTAAAAAAGTATTTTCTCATCTCGCTCTAGGTCCACCTTGTTAAATATTTTTAGGTCTAGAACACACAATTGGAATCAGACCTTTTTAGACCCGTCCTCAAAAAGGTCCAGGTTTACTGTCGTGTGAGCTAGCCTATCTAATGTGAAACGGAAACCTTTGCCTTATATTTCGTAGGTAGGTACGTAGAACTTCCGCTGAGGATTCTAACTAAGTCCTTTTACGACATTGTATTGCTTTTAACACGCTTTGAAAAAGCTGTAAAGTCTACTGTGTCTGTAACTAAGAGTATATGCTAGTAGTCTTCTTCTTCTTCGCTTCGCTCTTGACAGAGCGGTCGTGGTCACGATGTATTTTGTCCAATCGCAGGTGTAGTCGTTGCCCGCCTCACGATCTCTCTCTATCTGGTTCTGTTACATGACAGTCTGGCGCATTCATTTACAGGGCCTCCAACCACGGATTTTATTTGATCGGTTCACCTCATCGGTGACCTTCATTTATCTAACGCGATCCTAGTAGTACCAGCCTATTATTATCCCAGGCCTCTTCTCATACAGAGAAGGCACGAGCATTGATCACCACGCTTGTTCAAGACGGGTTGGTTATTTCAGACTTATAACGGGTGTAAAAAGACACGGCTGTCGGTCTGTCTGTCTGTTTGTTACCTTTTCACGCCTTAACCACTGAACGGAATTTGACAAAACCCGCCCTGATTTGAACCCCAAACTCGTGCATGATTATAGGCGTGGCCTATAATCGCTGAGCCATCAAGACATTGGCATTCGCTATGAGCAAATTATTTACGTCAGTGACATGTCATTATGCATGAAACAAAGTAGTGTCACAATAGATTCGCAGCCTTATAACTCAATTTCTATAATTTACAATCATGTCCGAAAAAATCTAACAAACTGTGTTTCGTTTCATACACATTTATGTGTGTTGTCTAAATACCAAGTTATGCGGATCCATTGTGACAGTGATATATGTAGGAAAATATAATTACTGAACGCGACACGCGACAAATTGTCAAAATAGCCGCACGGGAAAGTCTGTGCGTGCGAGATGCAGGAATGACTGAAATGACAGACGGATTTTATAAACGAATTATCGGATGGATAAAAGTCGAATCAGGCATGATCCTTAAAAAAGAGGCACCACAAGTAATCTAAAAAATAATATAAAGTTGTGAGAAGTATCTAACTAATTAGTTGTTCAGTGTACATAAGTTATTTTTAAAGTAACCATAGAAAGTAAGTATTTTTAAAACTACTTAAAGATTATAACCATTTTAATCTTTTTTTAAATGAAAAAGATATAAATCAGAAGCGGCTTAAACCGGAGAGGTCACTTTCAAAATTCAAAGCATCTATTTAATTTCTTTTCAGAATTACAGTTTTCACGTGGAATAAAAGTTCAATAGAATCATAAAAAATAACGTTCACGTTCTATTTTTAAACCGCTTTTATTCATTTTCATTCGAAATACAAAACAGTTTTCGAATAATATTTCGATTCTGTATCGGTATCATGATAGACTTCATTGCATGAGAATGGACTATTCAGCTTTCATATTCATAAATCGATTTTATCAATAAAAAATACAAGCCATATTTTTTTGTGAATATTTCGAAACTTATTTATTCGTTTTGATTTGTTTACTTACCTCTCAATGTTTCTTTGTACTTATTATTGAAATGAATACAGAAAATATAGTGCTTGCATATTTTCACATTATTATTCTGTTATTGTTATATATTTTTTGTGAAAATCTAGTTAAACAAGTCTGGCTGGTAAAAAAGTATCTGCCTCAATTTAGACTCGTTTTCAATTCAAAATTGTTCTATTATTTGTAAATAAAATAGTGTATCATTAGCTACGTATTTTCTGACCGTTGCATAGGTTTTTTTTTTGCTAAGATATATTAACTAGTCATATTTTGAATAGAGATGGTCGATTTATTTTACACTAGCTGTTGCCTGTGACTTTGTTTACGATCCAGGATGAAAAGTATCCAAATCCGTTCAGCTGTTTTAGAGTGAAAGCGTAACAATCAATCAAACTCACTTTCGCATTTATAATATTACTAGCTTCCGCCCGCGACTCCGCCAGCATGGTATGTCGATAAAAAGTAGCCTATGTCCTTCCCCAGGATGCCATCTATCTCCTTGCCAAATTTTGTCAAAATCCGTTCAGTGGTTTAGGCGTGAAACGGTAACATACAGACAGACAGACAGACAGACCGACAGACAGACAGAGTTACTTTCGAATTTATAATATTAGTATGGATGTACCTACAGTGCGTTCGTTATAACTTGACTTGACTCGATTTTGAATTTTGCCTAATAGAGTTCCAAATGGCGACAAAACAGGTACGACCAATCAGATGACTGCAAAATTCAGCGCTACGACAAGTTATAATGAACGCACTGTATGAGCGAGTGATACAATACAGATGGTCGATTTATTTTAAATGTTAACGAGTAAATGGATTTCCTCGTAAATAAACTGATGAACGGAAATAACAAACGGGCAGTGAACAATCGAATGAATTACGAACGAGTGAGTGAGCGAATGAACTAATTAGGTACAGAAAATGAAATTAATTACAGATACGGCCTCAGTACAGTTACCACATTGTTTTAATTTAAATTTAATTAGGTACTGTACTACTTTTATAGAATTGTTATCGTATCGAAGAACTGAATAAAATGAAATTAATGATGCTTGTGATTAAATATTGATAAATAATGTTTAATGTATATCGTTTTATTCAGATTAATTATGCATTAAATTAAAATGACCATTAAATAGAAATTGGTACTACTTAATTGTCTTTTAATTTATTGACCTCTGAATTGGGAGACGAACAACCTCAAAAGGAATTGAAGGAATATTTACTACTGAATGAAATCAAAAGCCTCATCCGGGTTACGGGTCGTCAGAAGCTCGAAAGTCTGACAACCAGTCTTACCAAGGGATATCGTATTACCCAGT
The DNA here is from genome assembly GCA_947363905.1 of Lithophane semibrunnea. NCBI lineage: Eukaryota > Metazoa > Arthropoda > Insecta > Lepidoptera > Noctuidae > Lithophane > Lithophane semibrunnea. The sequence continues at coordinate 14,319,265 of OX376197.1, read as the reverse complement.
TAGTTTCTGGGTTGTGGAGGTCGCTCCATGTAAAATCCTGGTATTCAGCTGCATCCGGCTGGACTGGAAGCCGACCCCAGGATTGGGAAAAGGCTAGGCGGATGATGAAGCCTCATCATCATTTCAGCCGAAAGACGTCCACTGCTGGACATAGGCCTCCCCCAAGCATCCCCACTTTGTTCGATTCGGTGCATCTCGCATCCAGCGGATTTCTATGGGTTATCGGTCCAGCTTGTGAGAGGCCTTCCATCGCTACGTCTTCCGATACGCGGTCGCCTCTTCAGAAGCTTGCGGCCCCATCGGCCATCTGTTCTGCGAGCAATGTTCCCTGCCCACTGCCACTTAAGCTTGGCAATTCTTCGGGCTATGTCGGTTATCTTCGTTTTCCTGCGGTTCTCTTCATTTCTGATTCGATCACACATGGAAACTCCAAGCATAGCCCTCTCCATTGCCTCCAAGCCTGAATGTCTGAACTGAAACAAGCAATAGAACACTAACGCGTGTATGAGAGGAGAGGAGGGGAGGTGGAGGACTGGGAGAAAAGAGTGCGTCAATAACGTTGATATAAAAGCAACAGCCGCTAAATATGCACGTGACGTAAATCAGACAACGGGAATGAGTTTACTTCGCCCATGTAATCTACATAATAGTGGCTGCGGCGTTCGCTTTATTTTTAAAACTAAATAATTGACCTGCACAACACAGACTTTTTGTAAGTTAAGGTTGAGGTTAAAATTGATATAACAATAACAATTGCGTTTGAAACATACCTAGAATATTTTGAAATAGAGTCCGCGTCATCACTGAAGTCCGTGGTAAATTGTAGAACTACATTTTATAAAATGCAATTTGATGCAATGACATAGACCGGGGCCATGGCCCCTGTTGCCCCGCCTTAAATCCGGCCCTGTTAGTACGGAGAGTCCGCGCCACCACTGAAGTCCGGAAAAAATGGTTGCACTAGGTACCTTTTTTTGAAATGCAATTTGATGGCCGCTATACCGTGAAATCCGGTCGGTGTACGGAGTTCAATAGAATAAGAGGCAAACTGTTTTTGTTACCACTGATGTGCTTCCTCGTATCTATCAAAATTCCTATCTGTAAACCTTTACTAGTACCCATATTATCTCAAATGTACCTATACTATGACATTGTGACGTCACTAGGTTATTAACACATAAGTACGATTCATTCGAGTATCACGTAGTCTGTTAACGTCAGTAAAGATTTGATCACGCGTTATCAGCGGTATCGGCTAATCTACGATTACCGCAATGTTCTACTCGCATTACACATAGTGTAGGGTATTGATAATATCGTAACTATGTAGTTAGCTACACTAGTAAATAGCTGATGTCGGTATTTCAGTTAGTTTTTCATAAACTGCCTAGTTGGTCTAGTCGCAAACGTTAGTGTCATTCGTTGGCAGTTGTATGGATGACTATAATTTAAAACACGTCAAATTGATTGTAAGGTGTCAATTTGCATAATAATTTAATATAAGGCATCTCTGAGAAATTTATATTTATTCAAATGTATTTATACTGATAAACTTCTTATCCTTACTTAATAATATTATAAATGCGAAAGTAACTCTGTCTGTCTGTCTGTCGCGCTTTCACGCCAAAACTACTGAACCGATTTAAATGAAATTTGGCACACATATAGTCTAGACTCTGAGAAAGGACATAGGCTACTTTTTATCGACATACCACGCGGGCGAAGCCGCGGGCGGAAGCTAGTCCTACATAAACTAACAAACTATACCATTAACATTGTAAACTAAATTAAATTACTGATTAAAAGTAAACCTACAAATAAACAATTAACTAAAATATGGCGTCGAAAAATTCCTCCGTAGGAATCTCTTAGTTCATAATTAAATCTAAATCAGATGTACAATATTACGTAGTACCTTATTCAGCAAGCCGCACTTTCAGGCATTTTCAGGGTTATCTCGTCAACTCAGATCGCTGATAACGCAGGCTCGCCGAAAGCAAACTGTCTCGGCATTTGCCTACATGTAATATAATTATAATGTGCACAAATATTTGTAGGCACATATTTTTTTACTAAGCGTTTTTTACAGTTTAGCGAGCATCTTACTATCTAGTAACTCCGGTCGTGGAGAGAATGCGTTTCTGACACCTCTCAGTTGATTAGGAATAAATAAAAACCGTATAAATTCGTAAAAGGCGACTAAGAGAATGGAAGCGTTTTCTATGCATTTTTTATACACATACTGCGATCGCCTGCCAAGCGTGGCGATTATGGCAACCCGCCCAAAAAATGACAAGCACCATAAAAAAACGAAGCACAGAACCGGTCGAAGTGGCGATGCTTGAGGGAGGCCTATGTCCAGCAGTGGCCATCTTACGGTAGAAATGATGATGATGAAATTCGTAAAACACATTCTTTTGCATTCAACTGACAGGTGTCAGTAACGCATTCTTTCGGCGGCCGGAATATAAATGAATACTTACATGGGTTTAGTCTAGGAAAGACAAATGCAAAATCTGTCCACTTAAAATGCAAGTTTTAACTTGAGTACCTAATGAACAATAACCAGATGCCTTACTCAAGAAAGTCATGCCAGGGTTTAGTCTAGGAATGACTGATTCGCGAAATGACTACAGACTCTATAATTGACTACCTTGAATGTGCCCTGGCAGCTGGGAGTATGTCATGCTCACTCAGATGTTGGCCAGATCAGTATGTCATGCTCACCCCAATATAGTTGGGAAAAGGCTAGGCAGATGATGATGACTTATTCCTAATCAAAATACTGCTGTTCACACATTTAAAAAGTCTGTCATTTGTAGAATCAGTCAATTGTAGAATCAGTCCATTGTAGAATCGGTCATTTGTAGAATCGGTCATTTGTAGAATCGGTCATTTGTAGAATCGGTCATTTGTGGAATCAGTAATTTATAGAATTGTAAGTTCCAAGAATTGGTAAATTATAGACTGTAGTCATTTCGCGAATCAGTCGTTCCTAGACTAAACCCTTGCATGACTTTCTTGAGTAAGGCATCTGGTTATTGTTCATTAGGTACTCAAGTTAAAACTTGCATTAAGTGGACAGATTTTGCAATACCCGTCTCTATGGATGTTCTAGAATACTGTACTTTTTACGGCTCAAATTCCAGCGGTTTTAGTCAGTGGCGACAACGGTGTTACTATTGGAAATATTATTATATCGTATATGATACATTTTAGATACTTGATATTTTATCGATACATCGATATATCGATGTATCAAAATAATAAATATCTCCTAAAAATATCGATATATTGTACAAAAAATAGCGATATATCGATACATCGAAATTTTTCTACAAGCCTAATGGCGCAATTTCATTAATCGATAGCGCCCGCATCGCCCGGGCCAGGTGCGAGAGATTTCTGGAACGCGTGCCACAGGGCCCGCATTCGGGGAACCGAAAAAGTATTTGACTCACGACCCGCACGCTGTATATCGACCGATGAATTTCATTGGTCGATATCACGATCGGTATAAAGCAAGCGGGGAACCCCTGCAGACGGTGACGAACACTTATCGACTTGTTAACTTTCATTGGTTGTTATCTCGCCTGCGGGGACTCCCCTTAAGCTGTATACCGAACGAGTTAACGACCAATGAAATTGCGCCATTAGTTATAAGCTGATATTCTTAAAGGTATACGTTCAAACAGTGGTCATTTTCAGTCTGACCTATAAATGGGCGGTCACTAAAATTAACGAAAAGACAAGACAGATATTTTAAGCATCAAATCAATAAAGGTTGACATTATCACCTTGGGAGCTTAGGACAATAAGGTTGTTTGGTGAACCATAATTAACCATATTATGTAGTATGTACCTTATAACTGTCACAGTTTTATTAAGGCTAGCTAAACAAGATTGGTATTTTGTCTTGAATTGCAAGTATGACCTTATTCGCATGAAAACATTTTTTACAAGAAAAACAACTACCTAAAAAAAACACTAGGTAAAAAGTGAAAAATAACTTAAATTTCAGAAGTCGATGTCTATGGTTTTGACTTTTCGCTTTTAATATCATCCACATAGATCAAGTGGCAAACATTCTTATTATTGAAGTTAACTCAGAAACTATCCAAGCATCCTTACATATTATAAAACAAAGTCCTCCGCCGCGTCTGTCTGTCGTCCTGTTCGCGAATAACTCAAAAACTACTGAACCGATTTTCATGCTGTTTTCACCTGTTTAATAGAGTAGCTCTCGAGAAAGGTATATAATTTGTTGCGGGCGAAGCCGCGGGCATCAACTAGTAGCTTATAAAATTGATATGGGACCACCGCGCAAGCTTCCTTTACCAAATGAAAAAAAAATCAAGTAACAAAAACGAAAACCCAACTACGACTTAAAAGGTATAAACAAGACACCACAGACAGACAAATTAAAAATCCGGAGTCACACGTGTTAGGGCATAAATCGAACAGATTACGTGTGACTCCGGATTTTTAATTTGTCTGTCTGTGGTGTCTTGTTTAGGTATACCTTTTAAGTCGTAGTTGGGTTTTAGTTTTTGTTACTTAGGTACTTGATTTTTTTTTAAATTCTTTTGGGGTTATAATATATATATTTTTGAAATGTGCTCATTAAGCCCTTTCATTTGATACCCAACATGGTAAGTTCCTCACTTTATGTCCTCTAGAGGGCGCCATTTTTAATGTGACTTCACATAGCCTATAACCAGCGGACAATCACAACGCTTCTAACGATACCTCAGTTGTCAAATTGTGATTAGTGGTTTGGAAGATAGGAGGGAACAGATGAACATACATACATACATACATACATACATACCGGTCAAAATCATAACCCTCCTTTTTTCTTCGCCGTAGTCGGGTAAAAAGAATTTTCAAAATCGGACCACAGTTGATGAAAATATCTAATATGAACATAAAAGAAAAAAGTTCTAACATACTATAGAACCTCCTCCTTTTTGGAAGTCTGTTAAAATAACTTATTATTTATATATACATACTTTATTGTACACCACAAAAATATATAACAAAAAGAAAAAAAAAAAAAGACTACAAAATATACAATGGGCGACCTTATCGCTTTCCGCGATCACTTCCAGGCAACCTTGGAATGGACAGTGTTTTGTCTGGACATAAAATAGGGCTCTCGAAGGTGCAAATCATAAGTATACAACAATATACTAAAATAGATACATATATACATACAAATACTAAGGGCCGGTTGTGTCAAACCGTTGGTTAACGTAACATACGTACGTCAAATTTAACGTTCGTTAAATACAAAGCGTTGTGTCGAAGTTATTCCATTATTTCGTGAAACAACGCTTGTTTTTTATTTGACGATAGTTAGCGCCATTTTTGACGTTTACCCGCGCGTAAAGTGGAGTTGAAACAACCCGCCCTTAATAATACATACACACATTATATACTAATACTAATATAATATTATATCTATACTTCTATACTAATATTACGAGTATAAAGCTGAAGAGTTTGTTTGTTTGTTTGTTTGAACGCGCTAATCTCAGGAACTACTGGTTGGAATTGAAAAATTCTTTTTGTGTTGGATAGTCCATTTACGAGGAAGGCTATGGCATCACGCTACGACCAATAGGAACGGAGCATAAATGAAATGTGTTGCAAAAACGGGAAAAATTATTCCTTTTTGAGAGCTTTCGTTGCGTGCGCTGCGTAAACGGTTTATGTTACGTAAATATCATGTATGATGGAATTGTTCCCCTTTAAAGGTTCTAAAAAAAAGTCCGCGACAGCATATGTCTATCTTTTAAGATTGACTCACTATAACCTTTTTTTATGGTAATCAAATTTGTTAGAAATTAATGCATTATTTGCGAAGCAGTTTTATCAACATAATATTAATTTCTTATTCAAATAAATAGTTTTATCATCAAGGGTATTTATTTAGCAGTAAGATTCTGTTTAATTGATTCGAATCGGACATTTAATTTCGAAGTTATCACGAGTTTAAAAATACAATACGCGAACCGTTCGACGCTGGCACCGCGACGTTCCCTACTCTAGAGAGGAGAGGATGGGCACACGGGTAGACCATGACCTGAAATAGGACATAGGATATGTTTTATCCCTATATTCCAATGGGATCGAGACCTACGCGGGTGAAACCGCGGGGCACAGCTAGTAGGAAATAAGTATATAAGCAACGAAATAACTTTTGTTGTATCCTGTTTCTATAAGCTTGTGATCTCAAGAAACATTTGGCAAATAAATAAAGGTTACGAGCTACGCCCACCAAGTATTAGATTGTTGGCAGAATAATGTAATTCCTTTGCCTACTAAAATAATCTATTGTTTCTCTGACTCCTTTTTGGGCTATCTTTTTTTTGTTTTGATCGTGAACTATTAAAATGCGTAGGCAGTTTAGTTTTTTTATTTTGTACGTGCTTCTATAATGAATACCTGTAACATGTAATTTACGTCATGTTAAACGCTGTTTTATTATTAAAGAGCCGGAGGTCGATAACATTTTATATTACTTCGAAGTTTGTTTTAACAATCCAAAACGTTTCTATTAATTTTTAATTTCCCTTTTAGGTACTTTACATAGATTATTGATTATAAAGCTACACAATATACGTTCATATGGATTTGTCGTCGATATCGTTCAGAATTTTATCCACACACAGACATAAACTTAATCCTTATCCGCTTTTTACGTCGAAGCAAGGAAAGTGGATTCCTTCATCCGCTTTTCTGGCAGAGATGGGAAAAGTCGATGAAAACCATTATGGTTAGGTATATTTTTAAATGATTTGCGATTTTTAAAACGTATCTGTTTTATACATACCTACTTATTTATAATTGACTCGGAAGATGTAAAACTGGTCACATCAAAACAAAAAAAAATAGAAGATTGTCATTCAAAGAATGCTCACAATCCGTTTATTATTATAAAAGACATAAATAGCTCACATTGTGGGTGTTGCTACAGCTTATGTGCTTATGGGCTGATTTTTATGCGATGAATAATTTTGAATTTTTGGAAAGCTGTCAGACGTCATCTTTATTCTACGGATAAAAGATCTGGCGTTGGAAAAATCTGCCACAAAGCTACGGTTTCCTAGAAGAGCGGTGGCCGCCACATAGCGTCTGTAATTTACCGGTGAATGACGTCACTAAAACGTTAGTAATGAAATTAAGTTTGTGTTTTTTCTAGAGACCGTTTTTGACCGGTGAATGACGTCACTAAAACATTAGTAATGAAATTAGGTTTGTGTGTTTTTTCTAGAGACCGTTTTTGACCGGTGATATGAAAATGATGGCAGCTGGGTTTCACTGTACGTTTCACTGCGGCTGTTATGTGGCGTCCACCGTTCTTCTAGGAAACGGTAGCTTTAGAGATACGCACACGCTGTTTGGTGTGTGGTCATGTGGTAGGTATTCACATCAGTAGGTATAATAAAAGTCGATTTCAAAGTTTATAGAAGAAGGAGCCAAAAACTATAAAAATGTATTTATTGTAAAGTTTAAACTTTTTAGTTTTACATTGATGACTGCCAAAATTTTGTTGGCTCTAACGCTATATTTGTTGTTATTTATTGCGAACATACCTCAATTCTGTAACACTCGCTAATTTGAGTTTCAAAATAGAAGATACATCAATGGATGGTGCATCCATATATTATATTTTCCATTGATAATTGTGTAAATTAAATTAAATTAATCGATAAGGTTCCGCGGTTGGTACAGCACTAGCTAGTCTTTCGATCACTGAAAACTAAGAAATAGGTTATCAACAGCGAAAAGGATCATAGATGACAAAAAAGACGATCGAAAAACCGGCGAAGTGCGAGTCAAGGGTTCCGTACCACGGTACAATATTTAGCAAAAAACGCCGAAAAGAACAACACGCTTCTTGTATGGAATGGATCCCCTTTAATATTTTACTCTATATTATTTTTATTATGTGTTGTTATAGCGGCAATAGAAGTACACAATCTGTGAAAATTTCAACTGTCTACATAATACGCTTCATGACATACTACAGCTTGCTGACAGACAGACGCACAGACGAACAGATAGCGGATGTGGATTAGGGTTCCGTTTGGTATCCTTCGGGAAGCCTAAAAAGGAGATAAACTAACAGCTGATTCTTTGTGAGTGTTTCCTGCGTATTATCTTAGTGAACCTGCTCCAACTTTTCTCTTAGGGAATGTACCCAATCTCGAATGCACCGCATACTCTTCCCACGGTCCGTCGGTCGTCCGGGCTCGTCTGTGTCCGTCCGCAATATGGCGCACCGTCGCCGTCGGATCTCTCACATTACGGTGAAATCCCACGATCGCCAATTGTAGACGGACACGCACGGCAGGCGACCACAGAGTGCCACGCACCGCGAACCGAGGAGCTACTGATGTTTGCGATACCCCGCACGTACATTCCCATGGTCCGTCGTGCGGGCTCGTCTGTGTCCGTCCGCACTATGGCGCACCGTCGCATCTCGGCATTATGCCGTGATCGTGCGTGTACGTGCGGGGTATCGCAGACATCGAAAGTTCCTCGGTGCGCGGTGCGTGGCGGTCTGTGGTCGTCTGCTGTGCGTGTCCGTCCGCAAAATTGCGGATCGTCGGATCTCGGCATTACACGTACAAGTGTCCAGTCACAACACTTTTGAGTTCAATGGCTCCAATATACGTTAGTAATAAGTTTGGCAGAGGTAAATAATATAATATTTCTGTTTACGTCTCAGATATGAAGTTGTGCATAATGGGGGTTTTAACGAGCATTCCATTCGCTTTTGTTTTGCAGGTATCCCGTTATTATTGTTTCTATTGTTGTGCGAGTTGACAAATAAAGTGTTAAATGGGTGTTGGAGTGAACAGAGAAGAAAATAATATTTGAATGGTAATGCACTATTATATGTTTTACTAGCAGATACCCGCGGCTTACCCCGCGTGGATGTCGGTTATTATATACTAAAACCTTCCTCGAGAACCACTCTAGCATGAAAATCGGTGCAGTAGTTTTTGAGTTTATCGCGAACAGACAGATAGACAGACGCGGCGGAGGACTTTGTTTTATAATATAAGGCTAAGGAAGGATTGCGTTCTTTAAACAACATGTTTGAACGTGTTGTTTCTGTGTCACACTCACATGCAACGACCATGTTCAGTAGGCAGTTTCAGAAAGTCCCACACATCAGGGGGCCAAGCCTACTAATTTACAATCGTGTCAGTGGTCTCACAATGATCAGTTTTTGACAGATATGCCAAACAAAATCTGTCAAAAACTCATCATTGTGAGACCACTGACACGTTTGTAAATTAGTTGTCTTGGCCCCCTGGCGTTGTGTGTATGTGTCATATTCAATAACCTAGTCTATTTAAATATTTTATTTATTTCTATAAAAAAAAGGTAGTGAAAAATATTTGTGTAAGTACTATAGGTACACCTCTGCCTAATCTTGCGGGGAAAGCAGTCGTGCTGTTATTACATACATAACATCACGCCTTATACTCCCCGAAGGGTTAGGCAGACGTGTACCTATAGTACACCCACATTTCACCAGTTATGTTTAAGTCCCATCTAATAGGGGGCGAGCCTATTGCCATCAACCGGGCACAAATCCAGGCTGAGTAGAAATTCCAAGTGGAAACACCCAATAACACTTTGCCCGACCTGGGTATCAAACCCAGGACTTCATGCTCAGCTGGAGTAGCGCTTGCGACCACTAGACCTGACCAACAGGCAGTTGTGCTGTTGTGTTTTACACGTCAATATGATTTATTTGCAACTCAGACTAAATAAAAAACCAAGACAGAGGTTTCGTAAACATGTGTGCAATTTTGGTGTAGTTTAATTTTAAATGTGTGCGTGTGTGCGTGTACGCACTCACCGTTGGTGTAGTTTCGGCATATTTCACTGTATTGTTCGCAGCGCTCTGTCTTGGTTTTTTATTTGGTCTTGGTAGATTTGTATAGAAAAAAAATGTTTTTCTTCCTAAAATGACTAAACATCTTTACCTGTCACCGTCAGCATTAGACGGAAACGGACATGCATAACAGCAGCATGCGTAAGTTTACACATACATACAAGTAACTGCTGCACCGCATGCGTGTGCGCAAATATTATGGACATAATTATGTTCAAATACCTACTTAGCACACTAACACAAAATTCGTTATTTTCCTGTACTGATAACAGGAAAATATCGAATTTTGTGTACCTTATTTACCTGTTATTGATTATTGGGAAGTTACGATTCGCAAATAACAACACTATATTGAAATATAAACTGAAAACTTACCAAGAATGTTTCAATTTCTGAGTTTTTTCCACGAATCATGAAATGGCCCTTGGCTGTCACCTGATACGTCTGCAGAACACAATAGCACTTTTTTTTTTTTTTTTTTTTTAATCTTTATTTATTTGAAAGGGTTTTGTCACTTAGTGATAATGTCACCCCCGTAACAGAAAAAATCAACAACTTAAAACTAAACTATGGATAATACACAGTTATTATTATAATTAAGACCTACTTACAAGTGTTGGGCCTATTCGTTTTGGTAGATACCTAACAACAGTCGACACAACATCTTAGCCTCCTCCGACAAAGGGGACGCTAGGATGCTGTTGCATGTCCCCACTTCAAATCCCACACCAAGCGAACACTGTCTATCTCGTATGTTCCGGTCACATTCCATCAGCACGTGGTAAATATCCTCAGTCACCCCACAAACTTCGCAGTTAGGTGAGGTACTTTTACCCATTAAATATTTAAACTTATTCGATGGGATGTGGCCCGAACGCATCCTGAACAGAGCTACTACATATTTCCTGTCTATCTCTCTTCCTTCAAACCAAGGGTAACGAAGCGGTTCAGACTGGATAGTTTTATACCAGATTCCCTTTAACTTTGATCGTTCATCAAAATATTCGTGCCATCTTTGTCTGCATAGATCTTTGACATGACCAAGCCAATCTGAGTATAACGGTGTGCATGTGTAATTAATACCCTCATACGATGCTTGTTGGGCTGCTAAGTCTGCTTCTTCGTTACCCATGATTCCAATGTGTGAGGGAATCCATTGAATGGTGACGTTTTTATTCATAGACTGCATCTTACAAATCGAGTCTAAAATAATTATGGCTATCGGGATCCCTCGAAGACTCGAGGGTACTCGAGCCAAATGCTGGAGGCTGCTTTTTGAATCCGAAAATATGACAAAGTTCTCCTGATCTGTATTCATCAAATACAACAGGGCTTCAGAGATGGCTATGAGTTCACAATACATAATAGAAATCTTGGCATTAATTTTGAATTTAGCTTTAGTATTCAATTGAGGATCAAAAAAAGCAGCTCCTAAGTCTGGACCAGCCTTGGAGCCGTCAGTAAATATTTTATAATGTCGACTAAACTTATCATCTATCATTTTTACACACGTATTGTTAAGATCCGTTACATTAATCAGTCTTTTTGCCGAACTTATACCCTTAATTGTATCACTTATTATATTCGATAAATCTATGTTGGTAACCCAAGTATCCAAGGAATAAATATCTAGTATCGGGCTAGAGTACAGAGGCATTTCTGAATAAACTCTGTGAACATCCACTAATAATGGCAGTTTTTTGTTTCTCCAGTACATACCTTCGCATTGGTCAGACAGCTCCCCCAAGGTACTAATAAGAATATTATTACGAACAGATTTTGATCTTAAATAAAATTTACCTGTTAGAAACAGTCTCCGTACAAATAATGGTTGTAGGCACAGCTCACTTTCCATCACATGGATAGGCGTGCTTCTAATAAAACCTCCTATGATTCTCATTGCTTGATTTTGCACTTTGTCAAGCTTAAGAAGATGACAGTTGGCACAGTTTCCGTACAAAAAGGAACCATAATCCATCCTACTTCGAATTATAGCTATGTATAGCCTTCTAAGATGTAAGGGATGTACACCCCATTTAGTACCAGCTAATATTTTAAAAATATTTAGAAAGCGACAAACTTTTTCCCGGATTTCGTTTACATGTTTACCCCACTTTAAGGATCTGTCCAACCACATTCCAAGGTATTTGACATAATTTACTTGTTCAATGCGGCTGTTATTAACAGTTAGATTGATATTATTCCTTCTTCTCCCTCTACTAAAAAGGCACACCTTTGTTTTCTTGTGGGAAATATTTAGACCTAAATCTGACATCAAATTTTTAAAAATGTTTAACGCGTTTTGTATATGGGACACTGAATCAGATAATCTCTTTTGTATGTCATATAAAATGAAGTCGTCAGCATACTGCGAAATGTAAACATTAGCTATGCTTCTACAAACATTAATAGTGGCCGCATTAAATAGCAGAGGGGATAAGGGGTCTCCTTGAGCAATGCCTATACCCGTAATTCGACATATTAGGCTGTTATCCCTTAGTTCAATGAATAAATGTCTCCGATGAAGATACTGCCAAAGATAATTACAAAGATCAGAACCCACTCCCAAGTTATCCAAAATACCTAAGAGAGATGTCAAATTTATGTTATTGTAGGCACTTTCTATGTCTATAAAACAGCCAACAGCTGGTACAGTTTCAGAAAACCCAGTTTCAACCCGTGCCACTAACCTAGATAGACCATCATAACATGACTTAAATCTTCGGAAGCCCGTGGTATCATGGGATAATAAATTATTTTTCTCTAGAAACCATTCAAGCCTGCGTGTTATGATGGTATGAAGTATCTTACAAAAACAAGATATAAGCGCAATAGGTCTAACATTTGCACTTGAGCCTGGATCACCTCCCGGCTTCGGTATAGGAATAATCTTAACTTTTTTCCACTGCTCTGGTACGAATCCGGATAATATAAATTTATTGTAAATGGAGGTCAACATAATTTTAGCAATGTGGGGTAAATTTTTTATCATAGAATATGAAATATTATCATGACCTGGAGCTGAATCTGTTTTTTTAATTGAGTTTATTACTTCTTGTACCGAAACCGGATTGGCCAATTGCGTGTTACAAGAGGTAAATGTAGGAGCTGGTGGAGATACGTAATCTGGGGCAAGACTTCGCAACAATCCTTCGGCTTTACCTTGATCAAGAAAAGATGTAGCTGATTTGTACCCTTTGATCCACCTCATGCGCTTCCACATTTCTCTTGAAGAAGTTACACTATCTATGTCGTTGCAAAATCCTTGAAATGATTTATTCCTGGCTTGTCGTATTAGCCTTTGCGCCTCACTCACTTTCCTTTGTAAAGCTTCAAGATTTTGGGGATTGGGATTGCCTCTAAAAGTTGCCAGTGCAAGGCGTCTCTGTGCAACAATATGTGATAAATTTTGATTCCAATATGGTTTTGGTATGAATTTGTCTGACTGAAGAGGATTCTCGCTCACTCTAATCGTAGGTATATATTGATCAGCTGCAGAGTTTACAATATCTATAAATGTATTATATGCAGACTGATGATCTAAAGGTAGCTCCAAGTTTGTTAATTCCGATTCTATTTCCCTAGCATAACTTTGCCAATTTGCTTTCTTAAAGTTCCTTCGTTTCTTAAAACTATCTGACCTTATATTTTCTAAGCAAGTCTTAATTATCATATGGTCACTTCCCAGGTTTTCATTCATGACCCACCAATTTAATTTTAAAGCCAAATCTGTTGAGACTATAGTTACATCTGGGGAAGATTTTTGTATAATCCCATTGACCAATTTCAAACGAGTATGTGTTTTGTCATTGAGTGTACATAGGTTGTTGTCCATGACAGCATCAAAAATCTGATTTCCTCTTGAATCAGTTCTTGTAGACCAGTTTGAATGGTGACCGTTCAAATCACCTGCAACGAGAGCTTTGTGTTGTGTTATTGAAAGAACCTCATCCCAATCACTTCTGCACGTGTGCACTGATGAGGGGCAATAGATAGAAATGATATTCTCCAGATGAGCGCAATTGAGTAATTTTATGTGTACAATTTGAATTTGTGTATTTGAGATATTTACGTTACATTGTATAGCCTTGATAGAATGGTGGGTAAAAACAGCTGTACCTCCATACCCATCTTCACGATCTGCTCTGAATATATTGTATCCGCTGAGTCTGACTATACTCTCAGGCTCAAACCAAGTTTCACTGAGTATTGCTATGTGAATTTTCTCTTGATTCAATAAAGCTTCAAATTCCGTTATTTTCGGTCGTAAACTCTGGGCATTCCATTGTATAATATTAATTTTTAAATGTCTGAGTTTGTTGTTGTTATCCATTGTTTTATATTAGATAAGAAAGGCAGCTCCGTTATGTAATCCATCATGAACGATGTAAACCAGTCAAAGATCACTTTTGCGCAATCTGACACTTTATTTTCCAGACTGGTCCCTCTATCCCAAATTTTTTCTTTTAATTTGTTCCATAACCATTTCCAACTCTTTTTCTTCTTTTTGTTTGAATTATCAGTTTCTTCCGTTTCTACATGGTGTAATTCAGAGTCACTGTCAGAAAGTGCCGCCCAATCAATCACGGTATCGGTTTTTTGTTTATTCTTCGGGTTAACACCTTCTTTTTTATTACTGTCTTGTTGTATTATTGTAGATTTTTGCTTCGATTTACTTTCCGCCTTCTTAACTGTGTGAGCATATGTATCTTGGAGTTGTGTTATAGGTCCCATTTCTGTATTTGTTTCTTGAATAAACACTTGGTGATGTTCTTTTTCAGTTTCCTGTTCTTTTTCCGATTCCTGTTCTCTTTCTCCGGAATTCTCCTCATAATTCGGTTCTGGCGGCACGTATAGTGTTAAAGCTCTTTTGTATGTGCAGTTAAACTCTGCCATCAATTCTCTTAGCCTTCTTTCTTTTACATACATTGGGCATGTTCGAGATAACGCCATATGTTTTCCGGAGCAGTTGTTACATTTATAGGCCATAGTGTCACAATTAGGGTGGGACTCACTACATTTTGGGCATATATTCTTGATTGATGAACATACTCTAACTGTATGCCCATACCTCCAACAGCGGGAGCATTGCGTGACAGGGAATTGGTAGGGATTCACTTTCACCCTGGTATCAAAGATGTATACGTAGGTAGGTAAGGAAGATCCTTTAAAGGTTACTCTAACTGTTTCTCCAGGTTCCCATTGTCCACTATTTGTGTTGCGCCGTTTTAATCTTTTTGTGCCTATGATCTCTGTGTCACAGCTCAAACCCTCCAATATTTCTTCCTCAGATGATTCTAAATCTATATCTTTAATAACGCCGTAAGTTTCTCTAATCTCCAGTGTTTTCTGACATCTAATTCCTTTTTCTTTCAAACATTTTGACTCAATTAATTTATTCGCACTCTCTTCGTTACTGAACTGAATAAGAACCTTAAACGCATTAATATATTTCACACTTGTTATATCCGGAATATTTTCTGATTTCAATAATTTTGCTAATCCAAACTGTTTTGGTAACTTTTCTTTAGACGTTATGCTGATTTCTATTTTATCTTCAGGTATTCTTATCTCATCATGGACATTACTTGACCTGGCAAAACGTTTACCCCGTCTCGTAATGTTTGTCCACATTTCCTCTTGGTCTATCTGTCTATTTCTTTTACTCAATCTCCCTACGTCGCTTTCCCCACTATTTTGTATAATTTCATCTGTTACCTCCATATTCTCACTATTACTGTTACTAATAATCTCACATAATAATTCTATGCCATTATTCACATCAGCTGTCTCAATTGATTGGTCGTATTCGAGTTCGCTGCTATCCATTAGTGATAAGCATTTTTAAACGATGAATCATGCGCACGGTCGAACGATGTGAGTCGAAACCGGTTCGAAATCACACAGTATACGCGTCTAACGTTGACGAGCGCCCGCGCACACTGCGACAATAGCACTTGAAACAGAGAAAGTGTCACCATCAGACGCCATTGATCCAATTTCCTGAAGTATTTTATATGCAGGCTCTATCGATTCAGCGAAAGTATGGCAAAGTTGACACTAACATGTTATGGATAGTACACAATGGTCAATCCTCACGTATGAACTACGCTTGCAGAAAAAATATCGTTGTACCGATATATCGATATTTTTTGTTCGATATCGATATTTTTAGGCGATATTTAGTATTTCAATATATCGATGTATCGATATAAAATATCAAGTATCGAAAATGTATCAAATACGATATATTGAAAGTGACCACTGCCACTGCCACAGCCTGAAAATGACCACTGTTTGACGTACACCTTTAAGAATATCAGCTTTTATAAAAAATATCGATGTATTTATATGTATATCACTATTTTTTGTTCGATATATCGATATTTTTAGGCGATCTTTATTATTTTGATACATCGATATAAAATATCGAAAATGTATGAAATACGATATATTTCGAATAGCAACACCGTTGTCGCCGCTGACTAAAACCGCTGAAATTCAGAGCCGTAAAAAGTAGACTCTTTGGTATTTATAATTAATAAAAAAACCGGCCAAGTGCGAGTCGGACTCGCGCACGAAGGGTTCCGTACCATTATCTATAAAAACGGCAAAAATATCATGTTTTTTATATGGGAGCCCCCCTTAAGTATTTGTTGTTATAGCGGCACCTGATATACATCATCTGTGAAAATTTCAACTGTCTAGCTATCACGGTTCATGAGATACAGCCTGTTGACAGATTGACGGACAGACAGACAGACAGCGGAGCCTTAGTAATAGGGCCCCGTTTTACCCTTTGGGTACGGAACCCTAAAAACCAATATAATTGAACTTCACAAATACTTTTCTAATATAATTATTATTTAATAAAAAAAAACACCGGCATGTCGGTACTGATATTTTTTTTAAATATTGATACGATATAATATATCGATACTTTTTGGCCTTTCTTGCATCTTGTATGAACGAAGTATGTGACTAAAGCAGTTGCTATTGGTCTGGGCCTCCAGGTGGTTCCATCATTATGAAGTCTTGTAGATCCACAGGCCCTTGTTGTTAGTTAGAGATATTGTAAGATCGTAATCAGGAACAAGTCAACTATCGAAGGTGGTGATAGTATGTACAATTGTACACACGGCTACACATCAAGCTGTACATTTCCAGTTTATGCTGATCTCGCATTGTATAGAATTTCCGTACAATGCGAGGTCAGCTAACACTGGAAATGTTTAGCTTGATGTGTAGCCGTGTGTACAACACTCTAATCACATGTCATTTTAGACATTCAAAGAATTCACATAAAAAGTCCTTATTTTTGCTTGACCCAGAATTCAGCAACGCAAATACCGTTTGCGGACGGAGCCATTAGGCCCTCACGTATGCAGGTGACAGGGCATGCGGCGCAAGTGGGAGGTCACCGTCTGTGGAGAGACGTCGCTTATGCTCCTGAGATCAAAATCGCATGAGCCTAACCTTATAGAGGTATCATCTGCCTAGCCTTTTCCCAACTATGTTGGTGTCTTACAGTCTAACCGGATGCAGCTGAATACCAGTATTTTACATGCAGCGACTGCCTATCTGACCCCCACAACCCAGTAACCGGGTAATACGATACCCCTTGGTAAGACTGGTTGTCAGACTTTCGAGCTTCTGACGGCTTAACGTGCTTTCCGAGGCACGGAGGAGTCTCGGTATGTAAAGATGGTCACCCATCCACGGACCAACCCCGGCAAGCGTAGCTTAACTCGATGGATCGACCCGTGCGGCTGTTAAATATTACGTTTTCGAGGTAGTGTGAAGTGTGCTAATATTTCGAATATTCTACGTTCTTCTACTTCTCAAAGATTTCTGCATACCTGGCCCCCATTTAGTATGCCACCTCGGGCCCCCAGTAAGCTAAGTACGTTACAGGACCACTGTCATTCCCGTGGGATCTATTAATATTAACATTGCAATGTTTTCACGTAAAATCTTTTCCAAGCAGAGTTGTTGTTGCAATATTCCCTTGAGATCTTGTTTATTATAGCGGTCAGTTAGAATGTTAGGACGTTCTTGTTCGACATTGGACATAATCGGGCATTCAGGCTAAATTTCTACTAACTGCAGCAAAATGTAGTTACAGATGGATTCAAACTTAATGGCGGCTCGGAAGTTAGCTTCTCGCTGCGTAGTACCCCACCCCTCACCCCCGCTGACACATGAAATTGTTACTGCGCAGCGACTCGCCTCATGTTCCGAGCCGCCATTAAGCTTGAATGGAACTGTACCTACTAAGGAGGGGTTCGTGACTAACGAATAACAGCTGTACGGGTCGATCGAAATTTAAACTTCGCTTGCCGCAGTCGGTTCGTGGATGGGTGATCATCCATTACATATAGAGACTCCTCCGTGCTTTGGAAAGCATGTTTGTTCCCGGCTGTCATTCGTAGATCCTTGACAGTCGCTACAGGTTATTAGAAGCCCAAAAGTAACTTAGTAGTCGTAGTCTAACCAAGGGGTATTGTATTGCCCAGTTACTGGGTTGTGAAGTTCAGATTAGACTGGAAGCCGACCCCAATATAGTTGGGAAAACGCTAGGGAGATTTTTGGCAGCAAGACCTACTTATGTATTCGTACTTGCACGATATTTTCCTTTTTCATCACCCACAAGATTTTTCAATATACTAAAATAAAACTCAAGCTGACAAATCTTAACTAATATTATAATCTTAACTAATATTATAATCTTAACTAATATTATAATCTTAACTAATATTATAATCTTAACTAATATTATAATCTTAACTAATATTATAATCTTAACTAATATTATAATCTTAACTAATATTATAATCTTAACTAATATTATAATCTTAGCTAATATTATAAATGCGAAAGTGAGTTTGTTTGCTTGTTACGCATTCACGCTAAAACGGCTGAACAGATTTGGATGAAATTTGGCACATGGGTAGACCATAACCTGGAATACGACATAGGATACTTTTTATCCCGATATTCCCACGGGACCGAGAGTTACGCGGGTGAAACCGACGGGCGCAGCTAGTAGGAAATAAAAGAAAATTTCCCAGGTGCTAAGTCTCCCAAGCGTTTAATATTGATTAAGGAACTGGGCGGGTGTTAAGACTGAGGTCGGACTAGGGAAATACTTGTAATAGCTTTTACTATGGTACTAAATTAGTACCTAGTTGTTGCGTAGGCGTCGATTTTCAAGGTGGGGTGTTTGTTTCTTCGTTACTGGTAAAGTAAACCCAAAAAAATACTAAAAAGCTACTGAGTTGTTTAAATGTAGATTTTTGCTATGTCGAGATCAATTTATTATTATATTTTTATCATCATCAATCTGTAGCAGTACACTGTTGGATATAGACCTCTCCATTTCTTGGTTATTCTTACCTAAGATATCAATCTGCCTAGCCTTTTTCGAAGTATGTTGGGGTCGGCTTCCAGTCTAACCGGGTGCAGCTGAATACCAGTATTTTACATGGAGCGACTGCCTATCTGACCTCCACAACCCAGTAACTGGGTAATACGATACCCCTTGGTTAGACTGGTTGTCAGACTTTCGTGCTTCTGACGACTCGTAACGACTGTCAAAGATCCACAAATGACAGCCGGGACCAACGGCTTAACGTGCTTTTTGAGGCACGGAGGAGTCTCGATATGTGAAAATGGTCACCCATCCACGGACCAACTCCGGCAAGCATAGCTTAACCTGATGGATCGACCCGAGCGGCTGTTATTACTTAGCCACGAGCTCCTCCTCCTCCTACTCCTACTCCTTTGTAATAGCTTTTATTATGGTATTAAATTAGTAGTTGTTGCGTAGGCGTCGATTTTCAAGGTAGGGTTGTTGTTTCTTCGTGAAGGTACTTAAAAAGTCTGTGAAGTGAACCCAAAAAAAATACTAATTTAGATTTTTACTATGTCGAGATCAATTTATTATCTTCATCTTTTCGTGTGCTGGTTAATGACTAACCTGGTGTCAGAGTTTTAAAGCCGCCCAAGGGCCTCTGACTTGGCTTTACATGTCGTCGAGAAATATCTCTCGGGTATGCCGGTTTCCTCACGATGTTTTCCTTCACCGTTTTTAAAGCAAGTGATAAATTATACAATACGCACATGAATCCGAAAAGTCAGACGGGGGTCTTGGGTTGAACTCGAGACTTGACTCGAGATTTGGCAGTTCCACTGTCACACCACTTCAACTAGGCTAACACTGCTTAATTTATTATCATTATCATCAGTCTATAGCAGTACACTGCTGGATTTAGGCCTCTACATTTC
This sequence comes from Lithophane semibrunnea, assembly GCA_947363905.1. Classification (NCBI taxonomy): domain Eukaryota; kingdom Metazoa; phylum Arthropoda; class Insecta; order Lepidoptera; family Noctuidae; genus Lithophane; species Lithophane semibrunnea. The sequence continues at coordinate 14,299,056 of OX376197.1, read as the reverse complement.
TTTAATATTTGTATATCATAGATTTTTTACATTTTATGATTATTACACTCACACACTGTCCTATTAGTGTTACTTGTAAGTTTGTAGGAATATTGTGATATCGTATACTTTTACAATGTTTGTAAATATGTGAGCACCATGTATCTATCACATACTTAATTTATTTATTTGTCATTGCTTCATTTTTAATTCTTCTTCTTTTTACCTATTGTGGTACAGTAATTGTATTCTCGGTGCATCGTCTTCACATGTAATTATATAATTGATGTATACCAAATATTGTAAAACATTTTTTTTTTTTTTTTAAAAGAGTAGTGGTGGAGTTTCTTGCCCATTCTTCTCCATACGAAAACTACCTTTTGGAAGGGGCAACTAGAATCAGTTCTATTTCTATGTATTTGACGTTCAAAAGTGCCTTTAATGTGCCTAGTTGAAATAAATTATTTGACTTTGACTTTGACTTTCGTTATTCTTACCTAAGGTATAAAAACAAAAATATTTCACAATTTCTATTAACTTACATCGTTTCGCTCTTTTTTCAAACCACATTTTTTTTTCCGAACAAACATCGATTGCGTTTTTCATTTATGCCAGCACTCAAATTGCTTACGCACTTTATAGCTCAACCAACGAAGACAAAAAAGCCCAATTAGTGGAAATAATTCGTGTATAATTAGAACTACTGATCCCAGCGAAAAAGTGTAAATGACCTTATGTAGAGAAGTTAAATTTTAGTCTCTGATAATTGTTTGCTAGAGGCTATTTTCCAGTTATTCATAAAAAAACAAAAAAAGAGAACCTTTACACCCCCCCCTTTCTACCCCTTAGTGGCGCCCCCAGCCAACAGTACTTTTAATAAGTTGTTCAGGACAATCCCCTCACACTGTGCCAAAATTGGCTTTTACACGAATTATTTCCACAAGTTTTTTTCTTTTAAAGGCATTAAAGGCTTTTAAAGCCCAATCTGAGGGTTTTGTAGGAAATTCCTAATCCATTGCTTCATAGGTTTGAAAAAATCGTCTGCTCGACAACGTAAATACGCAATGAACGTCGCTCAACTGTCAAAATGAAAAGAACTGCGATAAAGTGTCAGTTTATGTGGGTTGCGCAATTATCACGCAGTTCCATTGTCGTGTTCTATATAATAACTGAAACAACCTTTTTGCAAAGTTACCTTTTTACCCATATCATTAACAAAAGCGCTGTTCTTGATCTCAATAAAACAAAGGAGCAAAGAAATATACCAAAATAAACAAAGTTCTATCTATTCTCTGCTTATTTATGTATTTGCGTCGGTTATATGGCCCCAAGCGGTGTGAATCTTTAACAAAGGCGGGGAACGACAGCTCCGCCATTTTTGTTTCCAAAAATTAAACTCGAGCATAAAGAGATATAATTAGCGAGTTTTGCAGTGTGTTGTCTGTTTCTAATAGGCGCAAACAGCTAATTACCGGTAATTAGGAGTGAGCCGTATTTATCGTCACAGATAGAAATAACAGATATTAAAAAAAATGAAGTAATAAAAAAACTAAAACCTAACTACGACTTAAAAGGTATAAACAAGACACCACTGACAGATAAATTAAAAATCCGGAGTCACACGTAATCTGTTCGATTTATGTCCTAGCACGTGTGACTCCGGATTTTTAATTTTATTTCTTGATTTTTTTAAAATTCTTTTGGGGTTATAATATATATATTTTTGAAATGTGCTCATTAAGCCCTTTCATTTGATACCCAACATGGTACGATTAAACCATATTTTTTTAAATTCCTCACTTTATGTCCTCTAGAGGGCGCCATTTTTAATTTAATGTGACTTCACATAGCCTATAACCAGCGGACAATCACGACGCTTCTAACGATACCATCCAATGACTTGGGACGTGGGAAATCATCCAATGACTTCTCCCGCTCTGGGCGGAGCGGAAGACTTTTACTGACTAAAACCCACCCGTGTTCCTTCAGTTGCCTGTTGCCAAGGTCCCGGTATCCCTTTCGGACTAACCCGCAGCCTTGGCAGGTTATACTGCTGAGCCTGAGGTACTGTGTTCGATTCCCGGGTCAGGCAAAGTGTTATGGGATTTTTCCATCTGGAATTTCTCAGCACCCAGGAATCTGGATTTGTGCAATTCAATGTCTGGTTGGTGGCAATAGGCTCACCCTCTATTAGATGGGACTTAAACATAAGTGGCGAACTGTGGCTGTACTATAGGTACACCTCTGCCCAACCCTTCAGGGAATATAGGCGGGATGTTATGTTATGTTATGTATCAAGTGCCTGTATAACCTTTCGAATCGATGGTGTAGAATCCTGTTATTCCCGTATTTAAGCTGATTATATCACTACACTGGCTCATCACCACACCAAGCATCTCGTGCAGGCACGCTCCACTTTTCAACCAATTCCCGCCATTTGTGGTGAACTGACAGTTGACATTAGTGACAGCGACCTCACTGCTGACGTGCATGAGATAGTGTTTACATATCTATTAACTAGATACACTACAGATGGAATGGGCCACAGTAACTTTTTTACAATTTTTTTTATAAGTTTTTTTAAATTTTATAGTTTTTTATATATTCTGTACTGACACACTCTGCTGCTTTGTTAGGACTTAATGCTTCTGTGGTTCATGATTAAGCCATTTTTATCGACCTAAAAGGGGCGAACTTCACGAGTTCTTATACCTAAGCAAGTTTGGTAATCCGTGTCTCCATTCAGCAGCGTAAAGACGACTGTTACAAAAATAGATAAATGATAAAAATAGTTAAATGATAAAAATAGATAAATGATAAATGGTCTGCTTGCAATAGAATTTAAGGACTCTCTCGGGTGCTCTAATTTCTATCGTAGTCTCGTTCCTCTAGCGAAGCGTTCCTTACGTACGAAAATATGCAGTTCTGTGGAGGCGTTGAATGCATAATGGATTATAAGCTGCTATGCAAAGGACTGTATTCCCTAATGTATTTACTTACTACAATTTAGAGGTTATGAGAAGAAGTAAAAGTGATATTTAACTAATATTATAAACGCGAAAGTTTGTAAGTATGGATGGATGGATGTTTGTTACTCTTTCACGCAAAAACTACTGAACCGATTTGGATGAAATTTGGCACACAGATAGTTAATAACCTAGATTAACACATAGGATACTTTTTATCCTGATATTCCCACCGGATCGAGACATAAGCGGGTGAAACCGCGGGGCGCTACTAGTATAATATAATTTTTCTAATGTGCCTTAGCCGCGAAAGAAAATTCGGCGCGCAGTGTAAAATTCCACGTCAAGAATTTGCTTAAATCAAACAATTAGGTACTTATGTTAATTAATTTGGAGGGCTAATTTTGCTGAGAAGAGATTGTTTCATCTTATTAAGAAGTAAAATAATGAGTTAGTTAATCTTAGACTTAGTTAGGTCTCAAGCAAATTAGGCAAGCCTGCACAGGAGCAGAAAAGTTTATACTATTTTTTAAAATGAAAATTGTTCTGTCTACGAAAGTAGTTGAGCATCTATCCTTAATTATAATGTTGTCGAAACCAGAATGGTATTATTTTGAAGCCCTTTAAATTCTCCAAGATCTTTTTTATTTTTCCGATATCTCTTTTCGTTTTGTAGAAGTCTAAGATTCTTTGAAAAAGTCCCAAAAGAAACCTACTGTTTCTTTTGGGACTTTTTCAAAGAATCTTGGCTTTTTCAAAAATGTTTTTATTTTATAAAAAAATAAAAGTATTGTAGCCCTTTTAGTAACGCATCTTTCGATACCATTTTCATTTCTCTATCTTAATAATTGACGACGTCAGGCCCCGCCGGTAGCACATTTCTTGAAAATGGGTACCCTTACTGAAGCGATCGAAAAAGCATTTTCAATGCTAATATAACATAACATCACGCCTTGTTTCCCCGAAGGGTTAGGCAGAGGTGTACTTATAGTACACCTACATTTCGCCAGTTATGTTTAAGTCCCTTGTAATAAGGGGGCGAGCCTATTGCCATCAATCGGACACAAACCCAGAGTCCAGCGGGCTGCTACTGAGAAATTCCAGATAGAAAAACCCTATAACAATTTGGAATCGAACCCAGGGCCACATGCTCAGCAGTAGCGATTGCGACCACTAGAGCAACAAGCCAGGCAATTTAGTCTTAAAATATGTAAAATATAACCGAAGCAGCATACACAATTATAATTTCAGTGCTAATTCCTCAGACAAGATTGTCTCACTTCCAACAAGTGTGGTCACGTTTACCCGCAGACTATACGTCACTAAAACACATGGTAACCGGTAATACCTGTACAAACTGGTCTAGTTTATTGGTTTGCCGTTTTTTCACACTGGCAGTGTAACAACAAGTAACATATGGTTTGAATGAGGAATTGAGAGAATGTTGCAGATCACGTGATGGATTGTTTTGATTTGAAAATTAAAATAAGAATACAAGTTGATTCTAATAACTGCTCGTTGAGGGCCTGTGACATACTTCTGTGGGTACAGCTGCAACCTTAGGATCTAATTTCACCAAACTCACTGAACGCCATCAGTTCGTAAACTACGTAGGGCTGTCAGTGTCATTATTACTATACTAAAGAAAGCAGTGGTAGCCAAGTTGTAACGGCCACGACTTACGAGTTGTAGGTTCGAACCCTGACAGGCGCTTTACTTGGTGTAAATTATTTCATCGCCACTACTCTCAAAACGGTGAAGGAAAACATCGTAAGGAAACCATGTCATAGAACCAAAAATTCGAAGAAGAAGTGTGGTAGATTACGGCCCGCTCCCTCTCACAGAGAGGAGGCCTGTGTCCCAGCAGTGGGAACATTATAGGCTGATTATGTCATTATTTTCTGTGGAATATGGCGCTGATCGCATTCAGTTTCATCGGTGGAATTCACTCTTAGTTTCTTCCCTCTGTCTTCGTTCTTGTAAGCTCTGCCTTTTGAATAGAATATTCCTCTGTAGGTATATTGAAATTCCTCTTCTTCTACATCTAACACTCGCTTGTGTCTCACTTCCATGTACCACGCTTTGTTTCACCCTGAAAATAAGAAAATCATACTTGTATTTAAAAATAATCGTGTTTGTGGGCCAATGTGGCCAGAAATCGCATAAAACAGAGAGTTGGAAGAAGAAAAAGGAGGCCCTTGCTCAGTAGTATAGGGTAATAAAAAAAAGATAGCAACTGCTAGCCGTGGGCCTAAAACGGCCACATTAGCATTTCCTCTAAAATCATTTCATTTCCTGAATTTCCAGCCGTCATTAGCAATTCCACTAATTTGCAAAAGCAAATCATAATAAATATGTGGACCATTTTACGAATTTCCATAGATAACTGTCAAACAGATGATATTTTCGTAGTAACGCACCCAGATCATAAAGGCTCTTACATACTGGCGCGACTTTTAAGAAAACAATTTCTGAGAAAACTTCACGGCGAACAATGCGGCGGCGCGTCGCGTCGCGCGACAAATCGCGCTAGTATGTAAGAGCCTTAATATGAATTGTCAGTTTATGACAACTTACGATGATTTATAATATTTTCCTATTATGATTCTGCAAAATGACTGTTTTAAGCCTCAGCTGTCCTTGCTCAAGGTGTTTCTGTATCCTCAAACTTTTCCCTTTCCACCAAAATCGGTTGGATTTGTCATGAAAACGGCCTAAACAAACATCTTGCATTAATTCGAGAGTGGATGTTTGCTGCCCTATCAACACTCTTCCACAACTAGCTATAAATATTTGACATCCATTAACCATTAACATATTGATCTACATAGTTGTAAACGGGATCAGAATTACATTACGCATGTTTGGTTGTTGGCCAAGATATCAATCTTATAGCTTTTGGGGCATTGACAGGAAAGCTCTAAGAGCTGATATAAATGTAGGCAGAATAATAATTCTATAAATTGTTTTTCGTATAAATTGTGAATTCGACCTCGTATTTTTAGGGTTCCGTACCCAAAGGGTAAAACGGGACCCTATTACTAAGACTCGGCTGTCCGTCCGTCTGTCACCAGGCTGTATTTCATGAACCGTGATAGTTAAACAGTTGACATTTTCACAGATGATGTATTTCTGTTGCCGCTATAACAAGAAATACTAAAAAACAGAATAAAATAAATATTTAAGGGGCCCCCATACAACAAACTTTTTTTGCCGTTTTTATAGATATTGGTACGGAACCCTTCGTGCGCAAGTCCGGCTCGCACTTGGCCGGCTAAGGTTGAATGACACTCGGTCTATTTGTGTATGTGACAGTTAGATAGATTCAACCTTAGTAAAGTTTCAATTACATGGGAATTGCCGACAAAAGTGGTAACACAATTACGAAATTGATTGGACTAACGACGTATGTTAAGCTCTCTTTGTAAGATAATGATTTTGTTGTTGTAGTGAGTGTATTGTTTAGTGTATTCATAATTTTATTGAAAGTAAACCATAGGTGCTCTATATTTAGGTCAAATTTTCTAAATGAGCTCATTCAGCACTTCTAAACCGCGTTCCATAGCTGTTAGTGTCAAAATTGTTATGGAATATTGACAATGACAGCTCTTGAACGTGGTTTTGATGTGCTGAGGGTCGGTTCCTATAATTTACGGACCGTTAGTGGTTAAAATTAAGACTTGTACACACGGCTACACAACAAGCTATACATGTCCAGTTTATGCTGATCTCGCATTGTATACGAATTCCGAACAATGCGAGGTCAGCTTATACTGGAGCTATACGTTAGCTTAATGTGTAGCCGTGTGTCCATACCTTTACCAATAACTTCATAGCTTTGCATAGTAGACCCCTTATGGAACTAGCTGTCACAGGTAAAATTAGCTTACGAATCTATTTATATTCCCAGTTTGGCAATGAAAAATGCTACCATTGGTAGGCAAAACGATTCGTTTTTTAAAGGAACCGAACATGAATGAATGAATGGAAATACTGGAACGCGCTGCGGACGCGCTAGTCACAAAATTTGCTCCTGTTGTTTAATTAATTATTTTACCGATTTTTCTGCTAGTTTTGTCTTGGAAATACAAGTATAATTCGAACAAATTGAGTGCTAACATAATAGTAAAATGTTTAGCCTTGTCCAAGTTGTAGACAATAAATTATAATAAGAAAATAACGAAATACTGTTCAAAGTGCTTATTCATCCTGACTAAAGCGTGAGTGCAACGGAAACTCGCAGTTAAGTGCGCAGCATAAGTGCTGTTACGGCGTGCGTTACATACTCGCGGTGCCGTCGTCAGTGCTACCAACACTCAGCGAAGAATCCTGACACAAACGTTCCAGATGCGGAAATAAAAATAACAAGTTTTTGAGCATCTTTTTGTTATTTTTGTATATTTGTATACGCTTCGTCTGCACATCCTCCACACGACGTTGCACCAAATATAAATGCCGAATATGCATCGTACCCCTCCTAAATCCCCGAAGACCCCCAGACCAGGACAATCCCAATCTGCTCCTGACATTCCTTCGGCTACCAGCAGCGATGTGAAAGAGTCTAGGGCAAATGTGACCGTTAGAGGCAAGCGGCCGCGTATTGATGATTCACCCAGTAACCCGGTGATGGACTCATCCTGTGCATGTCTGGTTTGGAAGAATGACCTCATGCAGCTTTTGACTAAGTGGATGACTGAACATGACCTCAGGTGGTCTACTTGGAAGGCCGAGCAGGACGCAATGCTGTCCGCTCTGGTTAAGGACGTCTCCGACATAAAAAATCAGTGTGCGGCCATTCAAAAAACTACCGTCGAACTTGAAGTCAGAATGAGGTCGGCTGGTCTTCCAAAAAGAACAAGGGGGAAGGAGCCAGAGAAACGCCATCAGGAAATTCAAGACCTAAATCTCCAGTCACGCTCGGCAACTTCTCAGCTACTTAATGCTCCACCGAGCGACATTGAGGAGGAAGGAGATCCGATATCTATAGTGCCAGAAGGGGTGAATCCTGTGGATCGAGAAACTTGCGAGACGGACCTACGGGACATACACTACCAAGGTAAACTGGTGTCATCAGCTACCAGCCAAGGTCCCAAACCCCGTGTATTCTTGCCGGTGCCTACTCCTGTTGCGGACGTTACGATGGGCGACATAGACCATGTACATTTGAAGGATGGTTGGACGGAAGTTCGACACAGGCGCTCCCGGCGTTCGCTCGGCAATGTTTTGCGTGGGACAGCGGCACCTGGTACCACCAATTTAGAGGCCTCGGAAAGATGGAGATACCTACACCTCTTCTACGTGAAGCAGGGCACTTCTGATAGCCAGGTACGTGACCACTTAATTACCATCTGTGGAACTGATGTTTGCACGGTTGATGCACTGAAATCCCGTGGCAAATACGCCTCCTTCAAGTTGGGTGTGCCCTCAAAATTGGCTGAACAAGTTATGGCAGCCCAAAACTGGGCAGAGGATATCTGCGTCAAGCCGTGGCGCCGTAACTTTCGTGGCCGAAGTAATGAAACTCAGTAAGCCCTTCAACGTTCCTGCCTTACCCGCCTCTACTGACCGCAATGTCTATATGCGTTTACTCTACCAGAATGTGCGGGGGCTCAAAACAAAGTTACCTACTTGGAGATCAAGCCTGTTACTCTCCGAGCATGACTTAATCGCCGTAACAGAGACAAATCTGGACAATTCAGTTGAGGATTCAGAAATGTCATGCGGTGGTTGGAGCATCCTGCGCAGGAACCGAGTAACTCTGGGTGGCGGCGTGTTGCTTGCTTCGCGCCCCGGTGTTACCATGAAGAGGCGGCCAGATTTAGAGACTGACTGTGGCGAAGACCTATGGGCGACGATTACAATTTCTAGCCTAAACATACATGTATGTGTTGTCTACGTAAAGCCAACGGCAACTGATGACCATTATATGACGTGGTTCTGCAAGATTGAGAGCATCATCCCTTATTTGAACGGAACGATAGTAATTTTGGGCGACCTTAACTTAAAAAGTGCATCTGTGAATGTCAACAATTATTACTGTTATTTCTTAAGCTTTTGTAGTCTGGCAGAGATGAATGACGTGATGAATATGCGTGGGAGTAAGTTAGACGTAGTGTTGGCTCGGGAGGGTACCGAAGTAAACTGCGAGCATGTCAAAGGTACGGAGCTGGTTCCAATCGACTTGTACCACCCTCCTTTAGATATTGCGATTAACATCAAAACGCATAAGGATAGGGAAAAATTGGAACCCAGCAATATTGATCGTAGTAGGGATTGGAATTTTGTCAAGGGGGACTACGCTCTTTTAAGAGATCAAATTCGTTCTGCTCCTTGGCAAGACGTTTTTGGCTGCAATGACGTACCTTCAGCTGCTGGTAAGTTTTACAAAATAATTTATAATTTATTTGATTCTTCCATTCCAAAGAAGAAGAGAATGATCACTGGAAACAGGCGGTATCCAGTCTGGTTTACTAGAGATATAGTAAACGATACTCAGCGTAAAACTAAACTGCATAATAAATGGAAACTTTCGCGATGTGATCTTACATATGCGGAGTTTAGTGCTCTGCGATCGGATCTAAAAGTAAGAACCCAGAACGCCTACAAAAAGTACTGTAATACCTTAGAAAATAATATAGGTAAAAATCCGCGACAGTTCTGGCAGCATGTATCCAGCCTGCGATCAAAGGGCGGTTTCGAGCCAAATGTCATACTCAATGGTGAGACTTTTTCGGGTATCAAAGCGGCTGAGGCTTTTGCTGACTTTTTTGCCAGCGTGTTTCTGCCCGATATACCTAAATTGGACCCTAGAAACTTGAATGTGACTGGTGAGCGAGATAACATTGCTCTTCCCGTTTTAACCCCATCGGATGTAGTTAAGGGGATTGCTAAACTCAAACCCTGTAGCTCGGTTGGCCCTGACAACATTCCAGCCTTTATCCTTAAGGGGTGTCATGATATCTTGGCGGCTCCTCTATGTCATGTCTTTAACCTAGCCCTCCAGTCCGGCGTATACCCTGAGCAATTGAAAATTTCACGTATTACTCCGATCCCTAAAACCAATGACAAAACATCTGTAGAGGAACACAGGCCTATCGCTATCCTGCCAACCATTGCCAAGGTTTTTGAGCATATACTCCACTCCTTTATTTTCAAGCCTATAAATATGTCTCTGTCGGATGCCCAACACGGTTTTCGGCCGGGTCGCTCCGTAAATTCGAATCTACTGATTCTTGTAGATTACATATCCAGTGGCTTGGACGTCGGTACGCAGGTTGATGCTCTGTATTTCGATTTCCGGAAAGCATTCGACAGAGTTGATAATGATGTGCTCTTGACAAAGCTAGATGCCATCGGTTTCTCGGCGGGTCTTCTACACTTCTTTTCCGACTACCTGCGGGATCGCAAGCAGTTTGTCAGACATGGCTGCTTCGAGTCCAAGCCGTACAGCACACGTTCGGGCGTAAGTCAGGGATCTGTGTTGGGACCGCCTCTGTTCCTGATCATGATCAACGACCTCATAGCAAATATTAAGTTTGCCAAATGCATTTTATATGCCGACGACCTAAAGCTTGTCGCACACATCAGAACAGACGAAGATTGCAAACTCCTACAAAGGGACATTGACGCCGTTTATGAGTGGAGCAATAAGAATAAGCTATCTTTCAATCCTAGCAAGTGCTACATCATGACATACGGTAGAGGGCGGCGACCAATCCATTACGAATATAGTTTGGGTGGTGAGGTAATTACTCGTGTCACCAACATAAAGGACTTGGGAGTGACTTTCGACCGCTGTCTTACTTTTAAAGATCACGTTTCTACCCTTGCGAAGGAATCTTTCAGGCGCCTGGGATTTGTTTTGCGAAATGCTCGTGACTTTCGCAATCCTAATGTGATAAAATTATTGTACACCACTCTGGTTAGAAGCAAACTCGAGTCCAGTGCCTGTGTTTGGCACCCCTATACCGCGACACAAACACTCTTGCTTGAAAAGGTACAGAAAACCTTCTTAAGATGCCTCTTCCAAAGGTTATATCATTTCTTTCCCTATATGTACCCTACCAACTATCTTTTAGGGATGTTGGGTTTCAACTCGTTGGAGGTAAGAAGAGGCCTTGATCAGCTCACGGTAGCCTGTAAAACCTTACGAGGTCGAATTGACAGCCCGGAGCTCCACGGCCTTTTCTGCCGACTATTTGTACCCGACAAATACATCGGACACCGTCCGAGCCGCCGGCACAATCTGTTCGCGCAACCACCATCCAAAACTGTCGCTAGAGCTGAATCCCCAGTATGTCGTACTTTGAAGATGCTCAACGCCCTTCTGATTGCCAACCCTGAATGTGATGTGTTTGCGGATGAATGGTATAAAATTATGCGTATTTGTCTGGTGTTCTGTGAGAGAAAGTATGCAAGGAAGTCCACTGTTCCATGTTAGTTTAAATTATACATATCAATGTAATGCAATTCTATGTTAATTAATGTAATTGGTGTTGTGCCGTTTTAATTAACTATAAATAAATAAATAAATGAATGCGTTCAGTTTCACACAATTTGGTTGAATTATTATTGTTTGTTAGAGCAATTTAGACGAAGATATCGTTCATTGAAAACAGTGTTTTTTTTTCAGATTTCGTTAAATCTGAAAAAAAACTGTTTACGAAAGGTAGCCGTATTTCAAAACAGCGACGTTTTTCAATCGGGCGCGCATATTTGTAATACGGCGTGTTATACGATAAGGCTGCGACATATACATAACTGGCAAAACACTAATGTTGCGCCGCTGGTCCCGACTGTCATTCGTGGATCTTTGACAATAGTTACGGGTCGTCAGATGCCCGAAAGTCTTACCCAGTAACTAGTAGTTGTGGAGATCAGACAAGCAGTCGCTCCTTGTAAAATACTGGTATTCAGCTCATCAGCTGCATCTAATTAGACTGGAAGCCGACTCCAAAATCGTTGGCAAAAGGCAGACGATGACATGCTGAAAAAACGGATTTGTGAAACAAAATACTATCGATCCCAACATCATTTGGAAGGCTATTGTTACTGAAATAACACAATTATACTTCGATAGCTCGCCAATTACTGAATTTTTGCCGACTCGATACGACAAACTGATTTTATTCGCAGCTTCTGTTTTTATTGTTCAATCAAAATGAAACAATAATAAAATGAAAAGCATTAAGGTTCATGTTGATGCTTTTATTTCGGTTTTGTATTCATATTTCTCCGATAAACCTATTTATTGAAGATAGTTTTTTTTTCATATGAACAAATCTCTTATAGAAAAGTTCTTAGGGAACAAATTTAACTTAGAGAGATCTATTAATGATTCTAATGATTATAATTCTGTAAAAATATATAATATAGTCGCGAATCATAATATTTTGATCAAGATATAACTTGACACTGACCTGCATAGCAAAAACGAAAAAAAAAAATTAGAATTTCGCGGGCAACTACTGCGGAACCGTTCCTCTGCGGATTTTCTATCTGTCTTTGTCGTCTTTCTTAATATTCAACCTGCAAACTCCTGTCAGACCCGGGTTTGGATTATTCATTTATAAATACTGTTCTTAGTAGGTATCTTTACGTTCTCTGAGAAACATATTTAAACGTCAAGATGGGTATTTAACTCAGTCAACGGTTTGATACTTATTATGTATATGGGCTGATTTAACTAAAGCCAGATATCTTTTATTCGGGGTATTAAATTGACGTCTGACAGGTTTTGTATAGAAAATCTGTCAAAAATTTAATATTTATTCGCTGGATTAGACTTATACTAGGGATAAAAGTTTGGTCGAGTTGGCCCTAAGGAGGACAACAATATTACTCACACAATCGCCATCTGCAGAAATAATTAAGCCATTCTAACCGGATGATAGCACTTGATGGACATTTAGTTTCACATTTCGAAGTTGTGACCAGACAATCAATCTACCTAGCCTTTTCCCAACTATGTTAGGGTCGGCTTCCAGTCTAACCGGATGCAGCTGAATACCAGTATTTTACATGGAGCGACTGCCTATCTGACCTCCACAACCCAGTAACTGGGTAATACGATACCCTTTGGTAAGACTGGTTGTAAGACTTTCGGGCTTCTGACGACCCGTAACGACTGTCAAAGATCCACGAATGACAGCCGGGACCAACGGCTTAACGTTCTTTCCGAGACACGGACGAGTCTCGGTATGTAAAGATGGTCACCCGACCAACCCTGGCAAGCGTAGCTTAACCTGATGGATCGACCCGGTGCGGCTGTTATTATTTAGCCACGAGCTCCTCCTCAAGTTGTGACCAGGCAATGACCAGAAATCACTGTAGGACGAGAAAAACCTGGTCCTAAATGACCTAGTCTGTTACTGAATTGTATTTACAAAGTCAATCTCAAGAAGATCACGAGTCAGCAAACATTGGATGACGTTGTTAAACAAATGATCTGATGCGTTGTAACAATACTACACTATAAGTCAGGTGTAGTTCTGTTGTTATAGTCCTAGAGATATCAGCGATATAATATTGTGGTGTGAATTTCATTATAGTCTGTTTTGCAATCTCGTTAACTAATTTGACATTTCAAGTGATTGTTGCTTGTTTTTTCAATTTTGAGTTTGACATTTGCACCTGTCAAATTAGTCTACGAGATTTAAAAACAGACTGTAGAGGGTAAATTGATTAGTTATTGTAGGTACCGTATTCGGAGGGTTGGCTAAAGGGTCACTGTGCCGAGGTAGTTTTGCCTATTGTACTTGATACATTATTGAATGTCCTGCAAGTATTCTGACTTAGTGACTTCTGCTACCAGGCGGTTTTCAAGGTCTCTGATAATATACAGTATGTTAACTAACAAAGGGCGGTCCCGTTAACCTGCAATAGTAGGTATAGCGAGTATACATGCAAAAAAAATATTACCAATCAAAACAAAAAGTTTCGTGAAATGTTCATATAAAGATTAAATTTAAACGTAAAAGAAACACTCTGTACACGCACACTTGTATTTCAACGTAGAAAAACAAGTGTGACATGTGGGCGTGTACAGAGAGTTTATTTTCCTTAACAATTTAATATTTTTTGTGAATATTTTACTATACAAAAATAAAATAAAACTTTTTTTTTTAATGGTAATATTTTTTTTAGCATGCACGCTATACTATTGCAGGTTAACGGGAACGCCCTTTGTTAGGGAACATGCTGTATTATGATGATCGCCTGATCACAGAATATGGAAAAATGTGAATCAGTAGGTATTGTAACGTTTGTAGGCTAAACCTAATCTGTCATTCTACTAAAAAAAATAACATCCAAAACATATTTCAAAACAAATTGCTAGAATGTTCGAATGAAGCCACAGCTGTTTCCTTAACAGCCTGTATAAGATAAGGTTGCTTATTGCATAAAACCTTACAGTACCTATAATTTATAATCAAACGAATTTCAAATTAAGAGCGTTTATCCTGAAAGTGGGCAACGTCGCAATTATATGTCAAATATTTCGCTGTTTAGATTAATTTGGCTACTATAAGGAAATATGACAGTTATTTGCGATGTTGCCAACTTTTAGAATCAACGCTCTAAGAAATCAGTGTTTTTGTAGCTGCCTATCAAAACAATTAAGCATCATAATACATACCATTCACTCACTGGTCTGACGTAGCATATCTCTAGTCCTTACTTGTGGGTATAACTCAAATTTAAAACACCCAGTAAGCATTTGAATGGGCGCATATAAAACCCACGCCGGGGAACCTTGGTGGTGCACAGACGGTACATTAACAGACGCTGCTGAATCATATTCTGCTTACATACGCGATTATTATAAGCGCTGTACAGACAAGATGGCTACCGATGCGATTTTGTTTTCCAAAATTTGAAATTTTAGAACGAGAACGACTGGAATCAGCCTATAATGTACCCACTGTTAGGACACAGGCCTCCTTTCTGTGGGCCGGCGGGTCCGGTGCAGGTGCATGGTTTTCTCACGATGTTTTCCTTCACCGTTTTGAGAGCAGTGGTGATGACATAATTTACGCAAAGTAAAGCACCTGTCAGGGTTCGAACCTACGACCTACATCTCGTAAATCGCGGCCGTAACGACTGGGCCACGCTGCTCTCTGGTCCGACTAGGGGACACGACTAGGACACGTGTCGCCTGAAAATTGGGTTTTGGAGGTAAAATAGAAGTAACGTCGTGCATAGGTGATGATGAAAATTGCCTCTTTGGGTTTGTGATTGCTAGTACAATAACATATTTTTTTTTGAGGTAAGATGCGTCGCGCCATTTCGCCGTGCCTGTCTGCACACAGCTTTATTATCGAGCATAAAAACTTTAATAATTAATTCAATATTTATATTTTATTATTTGTTGTTATAGCGGCAATAGAAATACACAATCTGTGAAAAAATTTTAACTGTCATACATATTACGGTTCATGAGATAAGCCCGCTGACACCCAGACGGACGGACAGAGGAGGCTTAGTAACAGAGTTACGTTTGGCATACGGAACCCTAAAAAGCGACTCCAACATGTAGGTAATAACTTAATAATTGAAGCTTTTTTTAAAATTATATGTTTAATTTACAACTTGGATCCGAGTGCCCACTTGGTTTTTCAAGACATCGCCAAACGCATGGTCGACTCTTCACGTGACCAGAGGGCTGGCCTATTTTTTGGGCAAAGAATCAGCATTGCCATACAACGTGGCAATGCTGCCAGCCTTTTGGGCACGTTTCCTGTTGACAGCGATGCGGACGAATTTTTTGACAGACTTTTGGAAAACGTTAAGTGCGATATTGGTATTCAAAAACGGGAATGGGACCAATAGCAGTTATCTTGGCCATATTGGATATCTAAACAACGTTGATTGATACGTGACGTCACAACTGAAAGGGTATGATTCATTCCGATATCTGTAATCCACAAATCAGCGTTCAAGATAGTAAAAAGTATTTTAGTTACGTATTTACTCACCTACCTACTTGTTTGTGTATCGATGTTGGCTTGATTCATCGTACTTTGGATGGAGAAGACTCGCACTTTTTTAGGAAAACAAAACATTCGCACCAGCAGCAGCAGGCTGAAGTGTTCCCACTTCAGCTGGGCCAGCCGCGTCACACGAATCCACCCGGAGAGATGGACAAAGATCGTCACTCATTGGACGCCTGAAGGAGGACATCGCCGTCGAGGTAGACCGCGGCGAAGGTGGTGTGACGATCTAATCATATTTGCGGGGCTAACATGGCCAGAAATTGCAAAATAGAGAGATTTGGAAGAAACAAGGGCCTTTTCCCAGTAGTATGACACACTATAGGGTAAGAAAAAATAAACATTTGCAGTCGGCATAAAACAATTTCAGCAACAACTCGATGCTAGCCTTTCTATTAAAAAAAATCAAGTAATAAAAACTAAAACCAACTACGAATTAAAAGGTATAAACAAGACACCACAGACAGACAAATTAAAAATCCGGAGTCACACGTGTTAGGGCATAAATCGAACAGATTACGTGTGACTCCGGATTTTTAATTTGTCTGTCTGTGGTGTCTTGTTTATACCTTTTAATTCGTAGTTGGGTTTTAGTTTTTATTACTTGATTTAAAAAAAAATCTTTTGGGGTTATAGTATATATATTTTTGAAATGTGCTCATTAAGCCGTTTCATTTGATACCCAACATGGTACGAATAAACCATTTTTTTTTTTAAGTTCCTCACTTTATGTCCTCTAGAGGGCTAATTTAATGTGACTTCACATAGCCTATAACCAGCGGACAATCACGACGCTTCTAACGATACCTCATTTGTCAAATTGTGTTAAGTGCTTTGGAAGATAGGAGGGAACAGATGAACATACATACATACATACATACATACATACCGGTCAAAATCATAACCCTCCTTTTTTCTTCACCGTAGTCGGGTAAAAATACATTATGATAAATCTGAGGCTTTCTAGAAGATTAATGATAAAAAAATCTATAATAAAAAAAACCTATGATTAGGTCTTTCATGTCAGTCCTATGCTCTGCTTCCAATCCATGGTCACCATACCAAGACCTCGGTGAATCAAAATACTAATGCTTACCTTATCTACGTACATGTAAGATTGTCTCCCACTAGTATACAAGGTGGAGACGACAATACGACAAAAAATAAAACTCCGTATATCTAATGACGTTCTCGGTCTACATACAAAAAATTAATCAAATATATCCAATAGTTTAGTTACGATAGCTAGTCAAAGATCGGCAAACCCCATACTCGGCCCATCACTACTATTTAGTTTGTTTGAAAAAATGACTTTTTTAACTTCGATGTTAGGATTTATTTGATAGTTCCAAAATACTCTTATGCATTAGTATTGCCAGTGTTTTCATTTATTGTTGTATTGTCGTCTCCACATTGTATATCCTACATTGGAAAGTAATAAAAATAAAAAAGGTTTGAAGCTTTTTTTTTGGTTCAATGTCCGCTGATAGATTTTTCTTGGCGAAGTGAAGCTGAGAATATCTGTTTTCTTTTGTTTTATCGTATTAAGGTATGATACATACCAATAAATAGTTTACACAAAAAAAAAATTGGGACCAATGAATATGATTGGTAGATATCTAATGCATCCTACGTAGCATAGCACATCTCTGGTGGAAAAGCAGCCTTATTGCCTACATAAATATACCACTCTTACAAACTCTTTCGGTTCTAGAATCATAAGCACTTTAACGTCAGTCGTTTACTTCGTATCCTGTCTAGACTGGTTTTATATTCCTGTTACCACACAGACTCAATGGGACTGTAATACAATTCCAGGAGGTGCATTTTCAGAGCATTTTTCGGGATTTCGAGTTAGCTGTCGACGGCTTTTAGGCACAGGCAAAACAGTGAACGTGTTTCCGTAGTTCTTGTTTTTTTTGTATTTTTAACCGACTTCTCCAGGAGGAGGTTCTTAATTCGTCAGTACTTACCTATGTTTTTTATTTATATAATAATCCGCCAATTATGATTTTGATGATTCTTTTTTTGGTAGGTCATGCTTCAGAGGTGGTCCCATATAAATATTACTTTGCATGCGTAGTTTTTGAGTTAGCTTCAATAATTACGTATTTTTCCCACTTTTTCTATGTAGACGATATTTTATTTGACTCCGTCACTGTTTTTTACATAGCAGTTAGTGGTAGGTACTCGAATTTGTGTGGGGTAGGTACCACAACTAAAAAGTGAAAAATAAAAACTTTTTACAAAAAAAAAAACAATGGAAGTCGGTGGCAAAAAATGAAAATTGAAAAGTAAAGACCAACTTCCTAAATTAAAGTTATTTTTCGCTTTTTTAGTTTATTTGTAAACCTTTGATTATCTAAAGTATCAGTCAGTCATTTGTTTTTATCTACAGTTCCACAATGCATCTTTTATTAACGACAGTAAAACTTAACACACCTATTAAAACAAAAGCATACTAAGTACATGATGTTTAATCGTTCTCTAAATTGGAAATCAAAGTCCATAAATGAGACATTATAATATCCATTAATATCTAACACGTCTTCTCAAACACAACCCATTAAAACAAAGCATTTCTACAACAAAGAGCAACCCTGTCTTATCTAGCACTTCCAGCGTTTCGCAGCGACACATATTCGTCTGAAACTCCCTAAGGGTTACTCCGCGTCTGAAATTTTAACAAGAGCCACCATATCCGTCGCATTAGACATACGAACGTACGTAAAACGAGTCTGTTTGCGGCCGCAGAGCTCATTTTAAACTCAAAACAGTACCGGTTTGAGCCGGTTTTAGCTAGATTGGACCGTTTTTTCGGGTCTTTGTGAAGTGCTGTTATTATTGTCGGGTACACTCGTTAGTTCGCTTCTTTTGAGCGATTTCGCATTTATCTCTTGCGTTTCTTTTGCTTTGTGTAAACAGTTCTAACTACGCCAACATCGTTAGGGTTTAAGCTGCTACTTTTGCTTTTGCAGAGGTTGCAACTTGCAATATAAGAGCACGAAGAGTGCGGATTTTTTTGGAAAAAAATCCGCACTCTTCTTATTAAGAGGTGAAGATATCTAAAAAAATATTTTTTTTACCATCTGATGCATTTTTTAAGGGTATACCAACCACTTACCTACACTTACGATATAAAGACTTCATTATTATAACCTTTTAGATTTGTCCGACACTAGGTACCAAAGTTTCACTCACGCGCTCTGACAAGCTATGAATTTTGAAAAAAGCCGTAATCATAAACTGATAACGTGGAAAGGTCGTGATTCGGATTGATAAGCTTGACCTCTTGATCTCAGTTTCGGACCATCCCGAAACATACGATGCGTGAGTCAAACTGTAAACAAATGATTATGAAGATTTTCCTTATGTTTTTTTGGTAGTGTAGGCACGATTACTACCCGTGCGTCTGCGACGAGTGAGTGTTATCTTGTTCACTAATAAGTAATAAATCGTGAACATCAGAATGACTGGCCAAAATGACCGATCAGCTTTAAAATATTACTAAAATCTAATACCTCATTGCTACTATTTGATACCTTTGTTTAAATAATTGGTACCTAATAAACAACTGAGAAAATGAATTTACATTACAAAAAAAAAAACAACCGACTTCCAAAAAAAAAGTGAAAAATAACTTTAATTTCGGAAGTCGGTGTCTTTGCTTTTCAATTTTCGTTTTTTGCCACCGACTTCCGAAATTAAAGTTATTTTTCACTTTTTTTTTGGAAGTCGGTTGTTTTTTTTTTTGTAAAAAGTTTTTATTTTTCACTTTTTAGTTGTGGTAACTACCCCACACAAATTCGTATACCGTTGTCTGCTATGTGACGGAGTCAATTAACATGTCATCAACATCGCAAAGTGGGAAAACTACGTAATTATTGAAGCTAACTCAAAAACTACGCAAGCAAAATTAATAAAATTTATATGGGACCACCTCTGAAGCATGACCTACCAAACAAAAAAAGAATCATCAAAATCGATTCATAATTGGCGGAGTAATAGGGTAACATACACACAAAAAAAAAAAACATACAGACGAATTGAGAACCTCCTCCTTTTTGAAGAAGTCGGTTAAAAATGGGCAGTCAATCTGATGTCAGGATGACTGCCCACATTTAGAATCTCCACGTAAGGGCTCCAAAATTTAAATTCGCCTATACAAAAATTTATCAGCGGGTTTATTTAGTAAAAATCTTATCGTGAAAAAAATCAAGTAATAAAAACTAAAACTTAAAAGGTATAAACAAGACACCACAGACAGACAAATTAAAAATCCGGAGTCACACGTGTTGGGCATAAATCGAACAGATTACGTGTGACTCCGGATTTTTAATTTGTCTGTCTGTGGTGTCTTGTTTATACCTTTTAAGTCGTAGCTGGGTTTTAGTTTTTATTACTTGATTTTTTTTTAAATTCTTTTGGGGTTATAATATATATATTTTTGAAATGTGCTCATTAAGGCCTTTCATTTGATACCCAACATGGTATGATTAAACTATTTTTTTTTTTAAGTTCCTCACTTTATGTCCTCTAGAGGGCGCCATTTTTAATTTAATGTGACTTCACATAGCCTATAACCAGCGGACAATCACGACGCTTCTAACGATACCTCATTTGTCAAATTGTGATAAGTGGTTTGGAAGATAGGAGGGAACAGATGAACATACATACATACATACATACATACCGGTCAAAATCATAACCCTCCTTTTTCTTCGCCGTAGTCGGGTAAAAATAACACGTTGTATAAAGGTTGTAAAAAGACCCATCACATAGTCGTCAACTACGCATTCTGTACATCAAATTAAGTAACATTGTATAAAAATATTTTCTAGGAAACGCTTTCCGCACGATGTTTTCCACTCAGAAAGCACAAATCCGATTTACATTTATGTAATATCTTTCAAATAAAAGATAAATCCTTCACCTTCACTGAGAAAGTCAGTATCAGTCTCAACAGCTTAGCCCCTATACCTATCAGATCATTTCAGATTCCAAGAAATCCTTCGCGTGTAATACAGCACTATCTATATTTTATACCTACATCCAAGATGGCTGCTATTTAGTGTTAAATTATTCGCCTCGCTCCAGTTTCCAGCGTTCATTAGTGATTCTGGTGCATAATAGTTACTGAACTTATTGTTGGCATTGTTCTCATAAGGATTCTGAAAGAAGTTTGTTTCGTTTCTAAATTCTAACCCTGTTTTATAAATTTTGTACAACCTGTTTTAAAAAAATGTTGTTATACATTATGTACGATGCGCAAACTGTTACTATGAATTCAGCACATTCGCACAAAGGTAAGAATTTTTCGTGGGTGAAAAAATCATTCAATAATACCTACTAAATACTAATAGTAATACTTGCATGGCTAAAATGTATGGAACAGCATTTTATTTTAAACTAGTTGATGCTCGCGGCTTCGCCCGCGTGGATTTCGGTTATTATGCTAAAACCTACCTCGAGAACCACTCTATCCGTTGGTGAAAACAGCATGAAAATTGATGCAGTCGTTTTTAAGTTTATCCCGAACAGACAGACAGATGCGGCGGAGGACTTTGTTTTATAATATGTATACATATATAATACGTATAATATATATAATATGTATAACGGGCTAAAAAATTTAATGCATTTTGTACTGAATTTAGTTGTTTTTATTGCGAGAATTCTAATGTTAAGTTAGACTTTTGTAAGACCAATGTTGATCAAATGTAACTTACCGAACCGTACCTAAATGTAAATTGCCAAAAAACCTCAGGTAAATAAATGACTTGCGACCGCAGTTGGTTGTAATTAGCGAATACGATTCAACACTGCAGTGCTAATGTTTTTCTTGGAAATAAATCAAAACAATAATTTTACAGACCTAAACTTAATTTGTCAAAATCAACAAAATATGCAGTAAACTTAAAAACAAATCAACAAAATACGCAGTAAGTAAACTTAAAAACAAATCAACAAAATACGCAGTAAGTAAACTTAAAAACAAATCAACAAAATATGCAGTAAACTTAAAACAAATCAACAAAATACGCAGTAAGTAAACTTAAAAACAAATCAACAAAATACGCAGTAAGTAAACTTAAAAACAAATCAACAAAATATGCAGTAAACTTAAAAACAAATCAACAAAATACGCAGTAAGTAAACTTAAAAACAAATCAACAAAATACGCAGTAAGCTTAAAAACAAAAAAAAAACCCGCCGAGTGCAGTTCGAAATAAAACTGGTAATTTAGCTATAGAATGTTGCTAGCATCACCATGGTTACCGTCATTTAACATACATTAAATTAATTTTATTGTTATTATAGTGGTTCTAAATAGGTTTCGCAATAGTCGTGTGTCCTCAAACGTTATCAATATACCTCGTTCTAGTTTCAGTAGATATACATAAGTACCTACATAGGTATACTTTAATCGTACAGTTTAATTGTACAAATTAATAAATTGGCACAATGTTTGAAAATAAGTAAAAGCAAATCTATAAAAATCAATCTGCCTAGCCTTTCCCCAACTATGTAGAGTCCAATCAGTCTAACAGGATGCAGCCGGATAAGTGGACTATCTGTGACTCCTACCACCACCATACCACCATGATCGGGGTACAGGGAACAATCCCTAATGCCATGGAACCACGGGGAATAAAATTTCCCCTTGGACCCGGTAATGGGTCAACCCACCGGGACTACGGGGAAACACTCGATATTTTCACTATGGGACCAACCTAAAATGGCTAAAAAATAATCAGCTGTTCCCTACATTTATGTTCGCACAGCTTGTCAAAATGTAGGAAACAGCTGATTTTTTTTCGCGATTTTAGTTATTGTCCCATATTGCAAGTTGTTCATAATAATAAGTACAATGACCCCTTAAGTTGATGCCCATGAATTAAATCTAACCTTGTACCAGTTTCCCTACCTATTCGAAAGTTTATTCACGCCAAGATATTTCTGTGGTATAAAAGATCTATGGTCTTAGAAACTTCTGCTATACCTACGAGGGTCATGCCAAAAGAAGTTAGATATTCTTTACTTACTTATTTGACACTGGTGTGGCGGTATCTACATCGCCACATGCGAACTACGCATCAAAGACCTGACGTCACACAAAAATCCTGACATCACAAAAATCCTGCATCGCCCAATTAAAGTTTACCGTGCAGTGGACATATATACAGAAAACCCAATATCAATCATTGGGCAGTTGCCCGCCAGACACAACACCCGTCTGGTCGGAGGTCCCGTTTCTATGGGGATGAGTGAACTTTACACCCTGTTCCTGATACCCCTAAACTGGTAAGTTATTTACTATCATACTGGTATGGGGTATTATTTATTGACATATTTTAAACAGTTTGTGCTCGAACAGTGATATTAGCTTGGTGTTGTTGCGACCACAGTCAGGAATCTGGCGCCTTCTCGGGCACCATGAAAAAGACACCTCTGCCAGAACTCTCGAATTTTTTAACTCAAAAAACGTGTCTTTCCTTCCTCAACCACCATATTTCCATGACGTAGCGCCTTGTGATTTTTACCTGTTTCCAAGAAACAAAGAAAAACTAAAGGGGAAAAGGTTTGAAAGCAAAGAATGCACCGACTGCCTATAATTTCGAGTTTGCTGAGGTGTCTAAAGAAGAGTGGTCAGAGGTATTTTCCAATTGGTTCAGACGTATGAAAAAGTGTATACGTGCTCAGGGTGAATCCTTCGAAAAGATCGATACTAGTACAGTAGGACACAACTTGGATGTAGCATCGGCAAAATTCGTAACTCCGATCACCATCCGAACTGAGTGCGCCTTCAAAACCTCCAATCTTTATTACTGCTTTACTTGAAAATGATCTTTACACAAACGTAATAACTTGTAAAGTCATATAAACAAATACATTCGTAAAATTTAAATGAATAAACGCAAATTTTCAAATGTATGATGTACATTTAAGTTGGGTCGTACTGTAATAAAGAATAAATTATATAATTTTTGAGTATCTAATTTCTTATGGCATGACCCTGAATTTTATTATTGTTTATTTCTGAGATAAAATAAGAAATCAGGGTTCCGTGGGTGTTTGTGAATGTCACGAGTCAGTATTATCTTTTGTGATAGAAACAAAATAGTGCCACGTTGGTGGAGGCTTTGTTCTTGATAATGATTTGTGTTGTGCTTACTAATCTTAGTAGGTGTTAGCGAGTCTGGCTGTCTATTTAATAAGTTATTTATACAGCTTAATTACCGAACCGAATATTTGATGTTTTCTTGCAGAAAGGAAGCTTGATACCTGGAAAAGGATAAGTATACAGGCTGTAAGGGTAAACACTCTTGTCATTCAAACCATGGGTAGTTGACTTAATTATAAAAATAAATAACCGAACACAACAACAAAAAAACGTTATTTTCATTAAAAGATTTTAAAAAGTTTCTATCCGACACCGTGCTCGCTAGCGAAACAGCTGACTGACTGAGGGAGCTGTCGCGCTCGCGGTCGATCAGGTCACATCCAGCACCCCCAGCCCGTGTTGAGACGCAAGTTCGTTGCCCTAGCGCATAGGGCAACGAACTTGCGTTTCTTGTGGTAAAATGTAGATTTAAAAAATAAAAAATAATGTTGTAATTTTCCATTAAGTTTACGTTCTATAAATGAAACCAAACCACTGGTTGCAAGGATACCGGTGTTTACCCTGACACCCTGTATATGTACTTTAGGCCACATGCACACGGGATCCGTCATTGACGATTCGTAAAAAAACACGATACGTCATCCAAATGGACGTTCACATTGCATACGGAAACGAGTTTTTTGGTGATTCGTCTTAATATTCGAATAAGATTCACATTTGATTCATGATTACTTCTATTTTTTACTTTATGTTTTGTTATTTGTATTTTGTGTTTCACGAACTGTGTCCAAATAAACGTTATTCTTTCTTTCTTTCTTTCTTTTGATTCAGAGTTCAGTCTTGGGCGAACGCATCAGCGGATCCGTCACAAACAAAAAGCGATTCGTGTTTTTTGGCGAACGTGATTTTTAAAAGACGATACGTGATTTAAGACTTGTGCGTAATTTTTCACGATTTGTGATGCGTGTGAATACGGGCATTTAAACATTGCCGCAGTCAACAAAAAAAACGTGATAAAGACGATTCGTCAAAAAATTTAGTCTTTCGTGAATGAGCCCTTGTATCCTGGAATATTGAATCTTTCAGGCAGAGCTGCAGGAAAGAGAGGTAATTTATTAAAATGTGTGTGGATTACCTTATACAAATACCGTGTACTTATAGTAAGGAAAGAGCAGTTCGGCAAGAGTTCGAGCTGGCTTTGGGAGCTATACACAATGGCCCACCACGATGGACAAGCTTTAACATACATCACTGTAGTCACAAGATAAGGTACTCAATAATTCACCATAGAGATTGGAACAGGCTCGACAAGCCATTAGTGTGGCTTCCTGAATGGTTTCACAAATGGCCAGTTTCCTCTATTGAAATATTATCCGTTCGATAAACTTTAAATGGTCCAATTCTTTTTTTTGTCTTATTCATCAATCTTAAAGAATATCGGTATTTGCGACAAGCACAATTAGTATCACATATTGAAATGAATAGTCTTTAAAAAACCAGCCAAGTGCGAGTCGGACTTGCGCACGAAGGGTTCCAACCATTACCTATAAAAACGGCAAAAAACTCACGTTTGTTGTATGAGAGCCCCCTTAAATATTTATTTAGTATTCTTTGTTATAGCGGCAACCGAATTACATCATCTGTGAAAATTTCGACTGTCTAACTATCACGGTTCATATGATACGGCTTGGTGACAGACGGACAGACAGACAGCGAAGTCTTAGTAAAAGGGTCCCGTTTTACCCTTTGGGTACGGAACCCTAAAAAATTAAGTACATTTTCTGTCTGAGACTTGTATTTGCAATTTTAAAATTGAAGGAATTTACGTTTACGTCGCGCGTTCGTGTTAGTCCCACTGTTTACATCATTCCAAGTATATCGTTGAATTAATTGCTAATATCATAAACAAATGTATTATTAGACGCCCTTTATTGACCTTGTCTTAAGATTTATGTCATCCGACCTCCTGAGTTGCGATCTATTTGCATTCGTAATTACTTTGGCAGAATGCTGGATTCCTTGGTCCTACTACTATTACATCAGTAAAACATTTAATTAAAGTGGCAATTTGTGACAAACACAAACGTTTTTATATATAAATATATTTGTAAATATAAAATATACAGGATGTAAGGGTAAACACTCTTGTCATTCAAACCATGGGTAGTTGACTTAAATATAAAAATAAATGACCGAACACAACAAAAAAAAAACGTTATTTTCATTAAAAGATTTTTAAAAGTTTCTATCTGACACCGTGCTTGCTAGCGAAACAGCTGACTGACTAAGGGAGGAACCGCGCTCGCTGCCGGTCAGGTCACATCCCGTACCGCCCGCCCGTGTTGAGACGCAAGTTCGTTGCCCTAGCGCATAGGGCAACAAACTTGCGTCTCTTGTGGTAAAATTTAGATCTAAAAAAATTAAAAAAAAGTTGTAATTTTCCATTGATTTTACGATCTATAAATGAAACCAAACCACTGGTTGCAAGGATAACGGTGTTTACCCTAACACCCTGTATTTGTATTTATTTGTACATATTTTCTGTTTTTATATTTTAAATATTTTTTCTTTTCCCTGAATTATCATCATTCAGGGATTATGTAATCCCTGAATGATGAAAAGTACAATACGTTCGATGCAGGCGTAGCATGGCGCTTTCTATCTCTACGAAGAATAGACATAGGTTTTTCTATACAAAGTGACAGTTCGTTTCTTCATTTTTGACATCCACCGTAGAAATCCTTCTACAGTCTGTCATTTTGTCTTTCATTTCTAAGGATCTTTTTGTAGGTATATTTCGGAAGAAAGTTTTCTATCCTTACTGTCAAAATCACACTGACAACCGATAAATCCTATGACAAAACAGAATTCTGAGTCGAATTATGTAAAAGAGTGAATTTCGTAAAAAGTGCAGTTGACTCTTTTTACTTTGCTGCCGTCGTACTGTCTACAGGAAACGTCATTTTTGTCTACTCTTCCGTCGTCAAAACGGTACTCATGCTACGCCTGCTGCCTGAACATAGGCTTTCCGAACTTTCGAGCATGTTCTCTCACTCACACTTGCCTCATGCTACCATTTGATTCATAAATTAAAAACAATATTGCGCATCTTCCTGCGCAAAGTTCGGACCGGCCATGATTCATCAGCTGTTTTGTCATTTGTCGTAAATACTATTTCTCACTGAGCAGTTTCTACTGAGCAGTGGTGGCCCAGTGGTAACGACGGCGACTTACGAGTCGTAGGTTCGAACCCTGACAGGCGCTTTACTTTGTGTAAATTATTTCATCACTACTGCTCTCAAAACGGTGAAGGAAAACATCGTGAGGAAACCGGCACGTCCTAGAACCAAAAAATCGAAGACTGTGACATCTACCAACCCGCACTGGGCCCGCGTGGTGGACTACGGCCCACTCCCTCTCACAGAGAAGAGGCCTGTGTCCCAGCAGTGGGAAAATTATAGGCTGATATTACTATTTCTCAACAATAAATCGTTAAAATTTAATTGGTCTCTTGTGATGTCCAGGGATTTTCCTCTCACCATTTGAAAGACCCAGCACCGTCATCACGTAACACACGATAAATCACAAATCAGAGGGGCAATTCCTGTAATTTTTAAGAACTCGCATTCGCATCTCTTTCGCAATCTGTCAAAATAACTATCAATTTACCAACATTTTTGACAGATTGACAGATTGCGACTTGAATGAGAACGTTTTTTAAGCAAGAGAATTGGCCTTCTGTTTCACTTTGACAGTTCAACAACATGAGATTGCGTTATTTACGTTGTTGAGCAGACAAATTTTTCAAAACTTTGATATAATGGATTAGCTATAACCTTCAAAATGATTCAGATTATGATTGATTGTATGTTACGCAATTAGGGTCTTTCTACAATGGCTAGAAAGAAGGCTATTTCTGAACAGAATATAGTCTTTGCTGGAGCTAAGGTAAAAAACTTAATATCAGCCGGTCGATTCTGTAAAAATCTCACCGTGAAAACTTAGGTGCAGTGAGCTGTCACTGCCTTAATATCGATGACAATGACAGCTCACTCCGCACTCACTTCACCTAAGTTTTCACGGTGGGTTACAGAACAGCAATGCTGGATGAAGTTCACCACATATTTGCAATGCTCACTTTTGTATCCGCATCTTATATAGAGTTTTGACTCTGACCTTCTGAAAATAGAAGTGAATTAATTACAGAAAACAAGGCTGGATAGGATAGTCTGGAATCCGAGCCAAACATAAAAGGGAAAATGTGAGGAAATGATAAATCAAAATGCCTTTAAGTTTTTTAAATAAATAAAAACCCTTGCCCTCGCCCTTGGGCGTCTTTATAACTCTGACACTAGGATAGCCAATAATCACACGAAAAGAAGAATAAATAAAACAGTTATTACTGCAGTCTACTAGATTATTATTCTTGCTGGAATTATTTATGTAATATGATAAATGTTTACGTAGTTGCGCTGTTTTAGTGATAAAACTACGCGTAGATTATGAGTCGTTTATATTTTTGTTATTCAATATCGTCAACTGTTTATTTTTGTAATGTTTTGGTTTTCTGCGTGGGTAGTTTTGCGTGGAAGTTTCGAGAGTTAATTACGATTAATTCGGAGATTATTTTGATGGTAGATTTGATGTCAATATTACATTGCATGTGAGCACAGTTTACATTGACAATATAAACAATCAAAGTAAAAGAAAAGTGTAATGTGGCAGGCAGAGACTAGCAGTCATTTTTTGTTCTGCTCCTAATCTTTTGTTTTTTGTTTTCCTATTTATTAAATAGGTAAACAACATTATGACATTATTGTTCAAAAGGATAATCATTATAATTATAATTATATAAGATAATCCTTGAAGCTTATACTATTAAAAATATTCAAAAATAAATATGAAACATGTCGAAACGCGTGACTTTAAGCACTTTAATTTATTGTCAATAAAATAAATAATCTTACGAAATCCATCCATAGATTAGGAACTCCTTTCTTCTCCAAGATAAATTCATATCGGTTTTATACGCTTTAGACACGGACGTGTACCTGGGCCCGATGTACACGTGTGTCGTGCAAAAATATCGGTTTGCATGACAGTTGGAAAATGCGTCGTGAAAATCCAGCAAAATGTTTTTCCATTGATTGAGGTATTGTGCATTACCCACAGGCGATACACGATGGTGCGTAAACCTCTTTAGTTTTACAAATACGTTCTCCAATTTGCACGGTCATGCTAGCAGCATTGTAATATTGTTGTAATGTATGCAAATAAGTTCGGAGCGTTTATGTTTCTCTTTGAGATCAAAAGACCGGCCATTGTGGAATAATTGTGGATTTCATGGGTATACCGTGGTCGTGGTTAACGTATGCTTTGTGCTAATGATGAGGCCTAGTTATTTTATATGTTAGGTGTTGCTTGTTGCTAACTGATGGTTAAAGAATGTCTATCATCAGCTATCTAATTGCGAAACGTATATGCGTAACCGATAAAGATTAATCTGTTTCATTTGACAGTTCAACAACATTAATTGCCTTACGTTGTTGAACCATTTTTTTTTTCGAACTGCTTCATAATGTTCGAATTTGTCTGCTTAACAACGTAAATAATGCAATTAATTTTGTTGAACTGTCAAAATGAAACAGATTGTGACTGATCGTGTGTTACGCAGTTAGGGACCCAATAAAAAATCACCAGAAATGTTAGTTTTATCAAAATCGGCTCCGAAATTCCGTTGAGTGTTTTTGGCTATTTCTTATAGTTTCGGATTTGGCCATCCAAATTCACTCTGTAGGTATAGTATGTATAGGAAATCCACTCTGTAGGTATAGTATGTATAGGAAATTCACTTTGTAAGTATAATATGCATAGGAAATTCACTCTGTAGTAGATGTGAGTGACAGCTGTCATCTTAGACAGACAATCTTATAATTGACATGTATGCAGATATGAAATGATAACAGTAGGGTACTTCTGATGTAAGATTGAAAGTATTATCTGATAAGTAAATTGGGTACTTTTTGACCGAGCTACTGTGCTGACTGGATAGTATTTTTACCTCCGTATGAGATATTTTGTCTCTCATCCACGTGGTACGGTTTAAATACTAGCATAGCCCGCGGCTTCGCCCGCGTGGTATGTTGATAAAAAGTAGCCTATGTCCTTCCCCGGGATGCCATCTATCTCCTTGCCAAATTTGATCGAAATCCGGTCAGTGGTTTAGGCGTGAAAAGGTAACATACAGACAGACAGACAGACATACAGACAGAGTTACTTTCGAATTTATAATATTAGTATGGATTTAAGTCTGAAATCACCAACCCGTCTTGACGAGTGTGGCGACACACTGACGTCACGGAAAATCCTGCATCGTGCAAGCCGAGTTTACCGCGCGACGATTATATATACAACGTTCTGACATCTATCGTCGGGCAGTTGCCCACTTGACACAACACCCCTCTGGTCGGATCCTCCCTTTTCTATGGAGGATGAGTCAAACTCAAAAACCCAAACCATTTACTTCAAATAAACCAATTACAGGCACTTTTGAATTGTCAAGGGGTTGGTCGGTCAGAAAAATGAAGCTAGCTGCCCAGAGTGAGCTTTACACTCTGTTCCTTATGCCTCTATAAGAGAGATGAAAATCTATATTTATAAAAATGAATCCCTATTTCCCTTGGTCACGCCATCACGCGTGAACGGCTGAACGGATTGGGATGTAGGGGTAGACCATGACCTGGAATAGGACATAGGATACTTTTTATTCCGATATTCCCACGGGATCGAGACTTACGCGGGTGAAACCACGGGGCGTAGTGTAACGTTTGCGTTTTTAATTTGAATACTTATGATGATGACAAAGTTTAAGATAACCATGAGTTGAAAAACATTGTTTTAACTAATATTGACCTTGAAAAATATGGAATGAAACTGTATTTTTGTAATTGTTTAGATAAGACACTATTTCAAGACGGTGAAGATTGGGTAATCTGATAAAAAAGAGATACCTGCTCATGTATACATTGCACCATAATTAGGCGAAAAAAAAAGCGCGGAGTCATCTGTGAATCTCCTGTGAACCTGCACAGCTACCTTACTTCATCCTACCTGGGTCTCGACTGATGACTGTCTAATATGTATTTATGCCGCAGGATGGGTTATTTTCACGCAGTTTCTGCCGATCCAAGAGAAGAAATAGAAGGCATTTAATAATCCGTTGCCAAGCTGATATGATCTAGGCATGTTAGCAAAACATACAGTATCAAACGCTTATCAATTGTCGTGAACGATAAGGTCAGGGTAACTCGTAACTCGCCTCTTATTCGTACCGCTCACTGCCCTGCTTACCTACTGAGGTATCAAGCGTGTATTTATGCACTGTGTTTAGACAAATTACGTATCTTTTGTAATAGGTACTACTGAGTTACGCCTCCTTATTATGGCCCGTTTTAATACATGGTTGACAGTACTGGCCTTGGGAACTGTGCATTGTGATGTAGTAGCAAATGAATTTCAGGTGGGTACTGCCATGGTCGGCAAAAAGTAGCCATTTTATGGTGTTAGGGAAATATTATTAGTATTTAATATGTCTTTAACATATCTCGGGACCCAGTTGTCCCGGATCTTTGGAAAGTGTACGAGGGGCCGAAGCCAACTCGCAGAGGCTCCTTAGACATACGTATAAATTTCACAAGGCAATATTCATTTCAATTGCAGTCTATTGTCAATTCTGCATCTAAATGTCAAAGAGACGGTCAGTACCCGATCTGCTTGACGCAATCATCTAACGATGCGCCTGCGTCGGGTGACCCCCGATGATACCCGAAGTGACGACTGTAAACAAGGCTCGAACGCGAAATAAACACGACGCCATCTTGGACAGTGTCTTTTATTTTTGCGTTATTCAGTTTTGTTGACACTTTTAATACGTTTTTTGTCAAAATATGGTGGTAAATAATATTACAGCAGCATCATTCATGAGTCTGTTAGATTATTTTAACGGGTTATTTTTGCGAGTTGGAAACTTTAAAGACAGTATTTTAGGAGCCATACGTAATAGATTTTATTTAAAACAGACGAAATAAAATATGGTTAATAATGGGAATAAAAAAATCTCAATATTCGAATCACTTAAGAAATAAAACGAATCACTAAACACATTCACACATTCTACATTTCTAAGCCGAATGCCAAATAAATTGGACCTAGGTAAGCATTTTACTGTGCCAAATGGTTAGCGTAAAATAATAAATATAATGGTAGCATTAAATTCTCGAAGGTTTCTTGGCTCATATGCGGTTTGTTTTCGTTCCTTTTTTATTTCGGTGGCAATTCACTGCTTATGGACATCTGCAATCATTGTCTGTTGATATCCTAATCTAACTAAGAAACTGTGACCTCTGATTTTGTTTCGACCTTTCTTCTCAGAGTAGTCAGACAGGAAACGCCGACCTCAGTAAGATCTAATTTTAGTATTATAACCTAAATAAAATTAGTTATACAAATACCGACCTCATCATCTAGTTTACAATTTTAAATAAAATATACAATCACACTAAACAATTTTCTAACTAATATTAAATAAAACTAACTGTACAAATAAGTTACAATATACATCTAGTTACAAAAAAATGATCGACGTGTAAAAGTGTTTGTACACACGGCTACACATCAAGCTATAAATTTCCAGTTTATGCTGCTCTCGCATTGTATACGATTTCCGTATAATGCGAGGTCAGCTTATACTGGAAATGTATAGCTTGATGTGTAGCCGTGTGTACAAACCTACTTACTTATAGAAATAAAATCGTTTAAGGCTCTTACATACTGGGGCGATGAGTCGCGCGACGCGACGCCCGCCGCATTGTTCGCCGTGAAGTTTTCTTAGAAATTGTTTTGTTAAAATTCGTGTCGCGCGGCGAATCGCGCCAGTATGTAAGAGCCTTTATCATCATAGATACGTTAAAATGTCTCCTGTGCCCTTTTGACAAGCTCCTTTAGAAGTAGCTCTATTGCTTCTTCTTTTCCGTGTGGTTAGTGACTAACCTGATGTCTACTATCTACTAATATTATAAATGTGAAAGTTTGTGTGTTTGTGTGTTTGGATGTTTGTTACTCAATCACGCAAAAACGGCTTAATGGATTTGGATGAAATTTGGCAAACAGATAGTTTATAACTTGGATTAACACATAGGATACCTTTTATCCCGATATTCCCACGGGATCTAGACTTACACGGGTGAAACCGCGGGGCGCAGCTAGTTTATAATATGTATGTATAGTATGTTTAGTACATGTGTTGTGTGTGTGAAAAGTATATAAAGGTGAGAAAAATTTCCCCTGAGTACTACACGCGATGAGACGGAGGGTATTCATCAAATTACATGGGGGAAAAGTCTTTTGTTTTGTTCGCGGTCTGTGGTTATATTTATCTAAAGTTAAATTGGTTTTTGTATTGTGACAAGCTTATTTACAAGTGCTTTACTCGAGTGATTATAAAATAACAAAGTGTTTGCTAGATAGAGAGCAGTGGTGGCTCCGTGGTAACGGCAGCGACCTACGAGTCGTAGGTTGTAGGTCATAGATTTGAACGCTGACAGGCGCTTTACTATGTGAATGTGCAAGTTATTTCATCATCACTGCTCTCAAAACGGTGAAGGAAAATATCGTGAGGAAACATGTCCTAGAACCAAAAACTCGCAAGTCGTGTTACATCTACCAACCTCCCGCGCGCGTGTTGGATTACGGCCCACTCCCTATCACAGAGAAGAGGCCTGTGTCCTGGGAAACTGCTGATATGAAAGAATAGTAGAAGTACGAAAACATCACTCGTGTCTTTCAAAACGTCGACTCAATAAATGTATCCCTAGATTTTTTCAGTGCCATCCGACATTTTACGTACGTCCCCAATTGGCGTCTAGTTTTTCACGATTGCTGAGCTAATGCGGCCACGTTATGTATCGGAAATTTTGGCATCGTTCGAGTTTCTGTGAAACATTGCAGACAGAATTCCGGTACGGTAAAAATTCAGGATGGAACCTGTCCAATCGAAAATCAAATAAAAAAGGTCTCGAACGGTTCACCGCTCGTAAAGCGTTCGTACAGGCGAAAGATAATTAAAAGATTCTGCGGTTTTAATTAAGTCGAAGAACGTTGCTACGTATTTCTGTAAAATTAATTGCTGGTTTGCGTGGTTCTGTCTCTTTACTCATAATTGTTCATAGATTGAACTTCTCACTACTGCAGGCGTAGCATGAGCACCGTTTTGTCGACGGAAAAGTAGACAAAAATGACGTTTCCTGTAGGCAGTAGACAGTACGAGACGGCAGCAAAATAGAAAGAGACAACTGCACTTTTTACGAAATTCGCTCTTTTACATAATTCGACTCAGAATTCTTTGTTTTATCATAGGATTTATCGGTTGTCAGAGTGATTTTGACAGTAAAGATAGAAAACTTTCTTCCGAAATAGTCTACATCTATAAAGACCTAGACAAAGATCGTTAGAAATGAAAGACAAAATGACAGATTGTAGAAAGATTTCTACGGTGGATGTCAAAAATGAAGAAACGAACTGTCACTTTGTATAGAAAAAGCTATGTCTATTCTTCGTAGAGATAGAAAGCGTCATGCTACGCCTGCTGGAATGGTTTGACAAGACATGTGCGTCACAACGGGCATCAACGAGATCTATTGGTAAAACAGTTCACTGCACATATCTACCAGGGCTTTTTTTGGCACTTATTGAAAAGGTTTACCTAGTACTTCCAGAGAATCACCGTTCACTACATAACTATTCTGAATTCACGACTATTTCATTATCATTATTTCATCCTTAAGACGTGAACATAGGTTCCGGGAAGAGTCAAAATTATTTAATTTTTTAATTTTCTTGCATAACATTATATCTTTCGTCAACCTTTTTTACCCAGACTAAATATTACTTAGGTAGTTAAAAAGAAACTTAATGTACCTTGATAAAACTGAATACCGGCCATTACAGTTTTTACTGATTTGTCTTACGTTTTTTATGATGAAAACATTTTTACGATTCACCCAGTCGTCCGTCTAAAGGTCGATATAAAATTGATT
The DNA here is from genome assembly GCA_947363905.1 of Lithophane semibrunnea. NCBI lineage: Eukaryota > Metazoa > Arthropoda > Insecta > Lepidoptera > Noctuidae > Lithophane > Lithophane semibrunnea. The sequence continues at coordinate 14,263,901 of OX376197.1, read as the reverse complement.
GCTTCCAACGAGACAGTTTCGCGTGAGCCAAGGTGAACCGTGGCCGAGCACCAATTATTACGATTATTGGCGTTATTGTCAAAGATAATTAAATATTATTTAACACCCGACCTTCATGCGATCGTTATTTTAACGAATGCCTGCTACTGCTAAATGCTGCCACGCTTAAATAGAATAGGGCTAGACACATCAGCCGCATGTTTGACGATCAATGCGCCAAACTTACGACCCAGTGGGTCCCGCTTAATGGCAAACGACATCGAGGCAGGCCTAGACAGAGATGGCAGGGTGAGCTGGACTCCTTTAATAAAGGCAGCCTTGGCAGCTCTGGACAGAGAGAGGTTGAAAGGGAGTAGGAAGGCCTTTGCCCAGCAGTGGGTCAAAAATGTTTAGTAAAAAAACTACTAACTAAGAATTTATGGTTTTAATTCTGCTTGTAATTGTCGATAGGTAGGTACTTGATAAATTGTTGAAGATTTTTCTTTAGACTTAATAAAATAAAATAATTATACTAAGTAAATAAATAGACACCAATAGTAATACTATCTACTGCTGAACATGAGGTCCTGGTTTCGATTCCTCGGCAAATTGTTATTGCGTTTTACTATCTGGAATTTCTCAGTAGCAGCCCGGAGTCTAGTTTCGTGCCTGCTTGATGGCAATAGGCTCGCCCTATTACAATAGGGACTCAAACATAACTGGCGAAATGTGGGTGTGCTATAGGTACACATCTGCCCGACCCTTCGAGGAATACAGGCGTGATGTTAGTGTTATGTTGTGTAGTAATAAAAATATATATTTTTTTTAATAACATCACAGTAGAATTTTAGTTGACTTAGTTCAACATTAGTGGGGAAATAGCGAATTAAAAGTTTCCATTTGGTTTGGGGTCTATAATAAAGATGTTTTTAATTTACTCGCAGCTCTTTTATATTCACACATTCAAATCTTCATTTTTAATTCACTCTTTCATCTTCACTATGTCGAATCCAAACGTGGAGAGAACGTGTCATGAAGACAGCGCGAATCGGATGTCAGAGTGAGTCCAATTTCACATGTCAATTGAGAGCTAGGCCGAAATGCAGAGCATTCCGACTACCTACGCAGTGACAAGACATTGATGTCACAGGTACCTAGTCGAATTTTGCATGAGACTGCGACAAAATACGTGACAAATATTACTTCTAACTTTTGGCACAGAAGTGCGTGTGAAAATAATAAATATTCACAAAGTGAAAAATTTCGATATGTTTTCGTTAGCATATTATTTAAGTGCTTAGAAAATAAGCTCCCAATGCTTCCAGTACTAGCTGAAATATGTGAACACTATAATTTATGACAATAACATGACAAAGTTTATGTCTCGCCATATTCTTCGAGTTTGGAAAAGCTAAAGGTCGTTGGCCGAATGGAAATTGATGAGTCTACACTGAACACAACTTTATGGTACACACGGCTACACATCAAGCTATACATTTCCAGTTTATCCTGATCTCACATTGTATAGGATTTCCGTACAAAGCGAGGTCAGCTTATACCAGAAATATATAGCTTGATGTTTGGCCGTGTGTACAAACAAAGTTGGTATGCCTGTATGGTGGATCAGGTTCCATCATAAATATTGTGCTGTTATGCCCATTTATCATATTTTCGGAAAAGTCTTTTGAAAATAGCGAAAAATATGAGGATTGTGTAATCCCCTTATTCTTACGGATGATTGCTTGGTCGCTGACTACTTTGCTAAGAACAGCATTCTGCAAATGCCAAAAAGCCAAATACCAAGACTGCAACTCCTTCAATTCTATAGAAGGAGTAGCTACTCAGACGACTGGGACCGCTGTCAAACTGGGACCGTGTTCCCAGGTGCCTGAATACTCGTAAAGCAGCAATATCAAGACCTGACTTCTCAGATTCATGTGCGTATTAATTATCACTTGCTTTAAAAATAGTGATGGAAAACATCTTGAGGAAACCAGCATGCCTGAGATATATATTTCGACGGCATTTGAAGCCAAGACAGAGGCCCATGGGCGGCTTTTAGACTCTGACACCAGGTTAGTCCCTAACCACACGAAAAAGAAGAAGAAGCAGTAATATCAGACAGTGAATGTTTGAGTCTAAAACGAACTGTCTTAAAATTGTGCAAAATAGTAATAAATATACATAGTAAATGTATCATACATAGTAAACAGAGCCACCATTAGTTCCAGGTGCCTCACTGCTTCAAGGAGTGTCTTTGAATGGGCGTTTAAAACGCAATAAACTAGCCACTGGCCATATTTTATTGTGACGTTTAGATGCTTGCGTTATAGCGTTCGCGAATTATGACCCTCGAAGACGGCTGTAATGCTTCACAGTAATATTCCAGAAGAAATACCTTCAATGAAAAATAAATGTAAAAATAGTGGATGGATAGACGTGAATGTGTCGTGTGCATTATGCTAGGAATACTACTCCCTCTCTTTGCGTGGGTGAAGCTAAATGCGGCTGTGAGATGATGTCAAGAACATGGGCAGGAGAAACATAAATTAAATAAACTATTTCCATTGATTGTTTGTTATGAATGCATACAACAATTCATTTGCCGGCAAAGGAATGTCAGACTTATGCCAATTTTTACTTACCACTATGTCTAGTATAGAAGGTCAACGCTTTAGATATAATCTACTTTTATTATAATTCTTCATCGTTATTAATTGATTTTAACTAAAGTATGCATAAATCTGTCCTTGTTGCACATTCACAATCACAAAAGTCGAATTGATTATGTCACTGCTGCGCTAGAGTCTCATCCATATTATTTACAACGCCTCGCGTTGTTGTGCCTATTTTATTAGAATCGCCCATTACATAAATTTTATAAAAAAAATTAAATTTTTAGTACTAAATCATAGGTGTATCTTTTCATACAAGAAATCTATTAATCGCGAAAAAAAATCAGCTGTTCCCTACATTTATTTTCGAATAGTTCGTCAAAATGTAGGGAACAGCAGATTTGTTTTTTCGGGATTTCAGGTTTGGTCCCTTAATGAAAGTTGTTCATAATGTGTTGCATGTGTACAATGACCCCTTTAGAGATTTCGTATGTATAAATATACACCTTATATAAATCTCTTATTATTATATTTCTGTCTCTAAATCCTTACATATTATAAAACAAAGTCCTCCGCCGCGTCTGTCTGTTCGCGATAAACTCAAAAATTACTGCACCGATTTTCATGCTGTTTTCACCAATCGATAGAGTGGTTCTCGAGGAAGGTTTTAGTATATATTAACCGACATCCACGCGGGCGAAGCCACGGGCATTAGCTAGTGAATAATAACGTGAAGTGTTAAGGTAAACGACACATAATTGAGTCGTAGTACGGTAATGTTAATAATTGGCTTCCAGTCTGTGCTAGATTACTACCCCTTGTTCTTTTTACTGTAGTGGGCGGAGCACCACTACCATTGTCTTGCCGTTGTATCTTTTATTTTTGCACTTATCATAAAAATATGTACCTACTGTTTTGTTTGGTGGTAAAATTTTGATGTTGAAATAATAAAAAGTTTAGGATTTTTTTATATTATCATTGTCTCGTTATGTAAAATAGGTTCTCAAAGTATTCAATCATTACTTGAAGAAGTAGTTTCTGCTAAAGTCTGTTTTTTAATCTCGTAGAATAATTTGAAATTTCAAGTGATTGTTGTTTGTTTTTTACCCGACTACGGCGAGGCAAAAACGGGGGTTATGATTTTGACCGGTATGTATTTTCATCTGTTCCCCCATATCTTCTAAACGATTCATCACAACTTGACAAATGAGTATCGTTGAAAGCGTCTTGATCGTCCGCTGGAGGCTAGGAGACGTCACATTAAATTGAAAATGGGGCCCTCTAGATGACATAAAGTCATGAACTAAAAAAAAAAATTAACTAGTATAAATCAAATTAAATCAAATCATTTATTTGCATAATACAGGTTCAGAGGATGTTACAAAGGTTTATATGGTACACTGTATTATAACCATGTGAGGTGTGCAAATATATTAGGAACATTTTGACAAATTATTCTTAATCAGTTTTCTTATTATTACACTGTCATTGAAAATATCAATCAATGACAATGTAATAAATCAATTTCGCTACATATTACATTAAATCTGAACTAATAAATTATAACAGTAATGTCAAGCAGATTAATAATGTCATTTTAATATTATATCATTGTGTCATAGTCATTTTAATATAAAATCAGACATTTTTTCGCTAGTTTTCAGTGAGCTAGTTTCGTGATAATATATGTTTTCAGGATTGCTTGATTAAAACTAATGAGCACAAGGACTTGTCAAAATTGTGAGTTATTGTTTATCGGCTCAAAGAGTACATACGGCTACACATCAAGCTATACATTTCCAGTTTATGCTGATCTCGCATTGTATAGGATTTCCGTAAATGTGAGGTCAGCTTATACTGGAAATGGATAGCTTGATGTGTAGCCGTGTGTACAAGTACGGGTGCCATTAGATTTTTTTAATTTTTCGTTACGTTCGCCAACACTTTGGTAATAGTTACCTAGTCTGAGTGTAAATATCCTGCTACTTGTAAAAGCCAATCCAAACTGATCTGCTCGTTATTCCTCCTTTGCAACACTTCCAAACTCGTCCAGATCGCCGCTTTCCCAGTAATTTTAGAATACTGAGTAAACCTAATAATAGAATATTACCAACTTAAATAACGGGAACTTAGAGTCAACTTTAAGCAACATAAGTTCCTCAAAGCAATGACGTCATGACGAGGGAACAAACTTACCTCTTTCGGTAAAATACCTACGTAATTTTCAAAGTTTCGTGATTGTGAACACGTAGCGGTAAAACATTTATTAAGGGACTTTCCCTGCTATTAACATTTGAGAGAGGAGAGGTGAGACAATTCCCAGAGTACCTTAGGGTCCGTGCTCATTGCGGGTCAAACACAAAAACATAGTTGCTTTTGTTGGTGGGTAAAACTGACAGTTTCATCATTTCAACCGAAAGACGTCCACTGCTGGACATAGGCCTCCCCCAAGCACCGCCACTTCGACCGGTACTGTGCTTCCCGCATCCAGTGGCTTCGTACAGCCTTCACAAGTTCATCGGTCCACCTTGTGGGACGCCTTCCAACTCTACGTCTTCCGGTCTCCAGTACGCGGTCGCTACTCCAGAACCTTTCGACCCCCATAGGCCATCTGTACTGCGAGTAATCACCCTGTTCACTACCACTTAAGTTTGGCCACTTAAGTAGTTATTATTAGTTAGATATTATTCTTTATTTTTTTCATTTTTATGACTTCTAGTGCCACTTTAGTATAATAAAAGCCTATATTTTCCTTAGCCTGTACTGTTAAATACTATTGCAGAAAAAGATAAAATATCTTGTTGACCAAGAGAAATAACTTTTTCATGCACTGTTTTACTATTTTATATAGGAACTATTATCTATAGGCTAAATTATTTTTAATTTCCTTCATCGTTGCACTCAAATATGAAGTAGCGTGCAACTCATACACGACATGCATGGTTTGACAGTTAAACAGATCGCGTGCATCGCTTGCTGCACAATGTGCACGCACCCTTACTAATGAATTTCCCATTAATACACGAACGCTATAACAATGACTGCGTAATCGTTATGACGTCATTATGGTGATAAGTGATGACATTGTTTTTCTTTTTTAATTTTCGCTTCGACTTACATGGGAAAGTGCAGTTTATTGTTTGTTTTGAGGAAAATCCTGTTGATGTGATTAGTACAAACATATTGCAAATGAATCAGGAAAGTAGATTGCATCATCAAATGGGTAAACCCTTGATTGGGATAAGGTTCTTTACAGAGGTTTTTTTTTAGAGGATAACCTTCTTTATGACAGGATAAATAATAAAGGCCTTTATAAAAACCGAATATTTTTGGTGTGTTATAATAACAGCCGCACGGGTCCATCGTATGTTAAGCTCCACTTGCCGCAGGCTGTTCGTTGTCTTTAAATACCGAGACTTCTCCGTGCCTCGGAAAGCATGTTAAGCCCAAGGTTCCGGCTGTCATTTGTGGATCTTTGACAGTCGTTACGGGTTGTCAGAAGCCCGAACGTCTTACAACCGGTCTTACCAATGGGTGTCGTATTACCCACTTGCTGGGTTGTGGAGGTCAGATAGGCAGTCGATCCATGTAAGATACTAGTATTTAGCTGCATCCGGTAAGCCGACACCAAGATAGTTGGGAAAAGGCCAGGCAGATTGATTGACCTACTTTAAAAAACTGGCCTCTATTTTAAAAGCAAAGTCATGTCCGTTCGACATCCAATAAGAGAGCCATTCGGGGAGCTTCGTTCGAGCCTGAAGCAGCTGCCACGTGACCGAAATGTTAACGAATGACGTAACCGCGGTTAATGAAAATTGCCTGAGCAATTTTTTAGGAGTAGTTCTGTAGGTACTGTCACGGACTTTAGTTGATGTGCCATCTGGCACTGTTCGTATTTTAGCCGTGTAATACAAATCGGGTTTATTCGGTTCCCGACACGCAGTCATATGTCTTCGTATTAGAAGAAGAAAATTATATTTCATATATTTACCGGTTGGCTAACCTGAGAGCCAGAACTACAAACTTGACAGCAGAGTGACTACCCAAAGTCAACCAATTGCAGGTCTAGCAACAGTAACGTTAGCGTACGGAGAAATATTAAAGTCATTTCGACAAGTTCGAAAGTAACGTCTCTGACATCGATATTTCAACTGTCACTGTCTTCAGTTAGTTTTCAAAATAATTATCGAGTTACTGAGCTATGATTCAAAGGAGGTCGGTATCAAATAGATTGGATAAACTTAATGCAACATTGTATTTATTTTTATCATTGAGAACTTATTAGTCAACCTCTATGAATAAGACTATTTCCGATTAAAAGTAATTTATTTGTCATCTTGTTTACGAGCGTGCTATTTGAGTTCGTGTTTAATCGTATAATCTCGTGAATGTATGAAACTGCAAAATTTAAAAGTTTGAAGGTGGCTCGTCAATTAAAGTCCGTGACTGTACACCAGACTAGCGATCGGGACGAGTAATCAGTCAGTTCCTATTTATAACAACACACTAGCTTCATTCTGCCCGCGTTTTCGTGCACGGAAAGATGACATAACTATGACACTCGGCAATACTGTAGCTTCCCATTGCTGAAAGAATTTCCGGAATCGAATCAGTAGTTCCGAAGATTACAACCTCCATACACACTCACAAGTTTTACCTCTTTATTATAATACTAGCTAATGGGGGGCTTCGCCCGGCAAATTATAAGCTAAAACCTTCCTCGAGAACCACTCTATCCATTGGTAAAAATCGGTGTAGTAGTTTTTGAGTTGATCGCGAATAGACAGACAGACAGACGCGGCGGAGGTCTTTGTTTTATAATATGTAGTGATTAAGTAATGATGAATGAAAAACGAGCAAAGCAAGGCATGCTCAGAGAACAGAAGTGTGTGGAAAAGGGAGAAGGACCTTTGCCCAGCAGTGGGACAAAACACGCTAGAATGACCTATATTTTATTAAGATGAGTGCTCATAGTTTGTTCAATGAAATCTCCAAACGGCTGTTTGACACTTCCCGTGACGGGAAGTGTCAAGGGTTGACTTTTTCCTTGGTCAGAGGTCCAGCATTGCCATACAACGTGGCAATGCCGCCAGTCTCTTGGGTACATTACCAGCCGACAGCGATGCGGAGAATTTTTTCGACGCCATATTTTAGTTAATTGTGTATTTGTATAGTTAGTTTTAATCAGTCATTTAATTTAGTTCCTAATGTAAATAGTTGTGTTATGTATAAGAGGTGTATCTTTTCATACACGAAATCTCATAAGGGGTCATTGTTCTCATCATTATGAACTCTGTCACTATGGGACCAACACTGAAATCGCGAAAAAAAAAACAGCTATTCCCTACATTTTGACGAGCTATGCGACCGTTAATGTAGGGAACAGCTGATTTCTTTTTTGCTGTTGTTCATAATGATGAGTACAATGAGGCTTAAGAGATTTCGTGTATGAAAAGATCCACCTTCTATTTTGTCTATAGTAATTTTAATGTTTTTCAATGTATATTTTCGTTAACAAGGTATTGTATTGAAGGGTTATCATTGTATTGAAGATGCAAGCAAAAAAACAAAATAAAATAACCCATAACCAGATATAGGTCAAATATAGGGCAACTAAAAGCTCAGTGCAGGATAAACTTTAAGGAAAACGTTAAAAATATATGGCGATACAATATATTTATTTATCAAAGTTCACAAGCGAAAACCCCCCGAGATTGTACATAGTAGTAGGGCGTAGGTTATCAGCCCACTGTCTTTTATATTATGACATAGCTGATATTATGCTGGAACGTACGTAGGGTTGGGCAGAGTGGGCAGTAACGCCCACGAACGTAAATATATGGAATGACCTCTTCTGTATTTATAGTCTCCTGGTTATTGTAGACGAGTTTGCACTTTGCAGTTTGACCCCGCTGGGCGTAAAAGTTTTTTTAGAAGTACCTACGTATTTGAAAGTGTGTTAACGTTTGTCTAGCGGAAGTTTAGACACTTATGGAAATCCTCTGGGTTACTTTTTGTTAGATGAAGGCGAATTCCGTTTGGCACCATTCGAGTGCGGAACCCTAAAATAAAGACGCTGTTGTCAGGGATTACAAAAAAGGGTTGGCTTTTACGTCGAGGCATAAGGATGATACATACTTTCAACTAATATTTATATTAACTGGATACATATTAAAAAATCTCGTATTATCCAGTTACTGGGTTGTGGAGTCGCTTCATGTACAATACTGGTATTCAGCTGCATCCGGTTAGACTGGAAACCGACCCCAACACAGTTGGGAAAAGGCTAGGCAGATTGACATATAAAAATGAGCTGTTTTTTTCCTAGTTCATTCCAAAAGTTGTTCATTTTAATGAGTAGGTACTCTTTTTTTTTTCTTGTTCAACCTAATACCCTGTAAAAACAAGAGTGTGAGTTTATAAACTGAGCTGTTCAATATTGTTACAAGATCTGAGACACAGATTTATCAATACATAAAATTCTATGAAGTTTGCGACACGTTTCTTGTCACTGCAGCACTGAACAGGTTACTAAGTGCCAAGCATGAGAGATTTCTGCATAGAGGCTCATTAATAAATGTTGCAAAACAGTTTACAACATGTTATACGATGTTCCTAGCGCAATCAATTATTTTCCCATCAATCTTCGAGCTACGGCTGTGACGCAATATCGTGTATGGTGGCATGAGTATGATGTATGCAGCTGACGTGTATAAACATGATAAACATACAAAATCTATTATTATTTCTATGGTATTTATAATGGAAATGACGTTGAGTTTTTGCTGTTGGTCTTGGAGAAAAATAAAGAACCGTAAAACCATTTTTTTTTTTCGAAAAACAAATCATCTTTATAGATTTTACTATTTTTTAATTGATTTTCGAATGAAAAAGTAACTTAAATACCTTAACAACCTAGTGGTTTTTTTGTGTTTCTACAATAGTACAATTTAACGCTAAAATGATGTACAAGGAGACCTCCTTTATTTTATTTTATTTTTTCCTTTGTATACTTGTATACCTATAAGTTTAGTGTTAGATTGTATATTGTATTTATGATTTGTAAAAACATAAAATTCTATGGAGTTTGTGACACGTTTCTTGTCACTGCAGCACTGCACAGGTTAAAGTTTGTCAAAATAAATAAATTACATAACCTAGTCACCTAACGGTTATATAGCACCAAAAAGTGCAACTTATGAATTAACTTAGGTACTGATCCGATCACTACTGAAGTTCTCATTTTTTAATAAATATTTCAGAATATATCTTTAAAATAAATGTTTTTTTACTGATTGAAATCCTGTTTTCCCAGAGTATATAGGTACAAGTTTATTGTGTAGTGTACCTACATAAACAGTATCTAGGCTATTTATACCTAATACTAATAAAACGAGCTTTTAAGATACTGTATCAAAGTCAGTTACCCATTTACGACTCGACTCACTGCGACTAAGGTCGGGCATTCACTGAGGTCGCTCAAGCCAATGAACTTGGAACATTTCCTATGCAGAATCAGTTGGATCCAATTACCAAATAATATTGTCCCCTATATGTGAAGGGGTCTTTTTATTTGATGATCAATTTTGCAATTGTTTTTTATGGTCGTTTAAAACCTTTTAGTTTCGATCGAGGCTGAATAATAACAGCTGCAAGGGTCGATTGAAGGTTAAGTTACGCTTGTCGCGGGCAGATCGTGGATGGGTGACCATCCATTACATCCATTACATTCTTCGTGCATCGGGTCCCGGCTGTCATTCGTAGATCTTTGACTCATAAGTCATAAGTCATTTATTTCATAACAATATGGAAACATTGTGTTGAAAATAATATAAAAATAACAAATTGCAATGAAATTAAATTAAAAATAACAATTAATACGGATCAAAATTCATTAAAATACATCAAAAACGTTGAAAATATAAAACAGTCCATGGCAATTAAATTACATTAAAATTACAATAATAACAAAATATAAAAAATTACAGTGAAATCAGATTAAAATTACATAACATAACATTATAATTAAATCAGATTAAAATATTTAGAAATGTTAATAAATAAAAACACTAATAGTCAATTGAGAATTCAAATACAATAAGATTATAAATAATAAATGTCAAATTAAATTATATCAAATACAACTTTACAATAATATTACAATGTCAAATGTCTTCCATGAATTCATTGATACTATAATAGCCTTTCCTCAATAAATGGGCCTATGCAAGGTGAGTATTCGAAGTACCTATCTTACCTACTAAAATATTTGATATCACAACTCATTTCCATCTCAGGTGTTATTTAGTCAGTGGTACTGGTATTGCATTAGTGCAAATACCGTGCATACAGGGTGGTCCAAATAGTGACGTCATAAAAAATAGATTCTTCATGTCCACGGGTATCCAAAAATACCTCATGTATATTCCGCGATTCTTGATAGTTTTCGAGGTAGAATATTTTTTTTAATGAAAACAATATGACAAACGCTTTAAAAAAAATCTATCTTTATTATTACATAAAATAATCGTCTACCTATCATTCATTCAAGATACAAAATTTTTTATCGAAAAGGAGCAATTTACATTCACGTGACCCCTTGGCATGGTGAATCTTTTTTTTTTTACGTCTCTATTTGGACCAGGCTGTACATTAGGTTACATAAAAATACTTATTTTCCTGCTCTTTTGAAAAGTATACTCATAAGCACTCAAAGCATCATAGCATCTCCAGAATATTCTTGACAAGTGCAAGATCTTCAAAACGGTCTAACCCTTTGCAAAAAATAAAATCAAATCGGCAATCCTTTGATTACAGCATTTTTCCTTCACTCTATCTAATAAAGCAGATTATGTTTATCCTTCGTTTGCTCGTAATACAGGGTGTTAGGGTAAACACCGTTATCCTTGCAACCAGTGGTTTGGTTTCATTTATAGAACGTAAAATCAATGGAAAATTACAACTTTTTTTTAATTTTTTTAGATCTAAATTTTACCACAAGAGACGCAAGTTCGTTGCCCTATGCGCTAGGGCAATGAACTTGCGTCTCAACAAGGGCGGAGGGTACGGGATGTGACCTGACCGGCAGCGAGCGCGATCCCTCCCTTAGTCAGTCAGCTGTTTCGCTAGCAAGCACGGTGTCAGATAGAAACTTTTTAAAATCTTTTAATGAAAATAACGTTTTTTTTTGTTGTGTTCGGTCATTTATTTTTATATTTAAGTCAACTACCCATGGTTTGAATGACAAGAGTGTTTACCCTTAGATCCTGTATAAGTTACATCCATAAACAACTATAAATTCCAGAGTTTGTTATAATAGTCTACCCATAAAGGCTTGTCTTCTGGTGCCAATTTTTTTTTTTTTGTGGCTTCGCACGGTTTGTGAATTTAGCCAATGTCACGTTTAGAGGTGCCAAATTACTGACAAAGTCACCACTGAACGAATGGAGAGATAATGTCTTGATGTTACATTCAATCGATGTTCATCAATGAATGCTAATGAAAGGAGTAGTCATGTCATTCATTTGTTTTTCTTGTAGCCACAAATTGAAGATAACGTAATGGATCGTGTTTGTTTTGTTTTTATTATTCTAGTTTCTGTTGATTAGAGCTACTTTACCCTTGTTTTTGGGCGAAAGGTCAGAGTGTAAAAAAATAAGACTCATATAATTGACAAAAATGATCTGAGAATGGAAAAACATTAAGAAACAACCTAAATTAGTATCAGATTATGTCCTCTCTACAGTTAGTAATCAGTATTTTAAAAGTTCCCACTTGTTAATGGACAGGCCGATATAAAATAACCAGTCAGGGTCATAACATAAGCATACAATTGAATTTACATTGACGTCTAATTGCAAATTTTTTCATTTAATTGTTTGCTCCGTAGTAATTAAATTACTTATTTTTGCTTCGCTTAAGATAGATAATGTTGATTTTATTTTTGTACACCTTCTTTGTGTCACTGCTTGGCGAAGGCTTTCCCTTTTTCCTTCCATACTTTTCTATTTTGTGCGATCTCTAATCTTGTTGATAAAAAAGAACCAAAAAAAAATACAAACAAATTGTCGAATACCAACATTATTGAGAATAAGGAAAACAACATAATATAAAGTAGGTAATTAGGTTACATTCATGATTAACTGTGATCAAGTAAAAACAGTGCGGACGTCTTACAATATGTCAGTGCGCATTGTAATCGATGCGCAGACGTCATTCCGCGTCAGCGAGTGCGTAAACAATTATGGTGTTGCCAAAGTTGGTAATATTTATCCACCCACAACCATAGAATATTATGAAAAAATTGAGATAACGGGTAAATTACTTCTTTCAGGATTGCAGCCGGGCGTTGGTACCCAGGTCCGGCAGTGCTGAATTTTCCATTAGGAATTTCTTAGTAGCTCGGTCGGAGTCGCCCGGTTAACGCAACGGACCCCTTAATAACGTAGGAATATGAGATTTAAACACAAACAGGTTTCATAAAAAATCATAGCCCGGATAAATTGCCCCAGAAAGAAGGAAAACTTACACTGGCAACACAGAACTTTGACACTGACTAATTAGCTGTGCCCGGGTACGGTGACCTAAACAGATTAATTTCTAGAACATTTTTCTATTTAAAACGTACATTGTTATTACTAGTTAATGCTCGAATATTTTTGTTTCTTCCTATTTCGCTCGTGTGGAAATGAGGTCACTCTAATTTCTGGGACAAAGCGAATTTTAGGCTAATTGGAACATAGTAGGGAAGTACGCGTAGGATCAGAGAACATGTTTTCGAAATATCATCGATTTGAATAAGAAAAGTGTTCCTTAAATTATTTGTTGATTTTAGCAGAGTGGCTTTCTGATCTTTCACAGTTTCCTGATTTAATAATAATGGTCTAGTTTTCGAAAAGACGTCTATTTTTCGAAGTGGCTTAGTAATAACAGCCGCATCGGCCGATCCATCAGGTTAAGCTACGCTTGCCAGGGATGGTCCGCGGATGGGTGACCATCTTTACATACCGAGACTCTTCCGTGCCTCGGAAAGCACGTTAAGCCGTTGGTCCCGGCTGTCATGCGTAGATCTTTGACAGTCGTTACGGGTCGTCAGAAGCCCGAAAGTCTGACTACCAGTCTTACCAAGGCATATCGTATTACCCAGATACTGGGATGTGGAGGTCAGATAGGCAGTCGCTCCATGTAAAATACTGGTATTCAGTTGCATCCGGTTAGACTAGAAGCTGACCCCAATATAGTTGGGAAAAGGCTAGGCAGATTGATTTTCGAAAAGACGTAGGATATAAAATCTGTTTATTATTATCATGCGCTCCCTTAATTATTTTTATGAGAAAGTTTGGAGTTCCAATCAAAACTATTGAAATCTGCGGATAAAAATAATGAGCCAAAATGGGAATCGTGAGTAATCTACAAGAACAGTTAAAAGCTATAATAGTTCATAGTTCACAATATTCCCGTTCACACGTTATTCTATTACATCCTCTCTAATTGATGAATATTATTATCTACAGGTTCTGAGAAACACCACGCGATCATAAAATGGCACCTACTATACAGTAGGGTGACTACGCCATTGATAATAATGCATGGTTTGGTAAGGATATAAGCCAACAATAGTTTGCCCAATTCTGTATTCACCATCATCAGCCTATAGCAGTCCACTGCTGGACATAGGCCTCTCTAATTGTACGCCATTCAGCTCGATTCACAGCAGCTCTCATCAAGCTGCTACCAGCCACCCTGCGAAGATCGTCACTCCACCTATCCAGAGGGCGTCCTACCTTACGTTTGCCGATTCGCGGTCTCCACTCAAGAACACGTCTACCCCAACGGTCATCGGTTCTACGGCTAATATGGCCGGCCCATTGCCAGTTCAGCTTGCTTATTCTGTGAGCTATATCAACAACTTTGGTTCTCTGCCGGATTACCTCATTCCGGATTCTATTAAGTTTGTATTGCTGGGCACTATTGTGGATGTCTTCCACAATAGTCCCTTATTGCAATAAAGAATTGGGTTGCAGAAACCTAAAACAAGTAACTAAGATTGAAGCAGCTATCCAATTAGTTAAAATAATAAACCCATCCTTAATATTGTGTGGTAATGCTTCAAGAGAAAATTTTCCCTCGGGAATTTTTTATCTACGTAGGTAAAGTTCACCTATTCGTTGCCGCCTTTAAGAGTGAAATTTCCTCTGAAATGACAGTCATCTCAGTCATTTCACTAAGGGGTCTGCAGTAGGTATTCCCAAAGAAGCGGTATTTAATCACTTGCTGTTGGGGATTTACATATAAAACACCACATAAAATAGAATACTGTATAATCACTTGAGCCGCGCACTTATAACTAGTACATAATTAGGACATATTAAAGGCAAAAACATAAGAACTGAGTTTCATTTCTTTGCGAGAGCTTAAGTACTATTTTACCATAGCGCAAGTTGTGTGTGGGTCTGAGACAATTCAATTTTAATCTAGGCGTCTAGACCAATAGTGTTTATCTAGGTTTGGTGATTTCGGTCAAGCGTAAGCTTTTTTCTTGGACAAGTTACAACCTGCTCCCGGGCAAGTCTATTTGCTATGTTTGTGTATCGTAGACTCGTGTAAATGGTTTGTGGGTGTGGGTGTTGCAGGTTGAGACCTGCTCCTTTGGGCGAGCCCATTATGTGTGCTAGTGTGCCTAGAGTGTTGTCTGGTGTGACATGGGTGTCTAACGGCTCTAGAACAGGTTGCGACTTGTCTGTTTGGAATCTAGTTAGACTTTTTAGTTATGTGAAAGGTTTGTTTACTTTGTTTCAGCCCTTATGCGTTTTTATGGCATATATTAAAGGAAAATAAAGGTAGCCCTAAGCTATTCAGGTACATTCATTATTCTAATGAGAAAATAGGTTATTTATTTTAATCAGTACTTTCTTAGACTAGATAAACAATCAGCAATTCTTATAAACTAATTATAAACAATCAGCAATTCTTATATACTAATTAGATGTATGTTCGTCGCCAACAGTCTCCCCCTCGGTGCGTTGCACTCCATCTCGTTGGGGCGACGTTGCAGGTACAATCAGTACTAGGCGCGATGCTGGTCGTCTCAGGATACCCGCTGTTGTTCGCACGTCGACGATCCTAGTTCTTCCGTCTGGTCCGGGATGCGTGGCGATGATCTCGCCGCGTGGCCACGAGTATCGTGGTAGTGTGTGGTCGACGATCAAGACGATGTCGCCCAATGCTGGGTCCCGGTAGTGAGGACCTTGATTGTAGCGAGGCGAGAGAGTTGGTAGGTACTCTCGCAGCCACCTTGACCAGAAGTGATCGGCCAAGCGTTGGGAAGTCTTCCAGCTGGGAGACCCGATGAGTTCGGTGTCGTCGAAGGAGCCGAAGAGGGTAGCTCCGCATGACCGCCCGATGAGGAAGTGATTAGGGGTCAAGGCTTCTTCTTCTTCTGGATCGGTGCTCACGGAGAAGAGAGGTCTGGAGTTTACCATATGTTCGGCTTCTAGCAGTAGCGTGTGAAGAATTTCTTCTTTGGGTTGCCGCTCGTGCAGTGCGGCGGCGAGGGCGACTTTCACCGACCTTACCATTCTTTCCCAGGCTCCGCCCATGTGGGGGGCTCCGGGAGGGATGAATCTCCAGACGATGCCCATCTTGTTGGTTTCGTGGCTCAGGCTCGCGATGGCTGCGGAGATCTCTCGGTTGGCACCGATGAAGTTGGTCCCGTTGTCACTCAGGATGATTTTCGGAGTTCCCCTTCTGGCGATCATCCGCCGCAGGGCGAGAATCATTGAATCTGTGGACAAAGAATTAGCAAGTTCGAGGTGGATGGCCCTCGTTGTTAGACATGTAAATAATGCCCCCCATCGCTTTTCTGTGCGTCGGCCTATGGTGACGAGCATAGGCCCGAAGTAGTCGACCCCCAGGCAGGTGAAGGGGGGGCTAGTCTTCGTCAGGCGCTCCGGTGGCAGATCTCCTTGTGGTGCGGTCTGCGGCGTTCTTCTCCGGAGTTGGCACCATCCGCAGTCTCGTGCTATTTTCTTCACCATGTTCCTGAGAGAAGGTATCCAATACTTCTGACGTACTTCGTTCATTACGGTGCTGTGGTTGCCGTGGTTGAATCTTTCATGTATGTACTTCACAAGTAGTTGTGTTATTCTATGATGTTTATCTAGCAGGATCGGATTCTTGTAGGACGATAACAAGTAGTTGGCCGCTCCTACACGAGTGGATAGTCTGATGAGCCCATCTTCTAACTTGACAGTGAGGTTCTTCAGCTTGGACGTTGTTTTAATGTTCTCTTCTTTGCGTAGTGCGATGAGTTCATCTTGAAAGCAATCTTCCTGTATTTTCTTTATTAGAAGTTGCTCTGCCTTTTCCACATAGAGTGCCGACTTAGGTAGGAATGTAGTTTCTTTGCTGATCGACCTTCTTTCCGACGTCTGGGTTGACCTCTTCTGTGCTTTCTTCCATACTGGATCTTGAGTTTTCCTCGTGATTTGCTTCGTGATGTTTACCTTTTTCTTCAATTTGCGTTTGAAGACATCCACAGCTGGTATCTAGCTGTTGCGTGAAGCAGGCGCGTCCAGTTGGAGAATCTCACGGGATCAGGCACGATGATAGGCGTGGTCTTCTTGATGCTCAGGGTGGTGGCATTGGGTTTCTCTTCTCCTGTCGCAGGGATTGAAACTTTCTTCTCTTCAGAAGGCCAATGTCGTGGGTCTTCGTATAGGAAAGCCGGTCCTCTGAACCAACGATGTGTTATGTCGAAGCTGGATGGAGCTCCTCTCGTTGCGTCATCTGCTACGTTGAGTTTTGTTGGAACCCAGTACCATTCCTTATGTTTTGTCAGCTCTTCTATTTCGGCGAGTCGATGCGCGACGAATGGCTTGAATCTCTTAGGGTCAGACTGGATCCAAGCTAGTGCTGTCCTCGAGTCGGTCCAGAAGTACCTTCTTGTCACTGTTAGATCCATTTCCTGAATTGCACTGCTGGCCAGGCGATTTCCTACATGCTTGGAGCTCGAGCCGAGGTATCGAAGTTGGCTTGAGAGGCGATACTCTTGCTTTTGCAGTCAGCAGCTTCACTTCCACGTGGTCGTCCGGATGCTGGGAGCGCCAGTACACCGCACAGGCGTACGCAGTTTCGCTTGCGTCGCAGAAGGTGTGCAGCTCCCCCTCGGTGACGTCGTGTGTGAGGCAGCGCGGGATTCGAAGATCTTCAAGTTTTCTTAGGTCTTCAAGCCATCTTCTCCACTCTTCTTCTCTTGACGGGGGTATCTTCTCGTCCCACTCCAGGCCGGATCTCCATAAGTTCTGAAGCATGACTTTACCTTGTATTGTTATAGGTGACGCCAGCCCTAAGGGGTCAAAGACCGACATCACTGCGCTGGTTGCTTCTCTCTTCGTCGGCGCTCGTCGTCCTTCCTTGGCTTCGTCGGGAGTGTTGCGTAGACTCAAGGTGAAGTGGAGGCTATCTTCTTGAATATTCCAGTTGAGTCCTAGAGTTTTCTCAACTTGATCCTTTGGTTCCCCTAACACGATGGAATTTTGATTGTTTTCGGTGTCAGTGAACTCTTCTATTGTCGCGGGGTCATTGCTCGCCCAGCCTCTTAAGTGGAACCCTCCCTTCTTGTGAATGTCGTTTACGTCTCTTGATACTTTGGTAGCTGTTGACACGTCGGGAAAGCTTGTTATGTAGTCATCCATGTAATGATTCCGACTTATTGCCCTGGCAGCTTCCGGACACTGGTCGGTGAAGTCTTCCGCGTTCTTGTTCTTGACGTATATTGCAGTGCACGGTGAGCAGGCAGCCCCGAATATTAGAGACGTCATCCTGTACTCTTTGTTCTTCCAGAGAAATCGAAGGCTATCTCTGTCTTCCTCGTTGATTTTTATTCTCAGGAACATTTCTTTGATGTCTGCGACGACAGCTATTGCTTCTTGACGGAAACGGAGCAGCACACCGAATAAAGATTGCAGCAAATCGGGTCCAGCTAACAATGCGTCGTTTAGTGATTTCCCATTTGATTTAGCTGCGGCGTCGAATACCAATCTCATTTTCTTCTTCTGTGGGTGTACAACGGCGAAGTGGGGTAGGTACCAAGTTCTTGAAGAGGTGGGTACCTCTGTTACTTCTTCTGCATAGCCGCTGTTGATTAAGTTTTCGACTTGTTCTTCATATTTCTTCTGAAATTCTTCATCTCTTGAGAACTTCTTCTCCATTCCCTTCAGTCGTCGTGCTGCAGCTGTTCTGCTTTCAGGTAAGTGCTCGTCGTCTGTCTTCCATAACAGGCCCGAGCTGAATCTTCCGTCAGGCAATCTCTTCGTCGTGGAGTGTAGCACGTCGAGAGCTCGTTGGTCGATATCGCTGGACGGTCTCTTCGCAGCGACTCCTAGGGCTTCAATGTCGAAGTGGTCTCTGATCATCTTCTCGAGGTAATCATCCTTCCCTCTTGACTGCGTTATAATGTGATTCACTCTTCGAACTGGAGTGTTGCTGCTTGACTTGGTTCCGTAAAGAACCCACCCTAATTGAGTTCTGGAGGCCACCGGTTTGCTTCTGTCACCAGCTTTTACTTCCTGTGACACGATGAGATGCCAGTTGTCCTGTCCGATCAGCACAGTAGGACGAGCGTTGGGGTATTTCAGTTGCTCGGCGATCTCTTCTAGGTGCTGGCAGTCTTCCAGGTCCTTCTCGTTCACTTCTTGTGGGCTTAGGTTTAAGGTTTTCACGGTATATCCTGACATCATCTCAAGGTTTCGTTCGAATCTTCCTCTGATCTTGATGTCGATCTTCTTTGACTTCTGATCCATTCGATGGCCTCCTACGCCCTCGATTCTTAAGTCTTCTTCAGGACCCTTGGCGCCAATCATGTTCACGATGTCATCTTCTATGAGTGTCACCGTTGATCCTTCATCCATAAGAGCGTAGACTTGAGCTGTGGCATCTGGCCCCCATAACTCCACTGGTACGATTTTCAGATAGGCTCTTGAGATGGTCCGGGTTGCATTTACAGTTGACGTTACAGGCTCGGTCTCTTCTGTGGCTGGCTTCACACCCCCTTCTGAGTGTAGCATCACGTGGTGACCTCTCTTGCATTTCCCGCACGGCTTGGCCTTGCAGTTGTAACCTCTGTGTCGTCCCAGCAGGCATTTGAAACATATGAAGGCTCGTTTGACTTGTTCCCATCTTTCGTCTACGGAGGCGTCGATGAATCTTTTACATTTCAGTATCGGATGTTCCCCGGCGCATTCAGGGCAGGCCATCTTCTCCGGCTTCTTGGTGCCATCCTTGCAGGCGCAGATCACAGCTGTATGTGGTTCGGTTTCTTCGTCTTCTGATTGGTCCTCTTCCGATGAACATTCTTCATGCGTGGCTTGAGCTATATTCACCCCTCGGGAACCTGGCGGTCGAGTGCGGCTTCTTATTCCTTCCTTCTTGACTCTGGTTCCTGTGAATTCGTGCATCTCAAATCGATCCACCATCTGATTGAAGAAGTTCATGAGGCTAATCAGGATCGGTTCATCTTCTTCTTCTTTCGAAGCCCTATATTCATACCACTTGAATCGTACCAGGAGACACATTTTTTCGATTATTCTATTTGATATGTCACTTGAGTGTAGGTAGCTCTGTTTCTTCATTTGTTTCACGACGCTGACTGTATTGGCCACAGCTCCAGCGTATCGCACCAGCTCCCTCGCATCGTCGGACATGGCAGGCAGCTTCTCAATGTTTTCTATTTCGCTTTTTATTAGGTAGGTAGGTCTTCCAAATCGGCGTTCCAATGCAGCCATAACTTCTTCTGGATCCGCCTGGGTATAGAGGAGTGACTTCACGGCTTCTTTTGCTTTTCCTTTCACTGCTCTTCGAAGTCGCCCCATGTTTTCGATAGCGCTGAACAGTTCCTTAGAATCCATGTATGTCGCTTTGAAAGCCACCCAATCTCTGGCGTCTCCGTCGAATTGATGCAGCTCGCTTATATATTTCGGTGCTCGCTGCATGATGGCTGACGTTTTGCTGTCAGCGACGGACTTAACAGCTTCTAGTATAGCCTCCGCCAGCTGATTTGTTGGAGACTTTTCTACTGGTTCAGTGGTGCGCGATGTCTCTGGTACTATTTCTACTTCATCACGCCCCTCCTTGGACTTGGACACCCAGGCAGCTGTGGCCTTCTCCGCGGCGGCCTTGGCGGCAGCATCCTCTTCTTCATCACTGGCGTCTGTGTCATCATCGTTGACACGCGATAATTCCAACTTGGTACTTGCCAATTTGGTTTTCATTTTAATCTCTTCTAACTGTAATTTCTCTAATTCTAATCTAGCTTGTAACTCCTTTTTCTTAATATTCGAAGTTCTATTTGAAGTGCCCTTTGCTTTCTTTTTCTGAACCATGGTAGCATCCGCATCCTCGACCACGGTTGTTTCTTCCGTCGGCGCGGTGCTGTCGGTGACTGTCTCGGAGGTTGTTGCAGACTCCTCCGTAGTCTCTTCTTCCGTGGTCGAGCGCGCGCTATCTCCTTTACGGCTTCGCGTCATCATGGCTCATATACACAAACACTTTATCAGCAAATAATGTTCAATAACTTACCAGTGTTATGTTACAATCCTTCAGCAAAGGCACTTCACCACACAATGTTCACTAAGTTAATTGTCTTTATGTATTCACTTATACAATGTTCAAAGTTCCTTATGTATTCACAAATCGACGTTAACTTATTTGCACGGCGTAATGTTCTTTATTTACTCACTTGTATGACGTAAATAACACTTAAATGTTCACTTAGAGCAATGTTCCTTGTTTACTTACATGTACAACGTAGATTGACACTTATATATTCACTATTCGGCGTGTATATAATACGTAAGTATCACTATTCGAACGTTCACTGTTCACGCGAGTAATGTTCCTTATTTACTCTCGTATGTGGCGGCAAATAACACTTATGTATTCACTATACGTAATTTATATAACACATAAGTAGCACTGTTCGAACTTCACTATTCACTTGAAGTAATATTGCTTATTTACTCACGGATACGGCGGCAGGTATCACTTATGTATCCACTATAAGTCATTTATATAACACATAAGTAGCACTATAATTCACTCACTTAGTACACGCAGAGCTTCGAGCGACGCGGGCTTCGAGAGGGCGCGACTCTTCCTGTGGTCGTCCCTCCCAGCGTTTCTTACCGGCACACGTAGGGCTTCGAGCGGTCCGGGGCTTCGAGAGGGCGCGACTCTTCCTGTGGTCGTCCCTCCCAGCGTTCTCACCGACTCGTAGGGCTTCGAACGACGTGGGGCTTCGAGAGGGCGCGACTCTTCCTGTGGCCGTCCCTCCCAGCGTTCTTACCGACGTTCGTAGGGCTTCGAGCGGCGTGGGCTTCGAGAGGGCGCGACTCTTCCTGTGGTCGACCCTCCCAGCGTTCTTCACTCAGCGAGTCGTGTGCACGGCGATAGGCCTTCCGCAGAGGGCCTGGCTTCGGGAATGAGCGGTCTTTCATACGCCGCCTATTCCCAGCGATTACTAACCTTCTTTACGACGAAATAAGTGCGCGGCTCGTCGTAATCTTCACGAAACTTATGTATTCTTCTTGATATACATAAGCTTCTCGATAATTCGCTATTAATTCTTCGAAATAGCGAGGTTTCTTTACGAATCTTCAGGCTCAGGCTTCAGTTCTTCAATCCGGCTTGTCGAAGGACCAGTTCTGTTGGGGATTTACATATAAAACACCACATAAAATAGAATACTGTATAATCACTTGAGCCGCGCACTTATAACTAGTACATAATTAGGACATATTAAAGGCAAAAACATAAGAACTGAGTTTCATTTCTTTGCGAGAGCTTAAGTACTATTTTACCATAGCGCAAGTTGTGTGTGGGTCTGAGACAATTCAATTTTAATCTAGGCGTCTAGACCAATAGTGTTTATCTAGGTTTGGTGATTTCGGTCAAGCGTAAGCTTTTTTCTTGGACAAGTTACAACCTGCTCCCGGGCAAGTCTATTTGCTATGTTTGTGTATCGTAGACTCGTGTAAATGGTTTGTGGGTGTGGGTGTTGCAGGTTGAGACCTGCTCCTTTGGGCGAGCCCATTATGTGTGCTAGTGTGCCTAGAGTGTTGTCTGGTGTGACATGGGTGTCTAACGGCTCTAGAACAGGTTGCGACTTGTCTGTTTGGAATCTAGTTAGACTTTTTAGTTATGTGAAAGGTTTGTTTACTTTGTTTCAGCCCTTATGCGTTTTTATGGCATATATTAAAGGAAAATAAAGGTAGCCCTAAGCTATTCAGGTACATTCATTATTCTAATGAGAAAATAGGTTATTTATTTTAATCAGTACTTTCTTAGACTAGATAAACAATCAGCAATTCTTATAAACTAATTATAAACAATCAGCAATTCTTATATACTAATTAGATGTATGTTCGTCGCCAACACTTGCCATAAGTGAAGTCGTCGCCTTCTCTGCCAATTTGAAACATAATAGTAATTAAATTAAGTTTAAAAAACCCCCGACAAAAATAAAGCAAAAAAAGTTTATTAGATTTTTTTTTTATAGCTAACAACACTCTCGAACAAGTCAGCTTTAAAAAAAAATCAAAATCGGTTCAGCCGTTTGGCAGCTACGATGGCGCAGACAGACACAGATACACACGTTAAACTTATAACACCCCTCTTTTTCCGTCGGGGGTTAAAAAGGCACAAATTTATACTATATGAAAATCCATTATTTACTACAAGGCACATGGTACCCTACTACCCTTTACAGTAGTCGATATGAAAGGTAGCCCAAATTACTCGTGGATTTAATTTGGTGGGTGACGTAAACGTCCCTCACATTGACGGGCATTGTGGTTGCCGGTTTTCGTGTGTTGCCATAATTATCACACTATTTTGATTGGAAGTAGTTACTTTGAGATGAATATTTTGTTCTTTTGAGCACACCAGCAGGAGAAGACAAGATGGAAAAAGGCGAGAATAGTATTTTTGTGACTTGTTCAGACAATATTTTTATGTTAGCCGTGAATTTCATTGAGATGAGGCTTGTAAATCTTTTTGTTCAAAGGAAAATGGAGCGCTATTACTATGCATGAGGTCCTGGGTTGGATTCCCCGGTCGGGTAGTGTAATTGGGTTTCTGCATCTGGAATTTCTCAGTAGCAGCCCGAAGTATGGATTTTTGCCCGGTTGATGGCAATAGGCTAGCCCCCTATTACCTGGAATTTTTTAAGGAAAGTATACCTATTTGTAAGTACCATTTGTTTTTATTGCATTTGAACAGCTATTATGCTTGAGATTATCATTTATCATAAGTTGATTTGAAATACCGCATTTTGCATATCGGATGATATCTGAAAGATCGTAAGAAGCCCGAAAGGCTGACAACCAGTCTTACCAAGGGGTATCGTATTAGGTACCCAGTTACTGGGTTTTGGATGTCAGATAGGCAGGCGCTCCATGTAAAATACTGCTATTCAGCTGCATCCGGTTTGACTGAAAGCCGACCCCAATATAGTTGGGAAAAGGTTAAGCAGATTGATTGATCTGAAAGGCTCGTTTGTAGTCATAATCAGAGATTTGACCGCCTTATTGGAGTCAAAGTTTGTGGGATTGCCAAAGTATGTTTCTACGACCTTAGACTGCAAAGTAAGTACCTAAAACTATTTAGAAGAAATTTAAACTCCGTGGATTGTTCGCTCTGAACACTAGAGCCTACACTTTGTATCACCACTGTGGCTTATAAGGAGTGTTCTCGCTAAAATAGCACGACGCGGCCGGTATATGGGACACATCTCGCCCGAGGTGTGGGCGGAGATCGGTAGTGGGACAAGGCTTTACGGTAATACTGGGACTTTTTCGGATACTAAAAAGTAGTGTATGATTTTTTAAAGAAAATTTATGTGTTTTTATTTTAGAATGACATAAAAGGTTAGCCAATTCTAAAATATTTGTGTAAAATCGATAAGAGTTTGACACGGTTTAATAAATTAAAAATAAAACAGGATTGAGAGTGGTTTTAGAAGGACAATATATGAATCAGTAGAAGTTTATAATTAAATATATATTTTTTAAATCACAAGCAGATACATTTTATCCAATATGCAATGACCACATTATAAAGATGCGAAAACCTTGAAAAAATATTATAAAGAAAGGTTGAAAGTTAACACTTTTTAATATAAATGTTATATACTCATGTGTTTCATCTCCCCACATGCCGCGCACTCAGCAGCTCGAGCGTTCACATTGAAAAGCTTTTTAACCTTGACCCGCAACTACAACACGAAGTCTAATGTATAGGTCAACCACTTCACTTTTTGTTTGAATGCTCAGACATAAGTAAAAGTAATACTTTAAATAAACATTTAGAAATGAAACGAGTATCAGATAGTCTCTGGTTTTCTATTTATTACTGATATTTAAACAGCCCGAAATGATTCGTGTGAGATAATACACGGCTTTTGTGCTTCGTCCTGTTATTCTCCGACCAAACTTGGCTTGACACAATACCGAGTGTCTAAATACACCACATCCTTTAATGATCATCATATTCAGCCAATTCCATTCAAACTTCATGAAAGATCATTACCAAATCACATTGATTATATCATTCAGGCTCTTGCATACTGGCGCGATTCGCCGCGCGACGCGACGCTGCCGCATTGTTCGCCGTGAAGTTTTCTCAGAAATTGTTTTGTTAAAATTCGCATCGCGCCAGTATGTAAGAGCCTCAAATTGTTTTTTAGCATACAGGAGACCTCGGCTTGAAAATTATCTTGCCACGAAATAATATGGCTATCAAAATATCCGTTTCTGTGAAGACATTTGCAGTGGCAAACCACCCTTAGGACCCTCTGTTTTTCAAGTGACTGATGGTTCGTTGCAGGGGATCATGTGAAAATCCAAATTTTAATGATTTCGCAATATAAACTTGATTGACCATGCAAGCCACGATTGATACGGTAATTATTGGATCCATTAATGTGATACCTTCCATTATAAGGTGAGGCAAAGTGCCACAGTAATGATGGCGATTAGTGGTCTGCCACTCTTGTGGCGCCGACCGCTTTGTTATGGTCCAGGAACTGATAATTCTGCTAGAGGTGTGGTCTGCAACGTGCAAACTCCTTGTCGCAGAATTTATTTGGTAGAAGACTTGAAAAAGTTTACCATATTATTACCCGACTGCCCCAGAAGGAGGGTAATGTTTTTCGAGAGTATGTATGTATATATGTATGTTTCTTTGGCACGCTCTGTAGCCTAAACGGCTAGATGGATTTTGACATACGAGGTGT
The DNA here is from genome assembly GCA_947363905.1 of Lithophane semibrunnea. Classification (NCBI taxonomy): domain Eukaryota; kingdom Metazoa; phylum Arthropoda; class Insecta; order Lepidoptera; family Noctuidae; genus Lithophane; species Lithophane semibrunnea. The sequence goes on along the minus strand of OX376197.1, from coordinate 14,238,017 downwards.
CGTTAGATTCGTCTTAATTGTGGGAGTGAAATAGGCTATACATTAAAAAAAAAATCATCTGGAAACAAAAAAAAGGGAGGGGAAGGTTTTTAAAAAAAATAAATTACAATATTGGTATCAAATAAAAGCTATTAATGAGTTAATTCCAAATATATAAAACTAAAAAGCTTGAAATAAAACAAATTATTTAAAAAACAAAAAACCCGCCTGCAACTTAAACTTAACAAAAAGAGAAAAACAAGCATTATAATCTGTAGAATTTTGGTATTACAGGCGGGAAACAAACCAATAACCTGAAATATGGTGTAACTTTTGTTTGTTCCCCGCCTGTAATACCAAAATTCTACAGATTATAATGCTTGTTTTTCTCTTTTTGTTAAGTTTAAGTTGCAGGCGGGTTTTTAGTTTTTTAAATATTTTTTTTGTTTTCTTTGAATCAGAATCAGAAATGTATTTGCTATGAATGTAGGTACAGGTATAAGATGTTGTACATAAATTAATGAAATCAGCTACAGTCTACCTTACGGCGTGCAAATTATTACATAAATTAAAATATTAATACAAACAAAATAATGTCAACAAAACAAAACAGAAATTAAAGTGAAGTCAAATAATAATGTCAGGTATCTTACATGGTCCAATTTGCATGAATTTTATCAATAATATATTAATCCTTAAAACCATGAGGTATTTTATTATAAATAACAGGTCCCATTGTCATAATAATTTTCCTTAACAGTGCTGTTTTGTAATTACCCCAATGTAGCAAGTTCTTGTATTGGAATCTCAGGGGGTTATTACGCTAATCCTATTTATCATTTACTAGCTGCGCCCCGCGGTTTCACCCGCGTATGTCTCGATCCCGTGGGGATATAGGGATAAAACGTATCCTATGTCCTATTCCAGTTCACGGTCTACCCGTGTACCCATCCTCTCCTCTCTAGAGTAGGGAACGCCGCGCCGGCGTCGAACGGTTCGCGTATTGCATTTTTATATTCACGATTACTTCGAAATGTTCGATTCGAATGAATTAAAAAGTATTTTGCTGCTACATAAATACCCTTGATGTTAAAACTATTTATTTGAATAAGAATTAATATTATGTTGATAAAACTCCTTCGCAGATAATGCATTAGTTTCGAACAAATTTCATTACCATAAAAAATGGTTATAGTGAGTCAATCTTAAAATATAGACATATGCTGTCGAGGACTTTTTTTTAGAACTTTTAAAGAGGAGCAATTCTATCATACGTGATATTTGCGTAACTTAAACCGGTTACGTAGCGCACGCAACGGAAGCTCTCAAAAAGGAATATTTTTTCCCGTTTTTGCAACATTTTTCATGTATGCTCTGCTCCTATTGGTCATAGCGTGATGTTACATAGCCTTCCTCGATAAATAGACTATCCAACACAAAAATATTTTTTCAAATCCGACCCGTAGTTACTGAGATTAGCGCGTTCAAACAAACAAACAAAATCTTCAGCTTTATAATATTAGTATAGAAGTATAGATATCATTAAAAAAATATAATTGAAGGACCATTAAATAAAATCTAAAGCTTGTCACCCTACATAAGTGAGATGGTGCAAAGCTTTTGTGTGCCTGTGACGTGTCCCGTGCTTTTGTTCTTCTATTGGATTTTCTTTTATCTTTTCTTTTATAAAATAAAAATATCCTTGTAATAACTGAGAAACGAGAAATCTCGGAGATAAATAATTACTTAGAGAATGCTGCAGATATGTATGTAAGGTAAGGTAATGAAAGCCCTCATTTATTTCTTCAGACTTTAAGAAGAAACCGGTTTTATTACATTTTTATGTGATGAAAATGTTTGTAAGTTATTTTTAGTCTATCATAAGACTAAAGTGCAATTAATTTTAGCAATTAATCCCAAATTGATGACATTAAAGATAAAAATTACATTTTAAGGCTGATATCTAAGTGTTATGTTATGATCAGTCATGTCATAATCTGCATATAAAGACACTATTATTTTTTTATCAAAAATTTAATCTAGATTTAGGCACAACGGCTTGCTAAAAATATAATGATCGCAAAACATATTTATTTAAAACTAGCTGCGCCTCGTTTCACCCACGTAAGTCTTGATCCCGTGGGAATATAGGGATAAAAATTATCCTATGTCCTATTCCAGGTCATGGTGTACCCATGTGCCAAATTACATCCAAATTCGCTCAGTCGTTATAGCGTGACAAACAAACAAACTCACTTTCGCATTTACAATACTATAGTTAGGATAACATGACGGGTCAGCAGAGGTGTAGCCCTGCCTTTGCCTCTGCTGTGTGAATTGTATTGTGTAGTGGTATAAACAGTAGTGTAGTATTTAAAATACCATTATAATATTGCCTACTTCAAACCATTCGAAAGTGAAGGTTTAAAGGAAAATGACCTCTCTTAAACTTCTTACTTTTTTAGATAGTTCATTTATTTGCCTGAAATACCTATGGTTTTTACAGCGTCTACTAAATTCGGCATGCTTTTTGACAATATAATGATTGTAATTTAAACAAAATAATTAAAAACCCTGGTAAAAAAAAAGTAAGTAAGCCGTTATGTGAATTGTCAAGCAATAAATACACAGAACCTCATTATTTTAAAATGAATTAGAAATAAATGATAACTTTTCTTCTTTTTCAATCCATTTTCACTTGTTTCGGTAGGATTTTATAAGTGTTACATTATTTTGCAAAAATTGTTTCTTTGCGTTTTCCTTGTCTTTTCTCGTTAAGGCACTGACAGACAAGCGACACTTCGCCGGCAGTTGCTGACATGCGCCCTTAGTCCTTTTTCTCTTTTGTCATTTGGCTCTGCCGTTGGCATGTTATACGGAAAAAAATATGTAGCCTCTGTTTCTCTTATCAAATTATTAAATAAATAAAAAAATCTTTTATTTCAGACATCTTGGCCCATAATATTGTTAGTAGAAAGACTTAAGAACTATGTTAGTACATTTAAAAAATTAAAACAATTAATTAAGGTATTTGCCGCAATCTGGGGCCCCGGGCACATGCACTTGTGCTTGAACCCAATGCCCCAGAAGGGGGCTGTCCACCTTGTGGCTGAGCACGCTCAGGATGGTGTTGGGGCTCCCACGCGTGCTTAAATTATGCTTTAATTTTTTGGCGGTCTAAGAGGCGGCTCTTGTATTTCAATGGATGTTAATTTAAAGAAATGTTACGGGTCCTTTTTTATTGCGGGATGGGCCTGCTCTTAACCTCTAGTACCTAATGGAAAGCGATGGATGTGTGGCGGCATCTAAATCGCCACATGCGAACTACGCATCAAAGACGTCACGTCACACAAAATCCTGCATTGCACAATTAGAGTTTACCGCGCGATCAAAATATATACAAGATGCCAACATCAATTGTTGGGCAGTTGCCCGCCAGACACAACACCTGTCTTGTCGGAGGATCCTCCCTTTTCTATAGAGGATGAGTAAACTTTAAATCCTGTTCCTCATGCCTCTAAAGATGAGGTCTACAATGGAATGAGCGTGCCCAGAAGATGCCTGTTCATTGTTGATTTGAAGGCGCAGGATTTCCACACTTTGGCCGTGCGCTTATCAAATTAATGTGGAGGAGAAGCACTGAGAAGGTATAACCGACCTAAACTGAGTAATTTATATTAAGTAATGGGTAATAAATATTAATTTATTCATATTATTCATGTAAACAGGTTTTATAAACATTATGCAAGTCACTGTGTTGGTATGCAGCCGTAAATACCTATTATAAATATTTATGATTTTAATTTTAGTTATAGCGAAGTGGTAATACGCACATAGTAATCTATAAACCAGCAACAACTTCTTTCTTATATCTATGGGCACGCATGTGCTTCTCGTATAGCACGTGCCGATATAAGGAAAATTTAATTAAAAATACGTATAAAAAAAATGCGAAACAGACAGATAAATAAATAAAAGTAAGTACTGACTATACCCCATTTGAAGGATGGCATTAAAAGCAAAAAAGGTTACACAATACCAACTGTCTACTTCAGCTGCCATTTGTCATGCGACCAACGCAATAAAAGTCAAAATCGGTTGAACAGACTGTAAAAAAGGTTTATTTAAACGTCTAATCTTATTTCAAATGGAGTATAGGTAAACAAAAAATTAATAAAAAGCGGCCAAGTGCGAGTTGGACTCGCACAAGAACCACCGCCACCATATTATATATTTAATAAAAGTTATAAAAAACATTCACGTTACTTTATTTTATTTTATTATTGTTGTTATAGCACCTATTGTACTGTAGTCTGTTTTTTAATCTCGTAGATTAATTTGACAGGTGCAAATGTCAAACTCCTTAATGAAAAAACAAACAACAATCACTTGAAATGTCAAATTAATCTACGAGATTAAAAAACAGACTTTACATACTCTGTGTGAAGAAAAGTTTACCTATTACGGTTAATAAAATACAGCCCTGTGATAGACGGCTGGACAACGGAGCCTTACGCCACTGTTCTGTACCCATAGGAGCTAAGTAGAGGACTTTACCCTGCAGTGTGACATATTCACGAGATTACCTACTTCTTTTCCTATTGACAAATACATACCTTGCTTGTCACAATCTCTATGTAATAGGGTCTCGTTGGCACCTCTTGAGTACGGAACCCTAAAATTGAAAAAGATAAGGTATAAGGTAAATTAAAATAAACTCCACTGACACAAATATAGACAACAAAGTAAATATTTAACATTCAAATGTTATTTATTTGCCAATAACGTTACTGAAATAGATATGGCGTCTTGATAACGTGCCCTTGACTGGTTATCAATATCTTGTTAATGTTAATGTACTAATATTTGTATTTAATCTCATTTTCTTTTAATTGACTTATTATCGAAACGACTTTGTTATGTTTTAATTAATGGAGCATTTTAAATTAATCTATTCTTAGCTTAGAATATTGTATGGGCAAGTCTGACAACCAGTCTTACCACGGGGTTTACGAGTACCACCATACTGGGTTGTGGAGGGCAGATAGGCAGTTGCTCCATGTAAAATACTGGTATTCAGTTGCATCCGGTTGGACTGGAAATGAAATGAAAATGGCTAGGCAGATGATGACATGGAGAAGTAAACTGGCGGATTGAATGCAGAAGATGCAGAATCGAATGCTATGGCTCAACTTGGGAATGCCTATTACCAGCATAGGTAGACCTATTAAATGGCCTTTCATAGGAAAGGCCACTTTTCACCAGAAACCACACTATGACTGCCTCGTTGGTCCAGTGGTCGCCAGGTCTACTGCTGAGCATGGGGTTCGATTCCCGGGTCGGGTAAACTATTATTGGGTTTTTCCACCTGGAATTGCTCAGTAGCAGCCCGGAGTCTGAATTTGTGCCCATTTGATGGCAATAGGCTCTACCCCTATTACATGGGATTTAAACATAACTGACGAAATGTGGTTAAATCCTTCGGGGAATACAGGCGTCTATGAAAGGGTATGTTTATAGATTGTTTTATACATATGTCATTTTTATTTGGAATGTAATCGTCTTTGATTTAAGGCTAAGCAGCAATGTAAAATATTCTCCACATAATGTTAGCCACCAGCCTTCGGTGTAGGAAATCATTATGATCGAAAATTCTGATAGTCAATCTGACATCATGGTATATCGATATCCTCAACTTTAATCAATTATGAAGGTAAGGTCAAAATTGAATGGCAGTCGCTTCCAATAACATTTAATATTATATTATATTATAACTTAATATTATAAATTCGAAAGTAACTCTGTCTGTCTATCTGTCTGTCTGTATGTTACCTTTTCACGACTAAACCACTGAACGGATTTAGATAAAATTTGGCAAGGAGATAGATGGCATCCCGGGAAAGGACATAGGCTACTTTTTATGGACATACCACGCGGGCAAAGCCGATATTGATATTATTGCGACGATCTTCGCAGGGTGGCTGGTAGCATCTGCCAGGGTTGCGGGTTAGTCCGAAAGGGATACCGGGACCTTGGCAACCGGCAACTGAAGGAACATGGGTGGGTTTTAGTCAGTAAAAATCTGACACGCCCTTCCGCTCCACCCAGAGCGGGAGAAGTCATTGGATGATTTCACACCCTCAAAAAAAAAAAGGCTGGCTGGTAGCAGCTGGATGAGAGTTGCCGAAAATCGAGTTGAATGGCATGAATATGAGAGGCCTATGTCCAGCAGTGGCCTGCTGTAGGCTGATGATTTTGAAATTATGAAATATTGACAAATTAATCAAAACAGCGAATTATTTCACAGCTATTAGCGACATGTCAACTTGCAGCATCTTAAAACATCTAATAGATAAGACAAGGCTTCCAATTCAAAACCTTTGTGCGCTCATCATCTGCCCAGCCTTTTGCCAACTATATTTGGGTCGGCTTCCGGTCTAACTGGATGCAACTAGTATTTTACATGGAGCGACTGCCTCCACAAACCAGTTACTGGGTAATACGATACCCTTTGGTGAGACTGGTTGTCAAACTTGAGTTTATGACGACTGTCTGAGATGCAAGAATGACAGCCGGGACCAACAGCTTAACGTGCTTTCCAAGGCACGGAGAGGGTTTCGCACGGATGGGGTCTCGGTATGTAAAGATGGTCACCCATCCACGGATCGACCGCGGCAATCGTAGCTTAACCTGACCCGTGCGGCTGTTATTACTTACCCACGGGCCGCTCTGCAAGCTGAAACAGTGATATGACTTTTTGAGAATGTGTCATTTTGATAGTGTGGCCTACTTATTGGTAGTTTAGTGTAGCATTTTGAGAAAAGATATTTCGTTTGCGAATGTGGCATTGTGCGCCGAATCGATCTTAAATAAAAAATTTATCCGAACGCAAAAAGAGTTTTTACAAAAGAGTCTTCAAAAGAATTCCCCTAATGCAGTTAAGACTGGATTAATAGTTCAATCTCGTAGTCCAAAGTAACGATCGATGTTGAGATCTCAGTTCAATCTGCGGCACGAGCAAGTCTAGACTATCGAATCAGACTGTACTTTAATAAATCCTCGTTGATTTATTCTGGAAGCCATCTAAGAGTTATTTCTTTGTTAAATTATCTATGTGATTTTCTTTGATGTTGTTGAAAGAAAGGAGATACTTTAAACGACTTTTACCTTATTAGACTCTGATTTTTTATTTGCTAGACAACAATGACATTTTGGTATCGACATAAATGTAAATATAACCTAGTAAATAATCTAGTTACCGAGTAACTCTCGCCAAAGAATCATTCTCTGCAGGAGGACCTTCCCATTTGTCGTGTTGTCGCTGTAATAAAACTACTAGGTACTAAGTTTTGACGGCCAGTGTGTTAATTACAAGCTGCGCCTCACGGTTTCACCCACATAAGTCTCGATCCCGTGGGAAAATCGGCATATATAAAGTATTCTATGTCCTAACTCAGGTCAGCCGTTTTAGTGTGAAAGCGTAACCAACAAACCAAAAAACAAATTCGCATTTATAATCTAATCCTCTTAAACCACGGCTGCAGCAGAAGGACTCACAATCTCCACGGCAAGGTTTTTAAATATTATCAATGAATAAATGCATCATTATATTTTCTCAACAATATAATAATTAACAAAAGTGTCAATACTTGATTTGGTGAACACGCGTGTTGTAATGGCGAGGCGAGTGTAAAGATCACACATTATCACATAGATAGTGACAATTGGTGAGTCTATTTTGAGAATGCAATTTGTAAGTGTCGCTCGTCGCTAAGTAATATAACAGCCGCACGGATCGATCCATCAGGTTAAGCTACGCTTACCGGGTTTGTTCCATGGATGGGTGACCATCTTTATATACCTAGACTACTCCGTGCCTCGGAAAGCACGTTAAGCCGTTGGTACCGGCTGTCATTTGTGGATCTTTGACAGTCGTTATGGGTCGTCAGAAGCACGAAAGTCTGACAACCAGTCTTGCCAAGGGGTATCGTATTACCCAGTCACTGGGTTGTGGAGGTCAGATAGGCAGTCGCTCCATGTAAAGTCCTGGTATTCAGCTGCATCCGGTTAGACTGGAAGCCGACCCCAACATAGTTGGGAAAAGGCTAGGCAGATGATGAATGAATAAATGCATCATTATATTTTCTCAACAATATAATAATTAACAAAAGTGTCAATACTTGATTTGGTGAACACGCGTGTTGTAATGGCGAGGCGAGTGTAAAGATCACACTTTATCACATAGATAGTGACAATTGGTGAGTCTATTTTGAGAATGCAATTTGTTAGTGTCGCTCGTCGCTAAGTAATATAACAGCCGCACGGATCGATCCATCAGGTTAAGCTACGCTTACCGGGTTTGTTCCATGGATGGGTGACCATCTTTATATACCTAGACTCCTCCGTGCCTCGGAAAGCACGTTAAGCCGTTGGTACCGGCTGTCATTTGTGAGAAGCCCGAAAGTCTGACAACCAGTCTTGCCAAGGGGTATCGTATTACCCAGTCACTGGGTTGTGGAGGTCAGATAGGCAGTCGCTCCATGTAAAGTCCTGGTATTCAGCTGCATCCGGTTAGACTGGAAGCCGACCCCAACATAGTTCGGAAAAGGCTAAACAAAAATTTAATTTATGAGAACCTTATTTCGAGTGTCCTATTCCGCCATATTTTGTAATATACGTATCGATGAGCGGGAAGATCTTGCTGTTGTTGGGGAAAACATGACCTTACCTTTAGGCAACTTATTTTAGGACCTTGTAATATTGACTTAACCAGTGTGTCTACTTTCTTAGTAACCAGGTCATTTCAACTTATAATTTTAATTGGCTATGTATACTAAAGGTCTACAGGGTATCAAAATTAAAATTAAAATCAAAATAGTTTATTTCACATAAACCTACATGGGCACTTATGAAACGTCAGAAGCTAGGTGCACGGTTCCAATTGGTCATTTCCTATGGAGAAGAGCTGGCAAGAAACTCCATGATTACTTTAAAAATAATTGGCTGTTACAATATTTTCGAATTACCGTGTTATTATGTATGGGAGGACAGTGTAGGCCTTTCAACAAGTACCAAGTAACAAATCTACAGTCCTCCATCTACAGTCCATCGTTAATACCTATTTACCTATACTGTGGCATTATCAAGATAAATGCGTGATTAACCCAAACGTGTGTCCTACTAACATTCACAGTCTAACAATAAACACGGTTTACGTCCAGTAGTACCATCTTCACTTAATGATGCTCGTTAAAATAATTTATACTGTGACATAAAGTTTATAGGATAGATATGAGATTGATGTAAACTATTCAAATAAACGTGTGTTTGTCATGTTCCGTAGGGATGGGACACGTGATCGATGTGGTATTTAATTGATACCAGGTACTTGGTATTGGTACAAATTGATTGATGATGGTTTTAGTTTCAGTGTCGCTGACGTGGGCTAAGGGTATTTAGAATGCTAACTTCTAATGCGCATGAAATTTTAACCGAAAAAATAACAAGTTTTCATTTCCAAATTAAACCTACAAAGATCTTAATGCATTTGAATAGACAAGAAAAAAAATATAAAAAAATACAGGGTGTCAGTGTAAACACCGTTATCCTTGAAACCAGTGGTTTGGTTTCAGTTATAGAACGTAAAATCAATGGAAAAATACAACTTTTTTATTTTAAAGAAAATCTACATTTTTCCACAAGAATATTTCACCCTAAACGCAAGGGCAACGACCGGCCGCGGCCGGCGCTTGGCGGGGGCGGGCGGGCCGCGCGGGACGTAACATGACCAGCCGTCAGCTGTTTCGCAGCTCTCTCGAACGCGTATCCATGAGTATCGGGACAGTGATGGATATTTACTTTTTAAAATCTTTTTATGAAAATAAGGTTTATTTTTTGTTGTTACTGGGTCATTTATTTTTATATTTAAGTCAACTACCCATGGTTTGAGTGACAACGGTGTTTACCCTTACATACTGTATAAAGCAAGCGTTTTCATTTTGTTTTTTTCTATACAGGTACCTACAAAACAATATTATTCTGAATGAGTTTCCAGTACGTTGGTTTTGATGGGAATATAATTACTAATGATTTGGTACCGTGGAAATAAAGTCTGATGTTTCGTAAATGCTTGTAAACAGTATAGCATTTAGAATAAAAAAATATCTACGTAATATTATTTGAAATGTTTAAGTACCTTCTCTAACTTGATGGAACTGACAGTTTGAGTTTGATATCATTTTCCAAAAAAATATAAGAGACAAAATATAAAATTTTTAGGGTTCTCTAAGGCGTGCTGTTCGTCCGTCCGTCTGTCACAGGACTATCTTTTGAACCGTAATAGGTAGACATTTGAAATTTTCACAGAGTGTGTACTAATATATACTATGGTCGCTATAACAACAATTAATAAAAATAAAACAAAATAAAAAAATTGTTGAAAGTTTTTTTCGGCGTTTATTTTTTGCAATTTTTTTTTTAGTTTCTCTTCATGTGCCTGTCGGACTCGCACTTGACAGCTTTTTTCCAAGTTATTCATGTTGTGTTGCTAAGGTTTACTTACACATACGTGCCAATAAGTAATTTAGTTGCCTTCACTCAACTTTTATTCGTACGTTACGATAAATTGAAATATTCTATTAGTTTTCGTGCCTAGATCGACACGAAGGCAACATGATATGAAATGAAGAGCCTAAAATAGATACGTTTACCTTTCGCCTGAATGGTAATGTTTCCAATATTGATAAAACTGAAAATTTATATAGGTATAGGCACGGGAGACTTCAGTCGTTATGGGTCGTCAGAAGCCCGAAAGTCTGACAACCAGTCTTACCAAGGGGTATCGTATTACCCAATAATTGGGTTTTGGAGGTCAGATGGGCAGTCGCTCCATGTAAAATACTAGTATTCAGCTGCATCCGGTTAGACTGGAAGCCGACCCCAACATAGTTGGGTAAAGGCTAGGCAGATGATGAGGCACCGGATATTTCATTGTTTATTGTTATATTTATGTCTGTTCTAGGCAGCAGAAAATAATAAGTATGCTTAACTTATTTTAGTAAGAGAAAAGTATATTTAAATTATATTATTAAATGTTGAATGATAAATGTTGTATGAATGATAAATGAATGTGAATGTAAGTTAAATGAGTGTGTTAATATTTTATAGCGCAGAATTTCTTCAATAATTAATTCTTTTTCGTTACATAGTGTGCTATCTGTTAGATCAGAATTATAATGAATGAATGAGCCATGCTATGTATGTCTTTGAAGGCGAGTCGAAACTACGATGATGCACACTTCGCGTAGGTAATAATTAGGAGTTTTCATTTAGTGAAACGTAGTGATGGGGCTGCTGTAATCGATACTAATAACCTATTGCCGATAACCGTTACATAGCTCACTGCTGTATGGTTTGTAATTTATGAGTATTTGTCGTACAGTTTCGTCTTAAATATTCCGTGAACTGAAAATAAGGAAACCTTATCACAATTCAGTCATTGTCCCGAACAAAGCAATTAATTTCAAAATTTCCCCAAATTCAATACAATACGCACGTGGTATATGAAATATGTTATTAATTAACAAGACCAAAGATATTTGATGTCAAGGCTTTTCACTATTTTCTATTAGTTCCGAGTGGCCTTCCAACAAGGCGTATTTCACCAGCAAGGGCACCCTAAACTATTTCTGTTGACCTTAACTTATTGTTACAAATCTTGTTTTCGTACCTACCTAAGATTACTTTAGGATTTATTGATACACTTAAGCTGAGAAAGTATTACCTAACGAAATAACTCTTAAAAGGCGAATGGGACTTGTTTGACTACTTTTCTTCCCTAAAACCGGCCAATTCCAAGCTTCTTTTGCAAATAAAAAATTACGATGTTCGATTATGAAGATCACTGGACCGATACATCATATATTTCTGTATGAAAGGGACCGATATTTCACGATCGCAATGACAAATTTTCCTACAAAAGTGGAAGCACAATGAGTAGGGTTTTCTTAAACCGATCCACATTGTTGGTATTTCAAAAGATCTATTACGTCGACTCTACTAAACGTGACGGGAAATCGAATTTTTACAATAATCAGTGTTCCATTATGTTTTTATAATGATTAATATCCAAATTAATCTCTAAAAATGGAGTAGGAAAAAATTGTGAGGAAACCTGTATGACTTAGAGCCAAAAAATTATACATTTGACCTCCAACAACCCGTACTGGGCCCAAATGATGGATCATTCTATCTTTCAGAAGCAGAAGGGGAAAGGGAGGGGATCTGTGCTGCTTTCTGCTAAGAAAAAAAATAGATAGAATATTTATGCTTAAGCAAGGTGTTTATTAAAGGCCTAAGTTTTAATTAAGCTTTATGAGTGGTTGTTTAAAATTAAGCAAAAAATATTTAATTACTCAGTTGTGCTAGTAATTGGCTAATATTTATGTGTGAAACAAAGTAGGTTGTTTGTTTTGAAATAGAATGTCTATTGTGATTGCATTACTAATAGAGAATTTTTTATTGTGTAAGATAAATAAAGGAAAACTAAAAATAGAAATGTTTGAAATTCCATGCTCATTAGCAAGTTTTATTATTAGCCAGTGTAGAAAAACGCTGATACAAATGAGGGAGGAAGTGAAATAGGAACGAAATAATCAACAGTTTTAACACGTGTCATGTAAATTAGTAAACTTTATTGTGTGTAACTGATGGTTTTGATTTTCTACATCATCATCGGTTTTCATTTTCTATCGATATACTTAGTCAGAAGTCCGTACAATCCCTAATGGGACCACGGGGAATGAAATTTCCCGGTAGACCCGGTAATGGGTCAACCCACCGGGTCCACGGGGAAACACTCGTCCCGTTAACTAGTATAATACCTATAACTGTACCCTAATTGCGTAACACACGATCAATCACAATCTGAATCGGATTGAAACAAATTTCTAATCTCTGCTTTATATGTACAAAAAAAAATCTGCTCTATAACGTACATAACGCAATGAATGTTCTTAATCGAATACATTATTCTTAATCGGTTACGAAAATAAGTTACGCAATTAGAGAGCTGCTTATAATTCATTCTACAATCATATAAAAGGTAGGTTTTTTGCCAAAGTTTTCTTTGGTTCCAAATAAGACCACCCAATCGATCTCCAAGAATGTCACAAGGAGTTACTAAGACATTTATCACGAAAATGGGCAATAGAATTCACCTGTGTGAGCACTTTTAACAATTTACTGCGACCCAATACTAAAAACGGCACGTCGAACATTCGTTTTTTTAGTCCCAGCCGTTGACATTCTATTTTTTTTTTAAACCAACGTCTATTTCAACTGTTAAACACAGGCCTAGCTTTTTAGATGAGTACATCTGAGCAAAAAAATAATGTTCGATATTTGAAAAATTCTCAACAATGTTGCATGCCTTGAAAATAACCTTAATCTCTTTTGGTATCTGCGCCAAAACTTACGTTTCGTCATCATAAATCTGATTTGCAAGCAAGAAAGGAGTGACGACTTGTTTAATAATATCAGCAAGGCGATGGATGTTTATAATATTAGAACGTATAATTAGAACTTGTGTAATGCTAAATACCTACATTTCATGTTGTGAACTTGTGATGCAATCTTTGTTTTTGGTGAACATAAATTCTTTGCAGATGAGTAACTGATGTTAATTCAGTCAATATTTTTTACAAGTTTCGCAATCAATTTCTTTACCTACAAAATCCCTAGTACGAGCATCCCTCAAATTATTTAAGTAGTGGTATCGGTATCAATTAAACTCCATTCTAGACGATTGCACATCACTAACGACAAGGTCTGAGTGCAATAGAATAATTTGTCGAGCCTAGGCGACAGTCGGGCGCACGCAGTCACGCACTACTAGTATATCGTTATATTATTTTGTAACTACACGCAGACCTATGACTATGTATGATCGTTTATCAACTAACGAAATAAACTAGTTTTTTAATTGAATTTCGACGTTACATGGTTGAACAGACAAAACCAAAGTAGATTCGCTTGCCATTGCTAGAGGGGCAGTTCCCGTTTTTTTTTTTTAAATCGTTCGCATTCTATTCTCCTCCTCAATCTGTCAAAAATACCACCTATTTTTGTAAATTGCTGTCAAATTTTTGACATTGATTGACCTTTGATAAAAATCGATACATAATCCCCCACGGCTTATAGAGCACATAACAGACTGAAATGTTCACCTTGCAGAAAAGCTAACTTTAAAACAAACACTTATCTAAGTAGGTTATACACAGAAGGGCTTACACGTGCCGCGCGGCTACACAAACCTACCTACACGTGCATCTATATGCCTTCTCTCGCTTCTTCGCCGAACATTCTCACAAATCCTTCACGGAATTGCATAAACAATTTGAAATCATTTGTCATGTCGTAATAACCTGTCTGTATGACCTTAGAGGTCGTTTGACGGTATTGCACGGAATTTCTTTGGCAACTTTTTGATTAATGAGGCTTCTTTGTTTCTTCTTTAATTGATTTTTAGGGTTCCGTACCCAAAGGGTAAAACGGGATCCTATTACTAAGACTCCGCTGGCTGTCCGTCTGTCACCAGGCTGTAACTCATGAATCGTGATAGTTAGACAGTTGAAATTTTCACAGATCATGTATTTCTGTTGCCGCTATAACAACAAATTACTCAAAAATAGAATAAAATAATAAAAAATCCCATACAACAGACATGATTTTTTTCCGGTTTTATAGATAATGGTACGGAACCCTTCGTGCGCGAGTCCGACTCGCACTTGGCCGGTTTTTACCTTTTTGACTTTCACCTTTTGAATCACTTGACTGAATCTTGGTCAGTCATCGTCAGAGGTCTGATTTTCAATACGCCAAGTTGTTAAACGTGTAATGAGTCTAGGTCAATTAACTATCGGCCTAGGCATCCAATTTGCTGGTTTCAAACAGGCTACGATATATATTTCGCGACAGACGTTTCACCAATCTGGAACCCGGTAAGATAAGAGGTAAAGTTTCATTCGGCGTTTGACTGTCAATTTAGGGTAGGCAGAGGTAAGTATTAGGTAACAGATGCAGGCTATTCGAAACGGCGCGGTGCGGCGGCGGTTATCACTAAACATCTACCTAGCACATTGATGCGGATGTTATTACAGTTATAATAATAACCGATGGCATCAATTATTTATCCTTCCGGTAATAAAAGTAAATAATAATGTATTTATTTATTTTACCCAAAACATGCCACATATTCACATAGCCTGGAGTAGAGATCGCGTATCGGGAAGGGTAGATAAAGGTGACTGGGACAGACTGGATGCGGAAGGCGGAGGGCAGGGTATTGTGGCGCAGCCTGGGAGAGGCCTGTGTACAGAAGTGGACTGCGGTAGGCTTCATAGATTGATTCACATAACAACAAAATCCGGAATAAAACCAAACATCAAGTCAGTTTGTGAACAACATGTTATTGAATAGACACGCGAATTTAAATTCGCTGTAATACAGTTTAAGAATGTTAATGCGAATGATTCGCAGTCGTTTATTATTCTATGACGATCATCGCTTTAAGTAATTGACTTGCAAGGTTAGAAATGAAGTGTTTTGTAATAGAACAGAATGAGTGGGTAAGCGCCTTGTACACGGTGCTCGGATTTTAATAAGCGTAGGCTAGGTACATTTTTAAGATTATAGTGATGGGTTTTCCTAGAGTGATTTCATTGTTTTATATAAAAGGATGACTGCTTAAAGAAGGCTTATAAGTTGAGGCATTTATGAGGAAAACTCCTACTCGTATTACGATGAATGAAATTGAGATAATAATTACTCATTACATCATAATCATCATTACCATTCAATATTTACCCAGTATCTTGAATTAATTTGCAGAGGGGCTTGTGGCTAACTAATAGGTAACAGTCACACGGATCGATCGTTCAGGTTAAGCTATGCTTGCCGCGGTTGGTCCGTGGATGGGAGACCATCTTTACATACCAAAACCCCTCAGCGTCTCGGAAAGCACGTAATGCCGTTGGTCCCGGCTGTCATTTGTGGATCTTTGACAGTCGTTACGGGTCGTCAGAAGCCCGAAAGTCTTACAACCAGTCTTACCAAGGAGTGTTGAACCCAGTAATTGGGTTGTGGAGGTCAGATAGGCAGTCGCTACATGTAAAATACTGGTATTCAGCTGCATCCGGTTAGACTGGAAACCGACCCCAACATAGATGGGAAAAAGGCTAGGTATAAAAAATGATCTTGAATTAATTTGCATAATATTTAATAGTCAAACTAGACACTAAAAATCGTATTGTCCTAGTGTTAAAAGACCGGACATCTATAATAATGAATGTTATTTTTGTTGAATGTATAAAAGACACTTAAAAACCTAACTTAGTGTGTATAATATAGTACGTAGTTAAGTTGGCAGGTTGGTTAGGTAGGCAGTAAAAACCGCGAATCCTATTTTGTACGAAAAAGAATTCTCATTTGTATTCATCAAGGTAGGAACAAAGTGTTAAGAATATGTAATGATGTATGTAGAAAGTTGTCTTGAAGTTTTTGCGACCTAGGACATGTTGGCAGGTGTTATCTGAATTATTATGAGGTGCCAGTGTGATTACTAATGTCATCTATACTATATAATAATATATTATATTAATATTATAAAGCTGAAGAGTTTGTTTGTTTGTTTGAACGCGCTAATCTCGGGAACTACTGGTTGGAATTGAAAAAATATTTTTGTGTTGGATAGTCCAATTATCGAGGAAGGCTATAGGCTATATAACATCACGCTACGACCAATAGGAGCGGAGCATAAATGAAAAATGTTGCAAAAACGGAAAAAATAATCCTTTTTTAGAGCTTCCGTTGCGTGCGCTGCGTAACCGGTTTAACTTACGCAAATATCATGTATGATGAAATTGTTCCTCTTTAAAAATTCTAAAAAAAAGTCCGCGACAGCATATGTCTATCTTTTAAAATTGATTGAAAATCAATCTTCGACGCCGGCGCGACGTTCCCTACTCTAGAGAGGAGAGGATGGGCACACGGGTAGACCATGAACGTGAATAGGACATAGGATACGTTTTATCCCTATATTCCCACGGGATCGAGACCTACGCGGGTGAAACCGCGGGGCACAGCTTAAATGATAAAACTAAAACGTTTATCCTTACATATTATTTATAAAACAAAGTCCTCCGCCGCGTCTGTCTGTCGTCCGTCCTGTTCGCGATACACTCAAAAACTACTGCACCGATTTTAATGCTGTTTTCACCAATGAATAGAGTGGTTCTCGAGGAAGGTTTAAGTATATAATAACCGATATCTACGTGGGCAAAGCCGCGGGCATCAGCTAGTCATTTATAATATTTTGGGTGTAACAAATGAACAAACGAAGGAATAGCATGGATCAATACTGTACTTGGTTTTTTCATAAGTCGGTGTAGAATCTTGTTGATCTCTTATGTAAACTAGCTCATCATCGCACCAGGCCTCCTTGTGCAGGTACTGCTTGATCCCTGTCAACCTTTTCCCGCCAATAGTGGTAACTGACAGTTGACATTAGTGATAGCTGTCACTAATGTCAACTGTCAGTTTCACCTCACAAAACTGGATGTGTACAAGTTAATGTATTTTACCAATAGTATTTATTTATTTTATTTTATTATTTATGTACACACAGTAAAATACAAAATAGATACGACATAGTTAAAATATGAGTACAAAGGTACTGCTTAGTATCTGTGTTTAAGTTAGCTTAGTCGCTCTTGAGAGATTCGTGTTAATTAAATGTCTGTTGAATACAACATATTTACCCGACTGCGTCAGACGGAGGATTATTTAATGTTTTCTAAAGTATATTTGGAGAGAAATCTCTTTTTAACATAAGTTAAGTATCTGCTTTTATTTGCAACGGCCATATTTTTACTGGGGTCTACCAATATAACGAGGCTGAAATCTGTTCCTTATTCTGTGTGAATTGGCTAACGTCCAACTCCCTTTCTTAATAAACAAATATAAAAAAGAACGAACAAAATCATTACCACACAGCACCACCCCAACTCTTAAAGCAATATACTCCAACAATAAGCCCAAACACTCTTCAAAGGGAAAAAGCAACGACCCCTATGAACGCACACACACTTGTACACATGACCCAAATAAAACACAGTGAGTTGCGAATACGGAATACACCCGCAAACACACACATACGGACGTACAGTCACGGACTTTAATTGATGAGCCACCTTCAAACTTTTCAATTTTGCAGTTTCATACATTCACGAGATTACACGATAAAACACGAACTCAAATCGCACGCTCGTAAACAAGATGACAAATAAATTACTTTTAATCGGAAATATCCATAGAGGTTGACTTTATTAGTTAACCTCTATGGATATTTCCGATTAAAAGTAATTTATTTGTCATCTTGTTTATTTTCATACATTCACGAGATTACACAATTAAACACGAACTCAAATCGCAAGCTCGTAAACAAGATGACAAATAAATTACTTTTAATCGGAGATATCCATAGAGGTTGACTAATAAGTTCTCAATGATAAAAATAAATACAATGTTGCATTAAGTTTATCCAATCTATTTGATACCGACCTCCTTTGAATCATAGCTCATTAACTCGATAATTATGAAAACATAACTGAAGACAGTGACAGTTGAAATATCAAGATGACAATTATAGTACTTTTAATCGGAAATATCCATAGAGGTTGACTAATAAGTTCTCAATGATAAAAATAAATACAATGTTGCATTAAGTTTATCCAATCTATTTGATACCGACCTCCTCTATATATGAGCTATGATTCAACATAGCTCATTAACTCGATAATTATGAAAACATAACTGAAGACAGTGACAGTTGAAATATCAAGATGACAAATAAATTACTTTTAATCGGAAATAGTCTTATCCATAGAGGTTAACTAATAAGTTCATAATGATAAAAATAAATACAATGTTGCATTGCAACATTGTATTAGTATCAAATAGATTGGATAAACTTAATGAAGTTTATCCAATCTATTTGATACTGACCTCCTTTGAATCATAGCCCATTAACTCAATAATTCTGAAAACTTAACTGAAGACAGTGACAGTTGAAATATCGATGTCAGAGAATTTCTCCGTACGCTAACGTTACTATGCAGCAGTAACCTAGCAACAATTGTTTATCTTTGCTAGGTTACTGTTGCTAGACCTGCAATTGGTTGACTTTGAGTAGTCACTGCTGTCAAGTTAATAATTTTCTTCTTCTAATACGAAGACATATGACTTTGCGTGTCGGGAACCGAATAAACCCGATTTGCATTACACGGCTAAAATGCGAACAGTACCAGGTGGCTCATCAATTAAAGTCCGTGACTGTACATACATAACTTATTAGTTGTGTTTCAATCTGCACCTCACATTCCCCATGAATACTGAACCAGCATATTTTGAAAGGCGGCGGAATATCAAAAATTTAGTGAATTTGACGTTTAGATGTCATTTGTCTTCATCAGATCAGAATGTTGGGCCACAAAAGGGATGAATGAAAGGCAATTGTATGCAGCTGAGATGAGAATGTTAAGAGGGTTGTATGGTGTTACACGAATGGATAAAATAAGAAATGAGTAGATAAAAGGAAGTCTGAAAGTGGAACCTGTGACTGAAAAGTTGTGCGGAAATCGGTTGTCATGGTATGGGCACGTGATGCGAAGGAATGAGCAAAAATGTTGTGAGGAAAGTTTTGGGTATGAATTTCGATGGCTATAAGAGTAGAGGACGACCAAAGAAACGATGGATGGACTGTGTGAAAGATGATATGGCTGGCTAGAAAGGGGGTGACTGCCGAGATGACAGCTAATAGAGAAGTATGGAAGAAAGGGACATGTTGCGCCGACCACAAATAAATTGGGATAACAGGAGATTGATGTAATTTGTCTTGACAAGTAGCGCCACCCCACTCGTTCAACATAGATTTGTCTCTGGTCTTATCACTAAAACACACATACAGATTGTTTATTCATTTAAAAGTAGTAAATTAAAACAAGCATTCGTGATAGGCGTTAGCAACTGAAGCAACAACTTCTTAATTTAAGTGGTTGACGCAAACTTGGTGAAACATTTAATGTTTTCACTGCAATCAAAATGAAACTCTAGCTTTATTATGATAAGGTTCTGTTTAACTTGTGGGGGTTGTATGTACATTATGTTACAATTAGAGCGGTACTAGTTCACATATGATTCTCGTGCCCTGCTTTTTTACGGTTGACATGATGTAAGCGGTGTTTATTGTGTTTGTACTACCAAGTTATGAGTCCACATTACAGTTGCGTTTGTTTTTTCTTTAAATTGGTACCGTGTGTGCATAGGAGAAAATTCATAATGAAAATTAAAACTCCATGAATCTACAGACTCATAAAATATGTTGACAGATTTTTAATTTTTTCATCAGCAATTCCATGAAGTCTGTAAGCGAGCTCTTGGCCTGGGTATAGTAATATGTCCACATGTAATAATTATGAACATACAGGGTGAAATTATATTAGTTTTAATCCAGATAAGGGGTCATTGTAGGTACTCATCATTATGAACATATTTCACTATGGGACCAACCCTGAAATCGCGAAAAATAAATCAGCTGTTCCCTAAATTTTGATGAGCTATGCGAACATAAATGTAGGAAACAGCTGATTTTTTTTTGCGACTACCCGACCATTGATATCGGGACGTTGTATATATGCTGGACGCGCGGTAAACGCTGCTTGTGTGATGCAGGATTTTGCGTAACGTCTTTAAAGTTCACATTATTAGTGCTGTTAGAGCACATTCTGCTATTTTTAGACTAAGTAGAGCAGTAACCAATTTTCCAAATAAAATACAACGAAAAGTCAAGCTGTTTATCGTCCGTCACGTTATGTTGGTCCGGGGCTAAGTATAATGTTGAAGTAATTTCATGCGAAGTTTTAGCCACATGTAGGTTAATAGAGCACAAGCAGCACCAGCTGGTGTTTTTAACCGACTTCTTCAAAAAGAAGGAGGTTCTCAATTCGACTGTGTTTCTTTTTTTGTGTGTTTGTTAAGCGATTACTCCTCCAATTATGAATGGATTATGATGATTATTTTTTGTTTGGTAGTTCATGACTAAAGGCTCTTACATACTGGCGCGACTAGTCGCGCGACGCGTTCGCCGTGAAGTTTTCTCAGAAATTGTTTTGTTACAAGTCGCATCGCGCGACAATTCGCTCCTGTATGTAAGAGCCTTTAAACCAGTAGAAAAGTAGGTGACCAAGTTTAAAAAAACAAACTGAATGGTTGAAACCGGTATTATAAAACGCAATTTGTTAATGTCGCGAGCAACAGTGCATAGAGTAACTCGTATTGTGTTACGTAAAAGCTTAATAGGTCCCTGAACTATTATGAACTTATCACCTTTTTGAACATAGTCCCCGGGACTATGTTCAAAAAGGTGATAACTGTGATAAGTTACGAGTTAGCCACGAGCCCTTGCTCGTGGCTAAAAGATAATGCACGTGTCGATCGAAGGTTAAGGTACGCTTTCCTCGGTCGGTTCGTGGATGGGTGACCATCCATCAGTTAGCCGAGTGTGAAAATAATGTCTACCTGCTTTACGATCTTGGTTTATGTTCACGATGATGGATGTATATGGGAAAGTGTAACATTCAGGTGAAGGTGGCCGTGACAGCCGTGACAGTGGGAAAAGGCTGGACAGACATTTTTGAACATAGTTTATTACATATAAACATACGATTACATTCGTATTTGGATCTACTGACTGTTCGATACTTTTTGGGTACCTTGATCTACGTCACATTGTTCGGCTTCAATACAGCGTTGCCATATGTTACGACTATGCAACTAATATGTAAAATGAAACAAAATCTAGTTACAGTACGGGGCTTTCAATACCGGTATTCCGGGATCCCGTAATACCGTGATCACGAATTTAATATGGTCCTTTTTTAATACCGGTATTGACGCCCGAATACCGTGATTACGGTATTACAAACATTAGATGTGATCTTATTCTCTCACTAGTTTTCGTCAGCTAGTAGTAACTAGTTTTCCCACTGTTATCTTTAGCTCACCCTCCCGCGCCCCACCCGCCCCTCCAATGCTCGAAATCAAGCTGTACTTGTCGTTTTTGTTATTGTTAGTCAGTTTCGCAAAGGCGACGGGATAACGCGTAGGCTTTTGTATTGTGTTGTGAATGTTGTGTTTACTTGTGATTTGTGAAGTTGCGATGTTGTTGAGATTTAGAAAGCAGTTACATGAACCTGGGATTAATCAGGATAACAGGCTCCATGAATGCAGATGTAGGTATCAAATACCTAAAAGAACGACTTCAAGAATTTGGCATTAATCTACATGAAGATATAATAGCTTTTACGACAGATGGTGCAAGTGTGATGACGAAAATGGGTAAAAGTTTTGAGGGTCACCATCAGGTTTGCCTGGTGCATGGAATCCAACTAGCGGTTATAGACGTGTTGTATAAATACCAGTTTCAACGGACATTTTCTGATGTTCCTTCTATCTCAATCGCCTCACCGCTAAATACTGACACTGAGTTTGAAACTGACAGCGAAGACGACAACGTTGATCAGACTAATCAAGGCGAAGACTATGCTTTGAATTATGTTGAAACACAACCGCTCGAAACAGAAAGTCCTGAGTTTATTTACAAAAACCTCATAGATAAAGTGAGAAAAATAGTCAAACTTTTTCGTAAGTCCCCTACAAAGAATGATTTGTTACAAAAATATGTTGTTGCAATGTATAAAAAGGAAATGTCGTTAATACTAGATTGTAAGACAAGATGGAGCAGTATGGCTGACATGATTGGGCGCTTTTTAAAACTAAAGGATTGTGTATCAAAAGTTTTAATCGATCTAAAATTAAACCCCGATTTCTCATTCAATGAATTGGATTTGGAAACTCTAAACAATATTCACAACAGCCTTTCTGTGGTCAAAGCGACAGTACTAGAACTTTGCAAACGCGATACCAACTTACTGAAAGCTGATGTTGCTCTAAAGTTTATGTTGAAAAAGTTAGATGGTCAGGCTAATGACTTGAGCAATAATCTTGCAAAAGCACTTTGAAGGCGCATAAAGGATCGGCGACTTTTAATATCTGGAGTGTTACAATATTTGCACGACCCTGATACTTTCTTCAGTAACGATGACAATGATGATACCTTCACGAAACCTACATCTAACGAAATACTAGATATTATTGTAAAATTACTTGCACGTTTAAAATATAATAATGACACACGAAACGCTCACAGCGAGACAATGACTGATCGTGAACATGATATGACGATAGAAGAACCGTCTACTTCATTGGATACGACTGATACGAGCAGTAAAAATCTAGACATGGCCATACAGAAACAATTAGAGAGGGAGATATCCAAATTGCCTAAAACCAAAAGTGCTACCTCAGCTACGACTACGAGCACCGATTTTAAATCTATAATAAGAGTAGAGATGTGTGTCTTCGAAACTGCTAGGGGTGGTCGGGAGATATTTCTATCGGCAGCTTACAGATATTTACTGTCTGTGGTACCTACAAGTGTAGAAGCAGAGCGTGCTTTTTCTTCAGTAGGCTATTTATGTAACAGGCTGAGAAGTTCGCTGTCTCATGCAACATTAAATTCGCTTTCCATTTTGCGAACACATTTTCAAAAAAAAAAAAAAAAATGGCGTCTAAAGTTCATAAAAAGTTATTGAAACTTTTTGTATTATTGTGTTACTCATATAGTTTTACATTTGTTTTACTATGTTGGTCAGAATTATTATGAACGCTGATTTATTTTGTTACTTGTTTAGTTTTAGATTTTTTTACTGTTTTTTTTATTGTATAATTTTTTGATACCTATGTTGATTACATGAGACATGATGATTACATGTCGATAGTATAAGAAGTTTATATTTTTTTGATATTGTACTTTACAAAGTTTATGTGAAATACTTTCCTGCAAAAAGACTAGACTAAGTTTAAAGGTTTGATTAAGTTCCTAATTCCTAGTCCTACCTAAATAAATAATCAACCAATACCAAATTGTTATATATAAGAGAGTTATAAAAGTATATAAGGTATTTATAATAAATAAGAACAATAAAGACTGATTTGAAAATAAAAACACGTATTTTAATGGTTTTATTAATGTCCTAATGGAACTTGCATTCAATACCGGTATTAATACCGTGATCACGGTAATGACTTCCAATACCGGTATTAATACCGGTATTGACTTCCAATACCGGTATTAATACCGGTATTGACTTCCAATACCGGTATTAATACCGGTATTGAAAAAATCCGGTATTTGAAAGCCCTAGACACAACTTAGATGTAACATAAACTTGAAAATTTGCATTCATACATTTCAATTTTACGAATCATCATCATCTGCCTAGCCTTTTCCCAACTATGTTGGGGTCGGCTTCCAGTCTAACCGGATGCAGCTGAATACCAGTATTTTACATGGAACGACTGCCTAACTGAAATCCACAACCCAGAACCCAGTTCAATTTTACGAATGTACTTATTTGGTTATAATGGCTTTTACAAGTTTATTTATTTAAGGAAAAACAAACAGTAGCACAATAATGATACGGTCATAATATCTTAAATAATACAATTTAACAATTATACTACCCACTACGTTCTCCACAGATTTACAATAAGTTTTTTTTTTTTTTTTTAAACTAGCTAGTAACACAGATACATTTATAAGTTATTTATTTATTTTTAAAGTTATTGCGTTTTTGTTAAAATAATTTTGAGCTAAAGCAGTAATAAAGATTGGTGATTTTAAAGGCGCATTCAGTTCAGATGGTGATCGGTTTTACGAATTTTGCCGATGCGATGTAAGTTGTGTCGTACTGTACCTATATCCAATAATATGTTAACTGTTGACCTTCTTATGGTAACTATTTACGTATACATTCCTTTATGAGAGTTGTAATCTAAGTAAAGGTCCCCTTTTGTTTATTCCCCTCCCCATGCCCATGGCATACTGTTCCGTCATTCGGATGACATAACTCACCCTTCCCTTGCTTCTAAAAATAGCTTGTTCACTTTATTTATTCTTAGAAAAATCCGTTATATGACTTTCGTTCAATAGATCTCATTATTATTCTAAAATAAATGATAAAGTGTATAAACTCTATTTATTTCTTATTGTTACCTAATTGTTTAACGATACGTTTCAATCTCAATCCGAGAGATTTTGAAGGAAATCGTAAATCATTGCTGTACTCGTATCATCATCATCGACCTAGCCTTTTTCCCAACTATATTGTGGTCAGCTTCCAGTCTAACCGGGTGCAGCTGAGTACCAGTATTTTACATGAAGCGGTGGCCTATCTGACCTCCACAACCTAGTTACTGGGTAAGACTCCTTGGTAAGACTGGTTGTCATACTTTCAGGCTTCTAAGTACTCCTAACGACTGCCAAAGATCCACGAATGATAGCCGGGACCGAAACGTGCTTTCCGAGACACAGAGGGGTCCCGGTATGTAAAGAAGGTCACCCATCTATAGACGACCGCGGCAAGCGTAACTTAACCTGATCAATCGACACGTGCGGCTGTTATTACTTAGCCACGAGCCTCTCATTGCTTTTATCGTATTATGTTTTAAAAATTCGTGTTATCAACAACCTAATTAAAACAGTGAATGTTAGGTATTGGACCGTCATAATGAAAGGTATTGCCATTGTAAATATGTTGCGCAATTACCCTGCGGGTTGTCAACCTGCTCCCTAATTGCGTAATACAGGATCAATCAGAATTAGAATCGGTTTTAAACAAATAGGTATCTAATCCATTGCTTCATAATAAGTTCGAAAAAAAAACTGCTCAACATCGTAAAGAACGCAATGTATGTTGTTGAACTGTCAAAATGAAACAAATTAGTCGTAATCGGTTACGAAAATGAGTTACGCAATTATATACCTAGCAGACTCTTAGTCATTTCAGAAATGGGTTGACTACCCAGAAACGAGCTAAAAGTATATCATTTGAATAATAATGGCACCACTACATGCACGTGCTATTGTTTATCAATGAGAAGGAAAACCACAAACATAATTTATAATGTGAGTAAACTCTTGCTGTACAGCAACTCCAATAGTAATCGCACATGGAGGCAAAACAACGATTACTCAGTTTTAAATTGCACATTTCAGAACGTTCGCAGACGGAATTCAATCGGTGGCTGATTTATTGTAGGAATTACATAAATGAAACAGTAAAGATCAAATGAGTCAACACACACGTCCTACAAAACGTAGATTTAATAACGTAGGGCGAAATAATCTGTCCGATTGTAGGAACTAAAAAAGTTTGCTGTGTGCGAGCACGCTCAATCTACATAATTATGCAGCAAAAAGGCGTTGGCCGCTGAAAATGGTAAATCGGAAAGCCGTTAGGCCCGGCTGTCACACGCCTTTGACAGTCGTTACAGGTAGTCAGAAGTCTGACAACCAGTCTTACCTAGGGGTGTCGTGTTACCTAGTAACTGGGTTGTGCACTTTAGATAGGCAGTCGCTCCATGTAAATGGTTGCTCCATGGTTAGACTGATAGCCGACCCCAATATAGTTGGGAAAAGGATAGGCAAAATGATTGGAAGTAAGTATTTAATTCTTCACTTTTATTGAATGGGGTGACTAATTGGTAATTGAGTCATTTGTGGCCGGCAGGCAAATAAATAATGACTTGTTTACTATTCAAAGTGGTGAAGCGTTACCAGTAAGGATGTTTAATTCAATACAACTCATTACTGTCATCGGTGTAAGTAGTTAACCTTTTACTCTATTCTATTCTATTATTGATTTCTTGATTTGCAGTTGCAGGTTGTCCGTTCCCACATCCCACAGTGTCTCAAGACGAAATTCTTTGACCAGTGCGTGTTGCCAGTCATGACACTGAAACGTGTCGCTTACAAAGGGCACGGGTTTGGAGTTTCCCTACGATCGAATCAGAAATGAAGAGATCCGCAGGAGAACCAAGGAACCAACATAGTCCCAAGAATTACCAAACTTAGTAGCATTAGGCAGCACATTGCCCGCAGAACAGTTGGCCGATGACCCACAATATGGACCGATGACCTTGTGCAGGCCGCAGCAATCCGCTGAATCCGCGGGAAGCACAGTACCGGTCGAAGTAGTGGTGCTTGGGGGACGCCTATGTCCAGCAGTGGACATCTTTCGATGATGAATGATGAGTTGCAGGTTGCAGACGAAGTTTTTATTATAAGGATGACGTTTTAAACAGTTAATTACTTTTAAGTTCGATGGATTCTCAATTATGCGATCATTATTTTAAATATTATAGGCCCATTATGTCATTATAATAATAGCCGTGCATAGGTCAATTGTAGGAACTTGTGCATAGTAGGACCTAAGTTATTATTTTATAGGAAAATTATTACCTTGCCAATTAACCTAGAATCATGATAACATAGTCTTGATGGTATTTAAGTTTTACATAGTCCACCATATTTGGTGTTATCCTACTTATTTATGACAATTAATAATGCATACACTGTTACATTAAAAAGTATAAGTCGTTTAGGGCAATGAAGCATAGCATACTGGGTACTGAATACGATACGCTCCAAAACAGGAATTGCCGATGCGGGCAATCAGTCAGGTAGCCTGAAGTGGGATTGGGCGGGCCATATATACAGGATGCATCGACACAGAGAGGGGTATTTGCGTAGTGGGTGCCAGAAGACGGACGTCGTTGGTGAGGGAGGCCAAGGAAATGCTAGCGTGACGACCAAGATGCGTTTACAGGAAATTGGTCGGGGATGGCAACGCACAAGGAACAACGGAAAGATATGGGGGAGATCTTTGCCAAGCAGTGGAACAGCAACGGCTAAAAAAAAAAGGTTATTTAGAAGCAGTGATTGTTTTGATATTTGTAACAATTCCTCATACCTATTCTATTACCAAAGTTGTCAACATAGTTCACAGAATAAGCAAGATGAAATGGCAATGGGCCGGCCATATTAGCCGTAGAACCGATGACAGTTGGGCTAGACGTGTTCTTGAGTGGAGACCGCGAATCAGTAAACGTAAGGTAGGACGCCCTCAGGCTAGGTGGAGCGACGATCTTCGCAGGGTGGTTGGTAGCAACTGGATGAGAGTTGCTGAGAATCGAGCTGAATAGCATGCAATTGGAGAGGCCTATGTCTAGCAGTGGACTGCTATAGGCTGATGATTATGATGATTCTTTTACCTATAAACATACAACGAAAATAAAATAAAAATGTAGATAAAAAGAAATAAAGAATTCAATTTAATACCATTTTGGCACATCACTTATCATTACATACAGTAACCACTTACTCAATCAAATTGAGGATATCTCTCCGTCTTACTTTCACACTCTTAACGTTACCATGTGTGAAAAGGATAGATATATGTATTAAAAATTCTTCATACTTGCACGACAGGTTCCACCGTTTGGCTTCTGTCGAGGTGTCAAGGCTATTTGGCGAAGATTTCACTTTCAAACGATTCAATAGGTTGCCGCTTCATCGATGAAGGATAATCGATTTTATATATCTATATATCGAGTGTTTTCGGTATTTGTTTCGGTACAAAAATAGAAGTAATCTTGAAGATTATATGTGAAATCCACCCCAACAAACATTTTTGTCATATAATCAAACTTTTATATGACCTTAAGTCTTTTTAAAGTTATTTTATAGTCATTATTTTAACTCTTCGTCATGTTCTGGTGTATTATATGTCCGAATAGTCATAAACATTTTTTGTCGTATAATAATGTCATATGACGTTATTACGACATTTATAAAACTTACTTATACAACTTTTCGTCCTCTAAACGTTTTCGTAGTATAAACGTCATAAAACTGTACATTTTGTCATATAATTACCTTTTAAACATCTGCTAAACGGATAATAATTGTTTACACGTAGTATTTGTTACCATTATATATAAGTCGAATAAGTATTACGAGTGCGACCTGTATACATCCTAAAGTATCACAAACATGATAATACGACCGCTACTTAATTAATATTCATATTAAAGGTTTATAATAACCTTGTATATAATTTTCGCGTACTTTAATACAAAGTAATAGAGCTCAAGCTGAGAGTGAGGAAAATAAGAAAGGTTCCGTATCACATTTAAATGCAAATTTAACTAATCAATTTAACCAAAATACTACAAGTGTGCCCCGCAGTTCATTTTCCAAAGTTCAGGACTCTTGTTGATTTTTGGAAGTTGAAGTCATCCGAAAATGAA
Organism: Lithophane semibrunnea; assembly: GCA_947363905.1. Taxonomy (NCBI): domain Eukaryota; kingdom Metazoa; phylum Arthropoda; class Insecta; order Lepidoptera; family Noctuidae; genus Lithophane; species Lithophane semibrunnea. The sequence goes on along the minus strand of OX376197.1, from coordinate 14,208,710 downwards.
GATAATGTTGATAAAGAAGACACTTCAACCAACAATGATGACTTCAGAGACTATTAAAAAAGTGGGCTATTGATTTTAATATTCCACAAGTTGCATTAAAGCAAAATAAATCTATATGAAGGAGGTAATATAAAAAGGCAGTAATAGTAGATTGCTGCATCGAGCGCCAAGTGAGTTGCGTAATCTACTTTTCTTTCAACTACCAATTTACTCAACTCAAGTCAGGTCAAGTCAGGTCAAGTCAGGTCAAGTCAGGTCAAGTCAGGTCAAGTCAGGTCAAGTCAGGTCAAGTCAGGTCAAGTCAGGTCAAGTCAGGTCAAGTCAGGTCAAGTCAGGTCAAGTCAGGTCAAGTCAGGTCAAGTCAGGTCAAGTCAGGTCAAGTCAGGTCAAGTCAGGTCAAGTCAGGTCAAGTCAGGTCAAGTCAGGTCAAGTCAGGTCAAGTCAGGTCAAGTCAGGTCAAGTCAGGTCAAGTCAGGTCAAGTCAGGTCAAGTCAGGTCAAGTCAGGTCAAGTCAGGTCAAGTCAGGTCAAGTCAGGTCAAGTCAGGTCAAGTCAGGTCAAGTCAAGTCAGGTCAAGTCAGGTCAAGTCAGGTCAAGTCGGGTCAAGTCATGTCAAGTCATGTCAAGTCAGGTCAAGTCAGGCACTGTTTTAGTTCTAAGCAAAAAATACGTCATATGATAACATTACAACAGATATTATAATACTACACAGATATTATAATACTACGTACAGATACCCAATCCCATATAAAGAAATGACACCACCCTAAGTCTGGCAATTGAGCTGGCTATTTTTCTTCCCCATTTTTTTAACAGATGGCAGCATCATCGACTCACTAATTGCCAGAGACCGTAGTTTTAAAACGCCATCTAGGAGTCTTGCCTAGGTACAAGGCAAGACTCCAGGATTTTTTGTTCCTTTTTTTACGTTTTTTTCTTCCTCGGCGTTCAATTCTTATATTTCTACTTAAAGGACTAGATAAAAAAAAATGTTGTTTGATTTTCCTTAATGAAACGACTAAACGTTTCAAGTTTAAAGTGACCTGTCATCACTTTAGTAAAACGCCATCTATTGCAACAGATTTACTTTATCATTCTAAGGATTCGAATTGAAGTAAACGGCTTAATTTAAGTTTTTTGTTGAAAATTGACGAATTTTATGAGTATAAATACATAAATCAGCATTAAACAAAGATGTTTTGATTTTTACTAATATTACTATAGCCAAAATTTGCCGTATAACGCTTTTTAGTAATTGTTAATTTCATACTTGTAACATTATGCTGCCATCTATGATTTTTTTTCAAGACTAATTATAATTTGTTCGAGTTGGGACTCCATGACATTACTATGTAGTTGAAAGAAAAAATTGTTTCATTTTTTTAATTATCCCAGGAACGTAATTAACATTTCAAGTTTTCCATTTCAAATGTGCGCGTATCATTTCAATGAGGTCCATCTTTGATAAAAACTTATCAACATCCGCATAATTAGAGATCATTGTGGGGTTTACCTAAAACAAAAATATTATTTAGACAGTTAAATAAGTTATAAGTCACGCAAACAAATATTCAATTTTTTTAATATAAATTCTTTGAACTAAGTTAGCTAAGCGTTTGTAATTTTATTACTTATCCCTAAATTAACTGTAATGGCGTAAACATTTACACACCAAGGTTATGTAGTTGTCATATAACGCAGTCACTTAATAAAATTATTAATAAAATATGTGAAAACGTTAGAGTTTTAAAAGCGCATAAAAAATTTGTTCCAAACCTACCTCACATTAATCAGTAAACTTGATTGCACAATGGTTTACAACTGATGAAATGGTTTTATCACCTCAAACAACAAAGAAAAAATGCAATATTAACTCAGCTGTCAAAAACACCGCTATATTAAATTAACGTGATATAATCTGTTACAATATAATTTCGTTGAATATGAGCATCATCTTTAAATGACAATAACACAACGATTACATTATATAAAAGTCATATTGTGTACCATAACTCGACCCGAAGTCGAATACACGCCGCGACAGCTATCATTACATGATATTTAGTCAAATCGCCGACGTGTATATGACTACTATGCGACTAAGTAGGTATTTATATGACTGTTACACGAAACTCTTAGCAACTTAAGTTGAATAAAATGGGCCCTAATGCCGTTGAGTAAACGTCCTTATGACATTTATACGATTATACTAAATAACATTAAGTTGCCACCAAAACGTCTACTCAACGTCGTAAATGTTTGTTGGGACTTTAATGCCTATCTCAAAATGCGTCGTAATTCTAAAGTTTTTTATTGCATTTTGTTTTAAAAAGTTAATCCTCGAAAATGTTGTAAAATACAACTGCAAAGGTACAATTCAACTCGGAGATTGAGCGACTAACACTCAAATCAAATCATATAATAGATGCACGGTTCCAATTGGTCGTTTCCACTGACCTCCCATACCACGGCGCACACTGTAATTTGGAAATGTAAAAGCCAATTTCTTTTTAAAACAGTAACCGTGGAGTTTCTTGCCGGCTCTAGAAAACGATGAATTGAAACCGTGCACCTAGCTTCTGACGTTTCATAAGTGCCGATGTAGGTTTATGTGAAATAAAATATTTAGACTTGAGATTAAAACATCATTAAATGTGCTATCAAGGTGTGCACATTGGATGAACTACATATTCTACAGGGCAAGTTTGTATGTTAAAGATCCGACTGCAGATTGATACTTGTTTTAAAGCAAAAATCAGGAGCCGCATCACCGGGTGAAAAATTCAATTTCCTGCAAATTAGCGTTACAAGTAAATGGACTAATATAGTAAATTTATTATCTAAATAACTGTAAGTCTTTGTATGTAAACTATAAATATAATATAGTTCCCAGCTAAAGAAGCCCTTTTTTCTAAGGGTGTCATTTGTATCTGAAAGGTCATAATCGCGAAAAAAATATCAGCAGTTCCATACATTGGAGTCGAGTAAATATTGAAGTTTTGTATTGTCAATCTGCCTAGCCTTTTCCTAACTATATTGGGGTTGGCTTCCAGTCTAACCGGATGCAGATGAATACCAGTATTTTACATGTAGCGACTGCCTATCTGACCTCCACAACCCAGTAACTGGGTGATACGATACCCCTTGGTAAGACTGGTTGTCAGACTTTCGGGCTTCTGACGACCCGTAACGACTGTCAAAGATCAACGAATGTCAGCCGGGACCAACGGCTTAACGTGCTTTCCGAGGCACGGAGGAGTCTCGATATGTAAGGATGGTCACCCATCCACGGACCAACCCCGGCAAGCGTAGCTTAACCTGACGGATCGACCCGTGCGGCTGTTATTACATAGCCACGAGCTCCTCTGAAGTTTTGTATGGTATCCATACTAATATTATAAATTCGAAAGTAACTCTGTCTGTCTGTATTGTTACCTTGCACGCCTAAAACACTGAACGAATTTCGCTAAAATTTGGCAAGGAGATAGATGGCATCCCGGGGAAGGGCATAGGCTACTTTTTATCGACATACCACGCGGGTGAAGCCGCAGGCGGAAGCTAGTAGTTGATAAATTTTTCGCAATTTTCGTTCCTTGGGAGAAAATTGTTCAGCTTGATGATTTGTACCAGAACCTTAAATATGACCACAGCTTTCCGTTATATGCTGTATTGTTACACGTTACCTGAATTTCTATCAGTCAGATTGGACAAGATATTATTATTATGACTGCAGACTTTTTATCATTTGGTAGATTTGAATAGAGTAGCTTCTGTATCTAATAATTACAACAAAAAAAAAACATCCGACTTCCAAAAAAACCACTAAAAAAGTGAAAAATAACTTTAGTTTCGGAAGTCGGTGTTGGTGAAGTCGGTGGTGGTTTGCTTTTAAATTTTCGTTTTTTGCCACCGACTTCCGAAATTAAAGTTATTTTTCACTTTTTTAGTGTTTTTTTTTGGAAGTCGATTGTTTTTTTTTTGTAAATAGTTTATATTTTTCACATTTTAGTTGTGATACCTACCCCACACAAATTCGTTTACCACTCTGTGTAAATAACTGTGATGGATTCAACTACATACGCAAAGTGGGAAAAATACGTAATTATTGAAGCTAACTCAAAACCTACACAAAAAAAGAATCATCAAAATCGATTCATTATTGGCGGAGTAATCGCGTAACATACGCAAAAAAAAAAAAAAAAACATACAGACGAATTGAGAACCTCCTCCTTTTTGAAGAAGCCGGTTAAAAACTAAGTGAATGTGAATGTCTCTAGTTTGTTAATCCGCATTTTTTCAGTAAATTCAAATTTTCATAACAAAGTTTAATTTTCAAAATTTAAATACGCTCAAAGAGATTACTCAGCCTATTCGCAATTTTGACATCATTGTTTTTCATACATTCGTAATCTCAATGTTCGTTATTCAACATATCTTATCACAGTTATCACTCTGTAATCAGTTGTAAAACTATTATGTTCGTTCATGAATTGTTCTTTGGCGTAACTCTTGAACTTGGCAAGTGGGTAGGTACCCGAGATATTGTTTTAAATATTATAATCAGCGAATGATTAGGTACCTTTGTCCTTGTGAGAGAGATAGTAGCGTAAGTCCTGACTGACGGCAACTATGACATGTGTCACAGATTTGACAATTTTTTGGTACAAAATTGCATTATCATCTGTGACAATTAATTGTCACAAACGATAATGCACTGTACTGCGTATTAGTATTAGGTTGTTTGTTGGTTGCCTTTGTTCGAGTGATTAATAGTGTTGTTTTAGACCGTGTCCTAATATACATACGTGATGATCGTGGCGTGAATACTCGATCGTCACGTTCATTTTGTTCGCGAACCCGAACGCGTTGTCGCTCTGTGGATCGAAAAAAGGCTCTCTAGAAGACTTAGGAGCTTTTTAAAGTGTCGATTTTTTGCTTGAAATCGCTTCGAATAGCCAATATCATGCATAAATATATTATATCATAAGATACAACCTGGTAAGCAAAGTGATTTTTTTTGGAAAAAAAAAATATGAAGCTACTGCTTATATCTCCGGAACGGAGAGAATAATCAGAATATCCTTGCACACGGTTATGTAACTATTTAATTATGATTTTTTGACATACTAGATTTTTACAGATTCAGAGATGTTTTACAGATCCTACATAAACAAAAAAAAAAAAAAAATTGCCAGTTGCCCAAAGAGTATTAAGTCAGTATTAAGAGTATATAGTCATTGCAGTTGCCACTTTGAAATCTCAGTGTATATAGTATCGAGTGCGCGGCAGTTACGCACGGACGGGGAACGTTTATTCTACCGAGCGGCCGCAGGTAATTATTTCAAAGTCACTACCGAGATATAATACTGCTACTTATTTATTCTGTGCCTTCGTTAAACTAAGAACTGTTTTATACCCATTGAATGCAATAAAAAGTTGGTTACTCAACGGACCAATTAATGACAAAACTTTATACATATAGAAAGCATTGTTGCGAAAAAAAGACAATTCTTTGAGTATTCAAATTATTTTTTACGTCGTTTTTCTATTTTTATAATCTTGTCTCTAAAGTTAATTAAAGTTTTTTATAGTTCACAAGTTTAGAGCTCGTTTAGAGTTAAATGTTAGATATTATCTTTTTATTTGACACGATGTCTTCATTAGCTTTTGAAGGGCTGTTATTGTTCCATAAAAAAACCTTAACCTATTATACTTTAGAACAGTTTTCTCCTTAAAGTTTTTTATACAAAAAAATATCCTTTTTTACCTTTAATCGTGGCACCAAAGTTTTCTCAAATAAGCTGAAAATAAAAATATAAAATCATTTATTCAACCTAGGCTGACAATCAGCACTTTTCGAACATCAAAATTACATAAGACAGTCCTCCAAACCGCCACTTCCTTCACCACTTTCTCAAAAGGCCAACAAGCCAATTTCCAATATGTGCGTTTATATTATTACTCTCACATGACGTCACACATTCCAAAAAATCGGCCACTTGTAGTAAACATGAAAACACAAAACAATGGGTATGGCCACTAATTTTGATTAAAAACCTACATGTCACAGACATTCCACTAAATAATGAAAGTACAGAAGGCAAACTTAATGGGAGATTAAAAGTTTTAAATAAATGGAGAAAAACACAGAAAATAATATATTTTTTCTCCAAAGAATTATGTAGGTAAGGATCGAAGCACGTTCCACATTAATTTTCAGGTACTTTCTAATTTAATTAATGACACAAAAATATGTAATATGGCATTGTATGTATGAATAAATATATAACTCCAATAACAAAGCATTTATTTCAATTAAACCATTTACAGGCACTTTTGAACTGTCAAGGAGTTGGTCAGTCACAAATATGAAGCTAGTTGCCCATTCCAAAGCGTAGTAGGTACCTATGGAGAAGAACGGGCAAGAAACTCCACGGAAACTCTTTTAAATCAAAATATTGTTACAATATATGGGTTACATCACTTCTTTCTTCCCATGGACGCCCTGGATTCCTGGATGGAGGTAGAAACTAAAGAAAGTTTCTCCGGTTATGTTCATACTAAAAAAAAACATGCGGGGCGGTCTTTGGGGACTGCCTATAGAAGTAAAAACTAAGCAACCTCAACATAGTTCAAACGGTAGACGGTAGATGGCGCTAAAAAACAAATCACTTCAAGCGTGACGATGACACAAGTTCCATGATTTTGTTCACCCAAAAAGTGCTCAACGCGCCTATAGAAGTTTTCACTTCAAAAATGGATTAATCTACGACCTGGTGAAGGTTCCGAGAATCTACTGGATGCAGGAAGTGCAACAACAGACGGAATGGACGGCCGTCTTTCTGCTGAAAGAAAATGATGACAATTTCTTTAGTTTATTCGAGAGAAGCAAATGGTTTTGGATTCTGTTAGTTCGTTTATCGGTACCTACCGTAGTTCACTGTATCATCGATGTGTACTTCTGTAACTTCTCTGACAAATAAGTCTACACCAGTCCACACCTGCGGTTGTCAGTCACCACAAACCGACCATTATAAAATTATATTCGTGTAAACTGATTTGTATGGCTTCTGTACACCTGTCGACGATCCAGCGGTATTGAAATAAATGCGGAACATTCCTGTGAATAATTGTTGTTGTTCTGTATGTATGTTTGCTAGTGTATTTTATTTTACTAATGGTCGCCCAATGGTCGAAATTCATTTTTTTTTTGTATACTACATACTAATTCCATGCTGCCATGATACCTACATTACCTAAGTATTTGTTGGGAGCTGTGATTCGACCTCCTTGCATCTTCAATCTAAAAAGAAAGAAAATAAACAAACCTTTCTCCTTTTATTAGTACGATTATCTACAACTAAGTGCAATACTAACGGTTGTTTTTGTGAAAGCAACTTAAACTGAATACATTATTTACATTCTTAGTGCCTTAACTTGAACAATAATAAAGTGTACGTGACCTTTGTCTGTCCTGCAAGTTTGCTTTGAATTTTCCTTTCACAGAAACCCAATAATAATAACTAAGTATGTTTTATTTATTCATATACCTATTAAGAGGAAATAGGGTTCGGTCCCCTCTCCATACAAACGCTCTCGCCTGTTCTCTCTGGTTTAAGACCTTAGTGCAATGATTTTTTACAGTAAAATAAATATCAACCAGTTCTATGCCCCTGTTTTCCGTTTTGATGATATTTGTAGAAGAAAATGCTCAAAATTGCCTGTTTAGACCGCTGCCATCAGAGGAGTTTATAAAATATCTTTTAAATTGGTCCAATATTGAAGGAGGAAATAGACGAGAGCCGAACATCAAATAATGACTTTTTGTATGGAGAAATGACCGACCCTATTTCCTCTTAATGTTAAAAACTATTTAAAACGTGGTATAAGAACGTTACAAAAAAAAAAGTATTGCTAAACTATGCAGTTTATTTCAGTTAACAAAAGTGACTTTCAAAGAATAGCCCGCCCGTACAATATTTAACTCATTTTTTTTAATACTATAGTAAAAAAACGCCTAAAATACACGTTTCTGGTACCCTTTATTTTTTTATTTTATTTAATTGTTATTATTTTTGTTATAGCAGCCATAGTACCTCCTATCTATTACCAATTACGGTAAAAAAAATACAGCGCTGTGACAGACGGACGGACAATAATAAAAAGTGGTAAACTAAATAGTAATGGGTAGGCACCCTTTGGGTACGGATCCCTTAAAATTACTTAGTCGGTTTTATCTCAACAATAGGTACAAAACGTTATACCTAGGTCTTAGAATACCGAAGAAATCCACGTAAGTGCTCTTAGGAATTCACCGACAACACACAAGTCGTCAAATCAACCTTCAATGAAACTTCCCATTGCACCTTTTCCACGACAAAACGTCCTTTTAGCAGAATTGGAAAACCTGCCCAGAGCTGCCGTTGTTGTCCAATACTATTAAAACGACACACTGGATCTTCAACTTTAACTTCTAAAACTTAGTGTTTGTTTTCCGTTGTCGTAAGTTTTTCTTAAGACTTCGTTTTTTATCCCATTTTACGGTAGTCGTCTGCGGTTTTCCACTTTTTAAGCCGATTTCAATAAGAGGCTTTTGAAAGTTTTAATAAACTGTGAGGGTAGCTTCACGTCCGAGCTCTTCTTTGAACATTTTCTTCTGGTAAGTAATTAAATCTTTTAGCACTTGTGTTCTTGGGTGTAATTTTAGACTGTTTTCTTGATACTTTTAGTAGAAATTAAGAGGTGTGACCCAAAACTTTGTTAATGGGTTTTTTCTGAGACTCACAGAATTTTTTTTTTTTTTTTTTGGGAATTGCGTCTCGTAGGTTTACCATATCGTAGGGTATTTGCTACTCAACCGGACTTTCCTGCGGAAATGCTCTAAGCAACTAACTGAAAGCCTCCAGCCAGGGGCATAAAAACTAAGCGACTGCTCGCTAAGGGCACTCCCTGTGGGGTACGGACCTCGGCTTTGGGCGTCGCTGGGGGAGGGCAGGAAGTCGAGACAGGCTCGATCGGGGAGTTTAAAACTACTGACGACTCAACGTCCGCCCGGGATGGCGTTTGGTCGTCGAGCAAGAGTCGGGGAGGATAATTTTTAATAGACATCATGCCTATCTATATACATAAGGCAGAGGTGCACCTCTTGTACACCCACATTTTGCCTAAACTGTTAGGAAAAAACTTCCAGAGTTACTTTACGAAGTCTTCCCTTCTAGATTTATATATCATCTATGTGGTGGTTGCTAGGCTACACTTGTTATTCTATGTACTTTTGATATCGCACGCAATATATATTATAAAAACCCAATTCCACTGCGTTTACTTTAATATAAACACTATTTATATAAGAACGTAGGTATTATAAATGTGGTGGGCTTAAAACAATAGCATACCTATTTAATAATAACAGAAAGTTACGAGCGAGCTCAGCATGCAAAACGAGAATTAGGCCAATTTGAACACAAGGACAAATGAATTAGGCGCAGATTTCGACGGTCAATGTCATGATATTATGTTGTAACGGCTAGGGCTTTGCAGGTAGGCTGCGCAGGCCGTTAACGGATAGATAGGTAGGTAGGTAGGGTAGAGAGAGGAATGAAACCAGCTGGGTAATTTGATACATATATTATGTAGTAGATCCACAGCTAGGTCGTGGGTAAGGTCACTGATCTTTCCGAGCACTCACACACTTAGGTAGGTAGAAGGGTACCGTCCTTGGTCATCCGTTGTAGTAGGAAGCGGCCTGCCAGCGCAGGCTCAGCTGGAACGGTAGGGTAGCACACGTCGGAGACACGTGGCAGACGAGGCCTGTCAGCACAGGCCTGCAGGTGGTACTCGGCGTTAGGCCGCAGGTAGCTCGCGGCGGTAGGCCGCAGGTAGGCCAGGCCTCGGCAAGGACTCGGTAGCGGGCATTGGCAGTATGCCAACGCGTCCTGTCCTTAGCCGGGCGTAAGAGCCGGGACGTAGTAGCCGGGGTGTAGAAGCCGGGATGTAGAACCGGGATGTAGAAGCCGTGTAGAATCCGAGACGTAGAACCCGGGATGTAGAACCCCTAGACTCGGGCCACATGGTAAATCTAGGGGTTCTACAAGGAACCGCTAGTATGGCTGGTTACAGATGAAAATGCCTGAGTAGTCTGTCAAATAGTGTTGGGCATGTAATTTAGTGTTGTGCTCAACCACTTAGTAACATAGTACTCGACTAAGTTCAGGTGTGAAGCCACAACGTTACAGTACCCCGGCTGCAGAGAGAGGATTTTACCTATATAAAATCCGCTAGAACTACCACTTCCCACTTGCTGTCTAATCTTTAGCACAAGTCTGAATCCAGTCCAATCAGAGCAGAGACTGGAACCATACTCTATAGCCATGAGTGAAACTAGTTAGTCATAGTTCACTCAAGATTTCCAAACAGCAAGCAAAGAAATACACAAGATTAAAAGCAAGTGTATCTCAGTCAGTAGTGTTCTATTAGAAGCTGGTACCAGTGTATTTAGTAGTATTCCTACATGTGAGTAGACATGTGGTGTATTAGATAATTAGATCTTAACTGGCTTTAGGTAAATATAGGTAAGTGAGTTCAGTGTGTACTTGTAGGTATAGTTAGGCAAGTATGCACATGTAGTTAGAATGCGTTACTGTTAGTGTGTTAGTAGGGGTAGGTTAGGGGTAGTGTGTAGTGGGGGTAGGTTAGGTAAGTGGGGTAATGTGTAGTGGGGGTAGGTTAGGTTAAATTATTTAGTGTCAGGTTTGTAAGATGTGTATTGGTGCGGTCACCTCACTTGTAGGTGCCGTCTTTAAGATGTTCATTTGAACATGACATAAACAACACAACAGTTAAGGGTAGTTATAATAGTGACCTGCTCTGCAATAATAAATAGACATCCCTTGGGATCAGCAGCATCCGCTAGAATAGCGCCAGAGCATCATAATGCTATTTTAAAAGATAGCTTTATTTTTATATAGTTTTAGGTAACAGATAGTCAACACAAAAGCTATGGGTAGTTATAGTAATGAACTGCTCTGCAATAAAAAATAGTCATCCCTTGGGATCAGCAGCATTCCTTAAAATAGCGCCAGTGAATAATAGTATAGTTTATGTCAGGTCATAGATGTAGTTTATTTTAAGTTATAGATATAAATAGTGTATTTTAAGTTTCAATATTATATTTAGTAGTCATTAGTATTCCCATAATAACACAGATAATAGAATAGTTATGCTAGCAACAGATCAGATTTCAGTAGGTAGTTACTGTTGTAGTCCAACCTAAGTCCCAATAGTAAAATGGAAACACAGGACTAGAAAATTAGGGTCCAGCCCAGTGTACTTAGTATCCAGTATGTAGGTTTTATTGAATACATAGTGTCACCCTAAACCGCACAGGAATACCAACAATTACATAGATAGACAGTTTACATAAATAGATACATTTGGTTTAGGCTTATTTAGGGAGTAACCGACCGCTCCTGCAAGGGCTTATTTATAGAGTTGCACCGCTCTTTAGAGTACAGATATGTAATAGATAGGAAATTTGGTTTAGGCTTATTTAGGGAGTAACCGACCGCTCCTGCAAGGGCTTATTTATAGAGTTGCACCGCTCTTTAGAATAGATAGTAAGTACATATACATAGATTAGGTTGCTTAGGTTACCAATGGTTTAGGGCCAATTGATAAAGCAGAACCACTGATCAATGGGGTAGACCATCATGACCAGTTATAGAAGGTAGGGGATGAATGGGGTAGGGCCATCATCAATTATAACTATGGCTGTAGGGCCAATAGTAATGGTAGAAGTTTAAGATGAATGGGGTAGGGCCATCATCCTAAGTTACTGTTTGGATTTACCAAATAGTTGGAAGTTTAGATAATAGTATGATAATTGTTGGTTATATGTAGATAGTGGGTAGTTGTAGAGGGTGAGTGCAAGTAGTTTTAGTAGTTTGTGGGGTAGGCTGTGTAGTGTTTTGGTACTTAAATCTGATTTTTATGTAGTGGTTGTCAGCTGTTTATTATGTTGACATAGGTGGGTAGGTTGAGAATTTATTTTAGATTAGTTTAGATTTCTATGTAAAAAATTGTTGTATGATGTAAATTTTTAGGTATGACAACAATTCATTAAATATTAGTTTGTTAGGTAATTAGGTTAAATTGTTTGTTTAGATTATAATTATGTATAGAAAAAAGTAGTAAGTACTGCAATATTGTTATTGTTTTCGTTTGTCAATGAAGGTAGTAGTTTTTCATTGTTAAAGTAGAAAACAATACAATTTTAGTTTAATTGTAACAGCAATTTAAGAATTGTTTTGAATAAGAATAGAATTATTTAGGTAGTTTTATTTTATTGCAGTAGTTGTAGGCAGGTAATTAATGTAGGTATGAATTTGTGTTTAGATATTCCATGAATGTTAGCAATGAAGTTTTTAGGTAAGTGTATTTTAGAGTGATAGCTGTCTTAGTGTTTTATTTCATTGGCCACAGTATTTATATTGTAGTTTTATTATTTGTGAGCCAGTAGATTAGTCATTTAGATTGTAATAAGTAATGTTCTATAGTTAATTTGAATGATAAGTGTAGGTAAGCTTGTAGGTTATGTTTAGTTTAATGTAAGTTTTTAGCAAAGTTAAAAGTTAGGTTAGGTCATTATATTAGTAATTAGAGTATGTTTATAGTAGATATTATCAGTTTTAGGTATGTAAAGGTATGACAGCTATCAATACCTTGGGTAGTAGTCACAATTCAATTATTTAGAAAAAATGCATTTCACCGCTGCCAGCACTGAGTAAGTTTTTAGATTTAGATGAGAAGTAGAATAATTACACATCAGGTGAGTTCCCATTATGTACACAGTTAGTATCAGATACACAAGTAGTTGTCACAGTCAGATTAGTACAATACAAAGTAGAACTTAAAAATATACCGCTACGATGATTAGCGAGGAATGTGTGCGAGGGCTCAGTCAGATCAGCGTTAGGTTTGGTAGGCCCCACGTTGGGCGCCACTGTAACGGCTAGGGCTTTGCAGGTAGGCTGCGCAGGCCGTTAACGGATAGATAGGTAGGTAGGTAGGGTAGAGAGAGGAATGAAACCAGCTGGGTAATTTGATACATATATTATGTAGTAGATCCACAGCTAGGTCGTGGGTAAGGTCACTGATCTTTCCGAGCACTCACACACTTAGGTAGGTAGAAGGGTACCGTCCTTGGTCATCCGTTGTAGTAGGAAGCGGCCTGCCAGCGCAGGCTCAGCTGGAACGGTAGGGTAGCACACGTCGGAGACACGTGGCAGACGAGGCCTGTCAGCACAGGCCTGCAGGTGGTACTCGGCGGTAGGCCGCAGGTAGGCCAGGCCTCGGCAAGGACTCGGTAGCGGGCATTGGCAGTATGCCAACGCGTCCTGTCCTTAGCCGGGCGTAAGAGCCGGGACGTAGTAGCCGGGGTGTAGAAGCCGGGATGTAGAACCGGGATGTAGAAGCCGTGTAGAATCCGAGACGTAGAACCCGGGATGTAGAACCCCTAGACTCGGGCCACATGGTAAATCTAGGGGTTCTACAAGGAACCGCTAGTATGGCTGGTTACAGATGAAAATGCCTGAGTAGTCTGTCAAATAGTGTTGGGCATGTAATTTAGTGTTGTGCTCAACCACTTAGTAACATAGTACTCGACTAAGTTCAGGTGTGAAGCCACAACGTTACAGTGTAATCGCAGTGACATAGCTTTTTTTTTTTTTTTTTCTTTTTTTTTTCGGCTGGCAACACTGCTTGAGTGACATGCCAAAATTTTGTTCCGTATATTAAAAATTAGTTTTAATTATTTTTAAGTGTAATTAAGGTGAAATAATATTACTAAATGTGAAATAACTGCTTAAATACTAAGGATTATTGTTTTCCATCAAATATTCATAGTAAAACACAGTGTTTAGTTGCCGACCGTTACCGGTAACCTACCACGAACAGCTGATGTTCGACCTGCGGATCTAAACGGGGAGTATTGTTATTTATATTGTTTAATTATCACACAGTCCTCTTTTAGGCTCTGTAACACGCCTTCATTGATCCCTAGAATAACCATTCTTGGTTGATTTGGCACTCTGCAGTGGGTCCAAGTCGCTTTGTTTATGTTCCTTTCCTTAGATAAGATAACGAAACTTTTGTGAATTTTTCATAATAATTTTAGTACATTATTAGAATTACTCAACAACAAGAACGTTGTTTAACGTTTTTTTTGCATTATATTAATGTAAAACTATTTTTTTTTTAAATTTTATTTTAATCTAGACATCCTACCCACTTATAGAAAAGTAAAATTATAAGAAAGTAAAATCAGTGAACCTTTGTGATCTGATCTAATCTGTTTGCATTAAATTAGATTAACAGCCTACCTCATTTCTCTATAAAGCAACACTAACTTCTCCCATTTTTTCCTGTCATTTCTAGCATTCTTTCCTTTGTTTGTCTGTCTAAGTAGTTCTCACCGTTCCTTTAATTCTATTTTCAGTACTAATTCCTGAAACCATGCCTGTGATGACCCGTAAGGCTGCTGCTCAGGAGTTGGAGCTTAAATTGAGAACGGCTGTTCATGATCTTGCGGCTTCAAACAGTAAATGTCAACAGCTGTTACAGGAGATAGATGAAAGTGAGAAGGAAGTCGAGAACGTCGTTTTCAAAAACACAGGCTTAAAACAGGAGCTAGTGATCCTACATCAGCAATACCTAGATGTTGTTGATGAACGGGACCAACTGCGGGTGGTCACAGATGGTTTCAACAACTGCAGTAACATATATGAGGAGGCTTTATGTAAAGTTAGGGACCTAGAAGAAGAATTAGTTCATGCAAATACACAAATTACTAAATTACAGAAACAAAAAGAATGTACTCAGGCTAAGGAATCTAATAACTTGTATAGTGAATTATTAAACACTCATTGCAACCAGCATTCCTTAGTAACAATAGACCTCACGGAAGATTCTTTAATGAAACATAATAATAGTAGTTATAAACTAAGTCAAAATAAAATTAAAAAATATGCAAAGCTAAATAGAATCATAAATAAATGCAATAAATACAGGAAACAACAAAACCACAGTTCCAATAATATTAAGTTAAGGAAAGAACGTGGTTTTCTTGTAAATAAATTAAATAACTATCAAATTAAATTAGAAGACAGTAAGAACATTTATGAGTTTGACACTCAACACTTACAGTCTGAAATTCAGGTACTAGAAGCATCACTTCAATCACTGTATACTAAGTATGTGAGGTCTGAAAAACAAATTCAGGAGCACATCCTTGCCGCTAATGAGTTAGTGGACATGTGCAACTCTAATGCAGACAAAGTGGACCTGCTGAAATCAAATCTTGGCACTCACCAACCTGAAGCAACAGAGGACCCATGCCAGTCAGGAAGTGCTCAGGTTTCGATTCCCCAACAAGGTCCATTACAAGTAGTTCAGACAGAAGCTAAATCTCGCACTTGTAGTAGTAAAGTTTGTCGCTGCACCATTTTGTTTTCTGATAGTTTTGGAAAAGGGTTAGGAAAATTACTTAGTAACAACCTGAGTCATTCTTCTCTAAACTATTGCATGCCTCAGACTTCCTATAATCAAATAATGTCTACAATAACTAGGAAGGAATATGATCCTAATGCCATTATTACTGTACTTGTAGGTAATAGTTTAAATGTTAAAAAAGATGATATAACTGATAGTGTCACTGAGCTACTGAAGTTAAATTGTAATAAAATAATTTTGTGTGCTTTTCCCTACTTTGAGCACTTGTCAAATAGGCAAAATAACTACATTCATAAGTTGAATAATTACATGCATTTTTTGGTTAGTCACCATAGTGACAAGTTTATATTTTTTGACACCAACATTTTTGTTGATAAGCTTAGATCGACTAGGGATACTGTGTATCTGCCCATTAGTTTTAGACGTCAAATAGCTAGGCTATTAGCTTTTAATATTAACCCAGACATAATTAGTATGTCGAAGTCATGTAGCACCACAATTAGTAATAGTACTAATGATAAGGTGGTTCAAATTAGTACTTTAAACTAGTTTGTAAGACAACAGAAGGTACCAATAACAGTATAGTTACACTTAATAAAAAAAAGGTATTTTCTAGCACTAACAAAGTTAACTGCACAAAAGGGGCTAAGCAGAAATCCTTGAAATTATTTCATCAAAATATTCAAGGTTTTTCTACCAAACAATTGGAAATTGAATTGTTTTTAGAAAAAACAATGTTTGACATTATTTGTTTAACTGAGCATTGGTTAAAAGACTATGAAATGTTAATTAATTTTGAGAATTACAGTGTGGCCAGTTGTTTTAACCGAAAATCAATGCTGCGTGGTGGTTCACTAATCTTAATTAAAAGTTGTATTAAATCAAAAACCCGTAAAGACATAGTTGAACTATCGGTTGAACATAGCATTGAGCTGTCTTGTGTTGAGCTAGATAAGCATGTCATAGTGTGCGTTTACAGACCCCCAAATTATCAAAACTACTCTATATTTGAGTCAGTAATGGAAGATGTTTTGTCAAAACTTGCAACTGGGAATAAATCGGTAATTATGTGCGGGGACTTTAATATTAACATTTTAGAAAATAATTCTAATACCAGTAGATTATTAAATTTGTTTAAATCCTTCAATTTGTCAAATGTGTTTGTAGAGCCAACCCGAATAACTACGACTACTGCTACATGTATTGATAATGTGTTTTGTTGCTGCGACTATTTAGATAAAGCCATCGTTAATTATCTCCCTTCTGATCACAGTGGGCAAACCGTAACTTTTGAGTCCAACTTACCAATACAAAAAGTGCAGATTCAATTCAGACCAGTAACAGCTGTTAATTTAAATAAATTTAATAGCACTTTAGTTTGTAAATTAAGTAATCAGGACCTTTCAATAAACAATGCCAATATTTTGTATAAAGAATTCTTTTCGGTAGTCCAAACCGAGTTCAATAATACTTTTAAGAAAAACACTAAAACTATCAGCTCTAAGTTTTTATTTAGTGATTGGGCAACTAAAGGACTCAGGAAAAGTAGGGAAAGACTTTTCGAGCTGTATGGCCTTAAGCCTTATATTAACACAGAAACTTTTAATAAGTATGTTGCTACTTATTCTAGAACTTTTAAGAGCACTTGTAGGGCAGCTAAAGCCTTATACATTAGCAACAAAGTTAAATCAGCAGACAATAAAATACAGACGGTTTGGAAAATTATCAATAATGAAACGAATAGGAACAAAAAGCATAATTCCGATTACACACTGGAGACGTCAGGTGGCGGTCTCATTTGCGACAGCAAAGAAGTTGCTCAAGAATTTGTACATTTCTTTACCAGTATCCCACTTAAAACTACTGAAACCTTAAACTCCTCGCCATCGCTCTCTTTTGATTTAGTAAGGGCGAACGTTTCAGCCTGCCCGATTGAATTTAACTTTAAGCATATTAACCCCGTAACAGTAATAAAAGCTTTTAAGCAAATCAAGATCAAACTAACCGAGGATCTTTGGGGAATGTCCATTAAAGTCTGCACCTCCATAATTGAAACCATAGCGCCTTACTTAGCCTTAATATTTAATTTGTGTGTGGATCAAGGAGTCTTCCCGGATTTAATGAAATACAGTAAGGTAATACCACTTTTCAAATCCGGGGACAGTAAAGACACTAATAATTATAGACCCGTATCCGTGCTGCCGGTTTTCAGCAAGGTGTTTGAAAAGGTAATGCTGAATCAAATGCTCAATCATTTTAACACAAATAAAATCCTTCACGACCAACAGTATGGTTTCACCAAAGGACGTTGTACGACCGACGCCGGTGTAACCTTATTAAGACACATTTTTAACGCGTGGGAAGAGGCCCAAGACGCCATAGGAATCTTTTGTGACCTCTCCAAGGCATTTGATTGCGTCGATCACGAAACCTTACTCTTGAAACTTGAGCATTACGGACTTGGAAAACTTGCGCTCAGTTTAGTAAAATCTTATTTAAATGATAGACAACAGCAAGTTCAAATAAACGGTATCAACTCACTAGGTTTAAAAGTAAAAATGGGTGTTCCACAAGGCTCGATTTTGGGTCCTTTCCTCTTTTTAGTGTACATTAATGATCTACTACATTTATTAAAAAATCAGCCACACATGGTGTTATTTGCTGACGATACTTCCTTAATTTTTAAGGTAGATAGACGTGCTACAAATTTTGACGAAGTAAATAACGCCCTACTGCAGGTCCAAAATTGGTTCACTGCTAATAATTTAGTATTAAATGGAAAAAAAACTAAGTGCATAAAATTTTCTTTACCAAATGTCAAAAGTAGGGATTGTGTGATTATATTGAATCAAGAGAAACTAGAATTCGTCGATAAAACTGTTTTCCTAGGGATCACGCTCGACTCAAGGCTACAATGGGGTTCTCATTTAACATCTCTTGCAGGACGGCTAAGTTCAGCAGCATATGCTGTCAGAAAAATCCGTCAATTTACTGATGTAGATACCGCGAGGCTAGTCTATTTTAGTTACTTTCATAGCATCATGTCTTACGGTATTTTACTATGGGGACGGGCTGCAGACATCGAGTCTATCTTTATTCTGCAGAAAAGAGCGATTAGAGCCATTTATAATCTCCGCAGGCGCGATTCTTTACGGGAACTGTTTAAGGATATTAACATCATGACGGTAGCTTGCCAATATATCTATGAAAACATCATGCACGTAAGAAAAAAATTACATCTTTTTAGTAAAAGAGGTGATAGACATAACTATAGTACTAGAAATAGGGACCTATTAGTTCAACCAGGTTTCAGACTGGCTAAAGTAGACTCATCTTTCATGGGGTACTGTTTAAAATGTTACAATAAAATTCCTCCCCACATACTTCAACTGAACGAGACGAAATTCAAAACTTGTATAAAACGCACACTATGCAGGCAGGCATATTATAAGTTGGAGGATTACATTTCTGATAAAAATGCTTGGCTTAATGCTGGTCCTGCTCCACAACCACAACTAACTAATTAACATTCGAAAATAATGTTGGAGCTGCTGAAGATTGTAAGACCATCTTTGCATTGTATAAACTCAATTTCCTTTGTATTATATAACTGCATAGCACAGGTGTGAGTACTATGTACTATAGAGCCATTTACCGGGTAATTTGTCTTTAATTGACTTGAATGTGCCCTGGCGGCTGGGAATGTCATGCTCACTCAAATGTCTCGCTGATGGTGGCGCGTGTGTTGGATCATTTAGCTCCCTTCAAAATGGTTGAGCTGAATGGTGCTGATCCATGCGTCATGTTCGTGAACGGGCGCCGTCAGTTGTGACTGGTCATCTCTTAGCTGCCATGGCTTATTTTAATTTTTGATTTGTTTGTTATAATTGCGGACGCTTTTAACGTGCTTTCTACATTGTTCTCACATGT
Source organism: Lithophane semibrunnea (assembly GCA_947363905.1). Lineage (NCBI taxonomy): Eukaryota > Metazoa > Arthropoda > Insecta > Lepidoptera > Noctuidae > Lithophane > Lithophane semibrunnea. Next base: position 14,189,274 of record OX376197.1, on the reverse strand, counting down.
ATAATTTCAACATAAATGATGTAACCAATATTTTGTAACAATATTTTGATTTAAAAGAGTGTCCGTGGAGTTTCTTGCCCGTTCTTCTCCATAGGTACCTACTACGCTTTGGAATGGGCAACTAGCTTCATATTTCTGACTGACCGACTCCTTGACAATTCAAAAGTGCCTGTAAATGGTTTAATTGAAATAAATGCTTTGAGTTTGAGTTTGATTTAAATTATTCTGTAGATAGTGTTATATAATAATTTAGGTAGACACTTTATTAGTTCCATTAATTCGCTGATACCTATTTATATACTTACATTTATAATATAAATTAATGTGTTTTTTTAATATTTTTTTTATTAAGTGATTGTTATTATATTTAGCTTATAGGTATTTTAGATCTCTCCGTATCAAATCGTCCTATCAGCAAATGGACACCGCTCAACTGTCAATTGGCCTTCTAATGGCCGATAACAATTAAAATTCTATTGTGTCTCGTTATTGTCAGTTGGAGGTTTAAGTTATCTTAGCTTATGTATTGGCTGCAGCTCTAACATTAAACTTTTACTAACCATAAGACCTATTTATTTTTTCTTAAAGGTGCAAATAAATAATTTTGTTTCGATTCGTAATGCATAGAGTAGAATGTATGAACAATATTGTGTGCCTTACCTGGGTCAAATAAAATTTTCTTTCTTTTCTTATTGTCAAACTTTTTTACTTTTATTGGTGGAATACGAGGCTTTTGGATACTTTTGTTTATGTGTATTTTATGTATTTTTTGTTGAGTGTGCGTTTTGTTTGTGCAGAATAAACATTATTTCTTTCTTTTCTTTCTCGCGTTCATAAGTAGATAAATAGTAGACCAAAATATTTATCATTACATATAGGTATTTCGGCCACCGAGAGAATCTTGGAACCTTTCAGTTGACACGATTAGGAACTAATAAAGTTTAAATTCATAAAACACGTATCTTTTGTAGTTAGCTGACAGGTGTCAGGAACGCATTCTCTTATCGACTGGAGTTTAATTAATATTAAAATCTTAATACAGGCTGTAAGGGTAAACAGTCTTGTCATTCAAACCATGGGTAGTTGACTTAACTATAAAAATAAATGACCGAACACAACAAAAAAAAACGTCATTTTCATTAAAAGATTTTAAAAATTTTCTATCCGACACCGTGCCCTCTAGCGAAACAGCTGACTGACTGAGGGAGGGGTCGCGCTCGCGGCCGGTCAGGTCACATCCCGTACCCCCCGCCCGTGTTGAGACGCAAGTTCGTTGCCCTAGCGCATAGGACAACGAACATGCGTCTCTTGTGGTAAAATGTAGATTAAAAAAAAAGAAAAAAAAAGTTGTAATTTTTCATTGATTTTACGTTCTATAAATGAAACCAAACCACTGGTTGCAAGGATAACGGTGTTTACCCTAACACCCTGTATATCTAAAACGACACAAATATTACTGATGTAGTTTTACAAAATACAGCTTCGAAAACGCCCTCTTTTCACCACTTCCTAGTATGGAACAACAAACTCCCCACTTAGTTGTGAAGTACCCGGGCGACCGAGCGAGAATAGAATAAAAATTAAATTAAAAATTTAAAAAACCCCCGACAAAAACAAAGCGTCTAAAAAGTAAAAAAATAATATCATAAAAGTTGTAGGTAATATTTTGATCCCAGCGTCGTCGTATCGGGGGACGGCTAATGCAAACGCCAACACACACTAGGCATAATGAATGTATGCCTTTGTAGAAAGAATAGCTGCTGTTAACTTCCTATTTTCATTAGCCGTCCCCAGACACGACGACGCTTGGATCAAAATATTACCTACAACTTTTATGATATTATTTTTTTACTTTTTAGACGCTTTGTTTTTGTCGGGGGTTTTTTAAATTTTTAATTTAATTTTTATTTCCAGCTTTTTAAATGTTATATTATATTACTAGTAAAAACGCTACGATCAACACGCAGCTCGCCGAAATCTGCGTAGCTGTACGTTTTTTGCCACAGTGAAGCTTGTTACCTACTAATTTACTCTCATTTATCTTTCCTACTCCATCATCAGACCTTGATCACCATCTATCTGTAACCTATTTGTTGAGACCTTTCCAATGAGTCCAAACACGATACCTCTGCTGTAAGTTCGTGAGGGAGTTGGGTATCCTGCAAATTCCAGGTGATGATGCAGCATCAGCTCAAGGTTACTACATATATTCTTATCATATCATTGAAATAAGAGAATTCTAAATTTCCAATCGATTAGACCTGTGGAAGATGCTCACATCCATTCATCAACAAGAAAAGAGCTAATAATTTTCAAACGGCTGAACTGATTTTCTTGAATCATAGCTAAGAACACTCTCGATTAAGTCACCTTTCAAACAAAACCAAAAAAATCAAAATCGGTTCAGCCGTTTGGCAGCTACGATGGCGCAGACAGACACACAGATACACAGATACACACGTTAAACTTAAGACACACAGATACACAGATACACACGTTAAACTTATAACACCCCTCTTTTTCCCTCATTGAATAGTATAGGATAGTTCATACCAATTCCATGTATAGTACATACAAATTCCATGCTATTTTTTTTATGCTTCAAATCATCAAATGACTTCTCCCGCTCTGGGCGGAGCGGAAGGGCGTGTCTGACTTTTACTGACTAAAACCCACCTGTCTTCCTTCAGTTGGCTGTTGCCAAGGTCCCGGTATCCCTTTCGGACTTTCCCGCAACTAATTCCATGCTGCCATGTCATTATTCTAAGGTAGCCATCTTGTTTTAAACTTTGGGCGACCGAGCTCTGCTCGGTTGAAAATAGAGAAAACGAATTTTCCCAGATTATGAGATAAAGATAGCTAGATCAATTTTTCGCCCCTATATAGCAACTTTCATCGAAATCGTTACAGCCGTTTTCGAGAAAATACCTACGTGTATAGGTTTTACCCATTTTCCTCAAATAATCCCTGAGTCACCATATATGACCTTTTAAACCGCTATGATCTTATCAACCAGCCCTAATCTTTTACACAAATCTTACTCATATCTATCCGTACCTAAAACATAACATAACATCACGCCTGTTTTCCTCGAAGGGTTGGGTAGAAGTGTACCTATTAGACAGAACACTGTATTTTCTCATTAGGTACCCACATTATTTATTTATACCATGCCCCCTCTAAAAAGCTTATTTTATTCAATGAAAACAGTGAATAAAAAGCACTTTTAATCACTGTTTTGGTGTTTGAATTTAGAACACCAATTTGTTCGAACTCCATCTCAATGATATACAAACTCCTATTTGATTTGATTTTCGAACAGGAGTTTAGCATTAGAATAAAGACTGTTTTGTGTTCTTTGCTGTCATTAGTAAATGGGCGCTATTTTAAATATTGTAAGTTGTACAAACAAAAAGTTTAGGGTTACTTAATAATAAATCGATTGAAAATGTTTTCAAGTGATGAAGATGTGTTAACACCTGAGTTTATGAAAGAGAGGGCGGCCGATATAGTAGAAAGCTTGCTAACCAACAAATCACGGCTGGTTTACATCAAAGCCTACGATGAGTTTGAGTGTGAGTTTGTTTGTTTGAGTAAATGGAAAAATGAAAATCAAACTGACCACATTTTCAGAGTCTGTTTTCCTAACTTATTTTAATGAATTGTCGAAGAAAAAGAAGTCATCGACCTTATGGAGTATGTATTCTATGCTACGGTGTATGTACTATAAAAACAAGGCATAACATTGACATAACAACATACTCGAAGTTGCATGTTCTTTTTCTCGTAGTCATGGTATAAAGTATAGTATGCAACTCTTGAATAAAACGGATTTATATCGAGGGCCATGAATCGCTCGCGTCGTTCAGGATTCTAACACTTGAATCACTCCCTACGGTCGTGATTCAATCATCATGAATCACTCCCTACGGTCGTGATTCAGTCGTTAGAATCCTTCACTTGCTCGTGATTCACCTATGGCCCTCGCTTTAAATCCGTCCTTTATTCACTAATTGCATAATATACTATTATGTACGCACAGTGATGCCTGCGGATAAATTTTCACGTTACCTATTTAATAATATTTATTCATCTATTTCGCTTTGCTTAAAGTCATATTATATTCTAAGTACTGTTTATTTTATTTATTTTATTACCTATTTATTAAATGTACAAATTTCCGTACGTCTTTTTCGGGTGACCACTGAAAATCAGCGCTGTGCTGTGGGTCCCCATAGCGCAGCATCATGCTGAGTGGAAGCCTTTTTGTCACAGTCATGACGTGCAGCTGCCGATTATTTATCTATATATTCGTGATCTCATATGTTTTTTTAATTTTTAATTGTATTTAAATCTATTGTGGTTAATATTGCTGATTACTGTTATCTTTTTGTATGCACGTGTTTCTGTGACAATTAAACCTATTTTTCTTTCTTTCTTTCTTTCTTACACCCATATTTCACAAGTTATGTTTGAGTGCGTACCTTTAGCCTGGTTATACCTACCTATGGAGGCTCTCCGATCAGTGAAACATTTATTTCAGCCAAAGAAAAGGAAATGAATGAGAAAGATAATTACAGAAGGTAATACCAGATTCGCTGAAAAGGAAAATTGCCGACTTCAAATATTTTTTTAACGAAATACCTCTAAAATCGATGTAAAGATGGGATTTTTTTCTTGTATTTAGATTGGTCAGGCTGTTTGTGATACCTAGCTAGGGTTATATACCTACTACGTTTTTTATGCAGTTCATTAAGCTTGTAATTTATTCTTAGTACCCAAATCCTCACATTTTGCCAACACATTTTAGAAAGTATTGATTAGCAAACTATGTACCTACGCCTACCTAAAGTAGACATATCAATCTACCTAGCCTTTTCCCAACTATGTTTGGATTGACTTCCAGTCTAACCGCATGCAGCTCAATACCAGTATTTTACATGGAGCAACTGCTTATTTGACCTTTACAATCCAGTAACTGGGTAATACAATACCCCTTGGTACGACTGGTTGTCGGACTTTCGGGCTTCTGACGACTCGTAACGACTGTCAAAGATCCACGAATTACAGCTAGGACCAACGGCTTAACGTGCTTTCTGAGGTACGGAGGAGTCTCGGTATGTTAAGATCCCATCCACGCACTAACCCCGGCAAGCGTAGTTTAACTAATGGATCGACCCGTGCAGCTATTGTTACTTAAACACGAGCTGTGTCATTTGGTATGTTCTTAGAGACAATAAATGCTTTAAACCATAATTATCATCAGACTAAAACATTCAGGAGAGTTCTACGTTATTTTAGGTTTTATCGTATTTTATTAAAAACTCATTATAATATTATACGTAAATACGAAACTAAATCTAACATATGTCTGTTACCTTTTCGGTGAAAAGCAGACAGAGGTAGACCATTTGCGGGTTAGTCCGAAAGGGATACTGAGACCTTGGCAACAGGCAACTAAAGGAACACGGGTGGGTTATAGTCAGTAAAAGTCTGACACGCCCTTCCGCTCCGCCCAGAGCGGGAGAAGTCATTGGATGATTTCCCACCCACAAAAAAAAAAAAAAGATGTAGACCATGGCTTGGGTTAGGACATAGGCTACTTTTATACCGGTAGCACTTTGTCGTGAGTCAATTTCCGACCTCAACGTAAGCGAAGCCTCGGGCAAAACCAAGTATATTCGAGTTTTACAGTCTCAAATAGAATACATTCAGAGATAAGACTACATTGCAGTTATTTGTTAGATTGCATTTACTTGCAACTTTGTGATAACTGAAGCGACTCGACGACTCGAACTGTTTCTACGAAATGGATTACAGTTCCCGAGTCTCTGAGCAAATGGAGACTGACTAAAATGTTTAGTTCAGTTTGTTTGTTCATGTTTAATTAATTACTTGTAGGATGAAGCAGAGATGGCAGTGAGTTGGTAACGAATGCGAGTTCTTCTTCTTGTCGAGTCTTTACTTTGGTTGATTATTATTTTTTGTTGATACTAAACCCGAAAAGGGGTCATTGTACTCATCCTTTTGAACAACTTTTTCTATGGGAACAACCTTGAAATCGCGAAAAAAAAATCAGCTGTTCCATACACTTGTGTTCACTTAAATCGAAAAAATGTATGGAACAGCAGATTTTTATTTTTTGACCGCCTATTGTTTCACCCTATGTTAAATTTCTACATTTGTAGCTGTATTTTTTATGGTGTACACTCAGACCAACAAAAAAGGAAAGACAGAGCACGCCGTACAGCAAAAGTGAAGCCACCTTTTTATCTATGTGTGTGTAAAAAGGGTTGTCAGTTGTTAAAGTTTTTCCCTATAACTTGGGGAATAATATTTTGGGTAGGCTAATATTGTACGAGTAAGATATTGTTGAGTATGGTATTGTACCTCAATTGTTAGGAAGAATTCCGAAACAAAAACATTTTTTTTTACATCGCAAAATAAAATAAAAAAACAATTAAGTACACACGGCTACACATCAAGCTATACATATCCAGTTTATGCTGATCTCGCATTGTATAGGATTTCCATACAATGCGAGGTCAGCTTATAATGGGAATGTATAGCTTGATGTGTAGCCGTGTGTACAAAGTGCATGCAAGAATTGCTTGTATTAGGAGCCTCCGCTCTTTCACTTAGAATTATCCAATAATTTTCAATTGAGTGTTATAAAAATATATACAGTATGTTAACTAACAAAGGGCGTTCCCGTTAACCTGCAATAGTATAGCGTCTATACATGCTAAAAAAAATATTACCACAAAAAAAAAAAACATTTTTTTATTTATGTGGTGATATGTTCACAAAACGATTAAATTTAAACGTAAAAGAAACACTCTGTACACGCACACTTGTATTTCAACGTAGAAAAACAAGTGTGACAAGTGGGCGTGTACAGAGAGTTTATTTTCCGTAACAATTTAATATTTTTTGTGAGTATTTTACTATACAAAAACAAAAAACAACATTATCTAAATTAAAAATTGATTTTATTTGAAGTACTTACAAGTGAAAAGTGATTCCGTGAGACTTTTTCTGTGATTTACTATTGTTTTTACACGTTTTCACTACAGGAAGGCATAATTATATTTGTTTTGGTGATGTTAACTAGACGACGATTCGTGACGTTCTAGGAGCGATGAGCATGGTTTTAGTGTAGGTGTGTGCGTGAGCCTGTGTGTTTACTTGCAGGAGCATGGTTTTGTGGCTTCACTTTTGATGTACGGTGTGATCCGTTTTCCTTTTTTGTTGGTCTGAGGGTGTACATAATAAAGAGTATTCTATTCTATTGACAGGGGGGCGTTGTTGGTAAACATTTGTGAAACTATGTAATACAAATAGCATTGACAAAACAAGATGGCGATCTTAGTTCCGATTTTGGTCAAAATAACCTTGGAGTAATAACTAATAACAGTTCCAAACACCTGTTAAATAAGTAGGTATCTTTCAGAGACCGATTCTGCGACGACGGCCAAGCGCTGTTACTCCGCAAGCCCCGCTCTTGAGATAATTAATTGTGCGGATTAGCACTTCATTTGCTGTGTAATCTTTGTCCCGTGTACTATACTACGCACGCCATAGTAACAAACGTAAGTAATTGAACGTCTACAATATCGCTTATTTATTATTCATGAACGTGTATTGATTCATCATGTACCTTTCACCATTTGGGGAATATTGATTTATTGTGAGCTATTTCATTTGATTTAATTTTTAATGTGGGTTTGGGTTTCTTCAAACAAACGGGAGCGAACAATATGTCTAAAACTGCGACTGAATCCAAAAATTGTTGTCATGCCATAAAGTCTTTCACCAGTTTCCAAATCGTAAATCCTTTGTGGTTTACAAAGAAAAGAAAGTATATCAAACTACACACCGGCTTTTGAGAGAAGCGTTCTTGAAGTGACATTCTATCAGCGATAACGATGATGGAAAAGGCAAAAATGTATAGGGCAGAAAGCCTAATAAAATTACTTATGTCAATCCTGTTGAAAGTCATTGTAGAAATACGAAATGCTTTGGAAGCGATTGTCACTTGTCTAGGCCCTCTGTCAGTTTCATACTAACGAATATGTGTTTTGCGAATTTGATCCTTATTACTGATAGAAATTGTTCAACGGACAGATACCGGGAACGCATTCTCTCATTGGCTGTACTGTAGACAATTTTATGCAATGATTTATTTACCATCAAGGAAGCTAAGTTTTCAAACGAACTTATTACCGCAGCTCACCCAAACACTTGCATAATTAAAATAAAAACACAAGTTTTCCCAAAACCAAATTACCAACTGATCAAAGATTACTACAGAATTCTAATGAATTTGGGAAACCATTCGCAACTCCTGCCCGTCATCAACGCCAAACTGTTTTAATTGATTTCAACAAATCTCGAACGAAAATGTATTGATTGATCGAGTTACATTAAAGTTTCGTCACTCGAGATTCCATTTCGCCGGGGGAAATGTCGACGAGAAACTTGGTGTCTGCAAAAGTTTTCAATTCGCGTTCATTCTGTTTACGTTCCATTTATTAAATTAATTTTCTGTGTGGTAATGAAAACGTACAATGTATTTACTTTGTCTTATTAACACACGTTCTATCTTAAATGAGAATTCTTCTTACGTAATTCTCAGTCTCATTAGGGCGTTGACGCCATTTTGTGATTTTGGCTATGCGATTTGAAAGCTCAACGTAAATAATACCTACAGACTGTGTTCATTTTAAGTCTACGATGCTGTCTCAATGATTGTACATTCTATATCGGGTGTAAAAAGACGGTTTACGATGCGGAGAGTAACCAGAAGGTTCCCAGGTATGGATCTGGGAACCCTGTGGTTACAGAGATATTGAAGGTCAACTTTGTTTTTACTTTTCTTCACGAAAACAAGTGTTAAATGTTATAAATTAACTTTAGTTCCAATTTCTGTACCGTTATATGCACATAATTATAAGAACTATTTTTATTGTTTGTTTCATAGCGCGGTGGCGTAAACATATTTTACAAAAATAACAGTCATTTCGAACCATTCACATCACATTAATATTTCTGCTCAATGTTACTTATATTGATGTACAGAATACGTAGATGGCGATATGTGATAGGTCTTTTTACACTCTGTATAGTCGTATAACCAAAAACTAATTAATTTAAGGATAACAGTAGTTGAAACGCCTGTAACTTTTTCCTCTTCTAGTACCGACAAGTAACAATCGCATATGGCGATATCGGACCATTATTAGTTTAGACTTTTTCACGACATCTGTTCTTACCTACTTTACCTCAAGCCATGTGCGTATGAAAAATAATTATCATTGAGTAGACGTGATGTGTTCTTGAGTGGAGACCGCGATCGGTACAGGCTAGGTGGAGCAACGATCTTCACAGGGTGGCTGGGAGCAGCTGGATGAGAGTTGCCGAGAATCGACGTCACATAAATCCTGCATCGCGCAATTAAAGTTTACCGTGTTAAAGTTACCGCAATTAAAGTTTAAATACGGTAACAAAAGTATTTATACCTTTTACCCATTTTCCTCAAGCTATTGGTCCAGCATCCCAAATAAACATCGTTTCGCAATGAGCGGCTTGATCAAAGGATTATTAAACAGTATGGCGAATGTCGATAAACTTCATTGAGAGCAGGAACACCTGTTTTGGAAGCTATATGGCCGAAACAACTTATCACCAACTCAAGTGAATAAACGGCGTTGGAATGTGAACTTTATATTGTGATACATAAAGTGACATTTAGACCGAAACAACTTATTACCAATTGGATTAATAGCATTGAAATATAAACTTTATATTTTGTATAATAAAGTGACGTTTCCAAAATTGAGGGACACCAGTTGACGGGCGGACGAGGCTTTTCGGTGTGCGAACGGACAGTATGCAATATAATTCGATTAAGCGTTGGAGTAGCAATGAAACACGTCGTTGTAAAATTAAAATGGCAATGACAGTACATGGAAAATCGCACTTTATGAATAATTTTCAATTGTAGAGATGTAAGAAAAACATCCTAGTTTCGAACATAAAACACAAACAGATAACGTAAGGTTCACGAATTGTTTTCGGACAGCTAACCTTTTAGCGAATGAGGGATGAGAATGCAATTGAAAGACAGAAATAAATGAAGTCTACATTTCTGAACATTGTTTTAAGGTGAACGCACACATATCCGAGCCGAACGCGCCGAACGAATCGAAGTCAACGAGAACAGTCTTTCAGATTCGGACGATTCGACGAGGGCAGGTGTGCGAGGTTTTATTGAATTTCATAATAAAAAAATCTAAAATTCGTTTCGTTCGGTTCGTTCGACGCGGATAATCGGATATGTGTACGTTCATCTTAAATTATAATTATAGTATTTGGAAATTTTATAAAGAAGTTTTTCTCTAGAAGCAGGAGGCAATAGCCCACAAATTCATGAACATACCTACTTTTAAATATACTAAAAGCTTTACAAATTACAATCCTAATTTCAAAGCAAAATTTTAGTTTAATTTAATAAACATATTTCAGCTTCGTCTAGCCGTATTTAACAAACAGATCTACAACAATAGGCTTAAATAGCGTTTGTTCAAAATTAGCTTTTCCAAGAAGAATATTGAAATATAAACGTGCGTAAGCAACGGAAACAAAGCTAACAGACAGAGCTAGGCTTTAAACTGAATTATTGACTAGCTTATTAAATAATGTTTTGAGAGTCACTTTGTTTATTGAAGACGAATTATAAGTAGGCAAATATTTTGAGGGGCGCCGTCTAATTTCGTTACGAAGTTACTAGCAACCACTGAAGAGGTCCGATAAAAGTGAAACAGGCTGGTGACTGTCACTCTAGCATCGATGGTTGCGTGGAGGCTGTCTGCTGATGGTGTCAGGGGAGCCGCTGTCGTACCACATCTACGACGAACTGCTATATTTCATACGTAATACCCAATTTTTTTTTGCACAATCCTGAGGGTATTGAAGGTGCTGAACCACTAATACGATGGCCACTTCTGGTAATGGCTATCCTGCGCCGTTATGCCCGATCGAAAATAATATTGTGTTATCACGGTTCCGAGTAGGTAATTAATTTACCTGAGGTAGGTAGATAATTAATTACCTGAGGTAGGTAGATAATTAATTGCCCTACCACGAACGAACACACGAAAATTCGTACGATTTTTAATCCAAAACACAACTTTCTTATAAAATTTTGATTTAAACTGTAAGCACAAATAGTATCAACCGTAGATATATGAGTAAATAAAATTCTTAAAACTAAAAATAGGTAACTTTTATGCACGAAACGAGTATTTTCAAATAATTTAAACACTTCTGAATTTACGTTACGTTTTGCGTCGCAAGTTCGTACTAGAACCACTGCTGCACTGGTCCTTTGTCAAACGGATTATTATATTATTATTCACTAATGCTCGGTTCCAATAAAAAAAAACGAATAGTTTTACTTACCGATGGTAACTTTTCTTATTGCCAAACTGGGCATATAAATAGATTCGTAAGCAAATATATATGGTCTACTATGCAAAGCTATGAGGTATTTTCTTCATTATTGGTAAAGATACCAATAACGGTCCGTAAATTATAGAAATCGACACATTTCAGCGTGTTGACGTAGCCGGTACTTTATGTTTATAATATTGGTAATTTGTATCCAAAAGAACTGTTCCTCCGTTACGTTTAATAAAAGAAATCTCCCATTTTCATCCATATTGAATTGAGAGAATATATTAAATAATAGCAATCACCATGAGTGTAGGTTCCTTGATTATGTGACATAAACTTATTTTTCTTTTCTTTATCATAGGTCATCCGTCTCTTAATGCATTAGGTACCTATGCAAAGAGATTGTTTTTGCATTTTATTTATCTGGCGATTAGCAGGGTACCACGGGCCATAAGATTTGCCTATGGTACCCCTTTGTCCCCCTTGGGGGTTCCACGGGCAAAAATATTTGCTCGTGGTACCCCAAGGGGAACTAGACTGGGGGACCACGGGCAAGTACCGGACGTAGCTAACCCCGTTGTCCAAAAGGCCGTTCAAATTAATCTGCTGTGGTCAAATCACATGTCAAGTGATTTCAATGGCTGTAGTTATTTCCGCCAATCACAACAGTTCACACGAGATTAACTATTCAGAAGATTGATCGAACCAGTACCCCAAATTGCGTAACACACGTTACATCACAATCCGAAGGATTTTGAGTGCAGAACCTATTCCATTGCTTCATTCAATCTGCCTAGCTTTTTTCCAACTATGTTGGGGTCGGCTTCCAGTCTAACCGGAGGCAGCTGAATACCAGTATTTTACATGGAGCGATTGCTATCTGACCTCCACAACCCAGTAACTGGGTAATACGATACCCCTTGGTAAGACTGGTTGTCAGACTTTCGGGCTTCTGACGACCCGTAACGACTGTCAAAGATCCACGAATGACAGCCGGGACCAACGGCTTAACGTGCTTTCCGAGGCACGGAAGAGTCTTGGTATGTAAAGATGGTCACCCATCCACGGACCAACCCCGGCAAGCGTGGCTTAACCTCATGGATCGACCCGTGCGGCTGTTATTACTTAGCCACGACCTCCTCCATTCCATATTGCTTCATTATGTTTGAAAAATTTGTCAATTCATGAATGTTGTTGAATTGTCAAAATTAATGACATTGCCGTTATGTGTGTTACGCAATTATGTCGCTGGTGTTAGTATGTAGCAGACTGATTATGAAAGTAATTTGATTCCTGTTTTGGAACAACATGTCAAAAACATACTAGGTGCAATGATTTTAATGAACGCGGTTTCCTAGGTTGTGAATTAAAGTGATATCATTCCCTTTTTCCAGCAAAAGTCTCAGATTAAATAAAAAAGCAAGACAGAGCGCTGCAAACAATACAGTGAAGCATGCCATAACTACACCTCCGGTCTGTGCATACACGCTCACACGCACACATTTACAACCATTTAAAATCAAATTACAATCAAACTACACCTCACTAAGTGCACACATGTTTACGAAAACGGCCTCACGTCACTGTTGACAGCGCTCTGTCTTGTTTTTTTTTTGGTCTGAGGCAAAAGATGATGTCTCATTTCAGATTTTACCTGAAACGTTTTCTAATCGTAGGTGAGATGTAAAAAAAATATCATCGTTGAGCAAAGCTTTTTTTGGAGTTACGTTATTATTGCTATCTTGTGTGGGTTCGTATAATTTAACTCTCACCGTCTTTTGTACAGAAAAAAATGTATTATCAGTCTTCTATATATAAAAATTCTGAATATATTTTAGGTGGAGACAGGCTTCATATGAATTTATATTTGTTTAGAAGTTTTACGGAATATTACGAGTATGTATGACACTTTTAGGGCACCTACTGAATACTGAAATAGATTGCTCACTGGAGAATATTAGGTACCTACACTAGGCTCTTTTCTGCACATTTACTTAAAGGAAATAAAATCTATGTTTAAATATACGCGATCAAATTAAATTAACTAGTGAAACTTCACCGCAATGATATCGAATGGAAGAGTGGGAATGAAAGGGTATCGAATCTGATTAACATTTTTGTCTTCAATCGATAATATGGCGGCAGTATGGCTCCATTTTAGGCAGTCGTGTTTTGTTTCATTTTTTATTTTTTTATTGATAGCTCTTTTCGCTACGACGAACGAGTGCAGCAGACAATTATCAGCGATCATCATATACCTATTTATCTCTTTTACTTACATATGAATTGGGAATCTTTTGTACGTTTCTTGAGCGAGAAAATCGTTTTCTAATTGTAGAATCCTGTTGATCCCATATTTAAGCTGATTATATCTCTAACACTGGCTCATCATCACACCAAGCCTCTCGTCCAGGCACCGCCTCACTCACTTTCAACTGTTTCCCGCCATTCGTAGTGAACTAACAGTTGCCATTAGTGACAGCTACCTCACTGCTGACGTGCATGAGATAGTGTTTACATATCTATTAAATAGTTACACTACATTAAGGTTGATGCGCTAGGGTAGCCCGCGAAATTCAAATTTTATTACGTTTTTTTGCAATTTGCAGGTCAGTATCAGGTTGTATGTTGATCTAAATATTATTAGCGCTCGTAACAAATATGAATTTACAGAATTATAAACATTAGAATCAGCAATACAACTCTCTAAGTTCATGAAAGTGCCAAATGTCATGATTTCATGAAATAGTCATTCAATACACTTCCATGAGCTTAGAGAGTTGTATTACTGACTTTAATGTTTATAATTCTGTAAATCCATATTTGTTACGAGCGCTAATAATATTTAGATCAATATACAACCTGATAGTGACCTGCAAATTGCAAAAAACGTAAGAAAATTTGAATTTCGCGGGCCACACTCGCGCATCCCCCTTAATAACTAGTGGATTTCTCGTCGGGCGGTGGGACGGGTGCCTAAGAATCAGGTTTTATTTTAACAACGTGAATATGTAATGAGACAATATGAACAAGAGTTGCTTATGATTGTACATTTTGTACAATCTATTTTCGGCTAGGTATTGAAAGTGATTGGACATGCAATGTTTTTCGCAAGACGGCTACTATGCATTTGAAAGTTTATCAGTATTGTAGTGGTAATGGGTTCTGGCAAATAGCCAGAGATATGGAATATGAAATATTATAAGTAACTATTTATCAAGAATGGATTAACTTTCGCTAATAACTAGACAATGACCTGGATTAGAACATAGGATACTTTTTATCCCAATATTCCCACGGAATCGAGACATATGCGGGTGAAACCGCGGGGTGCAGGCAATATAAAATGTGAATATACTCAAAAACTCAACCAAAAGCCTTAACTTATCAGATCTTTTATCCTAACCCCTGGTATTACTGTGCAATTTGAAGATATAGCCAACGGATTCTCAAGCAATTGAGGAGATTTTCAACATTTTCAGAAAAGTAATTTATAATAAAATGACAGCGCAATTGTGAAAATGAAAATGTCAAGAGAGGTTTGTGACTATATCATTTCGAGTAATATGTGAATTTGGTTATCTGCCGCACGGGTCGATTGAAGGTTAAGCTACGTTTGCAGCGGTCGGTTCGTGGATGGGTGACCATGCATTAATCGAAAGTTCCCTCGGTATCTCGGAAAGCACGTTAAAGCCGTTGGTCCCAGCCAAGTCCCAGCTGTCATCCGTAGATCTTTGACAGTCGTTACTAGTCAGAAGCCCAAAGCACAATCTTACCAAGGGGTGTCGTGTTACCCAGTAACTGGGTTGTGGAGGTCAGGCAGTCGATCCATGTAAATTACTGGTATTCAGCTGTATCCAGTGTTGCCAACTCCAAAGAATGAATTACGGTGTTTCCAGTTCAAAATTACGGTAGATTTACAAAAAAAATCCGGTAGATTTCAGAAAGTAGTGTAAATTGTATTGTTGTTAGAAAAAAAAACTTTTTTTTTTCATACATCTAAACTAGTCGGAATTTGACAAAATATCTGTGTGATCATGATCATTTTTATACATTTGAGTATTATGTCTCCTAAGGATGTCTTCTGATGGCAGAAAGTTGACACAATTTTTTCCACCATCAGATATTGAATCTGATGGTGAAAAACATGATCACTTTTTAACCGACTTCTTCAAAAAGGAGGAGGTTCTCAATTAACCTGTATTTTTTTTTTTTGTATGTATTTTACGCGATTGCTCCGCCAATTATCAATCGATTTTGATTATTCTTTTTTTGTTTGGTAGGTCATGCTTCAGAGGTGGTCCCATATAAATTTTACTTGCGTATTTTTTGAGTTAGCGATATAATTATTTCACTCCGTCACTGTTACTTACATAGCAGATAACGGTATACGAATTTGTGTGGGATAGGTACCACAACTAAAAAGTGAAAAATAAAAACTTTTTACAAAAAAAAAAAACACTAGAAAAGTGAAAAATAACTTAAATTTCGGAAGTCTGTGGCAAAAAACGAAAATTGAAAAGCAAAGAAACCGACTTCCGATATTTAAGTTATTTTTCACTTTTTTAGTGTTTTTTTTTTAAGTCGGTTGTTTTTTTTTTTGTAAAAAGCGATTATCATTTTAATTTATTTGCAATACAGATTCCCTTTCAAAGCAGATAAGTATTATATTGGTTCAAACTATTATCTATGGTTGGGGAATTCAACTATTACATATGTCGTTGCGTGGCAGCACGGTTCGGGGAGATTGTCGTGGTAGGGGTGTGCTTCTCCCCGAACCGAACTCTCGCCGAGTTCCACAACTCCCTTGCGGAGTTGAAAGTCGTCGTCGTCGGGTTCCGTTCCCTCCCCGTGCTCGTCCTCGGGGACTTCAACATATCTTTTCATGCACGAAATCTCTAAAGGGGTCATTTTATTTCATCTTTATGAACAACTTTCACTATGGGACAAACACTGAAATCGCGAAAAAAAAATCGGCTCTTACCTATATTTTGACGAGCTATGCCAACATAAATGTAGGGAACAGCTGATTTCTTTTTCACGAAAATATATTAGAATGCGAAAGTGAGTTTGTTTGTTTGTTATGCTGTCACGCTAAAACGGCTGAACGGATTTGGTTGAATTTTGGCACAAGGGTAGACCGTGACCTGGATTAGGACATACGATACTGTTTATCCCGATATTCCCACGATATCGAGACTTATGCGGGTGAAACTGTGGGGCGCAGCTAGTAGATGTATAGTAAGTTATTTTTAGCTAGGTATAATATGTAATTCATCGTCTGTTGTAATAGTCTAATGTGTTTGCGTAAAGATCGGAGATAGATAGCGCTAGTCATCTCAAGCATGATCGATAGGCGTTTGCGTAAAGAATTTATTGCTTTAACACCATAGAAGCATTTATATAGGCCCTTGATTCAGAAACATTACATAACATCACAGAATATCTCGCCTTGTACCGATAGTGTACCCACATTTCGCCAGTTATGTTTAAGTCCCATGTAATAGAGGACGAGCCTATTGCCATCAACCGGGCACAAATCCAGACTCAGGGCAGCTACTGAGTAATTCCAGATGGAAAACCCAATAATACTTTGCCCGACCCGGGAATCAAAGCCTGTTGTTGCTTATCTTTTTAATTATTCGAGATTTTTAAATAATGTACTTTATGGCACCTCTTTAGGTCATGAGGTATCTGAATATCCTATAATTTTCTCTGTAGCTACGGTTCACTGTACATATGTCAATACATATAAAAGTTATAAATTGTGGAATTCAGTTCTCGATAAGACTTGGGTCTTGCTGAAGCTCAGAAGTTAATGAAGGCGGGATAAGAGTGCTCCGGGGCACGAAACGTCGGAAAAACTGGAGCAATTGAAAAGTTAGTACTGAATGTAGAGTTATGAAAAAAAATGGGCTAAGGCTCCCGCAGACAGGCGCGACGCGACACCGGTAGAACAAATTTCCGTGATGTTTTCATAAAAATTGTTCCACCAGAGTCGCCTCGCGCCTGTCTACGAGAGAGTGACCTTAAAACGCTCCCAACAAAACTGTAACAAATACAAATGAAAAGAGATGAGGGTATACCTACATCCCGCGATTTTACTGACCCTGTTATTTCAGACTCCATACAAATAAAGAGTTTATTTTACGTAACAGTTACTGCTGTTTGTGATCTAAGCATGAATACATTTAAATTCCCCGGGATCTCTTTGAGATGGGTGTTTTAGTAACATCCCTAGAGTCAGGCACGGTATATAAGGCTGCTTTTCCACCAGATATATGCGAGGTAAGTAAGTGGTGAAGCTAAGCTGCGAAAGTAAGTAAGTATAATATGTCTATTTCCATTAGAGCTCAGTAAAGTATATTACTGTCGCGGCCAGCAGTAATAGTACTTTTCCCAACTAATGCGCGGAAATTCAAACTGAGTAAATTAAATAAAATTTCCAGAATCAATGACGAACAACTATAATTCTTTTAGAATGAATGAATATATAATGAAACACGGAAACATTTTGTCAAAGGGTGTGTGGTAAATGGTGGTGAATGTGTATGCAAATTTTAGTTATTTAAACTAATGTGTCTGTGTGAATGTTGGAATTAGCGATAGAGTGCAGCGAATAAGACCGCAACGTGAAGCGACGCGACGCTACACGCACTTTTTAATAATTATCGAACTTATTTTCTTCACGAAAAGGTATAATTTCAGTGCGACGGTTGACACGTGTCAAAGTACGCTAAAATGCTCGGTGCTGCGCAGCGCGTGTACCTTATTCTGTAGTAAATAAATTCGATATTGTATCGGATCATAAAAAAGTGCGCGTCGCGTCGCGTCTCGGTGTGAAATGACCCTTAGAGACGATAAAGAGTGAGTCAGGTTGAAAGCGGGGACGGGGCGAGCTGAGAACGGGGTGATACCTCTTTTTTTTGTTTTTTTTTTTGTAATAGGCTTTTTAGTTAGCCCAAGATGGTTTTTACTAGGTCACTGAACTATGACGTGCAGACTTTTGGGTCCAATTCAAAATATAGAGCTTGATGGCATGAGAAGAAGGAGTTATAATTTGATATTATATACGGTACCTATATTTTTTTAAATCGTGTTACCCGGTTATTGGGTTGTGGAGGTCAGATAGGCAGTCGCTCCATGTAAAATACTGGTATCCAGCTGCATCCGGTTGGACTAGAACCTGACTATAACATACTTGGGGAATAAGCTAGGTGGACTGATAGATTTTATTTTAATTGGGTGAATTTTTTTGGTCAAAAACTCAGTTTTCTAACTGCTCCTCAGCAGCAGTAAACAGTATCAGCACCCTAATTGCGTAACTCACAATCTGAATCATTTTGAAGGATATTGCTAATCCATTGCTTCGTATGTTCGAAAAATTTGTCTGCTCAATAGTGTAGATAACGCAATGAATGTTGTTGAACTGTCAAAATGAAACGTCAATGTCAAGATTGTGATTCATCGTGGGATACGCAATTAGGGTGCGGGACATATCCATACTAATATTATAAATTCGAAAGTAACTCTGTTTGTCTGTATGTTACCTTTTTACGCCTAAACCACTGAACGGATTTCGATAAAACTTTTTATCGACATAGCACGCGGGCGAAGCTGCGGGCGGAAGCTTGTTTCAAATATAATAATCATGTTTTCCTTTCATTAGTTTCCCACTCGCTCTCAATATGACCTCCATAATCCAGGTCATGAATATCCGAATTTCCTTCTCATCAATTATTATAGGTGTCTACAAAGCCCTTTTATGTTCTTGATTTATTGGAATGCCATAATGTCTGTACAGTGTACTCTGTAGTCTTTGAGTGGTTTAAACATTTAATAGTTCTGTGAATTATTCGAAGAATCACGAGAATTTCTGGTCGCCGAGTCTTGCAGTTCTCTCTGTGTATTTGAACTGTCTGACGGTTGACTGGGATTACAAACGGATTCCATTTTGAATTCTGAATTCAAACTGTGACGGTTGACCTAGTTTTTTTTTTAAATGGTGACGTAGTTTGCAGCACAGAGGCTATAAAATAAAAATAGAGGGGCAGAACTTTTGTTCATGATCGTTGTTGTATTTTTAAGATTGTGGTACTCACTGCCGCCTAACATTTATTTATTTATTTAATACTTTAACCACACAAATTTACAGAGGCGGACTTAATGCCATAGGCATTTTCTAACCTTTGGGTGATGTGAACATTCGTGAGTTAAAAACTGTTTCTGTATTTAAATTTTGTGTAAAAGAGCATCTTTCCTCTCAACTATGAGTATAGAATTATATAAGTACCAATAGTGTATTTATGTTTATTATATTTAAGCTTTATGTATTTACTTATGTATATGTTAATTTTCTTGCGCATATGTGTAGGTATATTTAATATTTTAGTTAAGACTTCGCAGTTCATGTTTTTCTCTTCTTGTTCTCACACACTATTGTCTACATTTCTTTCTCATTTCTCCTTTCGCAGGTCTGCTGGAAGAAATTTCTTAAGAAATAAGCAGTACCTTTGTACTCATATTATAATTATGTCGTATCTCTATGTATTTTACTGTGTGTACATAAATAATAAAATAAATAAACATAAGATTGCTGTGCCTATTTTCATTATTAGGTACAAATACATACTCTTGGCTACTACAGCAAATTTTCCTGCTATGTATCTCGAGAGCTTATTAAAATAGCATTAATAAAATGACTAGCGTCATCGAACTGCATTATTTCGTTTGAGCATGTCATTACAAAATCAGTAATCATTTAATCAGTAATCATTTAATTTTATTTGCAAACATGGGTACAGATATACATCGATGTTTTTTTTTAAATGACGAATACATCTGAGTTCACGATACTGATATTGGCAATTGACTTTATTGGTTGATACTGCCGATAGTTCGCGTAATGCAGTAATGGAAACTTTTCATTGTGTGTAGTGACTTGATTAAGGAAAGTGTTGGAGATGTAGACGTCATTGCACATGCACATAATAATAAAATTGTTATGCATAAACAATCATTGTGTTGTATATTTTTGAATGAACTATGTGTGTTTGTCTCCTAAAGTTCGTCCTTTCAGTGCATGCAAGAATATGACTTAATGATATTATTTAAATCCTGACTATCCTAACTAGTGACATTATGAGTTTGTTTCCTTGTTACGCTTTCACGCTAAAACGACTGAACGGATTTGGATGAAATTTGGCATTATGGTTAGACCATGAGCTGGAAAAGGTCAAAGGCTACTTTTCATTCTGGATTGCATACGAAGTCACGGGCAACAGCTAGTTTTTCTGTAAAGTTAGCTTATAAGGGAAACTTATTGGGAATCAGGGGAAAAACGACACTTTTAATTTCAAATTTTATAATAAAAAATTCGTAAGGAAAGTTGAATCTGAGGCACTTGTATTAAATTCAATACCTAGTTTTAGATTTAGCAGAATGCATGAGAATTAGATTCTATAACAATTTCCAGCCAGATGTAACAAAAAAAACCGTTAAGCAGTCTTGTCATAAACACGTAATGCAGGTAAAAAAAAACCTTATTCGAAACGTTCTTATTTACAGCTTCAGAATTCCAAACTTGATTAAAACGAAAGACTGATCCCTAATAAAATCAGTTACACAACAAAAGATAAATCACGCAAACGCATCAAAATAAAAAGGGTACAACTACCCTTTTCTGCCTTATTTACGCAGCTTAATTTTGGCGCCCAACGTGGTACTCAAAATGTGTCTTCCTACAGAATTTACAGTAGGTATCCTTTTCTCTTGTAATCCATGTTTTTTTTTATATAAATAGCAGTGACGTGCTTCATAAAGGAACCCACCAAATCTCGTCACGGTGCGTGCTAACCCTAGCACGCACCGTGACGAGATTACCTACGGATTTTGTTGAAGCTAGAGTTTTGTGTAATATCTAAGTGACTAAAGGTTTATTGGACGGGACCCACTTTTAAGCCAGGTGTAGTGCGTTCAAACTTAGCCATTTATAAATGATCTAATAATGTAACTTACCTACATTAGGAAAAAGCATAGTAAGGAAACCTGAGGCCCTAGACAAAGTGACATTCTATCAGCGATAACGATGATGGAAAAGGCGAAAATGTATAGGACTGACATAAGCTATCGAAAAGCTTATGTCAATCCTGTTGAAAGTCGTTGGAGAAATACGAAACGCTTTCGAAGCAATCGTAACTTGTCTAGGCCCTCTGGACATCTTCGTATTTCTCAGCCTGTATTAGTGAAGTCAAATGCTGGACGGGGACCTACCACCACCGCTTACAGCAGTATTATTTTAATCTTACTCAGTGGGGGAAAGAGAGAGCTATACGTCCTATAGAGCTTCATCTCTTTCCTACACTGCCCTGGATTTAATCATCTGAAATCGTAAAGACATAGTAAGTAGGTACCTAATTGTAGTGATCAATAGCTAGTTACTTCTCATGACAAAGCTCATAATCCTCTCCCTGTAATGGAATCAAAGGCAAGCATTTTCGTACGGAAGAATAGCTGTACAAATCCTCCAAAATCCGTAACATAAGTCTTGTCACGGTGTGTAGGAAGTCTTTTATGTTAGAAATAAAACGTCAATCAGTAGAACTGTTTGTATTTCGTACACCCGTTGGTGTACGAAATACAAACAATAGTTACTAACATCATAAATGGACCATATGGTGGATGCTTACACAATTTCTTGTGGGTCTCATAAATCTAGGAATAGATTTATTAACGTGTCTAGTTATTTCTAGGTCGATGTGATCTGGATTCAATGTCAAGGTTTATTTGTAAGCCGGGATTAAATACGGAATGTAGCTTCTTAAATCATCTCCGTAGGTGAGCAATTTGATGAAAGAAAGAAAGAAAGAAAGAAAAATAGGTTTATTTGTCACAGAAACACGTGCATACAAAAAGATAACATTAACCTGCTTTAACTACTTACTTAATTAAACTACTTAAACCTACATTAACTGACTTACTTTAATGAAATGACGACAGACACAGAATCGTAAGCAGCGATTGCTAATTCGTTTGGTAACCGTTATACAGGATGTAAGGGACAGCCCTCCGCAGACTGATGGAATTTATTCAGCTATATCATACTAA
Organism: Lithophane semibrunnea; assembly: GCA_947363905.1. Taxonomy (NCBI): domain Eukaryota; kingdom Metazoa; phylum Arthropoda; class Insecta; order Lepidoptera; family Noctuidae; genus Lithophane; species Lithophane semibrunnea. Next base: position 14,166,711 of record OX376197.1, on the reverse strand, counting down.
GACGACCGGTACATGAAATTATTTCAGGAACGGGATCTTATGGGAATCCAATAAACCTGATTTGTATTATTACCTAACGCGCAATGTATTGTTACCGTGGCAAAACCCAAGTAGCCGCACACCCGTTTCGGGGAGGGCGCGCTCGGGCATTTTAACATCAATTGCTGTTTTTTTTTATTTTACCTGTTACATAAAAGTGCTGCGTACAAAGAATGTAATTTTATATTGAAAAAAAGGAATAGTAACTGAAAAAACGATAAAAAAATTAAAACTTTACTGAGGAAATTTCCGGTGGAATATGATTCAAACAAGGAGCTGAATGCCCCCTGTTAATTTGCGGAGGGCTGTCCCTTATACCCTGTATATAGCCATAATATTTCTATGGTTTTTTCACAACCCTTAAAGTGTTCTACGAATTTCACTGCAATAGTTTGATTCGCGTGAGTTTTCACACACCTAAGCTAACATAACCAATAAAAATATAAAATCAGTAAAGTAGATATAAAATCAGTAAAGTCGATCCCACATAGGTCACCCAACTTTTTGTTTAGGTACTGAGTAAAAGTTTATTTAATTACCACAAAACTATGTTTAACAGTTGTTTAGCCTAAAAACCTTTTAAACATGACATTTCTGTATGGAGTTTGACATAAAACTGACATTAAACACGCGTTGAACAAGTGTCTATGTTTTTGTGGTAAGGCCCATAGAATCCAGCCGGTTTCGGTAAAAATGTCACAGTGAAGCTGTAGTTGGCTGGCATTCCACTGATACTAGGGATTGACACTATTGACCGCTCACTTAAAGCTCACCGATTCGCCTAAAAATAAATTAAATTAGTGTGAATAGCCTCAAGAAAAAAAAAATTAAAAGTGTCGATTCGCCCGTTTTTGAGCGAGTGAATTCGTGCGAGTCACCAATAAGCCAAGTTTTTCGGTGAGATTTTCGTTAGTAACCGTTTGAAAAAGATTCTTTACGAAAACTTCTCTCTTCTTCCAAAAATAAAAACTTTTATTGAACTAAAGAAAAACCTACCAAAATAGGATTTCGCGTGCCTAGTTTGGTCGATACTCACAATTGAGGGACTTGACCTCCTTCGAGACTCGCTAGGAACGTTCGACTAGAACTCGGTCAATACATTTTGACCTTTCAGTTCAGGAAATGACATTTCGTGGTCTTGTGTAATAAAAGTGACAGAAATGTGGTTTCTCGTGTGTAAGGTTTACTTAGATGGTAGTTTTCTTAGATTTTTTTTTGTTGAAAATGTTGCATTATATAACCTAATCAAAGTTCTACCTGAGTTATTTTCTTTTTTTTTTTTGTGGCGTAACCTGGTACGAATATAATATTTCTTTTTTTAATTCGAAATTAAAAATTAATTTAAAATTCTCTTCTACCCTCCTCTTTCACAGCTCCTCCTCCTCCTTTTGGCAAAGCTCTTATATTAATCAAAATATTCTTAACTAGGTGTGAATTTTTGAAAAGTAAACCTTGTAGTGAAATGCTTACTTTTAAACAATTTCCTCTAAAACAATTTCCGGCAAAAGTAGTAAATTTTTCAGCTTGTAAATAATTAATTCTTATAACATCGAGTAAGAAAATCGGCCTAGCCTTTCTCAACTGTTGGGGTCGGCTTCCAGTCTAACCGGATGCAGCTGAATACCAGTATTTTATATGGAGCGACCGCCTATCAGACCTCCACAACCCAGTCACTGGGTAATACGATACCCTTTGGTAAGACTGGTTGTCCAGACGTTCGGGCTTCTGACGACCCGTAACGACTGTCAAAGATCCACAAATGACAGCTGCGACCAAAGGCTTAACGCGCTTTCCGAGGCACGGAGGAGTCTCGGTATGTAAAGATGGTCACCCATCCACGGACCAAACCTGGCAAGCGTAGCTTAACCTGATGGCTTGACCCGTACGGCTGTTATTACTTAGCCACGAGCTCGTCATCTACGTCATAGATCATATATTATTTTTCCCAATGGCATAGTAAAACTGTAAGTGGTGTCTGTAAAGTTGATTGATATTGCTCGTGTTTTTGAAGTGAGCTTTTCGTAAATCATAATAATATTATAATTTATTTAAGTATACTATGTTATTTTTTTGCGTTAGGTATACCTAATATGTGTAGGTATATTTCATACCTACCTACTACCTTCCGCCCGCGGCTTCGGCCGCAAGGTATATCGATAAAAAGCCTATGTCCTTCCCCAGGATGCCATCTATCTCCGTGCCAAATTTTGTTGAAATCCGTTCACTGGTTTAGGCGTAAAAAGGTAACATACAGACAGACAGAGTTACTTTCGAATTCAAAATATTAATATGGATTTTAGTAAGGACTTCGCATAATCATGTCTCTTCTTGTTCTCACACACTATTAAACACATTTCATTCTCATTTCTCCTATCGCAGGTCTGCTGGAAGAAATTTCTTAAGAAATAAGCAGCACTTTTTTACCCTTCACCAGCAGCTAGTTTTTAAATAAAACTTCTTCTAAAAACTACTTGAATAGATTCACCTCACTTCTTATATGGATGGATAAGTCTCATAAAAACCCAGTAATGGCACTGGGAGCGACGCCATACTAAAAAGTGGGAGGGAGGGGTAGACGGGGGAGGCGACACCCCCTTTCTTGGCTGTCTATGAAAATGAATAGCTTATACTTTATAGAATCGTTGCCTTTTGTGTGAAGTGCATAATGAATTTTATGATGAAGTGTTTTCGTTGAACTAGGAATAGTGTTGGCGGTTGGGTTAGAAAGTTGTAGTTTGTGTGGACTTTAGAAGTTATTTAGGGGTAAGATGTTGGAGATATGGTGATAGTAATTATGATTGATACATAACATCACGGCTGTATTCGTCGAAGGGTTAGGCAGGGATACCCACATTTCGCCAGTTATGTTGAAGTCCCATGTAATAAGGGGCCAGCCTATTGCCATCAACCGGGCACAAACCAGACTCCAGGATGGTACTGAGAAATTCTAGATAGAATAGAATACTCTTTATTATGTAAACCATAAAAATTACAGATATAAAATGTAGAAATTTTACATAAGGTGACACAATGGGCGGTCTTATCACTAAAAGTGATCTTTTACAGACAACCTCATCGAAAAACCCAATAACACTTTGCCCTTTGTTTGTTTGTTATGCTTTCACGCTAAAACGGCTGAACGGATTTATTTTATATTATTTTATTTATTAAGGGATAATAAACAACTACAACATAAATATTACACACTTAAGTTGACAAAACTGAAGTATTAATGCTGTAGTCCACTGCATTATCCGCAGATAAAACATATTTAATTATCAGTGGTACTAGACGAGCATATCCAAAATTAACACTTATTTTAAAACAAATAAATAAATTACTAAAGCGAGCTATAGCTACAAAACCAAATCATAACAGAAACAAATTCATTTACAAATTAAATTATGCAATAAATAAATAAACAATAATAATACAATTACAATAAAATTAAATGAAATGATTTGAATGAAATTTGGCACATGGGTAGACCATGATCTGGGGTAATACTTTTTACCCCGTTAGTAGGTTCCCATGGGGTTATTTCCTTGCCCGATTTACACGCGGGGGAAGCCGCGGGCAAAGCTAAGTAGCTAGTTACTGATAATATTTCATTCATTTAATTTCTCCGAATCGTAATAGAATCATGAACACGGTTGTAACATTTGCAATATTATCTTATGTATAAAAGAAAACTTCTGAAAACTGTTTCGAAAACATGCATTAATGAGATCTTGCAACACCTTTTTTTTTTTTTTCAAGGGTGGGAAATCGTCCAATGGCTTCTCCCGCTCTGGGCGGAGCGGAAGGCCGTGTCAGACTTTTACTGACTAAAACCCACCCGTGTTCCTTCAGTTGCCTGTTGCTAAGGTCCCTTTCGGACTAACCCGCAAACCTGGTCCTAGCGGACCCCGCCAATTGTTCCGACATCTCTCTGAGGCACGCGTGGAACACGATGCGCCATCGACCCGGGCCTGGTCCTAATCGGACGGCGAGCTTGCCATTGCTCGCCGTCCGCAAGCCCGCGCCTATGGTGGCCGGGAATCCGCCTGGGATTCCCGACGCCCAGGGCGTGTCCAACATCTTGCAACACCTAACAATAATATTTCTTCCCGTTCTCAGAGAAAAACCATCTACAGCGAGTTTTCTTTTAATTTTCACACCTGCTTGGAAATTCATTACCTGTTTTGCTTTGAAACTGTGTTTCATTTGAAGGAAACTTATAAAGTAGATCAGATACGGTTGGTACGGCTTACTGAAATGCAGAACGACGGTGTATCTACTGCAATGTTAGGAGTAATCTAAGTTGTATTTGAGAATCCAATTTGTATTTGTAGTTTGGAGGAGTCTTACGATGGATTGAATTTCTTTGGACTAGTTGTCCGAGACTTTCTAATACAAATTTTAAGGGTTCTTCTCATTTTCATTAGCAATTAGTTTACGACTACAGTGTAGCCAGTGCCTCGTTTACTGAAGAGAGACACTACTTATTAAATACTTAAAAGCACCATAAAGTACCCATTAATCATAAGTATTTTTTTTTTACGTTAGATATCTCATTACTTTCAGTATTATTAAAGAAACCCATTCTGAAAATTACAATTCATTTACTGAACTCAACTCCTTAGTGTCCACAGAACATAAAACTAACTTATTATAATTCCGAACTTAAATATTTACCCTACTCGCGAACAATTCTGTAGGTACCCCAACAAAGGTATAATATAAGAATGTCAGTGCCACCGCTGGCGTTTAAACGAAATAAAATTTCCCCTGAGATGCTTTTCCCCGGTTTTTCTTGGGTAGTGTGAGTGTGTGAGTGAAAGGTCGTTTTCATACGGAGGTGGCTAAAGAAGTTTGCAAGTCAGATCAGGTGCCGAATTATGAAGTATTAATGCCACCATTTTTCCAGTGTGAGAGAGAGACGGAGCAAGAGACAAACACAAACGGAGAGGCGGACAAGGCTGCTAGCACCATCCCGTTTTCACAGTGGAATAATTATGGCATTAATACTTCATAATACTACCCCAGGGGGCTTAAAACAGCCAGTTTGGCAGATTCATAATAGGAAAATATTATAATCCTAAAATGTCACAAACTGACAATACATTGATCTGCGTGCGATTCATAATTTACGACCTAATTCATCTGTTTGACAGTTTTCTATGGAGATTCGTAAAATGATCCTCACGTTATGAATTGCTTTTGTGTCAAATTAGAGGAATTGCTAATGACAGCTGGAAATTCAGGAAATGAATTGCTTTTAGAGGAATTGCTAATGTTTACGCCCCCTGTTCATAGTGCCCAGCTATCTAATTGCGTAAATAATTTTCGTAACGGATTATGACTAATCTGTTTCATTTTGACAGTTCAACAGAATTCATTGCGTGGTTGAGCAGACTCTTTTTTCGAATTTATAAAGCAATGGATTACCAATTTGTTCAAACGGATTCAGATTGTAATTGATCGTGTATTACGCAATTAGGGTGCTGGTTCTATCGTGCATCAACCAAGTATACCAAAGAGCTATTGCTGTGTCTATCTTGAACATGTATTACATACTAGCTTCCGCCCGCGGCCTCGCCCGCGTGGTATGTCGATAAAAAGTAGCCTATGTCCTTTCTCAGGCTTTAGACTATCTGGGTACAAAATTTCATTTAAATCGGTTCAGTAGTTTTGGCGTGAAAGCGCGATAGACAGACAGAGTTACTTTCATATTTATAATATTAGTATGGTTAATAAATTCGTTGCGAAGTCAAAGCAGCTGTCCCCTTTCAACGGACGAATTGAAACCATTTATATTTTCGCGTTTCCAAGCTCCGTTTCATTCAACCTTTTCATTTTCGCAGTCAGCACTACGTTTGCGAAACCTCTACACTTTCAGTGCGAATGGCAGACTGTCAGTTATGTTCGAAGTTAATAGAACAGCTATGTTATTGAATATCAAACTGGTAATGTAGGGTATGTGTTTGATGTTTTCATTATTGTGGTATTGAAGTTTATTTCATTTTATTGGTTGGGTGTGTTTCGTATTAATTTACAGATATTTTAATTATTAATTAAATTAATTTAATCTGATTGATTGATTAATTGCATCAACATTGCTCTCAAAACGGTGAAGGGAAACCGGCATGTCCTAGAACCAAAATTTCGAAGACATGTGACATCCGCCAACCCGCGCTGGGCCCGCGTGGTGTATTATGGCATGGCCTATTCCCATTCACAGACAGGAGGCTTGGGTCCCAGCAGTGGGATCGTTATAAACAGATTATGCTAATGGATAGAGACTGAAATACAAGTCAATCTGCCTAGCCTTTTCCCAACTACGTTGGGATCGGCTTACAGTCTAACCGGATGCAGCTGAATACCAGTATTTTACATGGACTGCTTATCTGACCTCCACTACCTAGTAACTGGGTAATACGATATCCCTTGCAGACTTTCGGGCTTCTGATGACCCGTAACGACTGTCTAAGATCCACGAATGACAGCCGGGACGTACTTTCCGGGGCACGGAAGAGTCTCGCGGGATGAAAAGATGGTCACCCGTCCACGGACCAACCCCGGTGAGTGTAGCTTAATCTGCTTCAATGCTGCTTTTAATTTAATATTATTATTTAATGAACACACATTGACTTAAACATAACTGGCGAAATGTGGCTGTACCTACTATAGGTACACCTCTGCCTAACACTTTGGGGATAAGGGCTTGTGGTTGTGATGTGACTGAGGGATGTGTGATCGGACACATCCCTCAGCCACATCACAACCACAACCACACAACAACAACATCGAGACGGGCGCTAATTTGTATAAAAATGAATAGTTTATTCATACAGACCACGTTTAACCGTCAAAATCAACCGTGTGGGCAAAACCGACCACAATGCAACCACCAGCGACAGTGCGCACTAACGGCCGGCCACATCACAAAAACAATGTCTGAAGAAATGCCGATACAAACTCCGAGTGCTAGAGACATCGTTCTTAAGACGAAAGCTTCAGGGTAGCCCGCGAAATTCAAATTTTCTTACATTTTTTGCAATTTGCAGGTCAGTATCAGGTTGTATGTTGATTAAAATATGATTCGTGACTGTAACAAATATGGAATTATAAACATTAAAATCAGCAATACAACTCTCTAAGGTCATAAAAGTGTATTGAATGACTATTTCATGAAATCACGACATTTTGCAAATTATTTGAAAAACATATCTAAAGTAACCCGCCTTTACGGTACCTTACAGTTACACACACTCTTCTTCGTGTAAATTGTACTTTTTATTACCATTTGTAATAAGTTCCTCTGTTTTATTACGATGAACATGAATTAAATGGAGGTGTGCTGGAGATAGCTGTATATTCTTATCTCTCTCAGATACAATGAAACAAAATAAGTGTCTAATGGAGTAATATTGTGCCTTTTAAACGCCCACCCTTCACGACGTATATTAAATTGTCGCTTGTACTGTATTACAATACTTTATTGTAACTTGTACTATAATACTTAATGAAGAACATCCGTTTCTTGTCACTTTCTGAAATGAAGCAATACAACGAAGCTACTTAAGAAGGTCGAGAAGAAATAATTTGGGAAGTACACTAGAAAATGTGATAAGGAAAGAAAGAAAAGAAAGGACACACACAAGAAAAACAAGCAGTATTATACAGTAAGTACTTAATTAAAATAAAAGAACAATTAAGGGCGGGTAGGAAGCAAAATTGCCTGTCTTCAATTTGATTTTTCTTGAAATTGATAAGACTTAGGTGTAAAATAAAAATAGTATGAGTAACTAAATGATATTTCCAAACTTTTTGTGGAACAGAAACACAAAATATTAAAATTTTCTCGATAAAAAAATATCACGAAGTTACCTCTATGTTTCACGTATTTTCGATTTGTACTTAAAATGCTAATGCCTATTATGATAAAAATTAGATGATTATGTGTATTAAAACAAGGCAAAAAAAATTGTGTAGGGTTTTTTTTTTTTTCCTTTTATTTTTGGTTTTATTACGAATCAAAGCTTGTAGGACTTACGACGTTCTTAGTTCGTGGAAGAAGCCATCTTCAGTCGCACATTACGCGAACTTCAAGCATATTTTTGTTTCACAAATCAGTCGGCGTCGCTCTGTTGAGACGAGAGGTCTACGCTCAAATTTTTAGCTGCGCTGAGATATGATTTATTTTCGTAAATAATATTTTCGTAATTTATCACATTCCACAAAAGAAACTGAGACATAGAAAACATGAAAAAAACACTAAAACCACTTCCAAAACGAATATTACAAGTGTTATTGATTGATAAATAAATAAATACAGAGTCTAAATAAACATATAAAATTCAATGTTGATATTTGAAAACTCAAGATGACATACATTTTATTTGACAGATTTTTGACTGGTATAGTAGCACGGAGTATAGAAAGAAGTAGGTAAAACTAGCGCCATTGCTCTGTATTGCGGTGAATTTTCTTGCGGAGAAAATTTACAATATAGCCAACGAGCCCATTCCACGTTAATTTGAAAGTTCGCACTGGAGATTAAATCTTATTGCGATATACTCAGGATCCAAATTCGTTTACTCCCACTTTTTTTGACAAACTTCTTGTAAGGTGACCCTTAGACGAACAATTGGAGCGACTGACCGCCCCTAAATAAAACTTGTTTAGAATAATACCTTTATTCTTCGGTTATTGGTATAACGAACGAACTCGAACAGATTCCGTATGACTCCGGATTTTAAAATATTATTTAATCATACCATGTTGGGTATCAAATAAAAGGTTTTAATTAGCACATTTCAAAAATATATATTATTACCCCAAAAAAAACCGCGACAATCAAGACGTATACTGTCATGTGTTTATGTTAACGCGTGGGATGATAACTGCCGTTTCACGCGCCGCCGCACCGTAAACAGAAAAAAAACGTCAGACGCGCCGCATGACGCCACACTACACGCGACGCGCCACGCCCCGCGTCTCCGTAAATGAGGCCTAAAGTTATAATGCAACTTGGCATGTTATAACTTAGTTATAACAAGCGCCCGAGACGCGCATTTTGTACGCTGCGTTTCGGGCGCTCAATAAAATTGTATGAATTCCTATGTAACGAATTATATCAAGCGCTGCAGTCTAAGCGAGCGCCCATGCCGGGCGCCGTTAGGCCTGCACATAGTGCACATGTCGCAACTTGCCACTCTCAACTTGCATCTCCGTTGTGCGATTTACAAATAAGACTGGGAGAAGGTATGCCGCGGGCATTGCTGCTACGTGCGCCGCCGTGATGAAACGCCGCGTGTGACGCGGCTATGCCATTCGCGGGCTCCGCCGCAAAAAACGCTCCATTTCAAACAAACGCGTGTAAAATCGCGTCTCCGTAAACGCACTCATACAACGCCATATGTTTGAATTCAGTGCGAGCCGCGCCGCCCAAAGCCACGCGCGACTCCTCGCGTCTCCATAAATGAAACCTAACCGTGCCCTTGACGCTTGGACGCGAGTTCCTTTTTCACTATTTGTCCTTGTCATTTTCTCCGCATTAGTAATAAACTTAAAAGAAACACGGTTCAAAAGTTACAAAAAATGTGGAAATCTTGTTGCGTTTGACGAGCGTCCAAAACGCGCCGGGCGCGCGCCCAAAACACAGCGCCGGTACTGAGCGCGTACCTCGGGCCTTTGTTATAATAAGTCCCTTTGGTACTTTGGCACCCATTTACATAGATGAATAGATGTCAATTCTTTTAGTGGTGAAGCCGACAATCCTACATTTATTTCTTTTGTACAGAACTCGGCCTCTTTTTCACATGTGTCAAATGTTTTCGAAGGGGATTGTTCGCGTTTGGCGCAGGAAAGGTTTTCATGACACATGCCATATTCGTTGCACAATACAGTGCAAAATTCATTATACGAATATTATTTTTTACTTGGGTATCACTTTGCATGATCCTCCAAAGAGAGAAATCCACGATATAGCATTATATTTATTACTTGGTAACACAGTTTTCCACAAAGACGTCATTAGGTACAAATTGTACAAGGTCCTAAATAAAATTTGGTAACATTTAAATTTGAACTTTTTCTCGTCAACATTGAGTTTCTAGTTCCAAAACATGAACATGATCTATAGAACTGAATTCAAGCTTAGCGTATCGTATAAGCAAAATAAACTACAGAAGATTGAAATTCGAATTCTATAAACGCCAGACGAAAAGTTTCTGCTGGCGGGAAAGCATTGTGTTTTGTTTTCGTCGTGTTTAATGAGAGGGGTAGGTAAGGGTTGCGCGGGTGAAATATGTTTTTTTGCTGTCAAACTACTCCCCCTTAAAACGAACAAAATACTAAGATGACAACCTGTGCGAGGCCAAAAATGCTCCTATCTCAGCATAATGCTGCGATATTTAAAAAATAAATACTGCAGCGCTGGTATTCTGATAGGGCACGGAGGACCTAATATTATGAAATAAATCGCTTGAAAGCAAAGAATATTAATCCAATATTATTATTAAAATACGTCAAAAACGCAAGCAAACCCGCAGGCACTACTAGTACTTTCAAAAAGATGAAACTAGTTCCATGTTTAAAATCAGTTACAAAAAAAGGGGACCACAGTCACAACCCAGGGGCAGTACTATGACTTGTTAAAGCCATAATTGTTCCAGTGTCAGAGAAAGATGGAGCTATATGGGACAAATATATGGGCCCTATCCCTTTTTCACAACGGAACAATGATAGCTCTAACACGTCATGGTATAAGGCCAGGCCGCGGTTTTTAATTAGTCTTTATAAGTACTACATGTTCCTTTTGTTCTGAGGACGTTACAGTTTCTTTTATTAGACCTCCAGCCCGAGGCCAACACTGTGGATGAAAATAAAGGAACTAGAGATGGGTTGTAACGGATGAAACACGATATCTGTGATCACTGTGACTGTGACAAAAAAATAACAGATCCAAATATCTGTCATTAAATCACAGCCTGTTATTTTTGTACGGACGATAAATACATATCTCAATCGAATATCTTATTTATTTCTTTTAGTTTAAAGTCGAAAATTGTATCTATCTGTTATAAAATAACAGCCTGTTATTTTTGTACGGATGTTATATACGTATTTAACTCAATTGAATATCTTCTTTATTTGTTTTCGATAAAGTCGAAAATCGTATCCAAAGTTTTAACAGTAACAGCCGCGGTAACAGTCTTGAGGATCTGTGATTTTAAGTAACATATATTTTTTATCGTTAGGAGCAATTGCTGTCTGCAATTTTTAAATATCTGTGATTTCTATCTGTGACGATAAATACGCCTCACTCCTAAAATGAACATCGCCCTGCTGTTACAAAGAAGATCATAATGAAAAGACAAGTTGAAGAATCTTTCATTACGAAGTTTTGGATTTGTTGGGGATTCAATTTTGATATTAATGGGAATGTTTATGTGTATACAGTTTATATGTTATCTAGCGAAGGGCGTTCCGTTAACCTGCAATAGTATAGCATCTATATCATGCTTAAAAAATATTACCATTAAAAAAACATTAAGTTTTTTTATAGTAAAATATTCACAAAAATATTAAATTGATACGGAAAAGAAACACTGTACACGCACACTAACTTGTCACGCTTGTCTTTTTATGTTGAAATACAAGACAGAGTGTTTCTTTACGTATCCATTTAATATAGTTTTGTGAATTACCTAGGAACTCATATTAAAAAATAAAAAAAAATGTGGATATATATTTTTTGTAGGTATGTATGGACTATATACTATTGCGTGTTAGTTGACATATTGTATAATGTATATATATCATTTTTGATAAATTGGCTAAATGATTTATTCACAGCGTGTACACTTGGTAACCACAAATAAAGCGCGCGTCGCTTCGTGAGATTAAAATATTGTTAGGTATTTATGCCTGTAGGAAATATGTACCGTGACCATGACTCTATATGTAGATTTGTACTGCTTATCTTATAACGCAAAAGAAGCGTGAAGCTAACTTGATTACAAGTTTATTCAGCGCACAGTACCTCCTGAATCACATTCTGTGAAGCGCATTTGAAAGGGAATTAATATCATTTGAATGAACTAATCTCACTTGTTCGCAGACTGATGGAGGCAGGTGATTAAATGCGGATAAAGCCATCTTTTGTTTGGCTCAAGTCGATTACTGGGTTCTTGTTCTTCTATTTATATTCAATTGTTCTCGTTTGCATTTATTTTTAGCAGGTTGTGTTTTGTTTTTTAGAATTTATTTTTTCATTTAAATTAATATGATGAATTAATTAAGCACGCTAGGTAGAGTGCATTTCATCAAATAGTTCCTAATGTTGGGTGCTTTGTTGTAGGACCAATAAAAATACACTACGCGGCTACGTCACTACCTAATAGGTTCGTTTTTTTTTAATTTAACAGTGGAGGAACTGCAAAGTATGCCTTTGTTGAAATGCACTTTAAGCGTCAAAGCTTGTAAAAGCTGACGTCGAATGGGTGATCCCGGTTTGACTGACATATATTATTTATTTATTTATTTATATATACTTTATTGTACACCACAAAAATATATAACAAAAGGAAAAAACAAACACTACAAAATATATAAAATGGGCGGCTTTATCGCTTTCCGCGATCTCTTCCAGGCAACCTTTTTTGTGGTATGTTGGCTTTCAACGGAAGTCAGAAGACGGACTATCACGTAATGAATTTATTAAAAGAGGAAATAAAACATAAAAAATAGAGGAATTATAATAATTTACTGTGAAAACGGTGAAGGAAAACATCGTGAGGAAACCGGTATATCCTAGAACCAAAAATTCGAACACATATGACATCAACCAACCCGCACTGGGCCTGTGTGGTAGATTACATCCCACTCCCTATCAAAGAGAGGAGGCCTGTGTACCAGCAGTGGGAACATAATAAGGTGATTATGCTGTGAAAAAGAGAAACACTGGTGGCCCATTTAACTTCTGAACCGAAATAAATTGTTTTGGGTTCAAATAATTTTCTTTATGAGGGAAGGGGGAACGTAATTAAAAAGCGTCTTAATTAATTACGGCGAAACGAAATTAAACGCTACTTAAACAAACTTACATTTGAAGCAGTTGGTGTAAAAGTGGCCTATCGCAAATTTTTTGGCCTTACTTTTTTACTGTGATTAATTCTTGCAACGTTTTTCTTGATTTTCTTTTTAGGCCTCCACGTCGTGATAGCCAATCTAAATACTTTAGTTTCGCTTAGACAGTACAACACACGACAAACTTCGCTTAGACAATCAATCTGCCTAGCCTTTTCCCAACTATGTTGGGGTCGGCTTCCAGTCTAACCGGATGCAGCTGAATACCAGTATTTCACATGGAGCGACTGCCTATCTGACCCCCACAACCCAGTAACTGGGTAATACGATACCCCTTGGTTAGACTGGTTGTCAGACTTTCGTGCTTCTGACGACTCGTAACGACTGTCAAAGATCCACAAATGACAGCCGGGACCAACGGCTTAACGTGCTTTCCGGGTCACGAAGGAGTCTGGATATGTGAAAATGGTCACCCATCCACGGACCAACCCCGGCAAGCGTAGCTTAACCTGAGGGATCGACCCGAGCGGCTGTTATTACTTAGCCACGAGCTCTTTCGAAACTTCGCTTAGACAATATAGGGTTTATTTATAAACGTTGCTTGAAGTTAAGTAATGATTAGCGACTGTTACCATACATTTTTGAAGTTTGAATGTCGCATAACTATAAGTAACGTTTATAAATAAACCCATAAATGTAAAGACGAGTCATCAACTGACTTAGATTTAGGAGCATTTTTTTATGTAGATAATTTATGGTTCTTGCACTAAATGGAAGACAGCGGCTTCTCATTATTTAAGACAACCAGGATTCACCTAATATGAGTTGTTCTATTGCAGAGCGCAGGTTTCCACGTCAGGGCAAAATGTCCAAGTTTCTCCGCGCTGTTTTTTCCCACGTATACGATGATAAAAGAAAAATAAAAGCCAGTGTCGCCTAAAAGGCTCAATTTATAACGCTTACTTACGTTTTTTAACAATTTATTTTCTAACAAATTGAGTCGTAAATAATGCCCATTGTTTGGATACATTGCCGGTGATTTAGTAAGTAAATAGGTCGGATACGAGGCTTGGAATCGCAACGATTTAGTGTTGCAACGGAAGTCGTAAGGCTCTCATTTCCTTGAGTGGTTACGATCACATGTAACAACTAACTTATAAGGGACTAGCTTCCGTCCGCGGCTTCCCCCATGTGGTATGTCGATAAAAAGTAGCCTATGTCCGTCCCCGGGATGCCATCTATCTCCTTGCCAAATTTTATCGCAATCCGTTCAGTGGTTTAGGCGTGAAAAGGTAACATACAGACAGACAGACAGAGTTACGTTCGAATTTATAATATTAGTATCGATAATATAGGTAGGTACAAAAATCTCATATTCGGAATATTTGTATTTCTTTAAAAACATCTAAGACGAGAATTTTTTGTTAATTATTTTTTACTAGTTTGTATTTTCAGACTATTCAATCTTTACCCTGTATGTCCCACGGCGCATGAGCAGACCTCGCAAGTGATTCCAATGTTACTTGTAAGTATAAGTTTTAGTTAGAGACCACTGTAAGTTCGTGTAACTAAGTTTGGCCTGGTTTCGCTGTTCTAAACTACTTTGATGGACTTCGCTTGCCTTGGATGACCGACAAGGGGAGGTTGGAGGGAGGGGGGATTACATACAAGTGTATTTTACACATACATACCATTATGTATAATTATCATTTTAAATATTATATTTAAATAAATATTTAGAACTAAGTATTGTATTTATTTTATTTTTCATATCTTATTTTGTATTTTTTTATCTGATTATATGCTGCAACGGTTGACGTCATAACGTTAACTCTGACTCGCTTGAAACCAGCGCTTGGGGTCTGTCACGCATAGGGTTTGCAGCATTATACTGAGCGATGGTTATTTTGCACAAACATGACGCAAAGGCCATCGCTAAAAAGGGGGTGACTTCTGAGATGACGACTAATAGAGAAGTATGGAAGAAGAGGGTATGTTGCATCGACCCCAAATAAATTGGGATAACGGCAGGTGAATGATAATGAGTCATACCCTGAATAACATCCATTTTCTCGTGCAATTATGCCCAATTTAACACTGAATTGTTTTATCTAAGCATCTACAGCGGTGATAGCCTAGTGGTGTCACCGTCGGACTGCCAAGTCATAGGTCTCGAGTTTGAACCCAAGCCACGCACCTAAGACTTTTCGGATTTATGTGCGTATTGCTTGGTTCAAAAACGGTGAAGGAAAACATGCCTGAGAGATATTTCTCGACGGCATGTGAAGCCAAGTCAGAGGCCCAGGCGGCATAAAAACTCTGACACCATTTATCTAATTGCGTAACTTATTTTCGTAACCGAATACGACAAATTTGTTTCATTTTGACAGTTCAACAAAATTCATTGCGTTATTTAGGTACGTTGTTGAGCAGATTTTTTTTCGAACTTATGAATCAATGGATT
This sequence comes from Lithophane semibrunnea, assembly GCA_947363905.1. Lineage (NCBI taxonomy): Eukaryota > Metazoa > Arthropoda > Insecta > Lepidoptera > Noctuidae > Lithophane > Lithophane semibrunnea. The sequence goes on along the minus strand of OX376197.1, from coordinate 14,151,131 downwards.
ATACATTTGTTTTAAACCAATTCCAATTCTGATTGATCGTGTATTACGCCATTAGGGTTTTGGTCACTAACCACGCGAAAAAGAAAGAAGACAACATAATCTTTGTAAACATTAGCCTTAAGTATGTAAAAAAAGTATCGTAACACGTAGAGTCCTAAGTTAAATGGGACTGCCGCCGCTACCGGCGCCAGCTCCCAAAAATAACGCCATTGGGAATCGGCAGTGAGATTACTGCCGGCAGCCGAGATTAAAAACATCGACTGCCGGCATCGCCGTGCACCCATAATCACACCGGCGCCGACGGCACGGTGTTTATGGAAACCCTTCTAGTATCCAGAATCCCAACTAACTAAACCTAAAGATTTTTTTTCTACATATTCTAGTCTTTTTTGCCAGACGCCAGCCCCTATCGTGGCACCGCCCGCTTCGCTCGCTCGGCTCGTGCGTGGGGGGGTCACAGTTCTAACCAAACCTAATCTAGTTATGTTTCGGTTATTACTTTTGTTAAAATATTTTGTCTATGGTAAACTTCGCGCCTTTGTCATAGGTTATCTGTGGTTTTTTCTCTTCTCTGTGAACATCACGAACTGTTGTTTTGTACTCCGTAATTATTTTATTAAATATTAAAAGTAATCTCAAGCAATCTGCTTTTCATTGCATTAGTGTAATAGGTTATGGCCCAGGAAGCCTGTTAAATGTGGACACAGTGTAAAAACAGTGTAATATGTAAAACATTACATGCCGGTGAAAAAACAAGTGAGCATCGGTTTTACAGACTGTGAATTTATCATTCTGTTCGTCAAATTATAGCTTTAAAAAATGTCGTCAAGCAATCCTCTCGTCATGATCGAAAAGTTAACTGGTCGGGAAAACTATTCCACATGGAGATTCGCTCTCAAAACATATCTCCAACATGAGGAACTGTGGGACTGTGTTGAGCCTGTGCCCGGCGTAGCTGTCGACTCCAAACGTGACATTAAAGCAAAATCGAAAATTATTTTGCTTGTGGACTCTGTAAACTATGTCCACATACAGGATGCAACGTCTGCAAAGGAGGTATGGGAGTGCTTGGCAAATGCTTTTGACGACTCGGGGCTTACACGCCGTGTGGGTTTGCTTCGAGACTTATGTACAACAAATCTCGCTGGATGTTCTAATGTCGAAGAATATGTGAGTAAGATCATGACCACGGCACACAAACTTCGCAATATCGGCTTCAAAGTAGATGATGAGTGGCTTGGGACTCTGCTCCTCTCTGGTCTACCAGAAGTATATAAGCCAATGATCATGGCAATAGAAAGTTCAGGCATGAAGATAACTGCTGACTCTGTCAAATCGAAAATCCTACAAGATGTCAAAATGTGTGAAAGTGCTTCAGCAGACACATCTGCTTTTGCCGCGAATTATAAAAAAGGGAACACAGGTTCCAAGAAACAAAAAAAGGGACCTCGCTGCTATAATTGTAATAAATATGGCCATGTTGCTGTAGAGTGCAAGTCACACCTTAAAAAGAAAAGTCAGGAGAGCTCAAGCTATGCAGCTGCTTTCATAGCCTCTACAATGACTCCTTGTGAAGATCCATGGTACATTGACTCAGGTGCTTCAGTGCACATGACCAAACATAAGAGTTTGTTACAAAATGAGAAAGTTCCACTTATTAAGACAGTAAAAGTAGCGAATGACAAGTCGCTATCTGTTCATAGCACTGGACAGTTAAGTTTAGAAGTGTGCAATGATACAGGTCAGTACAGTAAAATTCTGTTCCAAAATGTACTCTATGTACCAGAGCTGGCAACCAATCTGTTGTCTGTCAGTCAGATCATAAAAAACGGAGGCCAGGTAAAATTTAACAGTAAAGGCTGTTTGATATTAAATAAAAATAATGTGGTTGTTGCAACGGCAAGCTTGATCAACAACATGTACAGGCTGAATGTAAAAAGCGAACATGCATACATAACTGATGTTGACAAGCAAGATGTTTACCTCTGGCATCAACGCATGGGCCATATGAATTTTCAGGATCTTGTAAAATTAGCAGACAACACTGAAGGTGTAAAATTATCAATGAAAAATGATAAATTAACTTGCATAACGTGCTTACAAGGCAAACAAACACGCTTACCTCTGAAACAAAGTGAAACTCAGTCTTCTAAACTACTCGAACTGGTGCATTCTGATATCTGTGGTCCAATGGAGACAAGCTCCAGGTGGTGCAAAATACTTTATGACTCTGATTGATGACTACTCAAAGAAAGTTTTTGTTTATTTTTTACAGAAGAAATCTGATGCTCTAGAAAAATTCAAAGAATACAAAAGCCAAGTGGAGAAACAACTAGAATGCAACATAAAGTCTCTTCGCTCTGACAATGGCCTTGAGTATGTTAACTCCAATTTTTCTGAGTTATTAAAAGCTGCTGGAATAGTTCATCAAACCACCACTCCATACACTCCTGAACAAAATGGAGTTGCCGAGCGAATGAACAGAACATTGGTAGAAAAAGCAAAGTGTCTGTTAATTAACGCCAACTAACCTAAACAATACTGGGCTGAATCTGTACACACTGCTGCTTATCTTATCAACAGAACTCCAACTCGATCACTGAAATACAAGACACCAGAAGAGATGTGGTCCGGGCGGAAACCAAATGTCAATCACTTAAGAGTATTTGGGTGTGAAGCAATGATTCATCTTCCCAAAGAAAAGAGAAGAAAATGGGATGCAAAAGCACAGAAAGCAATATTTGTTGGCTATTGTGATCATACAAAAGGATTCAGATTTGTTATTTCTGGTTCCAGAACAGTAATAAAGAGTAGGGATGCAGTCTTCCTTGAATCTACAGTTAAAAGAAATTATGTTCCGGTGGACTTGATACAAGAAAGCTCAATGTGTGACTCATCATCTGAACCAACTGAAAAGCATACATCTGACAGCTCTGATGCTAATGACACGTTACAATCCACAAACACTGATGATTACTCTGAACCAGATAACAGTACAGACAGTGAATACTTACCAAATGAAAACATCAAACATAACTCTGAGACCTAGAAATAAAGACAAGTTTTCAAAGTCAAAAGTTATTCAAGGAAAAGGTTACCTGTGCTGCAGTAAAGATACTCCTGTACCATTGAATTACAATGAGGCAATCTCATCAGCTGACTTTGAAAAATGGAAAATATCAATAGAGAAAGAACTGGAATCTCATCATAAAAATGGAACTTGGATATTGGTAGAAAAACCTCAGAATGCAAAGCCAATTGGAAGCAAATGGGTTTTCCGGATCAAAGACGAACCAACAGGTCCTCGTTACAAAGCCCGACTGTGTGCAAAAGGTTATGCACAAAAAGAAGGAATTGACTATGATGAGACATTCTCACCAACAGTAAGGTACGACTCTATTCGCGTTTTATTGTCCATTTCAGCACAAGAAAATTTAGAAATAATTCAATTTGATGTAACCACTGCTTTTCTGTATGGTGAATTAAAGGAAAACATATTGATGACATCACCTGAAGGACTAGACTGCAAGCCTAACATGGTATGTAAACTTGTTAAATCATTGTATGGACTAAAACAGGCACCCAGGTGTTGGAACACAAAATTTAGTTCTGTCCTTAATAAATTTGGCTTTGAGAAAAGCAAAGCAGATCAGTGTGTTTATATTGGAAAAGTAAATGGTTTCAAATGTTATCTGTGCCTCTATGTTGATGATGGTCTTTTGCTTTGCAAAGATAAATCCACCATGATGGAAGTAATTAATGATCTGCAAGCAAACTTTGATCTAAAAGTATTTCCTGTATTAACTAATTATGTTGGTATGCAAATTGAAAAGTATGAAAACTGTATTTTCATACATCAGACCAAATATATAGATCAGTTGCTGAGGAAATTTAATATGCAGGATGCTAACCCCAACTGTGTTCCTGCTGATCCAAATGTGAAGTTGCAGAAGGCTGATGATGCACTAAAGAAAAACTATCCTTACCAAGAAGCAGTAGGATCACTAATCCATGCAGCTACTGTAAGCAGACCTGACATTATGTTTGCTGTGAGCCAGGTGAGTCGATACTTACATTCTTATGATGACTCCCACTGGAATGCTGTAAAGAAAATATTAAAATACCTGAAAGAGACAAAAAGTTGTGGATTATGCTACACATCTCACTGTGACAGTACTGATTTAATTGGATACAGCGATGCTGATTTAGCAAATGACATAGTAACCAGACGTTCGATAACTGGCTATGTATTCCTTAAAAATGGAGCTGCTGTAACTTGGTCATCTCAACGTCAGCAAACTGTAGCCTTATCCACGACAGAGGCAGAGTTTATGGCTGCCTGCGCAGCTACTAAGGAAGCTATGTGGTTAAGACAGCTACTCAGTGATATCAGTGAATTTAACAAAAAACCTGTGTGTATTAACATTGACAATCAAAGTGCTATAAATGTGATTAAAAATAGTGAATTTCATAAACGATGTAAACACATAGATATCAAGTACAATTTTGTTAAAGAAAAATATCATGAAAATATTATTAGTTAGAACTATGTACACACTGATAATCAGTATGCTGATATTTTTACTAAGGCTTTGCCTAGAGACAAATTTAGATTTCTAAGAAATAACATTGGGATGTCAAAACTTGTTATCTAATTTGTATTTTAGTTTGTATTCATGTAGAAGTATATAGTTTATTTAGTAGAGGTTTGAAGTAGGTATACTAAATGTTTTTATTCTACTAATATTTAATTTCAATATGAACTTTAGTGTTAAAGTGAAGGCTCGAATTTGGTAGGAGTGTTAAAATATTTTGTCTATGGTAAACTTCGCGCCTTTGTCATAGGTTATCTGTGGTTTTTTCTCTTCTCTGTGAACATCACGAACTGTTGTTTTGTACTCCGTAATTATTTTATTAAATATAAAAGTAATCTCAAGCAATCTGCTTTTCATTGCATTAGTGTAATAACTTTATTACTCGAATATGGCTTTTATTGATTATGCTGAAAAAAATGCTAAAACATGTTTTTTTAATTATGCCTACCCCGCCTATCTATCCCATATGCCAAATTGAAAATCAAAGTGAGCTCCGGCAGCCAATTCAGCAACCGGTGGGTGCCGGCAGCGGAGGCAAATACAACGCAATAACATTAAGTAACCCTCTTAGTTCATTGAACGACCTTGAATTTATGGAACAGCCGACAGTCGGTGGTAGGTATTGAACTTATTTATATTTTACACCACGGTTATAGGAAAACCACTGAATGTACTGATCATTTCAGTAGGTATGTTCATTGTTGTATTATTATCTTGCTATTATTAGTTTAAAATAACTAAATATAAATAGCGCCAGACAGTGTGGTACCAGGTAATTTTATTTCTCGCTTCAAACCGCTATAATTAATATTATTTCTGCTCGTAAATATGGAATAACTGCTGCTGGAAAAGCTAAAATGTGTGTTTGAATTACAGCATTTACGACATTTTTGGAAGAAAAATCAAAAATTGATTGATGATTGGGTCGATTGATACTCACCCAAAACTTATGATAATGTAAAATTTATATTTCTGCTACATGGCAATCAGACGAACAATAATCCACTTCCTTGGCTTATAAATATCTGTTGTATGTAATCTACAAGAGCCATAAACTGTTGAAAAGTTAGGTTCTAGCAAACTCTCTCTTTGTCTCATTGTGGTTGCTCGTGCTAAGGAATAACAGCCGCACGGGTCGATCCATCAGGTTAAGCTACGCTAGCCGGGGTTGGTCCGTGGATGGGTGAGCATCTTTACATATCGAGACTCCTCCGTGCACGATTAGCCGTTGTTCCCGGCTGTCATTTGTGGATCTTACAGTCGTTACGGGTCGTCAGAAGGCCGAAAGTCTGACAACCAGTCTTGCCAAGGGGTATCGTATTACACAGTTACTGGGTTGTGGAAGTCAGATAGGCAGTCGCTCCATGTAAAATACTGGTATTCAGCTGCATCTGGTTAGACTGGAAGCCGATGCCAACATAGTTTGGGAAAAGGCTAGGCAGATGATGATGTTGGAGTAAACTTATTACAGGTAGTAGCAAAAGTTTTGGGTGCATTACAATCAATTAACTCTAACTAACTTATCAACTAATGCTCCATCACAATAAAATCCATGCATTATTAACAACTTTTCTAAGTCAGTATTATTGACTATGTTTCGGAACATTATTGGATCGGTCGTGACGTTTCGGAACGCACCTAGGGAGCGGGGTGACCTTGAAAGGACGTCCTGTTTCGGAATTAGATTAACTGGATGTGGATTAGTATTGTGATGTACCCTATGTATTATTTTAACTACTGTACCAATGGGTTTTTTTTACAAAATGTTTATTCAAATAAAAAAAATTAAAAAAACAACTAACAAAATAAAACTTAGTAAATTGTTATACTTACCTGCCTAAGTATTATTGTTACTTACATTGTTTTAAGTAGTATTGTGTAGGGATTTTTTTAATATAACTTACGTTGGCGAAAAATGAGAAAGTATATTTTTCGCAAAACAGCGCAATTTTATTCCGCCCACGTGATTTTTTTGGCTATTTTTCTTTTATATTTTGTAAACTAACATGCCTTTTGGCGGAAATTTCGGTATTACGAACAAGTAAATCGTATTTGCGGGGAAATAAATAATCCGTATAGACATGGGAAAACGCGAAAACGCAAAAAGGTACTCTCAATCCGCGTTCTTGTTGACAATCATTTCGGAAAACACAAACTGATTTATAATATTTCGTAAAAATAATTACTAATTTTGTAAAAACATAATAAACTTATTAGATACAGTCTGTGATTTAGCAAAAGTACTTTTCAATTGTTCTTTTTTACTATATCTGTATATATATCTGTGCGCAGATCTGAGCCAATTATATCTTTAGAGATGCCTAGACTATCGCTGTATGAAATAAATTAAAACCACACACTTGCAACAAAACAAACAGTGTCATAGACAAAAGATAACTAAAGTATTTAAAAAAATATTGATAAAAACTGTTTTGATTTGGATACTAGATGAAACTGTTATTATTCGATCTAACATCATTAACTAAAATTGCCTTTACGTTTTGAAATTTTCATACTCGTTCACTGCATATTAAAAATTAAAATACTAAGAAATGTCATTAAATTATGCTTTTGTGGTTAAATATTCCACTCAATGCACGTTAGAAATATATTTCACATTAGTATTAATTATATTTTATTTGTAGGTATAGTTAGTTCGTCATTTTATTTAGTACGCAGTGTAAATAGTTGATTGTGTAATAATTTGTATAGAATAATTATGTTTTTCTCATTTCGAATAAATAAATACTACATTAATTCTAATTTTATGAAACACACAATACAATACTTCATATCTCAGTCTACAAGCGTCCTTGGAATTTGCCTCTTATTATTTTAATGCTAACGTTCACGGAACCATTAAAATGTGCGTTACGACCAGGAAACTTGTATTGAATATCTAACCTTCAGTTTAATGATTCAAAATGGTCTAAATATTATGTAAAATGTAGGTAACTTGTCACGGAATAAACAACCTTATTACGTAAAGTAAAGTATCAATTTCAGTTTTCAAATAATACATTCGCACTTAAACATTATGATTTTGCATGAAAGATCTTTGTTCCAGTCTTATGTAATGAGAATTTAAAAAATAGTCTGTTTACATGTTGGCTTCTTGAGAAAGTAATTAAGATACGGTTTCCTAGAATACAGTTCCGCGAGGTAAATGCGTAACACACATAAAATGACAATTGATCGCAGTGGGTTTTATTTCGACAGACACGTTGTTAAGCAGACGAAATTTGAAAAGCTATGAAGCAATGTATTATCAATATCTTTCAAAACTCTCGGATTGTGTTTGAAAGTGCGTTACGCAATTTGAGTATTCAGGAAACTCACTTTTTTATCATCCGCTACAATATGGAATTTATTTACTACACAATAAGGTACACGCGCTGCGCAGCGCCGTGCATCTCAGCGTACTTTGACCCGTATCACTGAAATTATACCTTTCCGTGAAGAAAATAAGTTCGATAATTGTTAAAAAGTGCGTCGCTTCCCGTCGCGGTCTGAGCTGACCCTAAGGTGGCTCGTAGTCATGGAAACTAAACTACTGATTGTAGGTTGACCTCTCTAAACTATACCTACAACACTAACGAAGTGGACGTAGTACCTACTATAGTGCGGTTACTCAAACAATCTGCGGAAGGTTTCCACAGTGATACACCTTCTGAATAATGCATAGGTTAGTTTGTAATGAACGGTAGTTAACTAATGTTTAAAACAAAACGATTTCAGAAAAATATTGCTTCTAAATTCAACTTAATAACAAATGAAGGCGGATAAAAACGAAAATAATTGTTTATTTACCTTTCAGACATGATCAAAAGGTATATATGATGATCAATAGGTATTAATTAAATAGATAATAGATATTAATTAGACTATAGTCTACATAACACTCGGCAAAGAAATTGTGGAAGCCGCATATTAATAATAACCATGATGATGAACTTCATCGAAATAGAATTTAAATCGTATTCAACACTTTCGCGGACAGTAAACGCCCATAGACGTAATGTTAACTAGTAAATGTAAAATAGTTAAAAGCCTTTTGTTAACAATAAAACTTCAATTGTGTCCAGTGTCCACGAAAAAGTTAAAATCCCAATTCTTGACTAACAACTTCAAATTCCTGAATCATTTTTGATTATTCATTCAGGAATGGGTGATACCTACTGAAGGGATAAACTCGTCTTACACATAACACTTCCAGTTTCCTACATCCACGTTCAGTTATGACGTCATTCGGCACAGGAGTGGGGATAGGGCGGGGAACTTCTTCAACTTTGCGCCAGCCTCCTCGCCTGCCTGGGTCCCTGGTCCCTGGTCTGGCTCTAAGCTTGACCATTAGGCACCGAACTGATTTCCTTAGTTGAATGCCGAAGTTGGGGTAATGACTTTAGTTAAAAGCCTTTTTGTATTAAGCAGTTAGCCAGTTGCTACATTTATTCTAGACTTGCGAAAGAACGTAGCGAAAAATCATTAAAATATGCAAATGATATGAAGGGAGCAAGTTTTACTACTAAACTTTGATTGCACGGTAGGAGGTACTTTGGAATCGTAGTTTCAACAATGTGTAATTGTAAAAAACCGCCAAGTGCAAGTCGGACTCGCGCACGAAGGGTTCCGTACCATTATCTATACAAACGGCAATAAAATCACGTTTGTTGTATGAGGCCCCCCATAAATATTTATTTTATTTTAGTTTCATTATTTATTTTTAAAGTGAATGTACAACTAAATATTCTATGAATATTTCAAGCGTCTACCAGTTGACCTTATCAAAAAAATGACGTTTGTGTTGTGTTTTTTAGTATTTGTTGTTATAGCGGCAACAGAAATATACATCTGTGAAAATTTCAACTGTCTAACTAACACGGCTCATGAGATACAGCCTGGTGACAGACGGACAGACAGACAGACAGCGGAGTCTTAGTAATAGGGTCCCGTTTTACACTTTTGGTACGGAACCCTAAAAACATACATAACAACAATGACAAAAACACTTTCACAACCAACCAATCTCACAATCCCTCAGCCTCAATTCTCCTACCCTTTCTAATTCTACTAAACTCCTCCACAAACAATATCAGCGGGCGCCCATCTTGATTATACCGCCATAATATAATAAAATGAGGCAAAACATCGGGTATTGTTAATTTAGACAGTGCGGTCACGTCTGAAGAGTTTCCTACGGTAATGAGAAAAGGCAGATCAGGACGTGCGAATTGTTGAGATTGTAGCACAGCTATAAGAGCGAGGCGAGTAATATTGAGAAGCGATAGCGTCTGAAAACAAATGAATCTGGTACCTACTGCCTGAAAAGACTGACTGTCCACTGGAGCGGAGAGGAGCGGAGCGGAGAGGAGAGGAGCGGAGCGGAGAGGAGAGGAGCGGAGCGGAGAGGAGAGGAGCGGAGCGGAGAGGAGAGGAGCGGAGCGGACCTGCCAATATTAAGGGCGCACCCTACCACAAATTGCTTAGCATGATCCTCCGTTATGCCGAAAATACTGCAGCATTAATTTTTAAATAAATATATGTTTAAGTTGAGGATTGATGCTAGGTCCTATGTTTGGCGAAAACACGATAACATAACATTTTCTCTATAGAAAAAAAATCCAAAGTTAGGTCTAAACAGAACTATAAACCGCTGGTATTAAAAAAAAGACTTCAAATTAGTTCATGAAACTTTGCATAATAACTGAACTATATATAAAACAGGTCTTATGTTTTTTATTTTTTTTAGATTACCATTATTTTCACCGTAAAAAGCAATTACCTAAACTTTTCGACGCTTTAGAGCCGCTAGCGCCCTACTCCGTCTCGTTCTCACCCAGGTCGCGAGTATGGTGTGAGCGGGATAAAATCTGAGGTAGGGTGCGCCCTTAACCAATTGAATTGCATAAAATCTTCGCTCCGTTTCAGTGGACAGATATTTGCGAACTAGTTTAAAAATCGGAAGCGGAGCAGGGAAACGGCTAGGCTATCCTCGGACGACACTCTAGCACTTTTTACTAAAATATTGGGTCCCCATCTATGAAATTGGCGTTTTTTTCTCACTAATAGAGAACCTCGTCACTTCTATGATTTAAAATATTTATCAATTGCTTGGTATTATATCGAATAATGACCAATGACAACTACCAATAGTAAAATAACCTTATTACTTATAGTTTTCGTAATATAAAAATACCTTAAAAATGAATCCTCAGTTTGTTAGCAGAAATGACCACTATTTTTTTTTTAACTTAGCCATAACTTATTTTTGTCGCTTAATCTAAGTGGCATACGTTATCTTAGTTTTTAAACAATAGTGCATAAAAGTTTTAAAACAGTAGTGTTCATGGTTGTTATATAAATTAAGAAAACGATAGTATGAAAAATTCAACTTCTTTAAAATTCCCCATACAAAACACCAATTTCATAGAAAATATAGCTAAAGTATAGCTTTACTGGTGTGTTGAGTACTTAATCTATTGGATATTCCTGGCGAGAGAGCTAGGTCCTTCACTGAAAAGGAATCTGAGACCTTACACGAACTCTTGTTTCACGAAACATTATCATTAGGATTAGGTTTTTAAGGTAAAATAAAAAAAATCTTTATTAAAAAATGTGGTAGGTGATTGAACTCTTTGTTTACTTTGAGAGCCAATGTCAGTCAATAAGTGATTTATGGTTCTTCTGAAAATAATATGGAAGTTTATAAAAGGACCGCGTCTTCTTGAAATCCTTAAGAGAAGAAGAACGAACACATCAGCCTGTTACTGTCCTAAGGCAAATTAATCTTCTCAAGGCAAGAAGGCATGAACATACACATGACAACATTGGTCACCACACCTTCTCGTATATTAACAAGAGGTAAAATTGTGTGTTTGTATGTACCTTTTATTTTTTGAGTTTGGGAAATCATCAAATGAATTCTCCCGCCCTGGGCGGAGCGGGAGAAGTCATTTGATGCGCCAGACTTTTACTGACTAAAACCCACCCGTGTTCCTTCAGTTGCCTGTTGCCAAGGGCCCCGGTATTCCTATCGGACTTTCCCACAACCCTGGCAGGCGTCGGCCCTAGCGGACCCCGTCAATTGTGCTGCCATGTCTTTGAGGCGCGCGTGGAACACAACGCGCCATTGACCCGCGCTGGTCCTTATCGGACGGCGAGCTATCCATTGCTCGCCGTCCGCAAGTCCGCGCTTTTGATGGCCAATGTTTGTTTGCACCTAAGACCACCATCTAGATATTGATCCGATTACAAAAATATTTCACTGATACAATACCAAGTGCCATTGCCAAGTGCAATCTATGAGTAGGGATGGACATCCACGCGGACGGAAGACGCGGGCAGAAGCTAGTGTAAAAAAAGCGTGCCCTCAAACCTGCGGGTCACTGGAGTCCGGGCACGGGCATCCTATATAACTTCTAACTAACTTATAATTAACTTAACTAGCTGGACGGATTTAGATGAAATTTGGCACATGGGTAGACCATGACCTGGATTAGGACATAGAACACTTTTTATCCCTAAATTCCCACGGGATCGAAACTTATGCGGGCGAAACCGCGGGACGCAGCTGTAGTTGATTTATTTGTTATGTAAGAACATTTTAGGCCGCATTTCTCCATAGAATTCATGGATAACTCATAGTGAAAAGAAATCAGAAATAAAGAAATCAGTCGAGACCTTAGTCCTTGGTCCTCACACCGCTGTTTCAACGCTGGTCCCGGTAATTTGGAGTTACGAGCGGTGCCTAATGAGATCTCAGTTGTCCCACTTTGTATACGATTGGTTGTTATTTTAGGAACGAAAACAAATTGTTCTGTTTTGACCAAGACAAGGAAGGATTGGAGGTTTGTTTATTTTATTAGTCAGTAAAGAGTGGAGTTTTTTGCAATAAGAGAATAGACAAAACATTAAAGACATTATCCCCTATAAAAAGATGCCCAAGGGACTGAGAAAAAGGTTAGACTTAGCAAGTGTCAATAATAATGATTTCACTCCATGGCAAATCACATAAGCACTCAACATGTGAAGACTGAAGATGTGTGAATTATTTTGAAAACTATACATCACGGATTGAAAAGACTAAGACCGCGTCTTAACCAACGCGATTGCCGCGCGATTATACGACTGTCGCGTACATTTTGTTCCGCGAACGCGAAGGCGTGGTCTCATCGACAGACTTCAAATTTTCCGAACAAAAAGTGACATAGTGACATATATATAATGCGACGATCGCGTATTCAAGATAAAAAATTTTTTGGTCAAGCATACACCTTGTTAATCCGGAAGTGTAACCATCTGTCTGTTTGTGACTAACTTCTTGAATGACAAACCACAAAAAAAAAATCAACGAAATTAATAAGATATTTTTTTAATACAAGTATCTAATCAATCAATCTGCCTAGCCTTTTCCCAACTATGTTGGGGTCGGCTTCCATTCTAACCGGAGGCAGCTGAATACTAGTATTTTACATGGAGCGACTGCCTATCCGACCTCCACAACCCAGTAACTGGGTAATACGATACCCCTTGGTAAGACTGGTTGTCAGACTTTCGGGCTTCTGACGACCCATAACGACTGTCTAAGATCCACTAATGACAGCTGGAACCAACGGCTTAACGTGCTTTCCGAAGCACGGAGGAGTCTTAGTATGTAATGATGGTCACCCATCCACGGACCAACCCCGGCAAGCGTAGCTTAACCTGATAGATTAACCCGTGCGGCTGTTATTACTTAGCCTCGAGCTCCTTCAAAACAAGTATCTAATGCAGTTCCCATAACCACGACGAACGGCTATATTATAATTCCTACATTATTATTTACAGAACGATCCAGCTGCGAGCGTAGGCGATATGGACCAAGCTTTCATATACCTACCCTATAAAAGACTATAAATATAGTTCTCCTATGCTAAACCTCCCATGTTTTAGTTTCAGAGGGTTCTATAACACTATTAGGTATAATTATTATGGAGGTAACGCCTACACGAAACTACATGGCATAGTTATTAACCGTTACTTGAGTCATTAATTTTAGCTAGGAACATGGTTTTCATGCCAAACTATTTTAATGTGAAGTAAAATGAAACAAAATATAGAACGTTAACCGTGTAGGTGAGGTTTATTAGTGTGACTATTAAAAAATTACAGTTACTTAAATTGTAGGCAGTTTGTGTGTGCTGAGCTTAAATTGTTACTTACGGGCCTGTATAACCTCAAATTGCTTAGCATGATCCTCCGTTATGCCGAAAATACTGCAGCATTATTTTTTAAATAAATATACATTAAAGGTGAGGATTAATGCTAGGTCCTATCTTTGACGAAAACACGCTTACATTACATTTTCTTTAAAAAAAAAACAAAGTTACGGGTTACGTCTAAACCAAACGGTATTAAAAAAATAATTCAAATTAGATCATGAAACTTTGCATAATAACAGAACTAACTATAATGCAGGTTTTTTTTTTTATTACCATAATTAAAAAGCAATTACCTAAACTATTCGAGGGTTGGAGCCGCCAGCGCCCCACTCATTCTCCTCGCTCTCACTCAGGCCGTGAGTAGTAAGGTGCGAGCGAGATAAAAAGTGAATTTGAGCTGAGGTAGTATAGGCCCTTAAAACTGTTTTGAAGACAGTAAGTAGGTATTATAATATAAGATCGGTATCTTTAATGCGCGGTCCATTTTCTTTTATAACATTACGCCTGTATTCCTTGAAGGGTACACCCACATTTCGTCATTTATGTTTTAGTCCCATGTAACAGGGGGCGACCCTATTGTTATCAATCATGCCGAACACAGACTCCGGAGACTGCTACTGAGAAATTCTAGATGGAAAAACTCAATAACAAGCCCAAACCTGTTTTTTTTTTTGATATTGGGAAATCTTCAACTGACTTCTCCCGCTCTGGGCGTAGCGGGAGGGCGTGTCAGACTTTTACTGACGAAAACCTACCCGTGTTCTTTCAGTTGCCTGTTGCCAAGGGTCCAGGTATCCCTTTCGGACTTTCCCGCAACCTCTGGCAGAATTTGCCCGACCCGGGAATCCAACCCAGAACCTCATGCTCAGCAGTTGCGCTTGCGACCACAAGACTTAAGTATGAGGCAGTCGTTATTATAATTTGTTTAAGTATACAACTTTTTTTTTGTTTATGCTAAACCCGAAAAGGGGTGATAGTAAAAATCAAAAAAATCAGCTGTTCCCTACATTTTGTCGATTTAAGTGAACACAAATGTATGGAACAGCGGTTTTTTTTTCGTGATTTCAAGGTTGGTCCCATAGAAAAAGTTGTTCAAAATGATGAGTACAATGACCCCATTTCGGGTTTAACTTAACAAAATAATGTTGTAAATTATCTCTTCTGGATCGTTTTTCTTTCGGTATGGGCACCGTTCCAGTTTGTGAAAGCTAAAAGCGACACGGTTTGATGATATTTAGGTCATTGTAAGTTATTATTTGGCTATGGTTTGAATTTTGTGATAATACTAGCTGCCATTGGTACCTACCCTGAGGTTTTGACGAGGGACAATATTTAACTGGGATGAAAGAAGGGCTGCTGGCTGGGCTGCTGGGCTGGAGGAGCTCGTGGCTAAGTAATAACAGCCGCGCGGGTCGATCCATCAGGTTAAGCTACGCTTGCCGGGGTTGATCCGTGGATCGGTGACCATCTTTACATACCGCATCGGAAAGCACGTAAAGCCGTAGGTCCCGGCAGTCATTTGTGGATCTTTGACAGTTGTTACGGGTCGACAGAAGTTCGAAAGACTGACAACCAGTCTTACCAAGGGGTATCGTATTACCCAGTTACTGGGTTGTGGAGGTCAGATAGGCAGTCGCTCCATGTAAAATACTGGTATTCAGCTGCATCCGGTTAGACTGGAAGCCGACCCCCACATAGTTGGGAAAAGGCTAGGCAGATGATGACTGGGATGAAAATGCACTTAATATATCCTATTCTAAGTATTAGTAGGTTGGGCAGAGGTGTGCCTATAGTACTCCCACATGTTATGTTCATTGTTTTAGTATCTATTAAGTTAAGATAAGCGCATTTATCGCATTGGGTTTTCCTGTAATAGTAAATGTAAGTTGAATAAAATAAATAAATAAAATGTTTAAGTCCCATGTAAAAGCCCATAGCTATCAACCGGGCACGAACACACACTGCGGACTGTTACTGAGAAATTCCAGATGGAAAATCAAATAACACTAAGCCGGACCCGGGAATCTAGATTTGTGACCGATTTAGGCTCACCCCTTATACATGGGACTTAAACATAACTGGCGAAATGTGGGTGCACTATAGGAACACCTAACCCTTCGGAGAAATACAGGCGTGATGTTATGTAATGATAATACTGTGCTAGATATAAAAGCAAGAAAAAAAAAACATTGTCCATTATGAGACTTGCAACCTCTAATGGAGCTGACAAAACGCTGATAAAACCACGGCTGCGAAAATTTCGCTTAAAAGAATTTCTTTTTAATGCCATTTTGTCTGATTCTATCGTTTATACAGTACTGACTTTTTTCACGGCTCCGCTCGCCTGAAAGGTTTTTTTTCACGCCTGAAAGCTATTTCATGATTCAAAGTGTGTTAAAATGTAATAATATAATAATAATAATAATAAATTTATTCAAAAAATAAAAATTGGTAAAATACAGTATAAAGCTTAGAAATAATGTAGGTATTACAAAGTATGATGCCTGTACTAGGATAAACCTGTATCACAGGCGGCATTAGTTCTTATGATTACTATTAGGACAACTGATTTCTTAACAATATTTAACATAAGTTTTAAGAATAATGAGATAGCTAGTTAATTTATTATGTTATACTATATTAGTTAATTTGTTATGTTATTATGTTGTATTATGTAATACCATGTTCTTCTCTTGGGACTAATTTACTCTTTTTTGCCAGAAATCAACGGTCTGATGACTTCGTCGTGAGAATGACAGACAGACTTACTTTTACATTATTTAATTTAAACTGTATTAGCTTTTTCATTGGGTTTGTATAGAGGCCTATGTAATCTCTCTTCTTCGTCGCGTTCTTCATTAGTGAAGGTCGTGTCCCTGAAAGGCCTTCGTGGCTTTATGTATGATGTTCTTCTATTTAGTTCGGTTCTCGGCTTCTTTCAGGGCGGTCGTAACAGAGTCCAGTGAGGGCGGTTACTTGGTCTGACCAGCAGCGGTTAGGTTAGGTTAGCACCACCACCAACTTCTATGTTCTATGTTAGTTAGGGTTTGGTTTCCGCACTTAGTCCCTAAGGTGGACCATTGTGGGTGGGCCATGGCGCCCGTTGGAGGTTATTCTAACCAGCCCACCACCCTCCGTCCAAAGTTACCTAAATCTCCTGATTTGTACAGAACCTCCGTGTGAGATCTGGGTGACCTGAGGGTTTCAGTTCTAATCTGGGTGACGTCCGTGCATTCAAAGAGCGCGTGCGCGACGGTTTCCTCACGGTTTCCATGGACGGTTTTCCATGCACGCTCTGAATAGAGGACTGTCCGTTATGCCTATTGTGTGGAACACCACCAGCTTTTCAAGGTTATCCGGTTACTGACGGGCAATGTGACCAAAGTAACCGAGAATCCTTTGGTAACAGGTCGTGGATAGCCCGTCTCTTATGCATATTTGTTCGAGAAAAGATTTGCGTTCTCTTGGCGGTCCATGGTATGCGGGCGAGCACTCTTCGCCAACAACAGAAAATCTCAAAAGCTTCTGCCTTTTTCCGTTCTTTTGCCCGAATCGTCCACGACTCTGAGCCGTAAAGGAATTTTGAGAAAACCAGTGTCGGACCAGTCTCATCTTGGTTACGTTGGAGATCTTTCTGTCGTGTCAATTACGTGTCAGCTTACTCATCGCAGCTTTGGCCATTTGAGTCCTTCTACTGATCTCTCTTTCGCTTCCTCCCCGGTCAATGCCAATGCTGCCCTATGTAATATCACTACATATTATAAAACAAAATCCTCCGCCGCGTCTGCCTGTCTGTTTGCGATAAACTCAAAATCTTCTGAACCGATTTTCATGTTATTTTCACCAATGGATAGAGTGGTTCTCGAGGAAGGTTTAAACCTTCCTCGAGAACCACTCTATCCATTGGTGGTAATATATACTTAAGTATATATTACCTGAAATCCACGCGGGCTAAGCCGCGGGCATCAGCTAGTGTTTAACTAATAAAAACTTGCAATGTTTGTGATATTTTTAGTTAAAAGACAAAATTCTTTACTGCAAGGATAACCAACAATATTAATTTCCTGTATTCCAAAATGCCTAAATAATAATTTCGCCCTCCATTATGTTCATACATAAACCTATTATCTGTATGTATGTATCGTTGGCACATTTTCCCTTACAAGATAATTAGATTTCAATGCTGAATAAGCGCGAACAGTGTCGGAGGTTCGTACGAAAATAGCTTTTATACGAAAACCTCCGCAATTTATTTCACTGAATTTTCCTTACCGTTTTCGTGAGTGTAGAGTTTTTTTAGTACACGTGTAGGGTTTTTTTAAACGCTATTGGATATGTTTGTCTTCATGCAGTAAGTATTAATTATCGGACCATGGCCTGGGCTAGGACAGAGGATAGTTTTTATACCGATATTCCCTTGGGATCCAGTAACTGCGGTTACATGTGATAGGAGAATACCGGTTAAACTAAATGGAATGGTATGTAAGACCAGTCCTTATGTGTGGCAGCGAAACGTGGGCCATAACCCAAAAGAACGTGCATACCATTCAAGTTGAAGATATGAAAATGTTGAGGTGGATGTGTGGCGTTACCAGGCTTGATAAAATTCGTAACGAGTACGTAAGAGGAAGCTTGGGCGTGCGCGATATCGCCAACCAGATGCAAGAGAGTAGGCTGCGATGGTATGGTCATGTGAAAAGGAGACCGCGAGAATACGTAGGGAACTTGGTGCTACAGCTTATCATTCCCAGTCCAAGAGGCAGACCCAAAACAAGATGGAAAGCTGTAGTGCTAAACATGACATGAAAGAGTGTCAGGTCTCTGAAGACGATGGCGAGGATAGAGCAGTGGAAGAGAAAGACCAGGAAGGCTGACCCGACCACCATGTGGGATACATAGCTAGAAAGAGAGAGAGAGAGAGATTCCCATGGGATCCAGACTTATGCAGATAAAACCGCGGGGCGCAGCTAGTTTATTAAAATCATGTTTATTATTCCCAAATCCCACGCCAGTTTCGGTTCGAGTTTCACAAGTTCAGTTGTAAAATCTCGCGTACTTTCTTGTTAATTGAGAGGGCGGTGTCTACCGAGGCGTGAGGTCGATGCGAAGTTACTAAATACGCATTTTCCAGGAATTTGTAATGTATGAGTGAACTTGGGTTACATTGGAATCGGAATTGAACAGATTTTGTTCATCATCGTGAGAACTTTCTATGATCTTTGAAAGCGGAATTGAAACTGAATTTGTCTTTTCTATGGAAAATTTGTATGGGACTAATTGTGTTAGGTTCCGTACGTGACGTGGGAATGAAAAAACTGAACCCATTAGGATCACTCGTGTGTCTGTTTGTCTTTCCGTCTGTCACAGTCAATTTGCTTTGAATCTAATGGACCGACTAAGTTGTTTGGTACACATTATGAATTTCTGTGTTTATAGACGTGTAACGTAAATAAATGAATTTTGAAAATGGGGTCACTTTTGTGAGGCAAATACGATCTATAATGTCTTTTCCCAACTATGTTGGGGTCGGCATCCTTCAATCGGATGCAGCTGAGTACCAGTCATTTACATGGAGCGACTGCCTATCTGACCTCCGCAACCCATTTACTGGGTAACACGATACCTCTTGGTAAGACTGGTTGTCAAACTTTTTTGACGACCCCTAACAACTGTCAAAGATCCGAGACCAACGGCTTAACATGCTTTCCGAGCCACGGAGGAGTCTCGATAGATAAAGATGGTCACCCATCCACGGACCAACCCCGGCAAGCGTAGCTTAACCTGATGGATCGACCCATGCGGCTGTTATTACTTAGCCACAGCTTCTCCAGTTCTATATTCCCAGGTACATTTTCATCGACACAAGGTACTGCGTAATAGGCGCGTTTTTGTTGATCCCCGGCGGCGCCAAGGTGAAGGGCGAGATCGATCGCCCACACTCGACGCCTTGTTACTTCCACATTACTATACATACAATGTGACGTGTAGGCTGGGTTTTGGGGGAGAGGAAATTGGTTTTGTATAAAGGAATTTTAGGTAAATGGAAGAAGAATTTATACCTTTGTATTCAAAACGTTACAAGATAATTGTAGAAGTCTTAACAAGTCTTCCATCAAATAGAGGACTAAATACTTTTAAGCATTCGATCAAATAGAGGACTAAATACTTTCAAGCATAAGAGATTAAAATCTGAAAAATAAACATAGTATTGTACTTGAAAGAAGACCGAAAAGAGCTTAACCCGATAATCAGCCAAGACAAACCCTATCAATAACATCGACAAAAGTTATATAACTTGAAGAATTAGTACCAGGTTTCAGATAGTCATTACAATTATATTCATGCATTTACCAATTCTATTTTTATTGAACCTAAGTATTATATTAATTATACTAGTGACCCACTTCTACTTCGCACGGTTTTTATGACTTGACAAAACATCGAAATGTCTTACTTTTATGTCACTTTATTACTAAAGCATTATACACATGAACATTCCGCAATAAATTTCCTAAACGATGGTGAAAACTTCACCAAAATCTGTAGCGTGGTTTAGAAGAACAACGCGGATATACAGACAAACATGAAAAGCGATTTTAATTTATAATAATGTATTAGATATAGATGTATAAATTCTAGTAGTAAGTGGGTCTGCATCTAATTGTCCACCCTTTTAGATGCGTCTAAATCTTCGAGAAAGATCCAGATTAATTCTTAATGGTTTTGCCAGATGTGGTTGAGTTAGGTTAAGACCAAGCGTCGCTTAGATTAATGTTAATTAGTCTTACATCTAAATGACGTATTTCAGCCTTGATTTTCGGGTGCCCGTTTAGGTAATACGCCTACAATATTCGGGGATTCTGCGAAGAAGATATATTTCTGCATAATTTTAGCTAAGCTTGGAAAAGTCCCTCATTTAGTAAACGGAGACATGACTGGATTTTGATGGCTTAAGTAATCTTTTCTGATTCTCCTGTTATTAAGGTATTTTTATTACAAAAATTTTAGGGTGCCATTATGAGCCCTTTTGTTTCTGAAGGAACCTCATAATGCGGTTGTCGTAAAAACAAAACAATAACGACAAACATATTGAACATGCTTGAAATTGCTGATTTTGAAGACATTATACTGACACAACCGTTCCAGGGTTCAAAGAAGTCATAAAAGGCAGTTCTACAAGCAATCAATCGGCCTAGCCTTTTTAACTATATTGGGGTTGGCTTCCAGTCTAACCGGATGCAGCTGAATACCAGTATTTTACATGGAGCGACTGGGCCTATCTGACCTCCACAACCCAGTAACTGGGTAATACGATACCCCTTGGCAAGACTGGTTGTCAGACTTCCAGCTTCTGACGACCCGTAAAGACTGTCAAAGATCCACAAATGACAGCCGGGAACAACGGCTTATCGTGCTTTCCAAGGCACGGAGGAGTCTCGGTATGTTAAGATGGTCACCCATCCATGGACCAAACCCGGAGAGCGTAGCTTAACCTGTTGGATCAACCCTTGTAGCTGTTATTACTTAGCCACGAGCTCCCTAAAAAGGCAGTTCTACAAGCAAAATTTAAAATTAATAATAAACTTTGCTTTAAGTACACACGACGACACATCAAGCTATATATTTTCAGTTTATGCTGATCTCGCATTGTATAGAATTTCCGTACAACGCGAGGTCAGCTTATACTGGAAATGTATAGCTTGATGTGTAGCCGTGTGTACATTGAAAGGATTGAAAGATTCGTTACAATCATTCATTTTACAGTTCGGTAAAAAAACATCGTTTTTCTCTGCAAATACAACGACATACAGTTTGATTTAATGCTTCGTATTTTCAGGAATAGACATGAAATATTTTATTAGTTGGTAGGTACTGGGAGTGGCTTGGAAATACATTCGAGTTACATCCCATAACATTTTTAATACCTTTGTATATTTATAGTACTTTTTACGGCGTCGGTGAAAAGCCAAGGTCATAATAAGTTGTTTTTAATGCTGGTAGTTTATGTTTTTAGTTTATAACGTAAGATAAAGGTATCCTTGGATGAATAATTTTATGGGAAGAAGCTTTTTGAATAAACACGACTAAAAGTCTTAAGATATTTATCAATACCAAAGCCAAAGAAATTTTTCTCAAAAATGCTTGGAAATTCGATCTTTATTTGAAAAATTATCGTTGTTTGTCATTTATTAAAAATTTTTAAAAATTTAAATTCCTCGCATTATTTCAGAAAAGTACTATGCAAGTCTTGCAACCAGGAATTGATGGACTTACATGTGTGTGCCTCGACTTCGCCTTAGCCCGTATTTTCACGTTGGTCCATTAATGCCTCTGTTGCAGGCCGCAACATTAATATACTATAATTAGTTTGAATTTCCGCGCATTATTTAAGAAAAGTACAGGGGAGACCTTTGCCCAGCATTGGGACACAAAATAGGCTATTAAAAAAAAAAACCTATACAAGGCTTGGACGCAACCAGGCAGTGATGGACTCACGTATGTGTGCCTCGGTCGTGTGTTCGTCCATCAATGCCCCTTTTGCAGGCTGCCCAGTAATGTACTTTAGTCGTAGGATATGGTTCCAGGGTTGGTAGGTAGAGGTGCGTTCAGAACACAACACGTCACCTTCATCCAATATAGAATATCAAAGTGAATCCAATACTTCAAAGAAATCATAACCTACCAAAACTATATTATTGTAACTGAACAAAGATAACCAACCAAAGAGCTGACTCCTCAAAAGTTACCAAATAAAATAGACTACTGCCACATAGTTTACAAGAAAAGGCACATCTTTGTTGATGAAAATCAATAAACTTGGGTCGTACAAAAAGTTATAGGTCTAGAACAGTTTGAATATCTGATTCTTTACCTAAGTTTCTCCGATAAAGCTATAAATTGACTGCCTATTCACTAGCTTAGATATCTTTATAAATTACTAACTGCGCCCCGCGGTTCCACCCGCGTAAATCTCGATCCCGTGGGAATATCGGGATAAAAAGTATCCTATGTGTTAATCCAGGTTATAAGCTATCTGTTTGCCAAATTTCATCCAAATCCATTCAGCCGTTTTTGCCTGATTGAGTAACAAACATCCAAACACACAAACACACAAACTTTCACATTTATTATATTAGTAGGATAGCCTACTAGCTGCGCCCCGCGGTTTCACCCGCATAAGTCTCGATCCCGTGGGAATATCAGGATAAAAGTATCTTATGTCCTAACCCAGTTCATCCACGTCTCATGGGATAATTTCGGACCAACACGCGGGCGAAGCCGCTGGCAAAAGATAGTGTAGAAATATTTTCGAATACATTAAGTTGTTACCTTGGATTCGCGTGAAAAACATCTTGTTTTACTATGTATTTGGAAAAAGGAGGAAAGATTAATGGATATCCTGATAAGTAGACGTAGTACTTACGTGTTGTCTGTTTTTGTTCAAGAGAGATGTATTTTGTTATTGCTGTATGTTGTAATGGCAACCAAATAGATTAACGAGGAGAGAAAAATCACCAGCAAAAAAAAAGGTTTGTTATTTGGGAAAAAACTAAGTTGCTAAACTAAGTAGATCCTCAGGAGGACCAAGTTAACCGACATAGCCTGAAGAATTTCAAAACTTAATATAAGTGGCAATGGGCCGGGCACATTGCTCGCAGAACAGATGGCCAATGGGGCCGAAAGTTCCTATAATGGCGACCGCGTACCGGAAGACGTAGCGTTGCAAGGTTATGGTGGACCTTGTGAAGGCTGCAGGAATCCGCTGGATGCGGGAAGCACAGAACCGATCGAAGTGGAGGTGCTTGGGGGAGGCCTATGTTTAGCAGTGGACGTCTTTCTACCGAAATGATGAGTAAAATAATATCAATGGGCTCGTTTTTGAAATCCATTAAAAAGTTTGTCCTTATAAATCCCTTTATCCTTTCCCAATCCCCCCTCGGGATTGGACCGCGTTGTTTAAGTATGTAATAAGCTAATTCAGTACCTATCCAAACGTTTGTTGGACCCCTGAAAAAAGATTCAGGTACCTTGTTGTTGTTTTTGTTAAAGTTGTTTGAGTTAAAGCCGGGTTTAAATTAGATCGTGAGTTTGTGGGAGTCGGTATTTGTTACCAATAATTTGTGTTCGGCAGGTGTGGGCAGAAACACCGCAAATGTTGGGGCAAAAAACCGGCCAAGTGCGAGTCGGACTCGCACATGAATAATTCCATACCAACGTACAGTATTTAACACAATTTTTTTAATAAATACTTGGAATTCTGTGTTTTAGTAAGGACTGATTTAAATAAGAGTTTGAATATTGTTTAGTTAAAGACTTACAGGTTTTCGAAACTGCTTTCGTTACTTGAGACTGGATAGTTAGGTAACTACTTACATTCTTTTTACCCCACTATGCGCCAGCTAAGGCTAGATTATGTGTTTTTCTCTTACAATCGAAGGGGTATCGTGTTACCCAGATACTAGGTTGTGGAGGCCAGATAGGCAACCGCTCCATGTAAAATACTGGTATTCAGCTGCATCCGATTAGTCTGGAAGCCGACCCCAAAATAGTTGGGAAAAGGCCAGGCAGATGATGTGTTTTTCTCTTACTTAGATCATATTTCTTAATTTCGCAGACGTCGATAAATAGGCAGATGCGGTGGAGATGAAAGCTTCAAGATCTTTCTTAGTGATCCTTACAAGAACCGTGAAACTTGCATCAAGTTATAACAATAAATATTATAGTAGGTAATTTGTGTACACACGGCTACACAACAAGCTATACATTTCCAGTATAAACTGACCTCGCATTGTACGAAAATCCTATACAATGCGAGATCAGCATAGACTGGAAATGTATAGCGTGATGTGTAGCCGTATGTACACACGTTATAACAATATTACGGATCAAACCAACTCATTTCCCGAAATACGCGCAGTCGGAAATGACGTCATTCATTTTGTGATAAACCTAAATAAATACGAGGTCTTTGGCCTATTAAGTACAATAACAATCGGCAAACGGGGTAAAATGAAAGAGCCTCTACGAATAGCGATATTTATTGATGTACGCCGCTCCTTAGCGGTCAACTCTGCAACCATTACTGACTGGCTAACGGTTTCACCACTGCATGAGCATTTTTCGTACCTACTAGATACCTACTTGTCATAATCGACTAAGGCCTAACCTGCACTGCGATCGCCAGTGCATGTAGATATTCTA
The DNA here is from genome assembly GCA_947363905.1 of Lithophane semibrunnea. Taxonomy (NCBI): domain Eukaryota; kingdom Metazoa; phylum Arthropoda; class Insecta; order Lepidoptera; family Noctuidae; genus Lithophane; species Lithophane semibrunnea. The sequence continues at coordinate 14,126,134 of OX376197.1, read as the reverse complement.
AGATACCATGTGTTACAGAACTGCGATAATTTCGCGCGATTTTTATGGAAGTACGGGTGATGCCTTATTAGGGAGATACATCTTCATGTGTAATCGGAGTGCCTGCAAAACACATTTGTCTAAAAAAAAAATTCCAAGAACAGTCAGCTTCTAAAAGATGAAGGATTCATCGACATGAATTAATTTAATTGTCTACAATTTGTTTTCTGTAGCTACTATAAAAAAATATTACACATTGGATAGGTACTTAACCTATCCAATGTGTAATATTTTATGTGGCAGATTATTAAAATATTACCATAGAAAAAAGATTGTAAATAATGAAATTAATCGTTGTCGATGTATACTCGTAGATACATAATTTTGAGGCTACCTACTGAAATCTGTGACTTATTCCGTTTATCCACCCCAAAAATCCACCCCAAGGTGGATACTCGGAAACGTATGTCCGAGAATCCACCCTAAGCCTATAAATTCCGTTTATCCAACTAGGCCTAGGGAGGATTCTCGAACACACGTTTCCGAGTATCCACCTTAGGGTGGATTTTTCGGTGTGGATAAACGGAATAACCCAAATCTGTGCTTTTAATTATTTGCACGGGAGGCGTGGAAACAATTACTCTTTCGTTTTTATATAATATACTTCCATAATAATTAACATAATATCGCTAAAACACAGCCTACCCAAAAAAACCGGTTTGACACTAAAAGGGTCGTTAAGAAACTTCGAAACTTTCCTTTGGCCGTGCAATTAAGTAGAGACAAAAAATGGTGGAGCGTAGTTGTCTGCCCTTGATCTTGGAGTGACGTCATAAGCGGGGTGCTCCACCCTCGACGCCCACGTAGCAGAGTTTAAAGACACGCTTGGAGAAGGGCCGTGGTTACAGTGAGAGCGGGTCAGCGGTTCATAGTGACCGCGGTGCGGCGTATATTTTGGGTCATAAATGTATAGCATAATAAATAAGAACACTACAAGCCTGGTCCGTGTCTGCTACATTCCAAATTCGTGTTCTGTGAGAAAATCCTCATAATATATTTAGGCAAAGGGTGCGATACATTTGGTACATTTAAATGGCCAAATTTTGCCAGAGTAATTGCTAACCAAAGTCATAAATGTGTACGTACATTAATAGCGGAAGAAACAAACCTTTAAAGCTTCACAAAGACAATACCTAAATGAATTCGGTATTCCGTAATACTGAGGTGTGAACGAATAGAGTTTCTTTGGCAAGCTTCCTGCTAGTTTAAATGGTAATTTATATCCTTCGGCAGAATTCATGGGATCCTTTTGGGATCTAACATTTATTTTGTTGGATATTTTATCCTGTAGGTAAAGGTATTCCTACGACGTGGTTGTTTTAGATTTATTTATTGTGAGCAGGGGCCGTATTATGACTTGTTAATGCCACCATTTTTCCAGTGTAAATGAGAGACGGAGCTATACAAGACCGATAGCACCATCCCGTTTTCGCAGTGGAATAATGATGGCATTTATACTTCATAATAACCACCACCACCTGTAGTGAATATTTATCGTGTCTAATGTGGGTTTTTGGTTGCAGTCTCAGCTAAGGCAGGATTTGAATCCTCATTTTGGAACTGTAGCTAGCGATTAAGTGTCAATTTCACCAATGCCACGGAACGCGATCGGCAAATCTCTGCTATCAGTGTCAATATTCCACAACAAAGACAGCTCCTGAACGTGGTTTAGATGAGCTGATCGTGTTCAGATTCATTGGTGAAATCCGCTCTAATTGAATAAAGTTTAGGTCTTTAGGTTACCTAAGTTTGACAAAAATTAATGATAATTATATTTGTAAATTGGATTTAACAAACACTTTTACATGCATATACTTAGTTTTGGAAGGCCACAAGGTGGACCGATGACCTGGTGAAGGCCACGGGAATCCGCTGGATGCGAGAAGTGGCGGTGCTTAGGGGAGGCCTTTGTCCAGCAGTGGACGTCTTTTGGCTGAAATGATGAAAAATAAATACATACAGACGAACATTGTAACCTCCTCCTTTTTTGAATTCGGTTAATATAATAACTTTTTCCACTTTTAAAAGCGTCTTCAAGCCACCATATCGGAACTTAATCACTGCCAGTCACAGCTCAATTTTATCCAATATTCTTTGAACACGTTTAAAATGCAAACTACGTAGAATGACGTAAGCTTCTAGAAATCTCATTTTTTCCCATTTTCTTATGATATTGTTTCCCTAGAGTTTTCTTACGTTGATAAAGTATCTTTCTTGTTTACTCGCCCTAGTAATCAATATGAGCAACACTGTGATTTATTTCTTTCATGAAACACTTTATGTAATGTGTAGATTGTGTTAAGGCTCTTACATACTGGGGCGATTCGTCCCGCGACGCGACGCCGCCGCATTGTTCGCCGTGAAGTTTTCTCAGAATTTTTTTTGTTAAAATTCGCGTCGCGCGGTGAATCGCGCCAGTATGTAAGAGCCTTTACACTATATGTAATGTCGGGTAAAAGAGGGAAACAATTAATATTGCTACTGTGTCTGTGATTGATGTTAATATACGTAAGTACTTAAAACTATTGAGTAAAAGTATACCTGAGACCCTAGACAAAGTGACATTCTATCAGCGATAACGATGATGGAAAAGGCAAAAATATATAGGACTGACATAAGCTATCGAAAAGCTTATGTCAATCCTGTTGAAAGTCGTTGTGGAAATACGAAACGATTTTGAAGCGATTGTCACTTGTCTAGTAGGCCCTCTGAAGGCCCATTTTCGTACTTAAAAAACGTTCACATTCAAGTCGCAATCTGTGAAACCTGTCAAAAATGTTGGTAAATATTGATTTTAGGTATATTTGACAGATCGCAAACGGATGCGGGTAATTCGTTAACTCGTCCTACATGCCTATGGCCCATCTAAGAGGACTTGCAGAAAATCAAAAGAACGTCCTAAATGGGCCGTAGGCATGTAGGACGAGTTAACGAATTACCCGCATCCGTTTGCGATCTGTCAAATATACCTAAAATCAATATTTACCAACATTTTTGACAGGTTTCACAGATTGCGACTTGAATGTGAACGTTTTTTAAGTACGAAAATGGGCCTTCAGAGGGCCTACTAGACAAGTGACAATCGCTTCAAAATCGTTTCGTATTTCCACAACGACTTTCAACAGGATTGACATAAGCTTTTCGATAGCTTATGTCAGTCCTATATATTTTTGCCTTTTCCATCATCGTTATCGCTGATAGAATGTCACTTTGTCTAGGGTCTCAGGTATACTTTTACTCAATAGTTTTAAGTACTTACGTATATTAACATCAATCACAGACACAGTAGCAATATTAATTGTTTCCCTCTTTTACCCGACATTACATATAGTGTAAAGGCTCTTACATACTGGCGCGATTCGCCGCGCGATGCGAATTTTAACAAAACAATTTCTGAGAAAACTTCACGGCGAACAATGCGGCGGCGTCGCGTCGCGTGGCGAATCGCGCCAGTATGTAAGAGCCTTAATATTGCAACGAAATCGTCGTCGTCGTCATCGAAATCGTTAGAGCCGTTTTCGAGAACGTGATTAGAAATATATCTAGGTATAGGTGGGTCTAAACTTAGCTTAACATCCCTTTTTATGTCATAAAATAAAGCGAAAACGTCATTAAGTAAGAATACGCAGTAACTTGAGAGTTTATTGAGCTATAAAAAGGTGGATCCCATAAATTGGCGAATTTTCCCTTCCACTGTTCTTGGGAGATTGGTATCTCTTATAATATAAGTGTTGTTAACTTTTGATCGAAGAACACGGGATGGAAATAACAAGGTTTTGTTACGTAGGTACCTATATCCTTCAGCAACCCTCCTACATGACCAAGATCGCATTATAGCGTGTTATAAAAACTGGAATCATCGCATCATTAAGACGTACGACAACGTACGTCGCATTGGTAAACATTCGCTGTAACGTACATCGCAGTAAAGAACTTTCGCTGTAACGTACATCGCAATAACGTACTTTCGCTGTAGCGTGCATGGCAATAACGTACTTTCGTTGTAACGTACATCGCAATAACGTACTTTCGCTGTTACGTTTTTCGCTGTAACGTACTTTCGCTGTAACGTACTTCGTTATAATGGGGTACACTCCTTCTTATAATATAAAAGATGGATTTTTTGGAGTTCCATAGCCGTATGGCAAAAATGAACCATTATAATTTCGTTATGTTCGTCTGTCGTTTTCACCATAGATTACTCAAAATGACATTACAACATCCTCACATAATTATTAAAAAAACAAAGTCCTCCGCCGCGTCTGCCGATGGTCCTGTTCGCGATAAACTCAACAACTACTGCACATGCTGCTTTCAACAATGGATAGAGTGGTTCTCGAGGAAGTTTCAGTTTAAAATAACCGACATCCACGCGGGCGAAGTAAAACTATGTAGACAATAAAAGAACATTAAACTAAAATGTCAGTGTGAAAAAACTTAGTAAATATACAGTACTCTATTACTTATATGGATATTCAGGAGCCAGCTTGACCATATATCTGAATTCAATTTGAATTCAACACGTGCCGTTGTCGGCTCTAAAAGGCCCAATACTTATGCAACAAACATCTTTTTAAAAGCCTATTAGTTACATCTTGCTCGTTATATAAGTATTTCTTAAAGAGGGGAAACAAAAATAACCCTTTCAAAATGGTTTGCTGGGGTGGAGGAACAAACAGAATTGTTTAAGTAACTTTGCACGAAACACGAGAGGGTTATATAAGGAAGCCCTTAATTATAGGTATTGTTATATTTAAAAGTTGCGAAAATAAGCCTCATAAGTTTGTCAAGTCACGTGGGTATTATTTTCTTAGGAAATCTAATAATTAAATCTGCTACACATATTCTCTATTCGTATAGGAAGACAAGAGAATGAATGAAAATGATACATTGCGCCGACAACAAATAAATTGGGATAAGGACGAAGAGAACCATGATCATTATGACGGTTCAAAGACAAAGATCAAAATTTATGTAGAATGCTTTTTTATACTGAGTTCAAAAAATCATTTCTTACGGCGCCGGCGGTGACAGACGACGAGCCCAGGCGGGCTACGAGCAACAAACCTGTTCGATCAATCGCCGACGAACTAAATCGGCGGTTTTTAAGTCCGCGTACTTAGCATGACACACGGGCGCGAGTAAGCTCGCCGAGCCATAAGTACGCGGACATGCTCGCACGTGTATCACCCCTTTTAAACTAAAATCACTCTCTACGATTTACGTTTTGTAATAAGTACCAATATTGATAAGAGAATATATTATACGTAGCCTATAAGTATAATATATTTATTTGTAATCATGTTCTCGAAAACGGCTCTAACGATTTCGATGAAAGTTGCAATATAGGGTTTTCGGGGTGAAAAATCGATCTAGCTAGGTCTCATATCTGGGAAAATTCGTTTTTTCTATATTCCCAGCCTCGGGAATGTTGGTATACCTCAACGTTGGTATACCTGGACGACATGTTTATCTATTTTCACTCGAGCAGAGGTCGGTCGACCAAGTACTAAATACTTTGCATAAAAAATTAATAGGTTCAATTGAAAGATAAAGCGCATTGTGATTGGCATTTAAACCGGCATCGCAAAAGTGAGCCCAGACATTTGTAGCTGTAAAGTTCTCGTTAAAAGGGCTGGCTGTCACACCGTTACGTAAAAATCAATTACCTAAGTACTATGACTATAAATCCTCCCGACCTAATTTCGGCCACGGTGGACAATCTCAACGAAGATTAGCCAAGTACCTAGGAGATATTATTATTATTATACTGTGAATAGTTTTATTACTATACTGATACAAAGGTACAAGACATATCTAAAACATTGTACTATTTTTGTTAGCCTGATCGATAATGCACAATAGTTTTGACACGATTTTGTCAAGATCTTTCTTTTGACTCTTCTCTAAACTTGTGAAATTCCATATCAGACTTAATGCGTCTCATTTCGAGTAGTACACAAGTGTGTGCACAAGTAGGTAAAGGTCCAATCTCTGTTCCTTTAATCTCATAGTCTGATGGGACGGCAATCTGACACGGCTGGGGAGAGATCAGGCGCAGGACCAACGGCTTTACGTGCTATCCGAGGCACGATCATATTCCTAAGAACTGGTAAGTTAATAAAGAAAATTGACAGATAAACTGTTGAGTATCCAGGACGCAGCAGGGGTGATATTGTGGTGAGTCCTACATGCGGTTTAAAACTGCAATGAATGGTGGCAAACTATCATATTTACTGATTATAAGAATTAATGGCACTGAATCATTGACTGGTCATAATAAAAACAAGCAGCCTCCGAGCTAACAATAAAAATACAAACTTATTATTATTACTTATTCCCGGGTCGGGCAATATGTTATGTGGGTTTTCCATCTGGAATTCCTCATTAGCAGCCAATAGACTCGCCTCCTACTACATGGGACTTTAACATAGCTGGCGAAATGCCGGTAGAGAACACCTCTGCTTAACCCTTCGGGGAATACAGCCGTGATGTTATGTGATGTGTAATTATTATAATTAACTTTAATACATAGTGCAATAAAATAAAGTCTCGGTGTAAACGCAGTCTGTCTTTACGACTTGGCTACACAAACGTGACGTTAAACCATTAAAAGTTGAACCGTACGAACTTATTATCTTCCCCCTGTTACGTTCAATTTGCTTTAGAAGAGGATAGGGAGGGAGGTCTTTGTAACTGGATGCCTAGTGATCCGACGGGGCTTTTGAAATTTTAGATGGCAACAGTCTTATTTTAGACGCAGCGTTTACGTTTTCGTATTGGGTTTCCGAATGCTAATTCTTTGTTCTGAAATTCTGACGGTAGGTGATTATTTTAAGTTTAGTACAAAGCTTCAAAGGGGCTAAGTGTCTTTTCGTTGTAATTATAAAATGCTTAACTATTCTTGTAATTTTCGAGATAAAATAAGGACAACAGGTGCGGTATTTTAATGCTTGGATTAGATATTCTGTTTAAAAAATATTGTCAGTTAGTACACTCCTTTTCAAACATTGCTGCTATTATTTTTATTTATTTATTTTGCTATTATTTTATTCAGACACTGCTATTATTACGTCAAATTATTATGACGGGTTACAACTAACTACTCGTGAAAAGTCTATGTGAAAAACAAACCCTGAAAGAAAGAAAGAAAATACGTTTATTTGCGGTAAAAATGACGCAAAAAAAAGAAAACAAACACAAAGAAAAAAATAAGAAAAGGTGACATGCGTCACATCCACGAAAAATGGCTATCGCTCAGCATTAAGCTGCGGCCCTATGCAAGACAGAGCCCCAGCGCTTGCAAGGCAGAGCCTCAGCGGTTGCAAGACAGAGCCCCAGCGCTTGCAAGACAGAGCCCCAGCGCTTGCAAGACAGAGCCCCAGCGCTTGCAAGACAGAGCCCCAGCGCTTGCAAGACAGAGCCCCAGCGCTTGCAAGACAGAGCCCCAGCGCTGCAAGCCTACCTACCTATACCTTAATCCATACAGAATCTAATTTCAATTGATTTCCGAAAGAAATGTCAGGTTCATTCTGAACGAGATCCCATCGGAAATGGAAAGTTATTTAAGTTCCCGAATTCAAATTGTGAATTGAAATTTATTTTCCTTTCATTAAAAATGCAAATGTCTTACAAAAAAATCGTTTTCCTTAAGAGCGGAACATTTCGGTCAAAATCAACGACCCCGAAGAGCTTGTTTTTCTATTTTAAATGCAGTATTCATCTTGACTTTATTCGGAAGGTCTTTTAAAAAACCGGCCAAGTGCGAGTCGGACTGGCGCACGAAGGGTTCCGTACCATTATCTATGAAAACGGCAAAAAAATCAAGTTTGTTGAATGGGAGCCCCCCTTAAATATTTGTTTTATTTGAATTTAATTATTTATTTTTAAAGTGAATATATAATTAAATATTCTGTGAATATTTCAAGCGTCTACCTGTTTTCGTTATCAATATCGAGCAAAAACGAGCAAAAAAATCAAGTGTTGTATGGGAGCCCCTTAAATACTTTTTAATATTTGGTCTTATAGCGGCAACAGAAATACACCACCTGTAAAAATTTGAACTGTCTAACTATCTCGGTTCATGAGATACAGCCTGGTGACAGATGGACAGACAGACAGCGGAGCCTTAGTAATAGGGTCCCGTTTTATCCTTTGGGTACGGAACCCTAAAAACTCATCAAATTAATTTCTTTTTGTTTAATCATGTTTTAGATAGGTATCGATACCTATCACGACCTGTGTGAAAGAAACGTAATTATACTTACTTTGTATAAATAAACATAGCGAAGAATTTCACGTCATTTATTTGTCGGCGGTTATGTAAATTCTCTTTGTACACTTTGTGATATTCGAACCAATAAGTACCTACTCACCCAACTACCTTGAAATTCAATTCAATCTGCCTAGCCTTTTCCCAACTATACTGGGGTCGGCTTCCATTCTAACCGGATGCAGCTGAATACCAGTATTTTACATGGGCTTCTGTCTGAATGTCAAAGATCCACGAATGACAGCCGGGACCAACGGCTTAACGTGCTTTCCGAGGCATGAATCTCGGTATGTAAAGAGGAGAGCGGAGGAGCTCGTGGCTAAGTAATAACAGCCGCTCGGGTCGATCCATCAGGTTAAGCTACGCTTGCCGGGGTTGGTCCGTAGATGGGTGACCATTTTCACATATCGAGACTCCTCCGTGCCTCGGAAAGCACGTTAAGCCGTTGGTCCCGGCTGTCATTTGTGGATCTTTGACAGTCGTTACGAGTCGTCAGAAGCACGAAAGTCTGACAACCAGTCTAACCAAGGGGTATCGTATTACCCAGTTACTGGGTTGTGGAGGTCAGATAGGCAGTCGCTTCATGTAAAATACTGGTATTCAGCTGCATCCGGTTAGACTGGAAGCCGACCCCAACATAGTTGGGAAAAGGCTAGGCAGATTGATTGAATCTCGGTATGTAAAGATGGTCACCCATCCACGGCCCAACCCCAGCAAGCGTAGCCTAACCTGATGGATCAACCCTATCATACTTAGAAATACAATAAACCAAAAATAAACACCATTCACATTCGATCAAAGCCCAGTATTCTACAATCCACAGGTGAAACCAACATCCTAACCACTTCCAAAGGTACATAACTACATACCAATTAAAAAGAACTGGAGTGAGACAGCGACCCCACCTGACCTATTTCTGCTCCCGGTCTGACTCAGGTCAATATGTGTTTAGGTTTCTATTTAAATTTCAACTTTATGTCTTAAGCTTTAAAGTTGATATTTGCGTTGTACGACTTTGTTCCTGAAATAGAATCGCGAGACATTTGGCATCGATTGTTCTATGCAGGTCGCAGGTGATATACTATTAATGGTATCCGCATTATTGAAGGAATTAGTGGGTTTAGCGATGAAGCGATTTTTATTACCCATTTGTTATGTTCAACGCTTATATTTGGCTTGGAAGCGTTAAGGGGGAATCAGGGCTAACCCTAACTTTAGAAGTTAGAGATAGTATAAAAAAACCGGCCAAGTGCGAGTCAGACTCACGCACAAAGGGTTCCGTACCATTATCTATAAGAACGGCAAAAATATCACGTTTGTTGTATGGGAGCCCCCTTAAATATTTATTTTATTCTGTTTTTTAGTTTGTTGTTATAGCGGAAACAGAAATACATCATCTGTGAAAATTTCAATTGTCTAACTATCACGGTTCATGAGATACAGCCTGGTGACAGACGGACAGACAGACATACGCCCAGGGGAGTCTTACTAATAGGGTCCCGTTTTACCCTTTGGGTACGGAACCCTAAAAAACAGCTAAATCCATGATTTATTTTATTTAGATCTGTTTTATCTATTTCTAAACGCATATCGCCTTCGAGTTTTTAAGCTAGATTAGTCTAAGTAACTTTAATTATTTTTTCTGAATATTTTTCAATAAGACACATAAGTCTCGATCCCGTGGGAATATCGGGATATTCGGAGTAAAGTATCCTATGTCCTCCAGGTCATGGTCTACCCATGTGTTTATTCCAAATCTGTTCAGCCGTTTTAGCGTGAAAGCGTATCAAAAAACAAACTCACTTTCGCATTTATAAAATATACATTTCATTAAGGGCGAATTCGACCAAACTTGTATCCCTAGTAGGTATGTCTAATCCAGCGCATAAATATTAAATTTTTGACAGATTTTCTATACAAAAACTGTCAGACGTCAATTTTATTCCCCGAATAAAAGATATTTGGCTTTGGTTAAATAAGCCCTAAGTAGGTCATTGCGGGTTAATCGATTCTTTTATTCTATATCGCATTGAATCAGCTCTATTCATTTGGCATAATTGAATTGGCTGAACTTTGAATCAATCAGCACATTTAGCACTAGGTATATTACAGATAGGTACCTTCTCTGATAAAGCATTATAGATTAAGTAAATAGGTAGACAGCGTTAGGTATACACGTCTACAAATCAAGCTATACATTTCTAGTATAAGCTGACCTCTCATTGTACGGAAATCCTATGCAGTGCGAGATCAGCTTATACTGGATATGTATAACTTGATATGTAGCCGTGTGTACCAATATAATTTAAAATAATCTTCTACTTCTTCTTTTTGTGTAATGATATGCTCTTGTCGTTGTAAAAATATTAGCTACTTAAGGAGGTAGCATGGCTGATTGGTGACTGCCCAGCACCCTAATAGCGTAGCTCACATTCACGCCGGTATTCGAGTTGTGGAACATGACGCGAGTCAGTACAATTGAACTACTGCGGTTTCGCTGCTATGGTTTCGCGGCGGAGGTGTGCTACCGGCGTCCATTACAATCCGAGAGTTTTGAAGGATATTGCTAATCCACTGCTTCATAGGTTTAAATTCGTCTGCTCAACAATGTAATTACCTCTAAGCCGAACTATAAACCGTTGGTATTCAAAATAACAAATGAGATCATGAAACATTGCCTAATAACTGAACTAACTATAAAGAAGCTTTTTATTTATTTTAAATTACCATTCGGAGCTCGTGGCTAAGTAATAATAGCCGCACGGGTCGATCCATTAGGTTAAGCTACGCTTGCCCGGGCTGGTCCGTGGATGGGTGACCATCTTTACATATCGAGACTCCTCCGTGCCTCGGAAAGCACGTTAAGCCGTTGGTCCCGGCTGTTATTTGTGGATCTTTGACAGTCGTTACGGGTCGTCAGAAGCCCGAAAGTCTGACAACCAGTCTTGCCAAGGGGTATCGTATTACCCAGTTACTGGGTTGTGGAGGGCAGATAGGCAGTCGCTCCGTGTAAAATACTGGTATTCAGCTGCATCCGGTTAGACTGGAAGGCGACCCCAACTTGGTTGGGAAAAGGCTAGGCAGATGATCCTACAATTGTTTTCACCGTAAAAAGCAATTACCTAAACTATTCAAGCCTTGGAGCCACCAGCACCCCACTTCGTCTCGCTCTCACTCAGTTCGCTACGTACTACGGTGCGAACGAGATAAAAAGTGAATTTGAGCTGAGGTAGTATAGAATCATGTTTTTTTTCGTCTACCATCTACATCATATAAAACCATGAAGTAAACAACAGTTACCTCTAAACAAAATAATTGATCGCATACACATTCGTTCGTTCAATCAATCACGTTCGATTAGAATGTCCGGGGTGATGAATTAGTTTGAACGTAACGGTCATCCTCGTTGCTGTTGAATATTGCTGCAGGGTAGTTGAAACTTTTTGTTGTGTTATAGTAGGGTAGTTGTTTATTTTGTGGGTAGTTTGTAAAAAGGTATTATGAAAACGGAAGAAACAAGCTGCTACCAAACTATGTAGCATTAGTAGTACACCTACCTATTTTATAAGTTACAACTTTTTTTTAAACAAAAGAATGTTACTTTAATCATACTACAAAACAATTACTGTGATTTCCTACCATTTTGGTAAAATATGGGCCTGTGTTACAAGGTTTGTTTGTACACACAGCTACACATCAAGCTATACATTTCCGAGTTATGCTGATCTCGCATTGTATAGAATTTCCGTACAATGCGAGGTCAGCTTAGACTTGAAATGTATAGCTTGATGTGTAGCCGTGTGTACATGATGGAACAAACATACATAATGCTGTATCTCCTTGAGTAGAGTTTTCAAGCCAAATTATTATAATTAGGTAAGTTATTGTTACTTGACGCGGCTTGTTGAATTTTCTTCTCCTATCTACACCAAAATTTCAATACAAAAACCAGTAAAATATTCTAACGAAAATATACCGCATGATTTTTTTTACCGTCTCGACAAACATAGGGTGTAGCAGGTGAACGGAGTAGAAGCCAATGGCATAGTCAATTTTTTATTTTTATTTTTTTTTATACCCTTGAAACAAATTGATTTATCTAAAAATACTACCCATTTGAAGTAAACTTTTAATACAAAATCAATAAAAACAGAAATTTAAAAAAAAATGAATAAATCGATGAAAAAATATCGAGATTCAAATCATACGCACCCTACTAAATGCACGGAATTTATCAATGAATTCGTAGATACATTCCTTTGCGGCCGATAGGTACTCGCCGCACTGTACGTCGGCTCCTTTGATATCATCAGGCGCACGGGCCGCCGCCGCGCCGGAGCTGCTCGCTCGCGCATCCCCGCGCCCGCCCGCGTCCGGCGCTTCAGTCACCTGCGATTAGTCACGGCGGCGTGACGTCGCGCTGTTTGTTTCCGCGTATGCATCGTCCACCCGGCCATAGTTATCGTATCTAAACATGTACGAATATTCTAACGTAGAGTATCTTGTTTGGTGAAAACAGCCAGTGCGAGGCGAATGTACGGAGAAGAAGAACATCTTCAGTCGCTGCGAAGGAACGGTATCCCTTCTCCTCAAATTCTCCGGAAAATCCCGGACCCCGCATGGAGTTTTGTCACTGGCTGCAGAACCGTTCCGTCATTGACACCATGTTGCAAGACGTTCCTGATCCCTATCTGCAAGACATGTACTTCCAGCATGACGGATGTCCAGCTCACTACAAACGATCTGTGCTCACGTATCTCGATGGTCAATTCGGTGATAAGTGGATAAGTCGCGGTGGACCTGTGAACTGGCGGCCGAGGTCACCAGACCTACATAACACCCCTTGACTTTTATTTGTGGGCCGAACTAAAACGTTTAGTCTTACGTTTAGTGTATACCGAAAAAGCTCAAAGCGTTAGTGATTTAAAACAGCGAATAATAGACGCTTTTAATGTTTTGAGAAGTGATAGAGACACGCCTCGAAGTTTACCAAACAATATGCAAAGACGTGCTAGTTTATGTTTAGAACGAAACATTTTGAACAATTATTACCTACTGCGATATCGCTAAAAAGGTAGGTACAGACCTAAGTTCATTTTTAGTAAAATGCGCGCAATGCGCGTGCGCGTCGGTCGGTCGTGTCGCCCGCGCGCGAGTACCGCTCAGCTGCTCGGCTCTCGTACGTGAACCCCGGTAAGTGAACTCTCACGCAAACATCAAGTTTCTATGCACGGGTGTGTGCGTAGGCGCGCCGACGTTACTTAGCAACGGGTCGACCGAACGACCTTCTGTCAATGTTCTCGCTCCCGCATGTATGCACGTCCTTTTCATTTTGAATGAAGTACAGTCGAGCATTCTTGCTTAGTCAAGTATAAAAGTAGATTGTTTTAAAAGTTCGTTCCGAGTCTTTCTTACTGTTTTCGTTTTATTTGTAAGGATAGGTTTTCTTATTATTTTATCTTTTTAATTGGTGGGGTTTTTATTTGTACTTACGTAAGTATTTGTTGTTTTATTATTTTAGGTAGGTTAAGTTTTCTTACTTGTGTTAAGTTATTACCTATTTACTACTTATACTTTTGGTGTGAGGCTTATTTAGTCAATTGGGTATTTGTATTGTATGTTTGAGAATTTTTGGGTATTGTGTTCATTTTATTTGTAGATGAGGTTTGTCTTAGTTTATTAGTAAGTGGAGTATAAATGTTATTGCGTTGATTTTTAATTTGATTTTGGAAACGTTTTAAACACGACTGTACCATGCGAGGGGCGGCCGCTTAGAAGTACTAGGTTTCTACGCAAAAGAGTGTGCGTGCGTTTCGCTCGCACACATGTACAACTTTCATTCATGCGCGATCGCAGCCTACGCCGTTTACTATCTCCTATTTTGGCTATTATTAGTTTTACGCACGGGCCGTAGGATGGATAGTTTTCATGATTTTTGAAGGAAATTCCGAACCTGTACAATCTCAATGGTACTAAGCAAATATTCTCGGGTATGGCTTCTGTTCCACTTACACAACACACCTTATTATGCTCGAGACGGTAAAAAATTTCATCCGGTATACAAGAATGTATTGGCCCCAGGCAAGAGATGTCGTATCTACAGTGAGCCACAAATCAAATTACTTACAATCCAAAAGGGCCCACATACATTTCAACTGCCTTCGAATAAATACATAAACAGATATGACAAGATCTACATAAAAGGTAAAGATCTAAAAATAAATAAAATGCGAAAGAAGGGAGGTTCCACTTGTTTGTGTTCAATCAATCAGCTAGGGTTGGTACATGACGTACTGGCTCTCCGGGATTTTTTATTTATTTTCCTTTTTATAGTTCCGTATATAAAACGTGCCGATCGGAACCTTTTACCAAGCCTACAATGCCTGTTTTTTTTGGTGCGTATGTATGTCTGACACAAGACGTAATCAACAACGGTAAGAGAAGAACATGAAGTTCTAACACTCACAATAAACATGATATATTGCGATCCCATACATACGGTTACGACCGTTCAAATTTTATTTTTTTATCCGTATTTTGGAGAAAAATCTAAAGTATCGTTTGTGTTTATAAATATTTACGTTTCCTGCCACGACATACCCGTCCTTTGTACCTACCTACTAGCTGACTCGACAGACGTCATGTTAAAATTTCAATAAGTTCTTACAAAAATCTCATAGAAAAATGCACTTTCAGTTTTTCCCAAATTTTCTAAATATCCGGGCAACTTTTCCAATTCTTCTTTCCATAAAACACCTAAATCGGACTATTACGAACATTTTAAAACAAAAATTGCAAAATCGGTCCATCTGACTCAAGTAATACGCTTACCATACATTTACGCTTACCATATATTTTAATAAGTAAAATAGTAAAAAATAAATTATACCATAATACTTAATAATTATACTACATTAAGAACAATAAACAAATTTTAAGCTAGTAAATAAATATAATAATTAAATAATTAATTAATAAATGGATAGACGTATATAAAATATTAATAGAATAAGGGAATGAATGGAAATATAAATACATAGGTAAGATATAAATAATCCCTAACATAATAACAAGAAAAACTTGTAAAGCGCTCTTCCGCTCTCTACCTATTTTAAAATATGCTGTGCCCGACAGGGTCCATAATTGTTTCTTTAATTTTTATTTACCACCTAATTTGTACATTATGGATTGCAATAAACAATTTGATTTGATTTGATTTGATTGAAAAAAAAATGCTGTTCGTTGGTCAAATCAAATCAGATTTGACCAACGAACAGCATTTCATTTTTATTTATTACTAGCTGATGCCCGCGGCTTCGTCCGCCTGGATGTTGGTTATTATATACTAAAACCTTTCTCGAGAACCACTATATCCATTGGTGAAAACAGCATGAAAATCGGTGCAGTAGTTTTTGAGTTTATCGCGAAAAGACAGACAGACGCGGCGGAGGACTTCGTTTTATAATATGTAGTGATAAATAATAGATGTAAGTATAGATTTTTAA
This sequence comes from Lithophane semibrunnea, assembly GCA_947363905.1. Classification (NCBI taxonomy): domain Eukaryota; kingdom Metazoa; phylum Arthropoda; class Insecta; order Lepidoptera; family Noctuidae; genus Lithophane; species Lithophane semibrunnea. The sequence goes on along the minus strand of OX376197.1, from coordinate 14,110,318 downwards.
TTAAATGCCCTCACTGAAATAGAACACGAGATATTTAGCTTCAGGATTTCCGGGACTCAATGTCTTTGACATCCTTAGTACTTGTTTACGACATCGTAAAGAAACGAATAAAGTTCTCTGTCAAGGCTATCTTGTACTATATTTCCAATCGTTCTGGCTGGCGACAGGTTCATACGAGTATCATCGTCGAACATTATGTGCCGCCATCTTTGTTAGAATATTGATTACTGTTACTTAAAATGATTGCGATTATTAATATCTTTCGATATAGTTTTAACCGATCCTCAAAATAAAACATACAAAACGAAGCAGTACCTACAGTATTTGTTTCTTTTTTACTTGTAGATACATTGTGTTGTGTGCCTTATGATAAATAAATTACAGTATTTTAAAATTTCTTGGAGCGCTATTTTTTACATGTAATTAGTATTGATCCTGAGCATCAGTAGCAGGCCGGAGTCCAGATTTGTGCCCGGTTGATGGCAATAGGCTCGCCCCTTATTACATGGGACTTAAAAATAACTGGCGAAATGTGGGTGTAGTATAGGTATATCTCTGCCCAACCCTTCGAGGAAACAAGGCGTGATGTTATGTGTTAAGACGTATTGAACCAAAAAACTTAACGATAAATAAACACTTCAATGCTGGTTCATAGTTTCATAATAGAAGGAGTGGCTTTAACACGCATTTCCTCTCATTATTAGTAATTGTTGAATGAGGTTTGATGTGATTTAGCTACAAATGTAATGATGATTTTTTAATTGATTTGAATTCATGTCTTTTCGAAGATAACCTATATCAGCTAAAAGAACTCATAAGTTCATAAAATATTCATGACCTAAAGTAATATGTCCTAAAAATATAATTAAAGTTTCAAAGTTTTGGAAAACATAATAACTTGGTTTGTAAACTTAAAACATTTATGCTTACATATAAAAATAAAATGGAAGTAAAAATGAACTAAAACGGATTTTACCATGGTCACCTTCCAGCTCCATCCTCAGACCCTGAACACCACCTAGTGTTCAGCACTTGTTAATACAAAGCCAATGAGTCCAAATACGATGGTGCTATCTTGTTTGATTGAGGAGTTTCTATGCCCAACTTCCGGCTCCATCATCAGACCAGATCCATGGTATCATTTTTTCAAAATGTCTCAGTAGTTATATAAGTATGCCAAGTTTCAGCCCGACCGGATGCCAGGAAGTGCTTGAAAAATGGATGACAATTGGAGTAACCGGAAACACATACGAACAGAGCAAGCTAATATAAAGCTTGTAATAATAAAACGCCTAGAACAAATTCATGGCATGATGAAAATACCAAAATAAACGGAACCCCAAATTATAAAGACTATCATGCAATATTTTAGGATGAAGTTAATAAGTATGAAATTACGATTGATAGGTAGCATTTGGATGCAAAATGCAGACAAAGAGATATAATTGTTCACAATCAGTTAATTAAAGGCTATATAAGCGAGCTTAGCAAAAAAACCACCGAAACACTGCAGTCGATTTCCAACATGAAGGCAATCATTGCGTGTCTGTTGTGCGTGGTACTAAATGTGGAAAGTGTTATATACGACAATGTCACGTACCAACCAGCAGAAAGACAGCTTCTGGACTTTAAACGGGATCATCCGGTAGGTAACAATTGTTTCAATAAGGCTATAATTACAGTCCTTTATTTTGATAAACAGAAAAAGAAATCGTTAGAATTTATTGAAAAAAATAGTCAATTTTGTAAAGTATTTTTGTACCCCCGAAAATTATTTTAGCAAGTAAAAAATAAATTAGCAATAAAGGCTAAGGGGGGGGGGGGGGGGTTATTGATTATTTTAGCAATTAATAAATATATAAGTTCTTCTATTAACAAATAAGTTTTTTTTCTGAAATACTCCAGTCATACTACTAATATTGTGAACTTAGTTATTAATCATAATGCAACACGCGCTAAAGACTTCTTTTCTTTTTCAGTTACCAATAGGATTATGGACTAAAAATAATGGAGATCCAACAGAAATACGAGACACACTAACGATAAACTCCGATCAATTTAACAATCAGTTACTTCTCGATACAATGCTGACATTTGATGGAGAGAGAATACCCGAGAGAATGGTTCACGCCAAGGGAACTGGTGCCTTTGGTTACTTTGAAGTCACAAACGACGTCTCCAAGTATACTTATGCTGATGTGTTTAACGGAGTTGGTAAGAGAACGCCAACAGTTGTCAGGTTCTCAAGTGCAGCTCAAGGTCTCGGAGGAACTGACGTCAGCAAAGAATTAAGAGGCATGGCAGTTAAATTTTATACTAAAGAAGGCAATTTAGATCTTTTGTGTTTACAGACACCCGTATATCTATACAGAGATCCTATTTTGTTCTGGTCTATTGTACACGCTTTCAAACGAAATCCCCAAACTAACATGTTGGTAGATCTTACAGCCCGTTGGGACATAATCACACAAAAACCGAGTACTATGCACACCTTCTTTTGGACATTATCTGATTATGGACGTCCGGATGGCTTCAGAAGAATGGATTCTTTTCCCATCCATACCTATGAAATTTCTAACAAATATGGAGAGAGACATTATGTAAGGTTTAACTTTAGAACGGAGCAAGGTTTTAGTTATATAACTAATGCTCAAGCGGCTGTGATACAAGGTACGGATCCGGATTACTTTACTCGAGATTTGTTCAACGCTATTGAACTAGGTAACTATCCTGCATGGAGATTAGAGATGGATATGATGACACCACATGACATACAAAAAGTTGATTACGATCCTTTCGATGTTACCAGACTTTGGAAGAATGGTACATTCACTACCGTGCAGATAGGGCGTTTAGTTTTAAATAAAAATGTTGAAAATCAATTCAGAGATATAGAACAAGGAGCGTTTAATCCTGCCAATTTGGTGCCCGGTATTCCTGGGCCACCTGACTTTTTGTTCAGAGGCAGAAGAATGTTCTACCGGGATGCACATAATTATCGTTTGGGAAGAAATCACAACAAGATTCTCGTTAATATGCCATTGTACGCAAAGACATACGTCCGAGATGGGACGCCACCTACTAGGTTTAACATGAAGAATGCACCAAATTATTATTCTAATTCTTTCAACGGTCCAATACCATATGTGGACGAGAAGCGACCGAGGGAGAAGTTACAGGTATTGGAAAGAAATGCTATTGACTTGGAGCCCTTGCGGTATTTTTACAATAACATTCTTGAAAATGAGGCACATAGACAGAGGTTTATTGACACTATGGTTTTGTCTCTTACGCCAGTCACACCGCCGGTGGTGCAAACAGCTATAAAGTTGTTGAATCTTATTGATCGTGATTTGGGCAAGCGGGTGAGGACTGGGTTGGAAGTAGCTCTGGCACAGAGAAGCGCTCAACAAGCAGTAGCGCAAGCTACTCCTCCACCGAACGTACCTATAAGGAACACACCAAATGCAGAACGACCTCCTAAGACACCAATCTATCCAAAAGGTGCACAAGATTATCATAAATAAAGTGTAATGTCAATTATAAATTGAGTATTAAATTAAATACTATGAAACCGTGCAAAATAATTGACAGCGGTTTCGGTAGATATGGTAAAAAAGGTGTAATTGGTTTATGTGTAACGATGGAGTATAAAGTATTTTATTGTAATCATCAATTGTTTAGTTTTCTCTCTTCCCATTCCTTTATTTTTCTTTATAGAATGATAAGCCTAAGGTACACGTAATGAACGGCGGTTTTCTATATTATATATACATATACTTTACACAAACTAAAAGTTTGATTTTTCATAATCTTTTAACCTCCACACTTGATAATACTACTGCTATATGATAAGATTTTTGAGGAAAAACAAGTAATGCGTTACTATTGCCCTGGAATTTTCTGATGACTCTATGGTTTTTTCTTCAAATTCTAACACTTCAGGTAACCCCCCACTCTATACTTACTTTTGACAAGGATAAGATCACAGGACTAATAGATTTACCGAAGCTAAATTTGAGCAGCCTTGAATAGAAATCAGGGGGAAGTCATGAATGTTCAGAATTTCCGATCAGAATGAGTGTTCCACAAGGTTTAGTTCTAAGACCAGAAAATTTCGTTTTTTGAGAGCCCTTTTTTATGATCTAAGGATAATTGAAGATCAACAGAGGCGTGGCCGATAGCAATAAACTAATAAACGTCTAAAAGGGCATAATTATATCCAAAACTGTTTTGTGTTCCAAGTCGATAATTATTATGAACGTAGTACGCCTATTTTCTTAATGTCTCTTAGAAAGAAAGAAAAGAAAGAAATTTCCGAGTAAATGGTATAGAGCTGCAAAACTATTTTCTTTAAGAAATAAATTTAATTCAGTACATTAAGTTAAAAGAGTATTAACAACTCTATATACTTCCAAGTCGATTGAGAGCGACCGGGCTGCACCAAGTGCAAAGGGAAACTCATAGAAATCCGGAGACTGACGAAACACGAAGTTTGCCGAGAGATATTAAGAAAAAAGTTGTACTGTACAAAGCAAATCAATCTTTCAGCCATTTTAGATGCGTAATAGTCGAACTGGCTGTATCACGCATTTCCTTTTAACACGTAATTATTGGCATAATTGTGATAGATTGATTTATAAGACACGAACTCAATTACATCTCTGAATACAATTTGTTGTGATTGCTCGCAATCTATACCAATATTATAAAAAAGAAAACATTTCAGCGTCAGGCCAATAAATGATTGTTCCACCACTGTATGCATGATCTTCCTGGCATGATTTTAAACGTTCTTGACATCCAGGGGTGCTCCAATACCGTGTACGTCTAGTATCTGGCCTCATACTAAAGCGAGATTCGTCAGGAAAACACACAAAACGTTAACCTTATTTCTGTGTTCCCGAGCCCATTGTGAAAAATTTTCTCTGTGATTCCGGGGCTAAATAGGTGGTACACGTAGAGGCCTTCGGGAACGGAGATTGACTTCATGCGATTAATTTCTTAAGTTTTGATCGCTTATTCACATCCCTGAGAAGCTATAAAGCCTCGTAACCAACATCATCGTTATTTTACGATTTCATCAAGCAGTAATTTGTATGTAAGGATCTTGTCTGCGTGTGGTAATGCGAGTTCGTTCTCCATGTCACTCAACCACGCTGCCAGTGATGCGGTAACGTGTCCAAAGTCAACTTATAACACTGCGTAATGTGCAGAGCGATTGCCACAGCACGTTGCTGAGAACTTCCAACATTCCCACGGCTCTGATCATCTTATTGATCATCTTCTCGGCTTAAATGAAATCTTCTATCGATGATAACGTTCTTCTTCATTGATTGATTGATTCCACTCAGAAGTATGGCAGAAATTTTACTGTTTTGGCCTCAAACCCGTTATAGGATTATAGTAATATGACTTGTCAGAAGATTTTCTTCTTGTGACTGAAATTCAAAAATTATTCCCTAATTTCCTTATTAGGTGGTGTAATGGTGAACTAAAAAGTATCCATGGCAATTACAAAAAATAATTTTAATTATAAAACCTTATTTTTGTAACTAGCAAACACGTGCACTCACTATCCCTAGACACTTTGATCTGTGTAAAATGTAGATAATGCCTTTTTGACAGAGATGATGACTTTGAAAGCTTCTTTTATTTCAAAAGGGTTAACGAATCTTAAAAAAAATGCGTTATTTGACCAAACCGTCATATTTAGCGAAATACACGAATTGGTAATATAAAGGACTGAAGAAGAACAAGACTCGAAAAATCACGAGCAGAACCATCACAACGAATTACAAAGAAGTGATTCAGAATGGAATTTCAGTAGAACATAATTAACTAAAAACTCTTTGTAATTGATCTCTAATCGGTGGTTAATGAAGGCTATATAAGCAAGTTACGTTGGCCCGGTGCGGAACACGCAGTCGATTTCCAACATGAAGGTAATCGTTGTATGTTTATTTTGTGTGATATTTAATGTGGAAAGTGTTAGATATGCAAATGTCACGTACCAACCCGTGGAAAGGCAGTTGCTGGATTTCAAACGGGACCATCCGGTGTGTAGATTTTTTTTTTCGTTTTCTCAATTTTAGTTCATTGTTAAAGCGTTCATAGTAAGAATTACATAGAATAACATTAACACACATTACTGTGACAATACTCCTGTGTTTTCTGAATGGTTACGCAGAGGTGTACCTATACTATTCTCAGATTTCGCTAGTTATTTTTAAATGCCATGTAATGGGGGGCATGCCTATTGCCATTAACCGGCCACAAATCCAGATTCCGGGCTACTACTGAGATATTCCAGATTGAAAATCTCAATAAAACTTTGCCCGTTTGAATCCAGGACACCTCATGCTCAGCATATATAAAAATTACCTATTAATTAACCATTTCATAAACTTTTAAAAAACCAATGAAATATGAGCATTACATAATAATGTTATGGATTGATTTTGAAACGAGAAGTAATTTTTGATTTTTTGAATAAGAAAATTCAGATAATCAAATTAATATAGTCATTGCAATCGGCCGGACCGGCCCGTACTTTTGGAGTATTAAATACTTTGTGTTTTAATTTAATATATTATTTTCAGTTACCGATAGGACTATGGACGAAAAATAATGGAGATCCGACAGAAATACGGGACACACTTACGATAAACTCCGATCAATTTAACAATCAGTTACTTCTAGATACGATGTTAAATTTTGATGGTGAGAGAATACCTGAGAGAGTGGTCCACGCCAAGGGAACTGGTGCTTTTGGATACTTTGAAGTCACAAGCGACGTCTCCAAATACACGTATGCTGATGTGTTCAACGGAGTTGGCAAGAGAACGCCATTAGTTATCAGGTTCTCATCAGCATTACAGAGTATAGGAGGCTCTGACCTTGGCCGAGAATTAAGGGGAATGTCAGTTAAGTTTTATACCAAAGAAGGTAATTTAGATCTTTTGTGTTTGCAAACGCCTGCCTATCTGTATAGAGACCCCATGTTCTTTTTGAATTTAGTACATGCATTTAAAAGAAATCCACAAACGAACCTGTTCGATTTAACGGCCGAATGGGATTTAGCAACACAAAGACCTATTATCAATCACAACTTCTTTTGGACATTGGCTGATTACGGTATTCCAAATGGGTACAGAAGGATGGATGGTTTCCCCATTCATACTTATGAAATTTCAAATAAGAATGGGGAGAGACATTATGTAAGGTTTAACTTTAGAACTGAGCAGGGTTTCTCAGCAATTACGTCTGCCCAAGCGGCTGTGATACAAGGTACAGATCCAGATTACTTCAACCGAGATTTGTACAATGCTATTGACCAAGGAAACTTTCCTGCATGGAGATTAGAGATGGACATGATGACACCACATGACATACAAAATGTTGATTACGATCCTTTCGATGTTACCAGGCTGTGGAAGAATGGCACATTTTTCACAGTGCAAATTGGACGTTTGGTATTAAACAAGAATGTTGAAAATCAATTCAGAGATATAGAACAAGGAGCGTTTAATCCTGGCAATTTGGTGCCCGGTATTCCTGGGCCACCTGACTTTTTGTTCAGAGGCAGAAGAATGTTTTACAGAGACACTCAAAATTATCGTTTGGGAAGAAATCACGACAAAATTCTCGTTAATATGCCATTGTACGCAAAGACATACGTCCGTGATGGGACGCCACCTACTAAGCTTAACATGAAGAACGCACCAAATTATTATTCTAATTCATTCAACGGTCCAATACCTTATGTGGACGAGAAGCGACCGAGGGAGAAGTTACAAGTACTGGAAAGTAACGCTGTTGACTTGGAGCCCCTGTCGTATTTCTACAACTACATTCTTGAAGATGAAGCGCACAGACAGAGATTTATTGAGAATGTATATTTGTCTCTTGTGCCAGTCACACCTCCCGTGGTGCAGAGAGTGATTAAGTTGATGTACCTCATCGATCGTGATTTGGGTAGACGAGTGAGCGTTGGCTATAATGTAGCGCTCGCACAAGCACAAGCTGAACGGGCAGCTCAAGCAACTCCTCCTCCGAATCTACCTATAAGAAACGCGCCGACAGCTGAGGGACCTCCAGAGAATCCCCAGACAAAAGGTGCACATAGCATACGTATTCATTAATAATACATTACTGTCGCGGCCAGAAAAAATACATTGATGGACGATCGTGAAAATATAGGCCGAGGCGAAGCCGAGGCACACATACGTGAGTTCAACAATGCCTGGTTGCGACCAAGGCTTGTGTAGTACTTTTATCAAATAATGCGCGGTAATTTATACTAAGATAATTAAATAAACTTTTCAGAATCAATGGCAAACAACGATAATTTTTTCACGCGCCAATATGTACATTTGTTTTTTATTGTTGCGGCTGCGACAGAAATGTATAATTTTTTTGCAAAAAAAAACTGCTTATGAAATGGAAATTATCACGTATGTTTTACTTTGACAGATAAATAAACTATATCTCGTATTTTTTTTACCTTTTCAACGATACAAAAATTATTTTTAATGTTATACCAAAGGTACGGTTTTTTGTTTTACTTGAGTTTGGTAAATGTGTCAGTGTATAAAATAAAGTTGAAATATCTATAAGTTTTTATTTACCTACCCTGATTTTATGTAACCCATTATTCGTGGTAATCCTTTTTCTAATGACTGAATATACCTACCCATTAGGATTATCTATGAATTATCTCAATTGTTACAAATGCAATGGCGTGCAACGGAAACATTCGTTCAATATGATTTGGCATTAACAGCGGTAATCTTTATCTATACATATAATAACATCGTAGCGAAGTCAATCTGTACATTGAATATTTTTGACAAAAAGTAATTGCTACCAGATCTGGGAACGATTCAAATGCCGAAAATATAGTTTTTAGAATTTTTGTCTGTTTACCTGTTTGTCTGAGTGTATGTTTCAGTAACTCACAAATACTACCGGATAGATTATCTTATTGCTGTACTTACCGAATACATGCGAGCTTCCGGCCGGCAATGTTTGTATGATAATTCGTATTTGTCGTGTTATTTATAAATGGAACGAACTTTTTACTTCAATGAGGTTTATAACCTTATCAAACATATTATTAAAATTTTGATTTAGCAAGCAAACCTTCTTTCCGAAATAAATTATCTGCCATGACGGACAATCCACTACTAGAGGGGCAAACGAGGTGTGTGTGTCGTCCTCTTGCGCTGCGACGTCGTGCGTCGTCGCAACGCAGGTGTGGCATACAATGCGTTGATCCGTTGCGGCAACGCAACGTAACGGGCCTAAACAAAACTGATCACGTAAACACTAAAAATACTATTGATACTATTAAAATCGAAAATAATTATATAAACAAACCTAAAGAAATTGCTGAAACATTCAATAATGTTTTTATAAATATTGCCGAAGGATTTCATAACAAAAATAAAGCTACTACAGACAAAAAACATTTCAATTTAACGACTTTGTCATAAACCATGTTTTTACATCCATGTGATGAAGATGAAGTAAAAAATATCATCATGTCTCTTACCAACACGAAATCTGTTGGATTTGACGGTATTCACATACTTAAATCATGTGCCACCATGATATCCCCAATCATTGAACACTTGATCTGGCAAGGTATTTTTCCAGATAAATTCAAACAATCTATTGTTAAACCCTTATTTAAAAAAGGTGACTTAAAAGACATAGATAATTACCGCCCTATAACACTAATATCTAACTTATCCAAAATCTTTGAGAAAGTCATGCATCGTAGACTCACAAATTATTTAGAAAAATTTCAGATTTTAAAAGAAGAACAGAACGGCTTTCAAACGGGAAAATCGACAACTTTAGCAGCATTTCAACTAATAAAAAATGTAATTGAAAATTTAGATAAACGCATTCCAGTGTTTGTCATCTTCTTTGACATGAGCAAAGCTTTCGACTTTGTCAACCACGATTTACTCATACAAAAATGAAATAACTAAGGAATAAGAGGAATAGTAATTGATTGGATCACTAGCTATTTATTCAACCGTCAACAGAAAGTAGAAATAAGCACAATAAACAACAATAACGCCACCACATCATATAGTTCTGAATATAGTCAAACTAAATCAGGAGTACCCCAAGGAAGCATCCTTGGACCATTGCTTTTCCTCATTTACATCAACGATTTACCTACAGCTTTACAACAACAATGCATACTTTTTGCTGACGAAATATCGGTAATTGTTACAAATGAAAGTAAATCAGAAACAAATCATGAAAAAAATGAAACAGTAAACCAAGTTTTAAAATGGCTGGAAAACAATTATCTCTGTACAAATCTTAATAAAACTAATTATATAAATTTTCAAAACTACAATTCTAAAAACATCAAGTTAATTGTCAAGGACAACAAATTAATGAAGTTAGTGAATAAAAATTTCTTGGACTTATTCTAGACTAGCATTGTAACTGGAAATTACATATAGAGCATATCTGCAAGAAACTAAATCAATTTGTATTTGCTCCTCAACGTTTACGAAGTACCGCGAGTGAAGCTGTTGCACTTACTGCTTACCACGGATATGTTTCCTCTTTACTTAGATATGGGCTCCTTCTCTTGGGGAACTCGATGAATATCAATAATGCCTTCCTACTGCAGAAAAAATGCCTAAGAGCAATCTGCGGTATCAGTCCTTTAACATCCTGCAGACCTTTATTTAAAAATCTTAAACTTTTAACCCTAACAGGTCTTCTCATAATGCAGGCTGGTGTATTTGTAAAAGAACACTCTACATTTTTTATAACATGCGACTTGCATTCAAAATATACCCGTCGAGACCCAACACGGCTAAGAATTCCTTCACACTAAAGTACATTATGTCATAAGAATAGTTTTATCACAGCAATTAAAATCTTCAATAATATTCCAAAAGAAGTAAGGGAACTCCCTCTAAAACGCTTTAAATCCAAACTACACAAATGGCTTATTAGTAATTGTTTTTATAGTGTAAAAGATTTTTTTGATTAAAAAGTAGCAGATAAATATAAAATATTATGATGCTGAGTTTTAATTAAGTAATTATAAATAGATATTATTGTTAAGTGTTCAAGTACATACGAAACCCTAATAACCAATGTTATTAGACATGTTATAATTGTAATTTAAATTAAACGTGCTGTAAAAAAATTATAATAATAATAACCCCACCACCGTATCTCGACGTTGACGTCGTGGTGGGGCTTGCGCGCTCCGAACTCTAGGTCTGTGCCGGTAGAGTTTACTTTGCCGGAACAGGTCTAGGATGAGGATCCAGACCAAGAGAGATACAAAAACCCGCAGGGCAGCTTGGGGCGAGCTGTTGGGCAGTAGCGACCCCACGGACCCTACCTCCCGGGAGAAGTATTGTTCCTCATCTCTGGCTTGCCTTTATTGGCTGGCTGGAGTGAACACTGACGAGGAACAGAGCTCCCACCTCATTCTTGCCTTGATTGGCCGGCTTGAGTGGAGATTCGCAAGAGCAAACGTGCTCGGAGGAAGGAAGTATTCCAGTAAATGCTCGTAGGGATCTTGACCATCTTCCGGGCTCTGGGATTGTTCTGAAAGCCGTGGAATACCTCTCCACTCCTCAAACACCTCAGGATATGTTGCCCCCTTGTTGCTATGTCACTATGTGCTAGCGACAGTTTCTGGGGGCCCATTATTGAGTGTGCAAGTCACCCCCTGCCATCTTATCCATAATATATATTATATATCATTGGTCAGGCAGGGGTCATAGTCCTTCCATAGTTCCTGGTAACCATTCCACTATAGCCAGCCAAACCCATAGCCCAATGTTTTGTTTCCATGTACTGCAATAGTCCTGCACCAACCGGGGATTGTCCTTGGGTGCACTAGCATAGTGTGTACAGGGATAATCGTCGGTTGGTGCCTGATTCCATTTAAAATTGTCTAAGGGGCCTCTGTGAGTTGGCTTCGGCCCCTCGTACGCCTTTCAAAAGACCGGGACCCCGATGGTCCCGAGATATGCAAAATAATAATAATAATAAGCCTAACTGGAAATCCCCAGGACCGGACGGACTGCACAATTTCTGGATTAAATGGCTACAAAGATCACACGCCTGCTTAGCTTCGCAATTCCAGTCATCTCTAGGGACTGGGTCGCTACCACTGTTCTTTACGACAGGAGTTACCCACCTGCTCCATAAATCGGGTAGTACAGCGGAACCTAAAAACTATAGACCAATTACATGTTTACCGACGGTCTATAAAGTTCTTACATCCATTCTTAGAGCAAAAATTGCACAACATATTTATAGCAACTCAATTATGTCTGTGTCTCAGAATGGATGTAAGAATGGGTCCCGCGGTACTAAGGAGCTGCTCCTTATAGACATGGCCATAAACCAACAGGTTCGTAGATCCCGGAAGGATTTGTCGACATGTTGGATAGATTATAAGAAGGCCTATGATTCGGTGCCACATACATGGCTCATTAGGGTGCTGGAGTTGTACAAGATAGACGTAACTGTACGCACCTTCTTGATGGCATGTATGGGGCAATGGAGAACAGCCCTTCTCTATCCAGGATGTCGACAGAAACGGGGGATCGATGAACCGATCAGGATTGAGCGGGGAATATTTCAGGGCGATAGTTTGAGTCCGCTTTGGTTTTGCTTAGCCTTGAATCCTCTAAGCACACTGCTGGAGGATTCAGGTCTAGGCTATCGGTTGAGAAGAGGTGGTCAGATGATATCTCACTTCCTTTACATGGATGACCTAAAACTCTTCGCCCCCAACAATTTGCGACTGATGGAGCTACTGAAGGTAACAGAAACATTCAGTAGCGCCATCAGGATGGAATTTGGTGTGGACAAATGTGCAGTCATGCATGTAAAGCGAGGGGGGATTATGGAATCCGTGGGAACCCAACTCTCGGATTCCATACACCTTAGATCCCTCTCCTCAACCGAAACCTACAAGTATTTGGGTATGTCGGAAGCATTAGGCATCAATGTTGCCGACATGAAACAATCGTTGAGGGAGCGCTTCTTTGGCCGCCTGAATAAAGTGTTAAATAGTCTTTTATCAGGCGGAAACAAGGTGCGAGCCGTCAACGGCTGGGTCATGCCGGTTTTGATGTATTCTTTCGGCATACTCAAATGGACTCAGACGGAACTTGACGCCCTGGATAGGAAGGTCCGTACACTGCTGACGGCAAATCGGATGCATCACCCACGGTCATCAGTGATGAGACTGTACATCCCGCGGAAGTGTGGGGGTCGAGGTTTCTTAATTGCCAAAACCCTCCACAACCGCGAGATTTGCAGTCCCAGGGAATATTTCTTTCAAACTGACGTGGGGATGCACCGAGATGTGGTTGCAGTCGACAAGGGCCTTACTCCGCTCTCCTTGGCGAAAGAGAACTGGCGCAAACCTACAGTACTTGATACTAACGATCGTAAGGAAGTATGGCAAGGCAAAGAGCTACACGGACGCTTTTTCCGCTTTTTATGGGCCTGAAGTAGACTTTCTGGCTTCTGTATCTTGGCTACGTTTCGGTGACCTCTTCGGGGAAACCGAAGGTTGTGTCTGTGCGATTATGGACGAAGTCATCATGACGAATAATTACCGGAAATACATTGTCAAAGACGGTACGGTTGACATCTGTCGGGCATGCCACTGTCCCGGTGAATCGATCCGACATATTGTTTCCGGTTGTTCTCGTCTTGCTAATGGCGAGTACTTGCACAGACACAATCTAGTAGCTAGGATTATCCACCAGCAACTTGCCTTGCAGTACAACCTTGTGGAGTATGAAGTACACAAAGGCTACAAGTATGTGCCCGACCCAGTTCTCGAAAATGGTGACGCCACATTGTACTGGGATCGATCTACCATCACTGACAGGACTATTGTAGCCAATAAGCCTGATATTGTGGTGATAGATCGACGAGAGCGCCGTGCAATGAATGTTGATATCTCTGTCCCTCATGACGAGAATCTCGTGAAAGCTGAGAAAGATAAAAAAAATCAAGTATTCTTGATTTAGCACACGAGGTTGTCGACATGTGGGACGTGGACTCTGCAATCATTGTACCGATAATCGTTACGGTCAATGGCCTAATAGCGAAGAGCCTCGACCAACATCTCAGGAGGCTCTCATTGCACGGCTGGGTCAAGGGCTTGATTCAGAAAGCAGTACTGCAGCCTGGACACGGCACGCATAGTGAGGAGGTTCCTTTCTCTAGAGCCCTGACCACCGGCAGCTTGGACCCTGATCCTGATGCCGATGGGCTACTATTTTTTATATTTTTAAATGTTTTGTTTTCATGTTTTTTATAAAAAATATTTAAAAATGTAACAAATATGTATTTAAAAAGAAATAATAATAATATACCATTTATTTCAGGCGACACAGGCCCATAAAAAATAGACATACATACTATTATGAACACTTGTGTTTATAAATAAGGCTTAAGACTATGTTAGTAGCACTTCATTTTGCACTAGCTTAACTTTGTGCTGTCCTGTGGTACTTGTCCGCGGAAGCGATGGAACACCACGTCCTGCGGCCAAAAGTCTTCTTCCATGACGAGGGGCAGATAACAATTTGGTAAACGTACCACGAACTCCTTGAAGTTGACGTTCCGGTGCGATTCCAGCAACTGCACCCTCGGCATGTACTTGATCTTCTGGCGCACGTACTCCACGATGTCCTCCGCCTTAGTGGTGTAGTCCAGGCGGGAGATGTACACCGGTGTGTTCGGCTTTGCGGCTCCGTAGGCGCTTTACCGCAGCGGTTCTTTTTAGTTTGCGATCGGCGCTTCCTCCTTTGCACCGTCACAAAACTATCATTATTATCAGCCCTTTTCAAATATATTCTATTCTATTCTATTCTTTACGTAGAGGTGATACTTGCTATTACTACATGACTACCTGCAGTAAATTTTTTCACATACCCAAAACCAACCATTTAGGTGGCACCCCTGCCAGCCCCCCCGGGCTGACACTTGACTCTAACAAAAATTAACACTTTAAAGCTTAATATTTCGCAAACGGATCCCCAAATCCAAAAATGGCTTTAACAAACTCACATTATTTTTAAACGACTCGAATTCTTTCTAACGATACCCTACACTACTATACTATACTACGAAACTATAAGGGTTCCTTGTTGACTAGGGAACCCTAAAAATTTTATTTTTTTAAATGTGCGATACCTCCGCCAAGCGACGATAGAACAATTATTTGGAAGGAAGAAGACTTGCTGCGAAAACCCCAATTTTTTTTATGAAAAAGAATATTTAAACAAAACTAAGTAATGTAGGATGCTCAGAAATATCCGTTGGCATAAAAAGTAAGGACTAAAAACACTTACACATATCCAGAAATATTATAATTTTTTATTAAATTACTACAAATGTTGCGTTTCCTGGCATTAAGCGGATTAACCTTTCCGTTGCCATATTTTATAAATCTGTTGCAACCTATCCACCGGTTAGTCTCTGCCTGTCAAGATGACGTTGCTTGTCGTCTGTGGTTGTATTTGCATGGCGGCGGCATTTGTGACGGGATATCAATGTTATAATGAAACGACTGATGCTGTGACGCAGCAGTTGGCTGATTTTAGGCAACGGCATCCGGTATGTGATCTAATGTTTTTAAATTTTTGTTTATCTAACTTTAACTACAAGTTTACTTATATACTGTACTTATAATATAGATAATTTCACCTTAAATGGCTTTAATTTCTTATTTTTGTCACATTATACATGTGGCAAAGTTATAGCAGTAACTACATGATATTCCATTTTATTATTTCAGAGACCAATAGGCGTGTGGACTAAGCCTACCGGCGATCCAATAGACATCAGAGATACGATATCGATGAACACAGACACTTTCAACAACAAACACCATTTCCATCTAACATCTCATCTAGACAGAGAACGAATACCCGAACGAGTAGTACATGCTAAAGGAGTCGGCGCTTTCGGATATTTTGAGGTAACCAACGATGTATCAAGATATATTAAAGCAGATTTATTTAATGGTATCGGAAAAAGGACACCGATAGTTGGACGATTCTCTACAGCTACACAAAACCTTGGAGGAACTGACCTGGGCAGAGAATTGAAAGGAGTTGCTGTAAAGTTTTATACGAGACAAGGAAATCTCGACCTAGTATGCTTAAATATACCAATTTTATATAAAGACCCAATCGAATTCCTTTCTTTCGTAAGAGCTTTTAGAAGAAATCCCCGTACTGGGATATTTGACAACACAATGAGATGGGATTTTATTACTTTGAGACCTAACTTTCTACATATAGTTCTTTGGTTGCAATCCGATCTTGGAATACCCGATGGATATAGAAAGATGAACAATTTCCCTATTCATACATATGAAGTATACAACAAACATGGTGATAAGTTTTACGTCAAATTCAACTTAAGAACTGAGATAGGTTTGTTCAATCTGACAAGTGTTCAAGCACAAGCAATAGGAGCTGAAGATCCTGATTATTTTAACAGAGATCTTTACAATGCAATCGATGCAGGAAACTACCCAGCCTGGAGATTAGAAATGGATATTTTAACAAAAGATGACTTACTTAAAATTGATTATGATCCATTTGACATTACAAGACAATGGAGAAGAGGAACCTACCGAACTGTAACAGCTGGGCGCTTAGTATTTAATCACCACGTTGACAATATATTTAGAGATGTTGAACAAACAGCTTTTAATCCAGATAACCTAGTTCCAGGAATAGTAGGTCCAGCTGATTCTGTATTCAAAGCTCGAAAGGTTTTCTATCCTGATACTCAACATTATCGTTTAGGAGTAAATCATGCAAATTCAAGAATAAATGCTCCAATATATGACAGGAACTATGATCGTGATGGAAAGCCACCTGTAAGGGATAACATGAAGGATGCACCAAACTATTACCCGAACTCTTTTAATGGTCCCATACCTTACGTGGACGAGGCACGACCAACAGAACGACTATTTGTTATGGAGAGAACAGCTGTAGACTTACAACCAATGTCTGAGTTTTACAATGAAGTAGTGGAAAACGACGCACATCGCCAAAGAATAGCCAATAACTTTGCTGCTTCATTAGAAGGCGTACCAAGTGATATTGAAAAGAAAGCTCTTCGGTTGCTTACTTTAGTCGACATAGATTTAGGAAGACGCGTAAGACAAGCGTTGAAGATAGCAAAGGCTACAGCAATGACACCTCTTAAGGAGAGGTATGACCGAAGAGCGCAATGTCTAAGTATGCCTTAGTACTGGCAATAGGGAAGTCGTGATTTCGAGCTTTACCTTTTTAAGCTTACAAGCTTATATAAGTTTGAGATTTTATTGGTTATATTGTATGAATATAACCAATACAATCTCAAATTTCAAAAGGAGAAATTTCAAATTTCAAATTTGCAAGGAGTCCTTTAAAAAAAATATCGACAATAAGTAATAATTATCTTGTTGAATTTAATAAAATATTATCGGCTTCAACGCTTGTTTTATTTGCGAGGATAAGTCGAATCAAACTACTAATCTAACTATCATTATCAAGTACACCTAGCAGTGAATATCTAGATTATGGTTCTACTTAAGAATATTCGCAACTGCTCATAGAAGACAAAAAAAAAAAAAAATGGCAGAAGACATCGCATTCAGTTTAATTTGGTTCACACTAACCGCATAATTTTTCAAATAAATTGATGTAATGATAAATCTACATAATAAAATCTTAAAATTAATTCATTTACTCACTGACATCAGACAGCCAAAGCCAATTTTTTTTTTTAATACGAGTTTAAAGTTTGTATGGAAATTAGGCACATTGCTTGTCTACCTAATGAAGATCTTAAATTCATTAATTCACTGATATAAAATACACAGCCTAAGTGCGTTAGTCCACCGCAGCCGTCACCGGGACGTCATCGTCGTCAACGAGAACAAGATGACGGCGCCGAAATAGCGATACATCAATTTACTATGGCCGCGAGGTTTAATTGACACCTCAAACGATTTTTTCCGGTCTAATGACCGTTTAAAATCGTTTGAGGTGTCAGGATAGGTTTGGTCATGAAAGAAAGCCTATTTTTTGTACTAATTGAACAATCTATCTATCTATATTATATAAAAATGAATCCCTATTTCCCATGGTCACGCCATCACGTGTGAACGGCTGAACGGATTTGGATGAAATTTGGCACAGGGGTAGACCATGACCTGGAATAGGACATAGGATACTTTTATCCCGATATTCCCACGGGATCGAGACTTACGCGTTAGCTAGTGTTATATAAAAAAATGGTTAAGTACTTACACAAAAAACTTGTTGTCTTTTTTTACTCACCTACAATAATATTTTATCGAAGAGTACAATAAACAGCTGCGTGTTTTTGTAAGTAAAAAGATCGCAGTTGTTGGAGCATCCTGATCTATCGATAATTAAAGATAAACAGAGGAGTGGCCGATATTAATAGAGTAATTAACGTCTTAAAGGGGATATATCCAAAACTGTTTTGTGTTCCAAGTCGATAATTATTATCCTCCAGCCATTTTAAATGCATAATAGTCGAACTGGCTGTATCACGCATTTCCTTTCAAGAAATAATTATTGGCATAATTGCTTTATAAGACACGAAATCAATTTCATCTCTGAATACAATTTGTTGTGATTGCTCAGCAATTTATAACAAAAGACCTAGGTTTATAGTAATTTAGCGTTAATTTTGGGAGTTACTTGATTGAGTTCAAATGGAGATTGTAGAAAAAATACTTAATTTACCAAAAGGTACGAGCCATTTGTAACATAAGTTAGTTGTATTGATCTAGAAAGTTCTTCTCTTACAAAGAAGGTCGGTCCTTCTGTTAATAAGAAGGGGATTAGTTAGATAGGTTTTTAGTCCAGGACACTGAACAATATTTTCCTTGACTATGAGTTAGTGAAATCTAAGTTAAACTCAAAAGAATATAAAGAAAAAATATTTTGGTTAAGTATAATTATAGTAACTACTCGCTTGCTGATACCAATAAAATTAACAAAATAGAAAAAGAAAAATATAAGTAAAAATCTTTTTAAAAATAAGCTTTTAATAACTAAAAAGTACTAAATAAAACTGTCGTAAACACAGAACTTTAATATTTTCTTAACTCTTACTTTTTAGTTAATTAAAAGCATGTTTTTAAAAAGATTTTTACTTATATTTTATTTTCTACTTTTTAGCATTACGATTTGTTTAAATATCTGTCTCATGGCCACCTTCCGGCTCCATCATCAGGCTCTGAACACCACCTAGTGTCAAAGTACTTGTTAATACGTAAACAATGAGTCCAAACACGATGGTGCTATCTTGTTTGATTGAAGAGTTCCCATGCCCAACTTCCAACTCCATCATCAGACCAGCTCCATGGTATCATTTTTTCAAAATGATCTCGGAAGTTGTATACGTATGCCAAGTTTCAGCTCAATCGGATGCCTGAAAGTGCTTGAAAAATTGATGACAAAAGGAGTAACCGGAAACACATACGAACAGAGCAGCAGTAATATAAAGCTTGTAATAAAAAGAGGTAAATGAAGGAGAGCGCATGTCAGACGACAATGGCATTCATCATTTATTGTTGATCAGCAGAGAAAGGAGTGGTTTTCCAAGAAACGAGATTAGAAAAATTCAAATTGCGAGTATGAAGGAAGAAAATCAAGCTGAGAAAATCAAGGCCGCTGAAATAGCATGAGCAGAACGATTACAAAGAAGTGATTAATAATTTAATTTCAGTATAACATCATCTGCCTACCCTTTCCCAACTATGTTGGGGTCGGCTTCCAGTCTAACCGGATGCAGTTGAATACCAGTATTTTACATGGAGCGACTACCTATCTGACCTCCACAACCCAGTAACTGAGTAATACGATACCCCTTGGCAAGACTGGTTGTCAGACTTTCGGGCTTCTGACGACTCGTAACGACTGTCAAAGATCGACAAATGACAGCCGGGACCAACGGCTTAACGTGCTTTTCGAAGCACGGAGGAGTCTCGATATGTAAAGATGGTCACCCATCCACGGACCGACCCCGGCAAGCGTAGCTTAACCTGATGGAACGACTCGTGCGGCTGTTATTAGTTAGCCACGAGCTCCTCTCGTTCCCAGCTCGTTCGTTCGAGCTCCTCGCTTCAGTGCGAGCTCCTCGTTTCAAACATGATAACTAAAAATTTTATAATTGATTCTAATCAATTATAAGATTTTTAGTTATCATGTTTTATCTAAAAACTCTTTGCAGTGCACACACACACCTAGATGTAATTCATCTTTAATTGGTGGTTAATAAAGGCTATATAAGCAAGTTACGTTGGCCCGCTGCGGAACACGCAGTCGATTTCCAACATGAAGGTAATCGTTGTGTGTTTATTTTGTGTGTTACTTAATGTGGAATGTGTTCGATATGAGAATGTCACGTACCAACCCGTGGAAAGGCAGCTGCTGGATTTTAAACGGGACCATCCGGTGGGTACGAATATGTTTTTCGTTTTCTCAATATTTGTTTATTGTTAAAGCCTTCAGTAAGAGTTACTTATAATAACATAACACACATCAAGCTGTGGTCTCCAAAGGGTTAAAACAGAGGTGTACATTATAGTACACCAACATTTCGCCAATTATGTTTAAGTTCCTTGTAATAGGGGACGATCCTATTGCTATCAACCATGCTCAAATCTAGACTCCGGACTGCTACTGAAATGTTCCATATTGAAAAACCCAATGACACTATGCCCGGTGGCACTTGCGAGAGAAAAATGTACCAAAAATAAAAATTACTTGCAATTTAATAAACTTTAAAAAATCCAATGAAAAATGAGCATATTATTATCTTACATAATATTGTTATGTATTAATTTTGAAATGAGAAGTAACTTGAAATTATGTTTGATTTTTTTAATACTACAATTCAGGAAAATTATAATAGTCGTATAGTTGATGTATAGTGTACTTTATATGTTTTTTAAAATTTTTATTTGCAGTTACCGATAGGACTATGGACGAAAAATAATGGAGATCCAACAGAAATACGGGACACACTTACGATAAACTCCGATCAATTTAACAATCAGTTACTTCTAGATACGATGTTAAATTTTGATGGTGAGAGAATACCTGAGAGAGTGGTCCACGCCAAGGGAACTGGTGCTTTTGGATACTTTGAAGTCACAAACGACGTCTCCAAATACACGTATGCTGATGTGTTCAACGGAGTTGGCAAAAGAACGCCATTAGTTGTCAGGTTCTCATCAGTATTACAGAGTCTAGGAGGCTCTGACCTCAGCAGAGAATTAAAAGGAATGTCAATTAAGTTTTACACCAAAGAAGGTAATTTAGATCTTTTGTGTTTGCAAACGCCCATCTATCTGTACAGAGATCCCATTTTCTTTTTGCACCTAGTACATGCATTCAGAAGAAATCCACAGACAAACCTGATTGATTTTACGGCCCGTTGGGATTTAGCAACACAAAGACCGGAAATCATTCACGATTTCTTATGGTTATTGGCTGACTACGGTATTCCAAATGGATACAGAAGGATGGATGGTTTCCCCATTCATACTTATGAAATTTCAAATAAGAATGGGGAGAGACATTATGTAAGGTTTAACTTTAGAACTGAGCAGGGTTTCTCAGCAATTACGTCTGCCCAAGCGGCTGTGATACAAGGTACAGATCCAGATTACTTCATCCGAGATTTGTACAATGCTATTGACCAAAGAAACTTTCCTGCATGGAAATTAGAGATGGACATGATGACACCACATGACATACAAAATGTTGATTACGATCCTTTCGATGTTACCAGGCTGTGGAAGAATGGCACATTTTTCACAGTGCAAATTGGGCGTTTGGTATTAAACAAGAATGTTGAAAATCAATTCAGAGATATAGAACAAGGAGCGTTTAATCCTGGCAATTTGGTGCCCGGTATTCCGGGGCCACCTGACTTTTTGTTCAGAGGCAGAAGAATGTTCTATCGGGATGCACATAATTATCGTTTGGGAAGAAATCACAACAAGATTCTCGTTAATATGCCATTGTACGCAAAGACATACATCCGAGATGGGACGCCACCTACTAGGTTTAACATGAAGAATGCACCAAATTATTATTCTAATTCTTTCAACGGTCCAATACCGTATGTGGACGAAAAGCGACCGAGGGAGAAGTTACAAGTCTTGGAGAGTAACGCTGTTGACTTGGAGCCCGTGTCGTATTTCTACAACTACATTCTTGAAGATGAAGCGCACAGACAGAGATTTATTGAGAATGTATATTTGTCTCTTGTGCCAGTCACACCTCCCGTGGTGCAGAGAGTGATCAAGTTGATGTACCTCATCGATCATGATTTGGGTAGACGAGTGAGCGTTGGCTATGAAGTAGCGCTCGCACAAGCACAAGCTGAACAGGCAGCTCAAGCAATTCCTCCTCCGAATCTACCTATAAGAAATGCGCCGACAGCTGAAGGACCTCCAAAGAATCCCCAGACAAAAGGTGCACATAGCATACGTATTCATTAATAACCATTTTGATTTACTGATAAAAAGTATTTAATACTCATTGTATTCAGACACTTTAATGTTTGCAGTAACCATACAAATTGATTTTCTTTTGTAAATAAAAATTGTTGCCTTTCATTTATGTTTATTTTGTTTGACAGATAAATAAACTTTCACTTGTATTTTTTTATCAATGATGTAAAAGTTATTTTTCATGATTTTTACCTGAGTTTGGCAAATGTGTCAATAAGTAAAATAAAGTTGATATATACATTTTTGTTTACCCTGATTTCATGTAACCGCTATTGTGGTCATCTTTTTCAATTCGACTGAATAATTATAACCATTAGGATCGTCGTATCTATGAATTATCTCAATTATTACAAATGCAATGGATAGGTTACACGGATACATTATGATTTGGCATGAACAGCGGTACTTGTTACATACGCATGAAAAAAAAAAGTTTTTTTTAAGCAAGCTTTTACTAGTTTTTAATAAAAAGGAACAAAAACGTAAAATTTATCTTATTCCGATCGGAAATAAGCAGTTTTTTACTAAACTCTTTCGTCTACCTATGTCAAAACTGTCCCACAATATCTTAATAAATTTTTAGACCTCGAAACTTCATATCATATGTTAGTTTCCAGTAGTTCGGTGAGACCGCTAGAACTTGGCCCGAGGAACCGCCGAGTTCTCGGTCGCAGTGGACAAACGATCACCGTCACCTCACGTCACGTTCGGCTCGATAGTGTCGTTCTCGGTGACGTCCCGATGACGACTGCGGTGGCCAAACCCCTCAACCGCTGGGTCTAGAAGTATGACATTTTTCACAAGAGTTCTATTCATAACGAAACGAGTGAGCACTCAGAAAAGATTTTAAACAAACACATGAACGTTTGTATAGAAGTTCGTCGTTTTTGCCGACGAAAAATCCCATCGGGCGCAAGGTTTGTTAGGTACTATTGTATAAAAATCAGGTGAACGAAATAATTACGATATGCAATTGTTTAATTAATATAAACATTCATCCAAACATCCTTTTAAACAATTAATAATGAAGGACTTTTTTGAGACTCTTTGGAAAACATCATCTTCCATATATGTAGATACTTACGTGAATATCAATTAATGACAATGAATAATATTAATAGCCAAATATTTGAAAATTCAAATGAATTTATTCATAATTATATAGGCTTTTATGAAACGTCTGAAGCTAGGCGATGGTAAAAAATTCCTTTTTTTATAGAACAGGCAATTTTGCTAAAAAAAACTCTAAAATTCTTCAAAATTCACGATGAATGGTTTCGGGCTAAGGTAATTTAAGATTTTGGCAAACATATATTTTTTTTTAGAGAAGTAAGTGTACATAGAAAAGTGGAAAGACAATCGTTGTTGTCGTTGTCTTGGTATGAACATGATCGTGATGTGGAGGGATGAAATACAAGTGATTAAGAGCATAATGCTATTAGAGAACGAAAAAATATGATAAATGGTTTGAAGATGATTGTGATGGTGTCAAAATGAAAGAGAAAAAAAGAAAAATCATTAGAATAGAATAGAATAGAATATATTTATTTGCTTTAAAACATGGTACATTTAAGGTCTTATTTATAAAGTTGTGATCTTACATGTTTCGCCATGGACTGGCATACAAATATCTAAACATGTTAACTACTTACATGTATAAATTTTTTACAACAAAAACAACCTGGACATGTATAATTTTTTACCTGATCATGTATAATTTTTTTCATTTTATTATAATTCATTGGACCATGACCACCAATCATGGGACCAGGGAAGGGAGAAGATGAAGACGATTAAGTACATATTTTATGTTTAGATCAGTTCAATTGGTAGACTTTCATCATCATCATCATCATTTCACTCGAATGCTGTGTGCGCGTTGTTCTTCTAAACTACACAACGGATTGTCATTAGAGAGAATTGATTCCGGAAGGTTTTGTGTATTAATATTTAACTAAAATATAATAATGAAATCTCAGTGTTTCGTCAAGACGTCAAAACCATGCGAAGTGCGGGCGGGTCGCTGGTATAATTATAATATGATTATACTCGTTATATGGTGGAAACACAAAGTGGGAAACAACATATTATTATTTGTTAATAATACCCGTCATTCCATCGGCATTATTATTGGAACATCCAAGTCTACATCAGTTTCCATTTCGGTAAATTTAATTTAATACATACTTCGATAGGCTAATCACAGGCATTTTGCAACATATAATTAAATATAATCAACAATAATGAACAACATTGAAAGTATCGCAGAATCTAAGGACTTTTCATAGTTTGAAAAATATGCCAGTGGCTTATCACACACGGATTTTCGGAATTAAAAGTATTTGACGAGTATGATATTCTCAAACATCAATAACATACAATTATATCAATGGATTATACGCGTATTTATTCTGCTTAAATAATTACCCCCAAAATTAAAGTCAGTAATAGCCCAGTTTCCTTGCGGTTACGTTATATAAAACGGTTGTACTATTAAGTAATTTTGCACTCGGCTATTAAGAATAGGATGAGGCAACTCGCAGTCTGTATTTGTGTTTGTGTGGCTGCGGAATATGTGACCAGTTATCAATACTATAATGAGACGGTGGGGGATGCTGTGTCACAACAGTTGCCCGACTTTCGGAGACGACATCCAGTAAGTACTTTAAATAAAATGAACCCCTTTAATAAACTATAATAACCAAGATTTGCAATGGTTTTTTAATTGTAATGATAATTGTTTTTTTCAGACTCCTATCGGAGTATGGACAAAGACCACGGGAGATCCAATAGATATAAGAGATACAATATCCCTGAACTCTGACATATTTAACAATAAACATCATTTCCACGTCAGTTCTCACATAAACAGAGAAAGGATACCAGAGCGAGTTGTGCATGCCAAAGGCTATGGCGCCTTTGGATACTTTGAAGTGACAAACGATATTTCCAAGTACACTATAGCCGATGTTTTCAATGGAATTGGAAAGAAAACGCCGGTTGTTGGACGATTTTCTACAGCAATACAGAGTCTTGGTGGAACTGATTTATCCCGAGAAACAAAAGGTTTATCTATGAAATTCTATACCAGACAAGGAAACTTGGATTTATTATGTTTGCACATTCCCATATTTTTATACAGAGATCCATTGGACTTCCTAAGTTTTGCCCATTCACTCAAAAGAAACCCACGTACCGACGCCTTAGATAGTACTGTGACATGGGATTTCATCAATTTACGACCAGAATTTTTAAACACAATATTTTGGCTACTCTCCGATTTTGGATTACCGGATGGATACAGAAAGATGCACACTTTCCCAATTCACACGTATGAATTATACAATAAAGAGGGTGAACAATATTACGTTAAATTCAACTTCAGAACTGAATTAGGCTTATTTAATCTGACAAATGCGCAAGCGGCAGCCATCGGTATCGAAGATCCTGACTATTTCAACAGAGACTTGTACAATGCAATCGCTGCAGGAAATTATCCATCCTGGAGACTAGAAATGGATATTCTAACAAAAAACGAGTTGGATAAGTTAGATTATGATCCATTTGACGTAACAAGGGTTTGGAGAAGAGGAACTTATCGTACTGTGCCAGTGGGGCGACTGGTTTTCAATAAGCTAGTTGATAATAATTTTAAAGACATTGAGCAATCTGCATTTTGTCCAGATAACCTAGTACCTGGTATAATGGGGCCAGCTGATGTAGTTTTTAAAGCTAGAAAGGTTTTCTATCCTGATACGCAAAACTATCGATTGGGAGTAAATCATCATAATATTAGGGTGAACGCTCCTTTATATGACAAGAATTACAATAGAGATGGTATGCCGCCGGTGCTTGATAACATGAAAGATGCTCCAAACTATTACCCGAACTCCTTCAATGGACCGATGCCCTACGTAGATGAGAATCGGCCGACGGATAGATTATTAATTTTGCATAGAAACGCTATTGATTTGCAACCTATGGCTGAGTTTTACAATGAAATAGTGGATTCTGATGCGCACAGACAGAGGATTATAAATAACTTTGCGGGAATTCTAGTCAATGTTCCTCCGGACGTAGAAAGGAAAGCCCTTCGCTTACTGACTCTGGTAGATATTGACTTAGGCCGTCAAGTAACAAATGCGTTAACAGCATTGAGGGCTGTAGTACCACGGGAGAGACGGGAACAAATCACACAATGCATAGCCACCGTAAATGAGAACAGTTTATTAAATAATACAAAGAATAGGTATAATAATAAATAATACCTAGACCAAATGTAACATGAGATAAAGCAAATTTTGTTTCTACAATCTTTTGTAGTAGCCATGTATTGCTGTATTTTTCGTATATTTTTGTACTGTTTCTATATAAAGCATTATTTGGTAATATTTTGTTTTATTCCTGACTTGCGACAATCCTTCTGCGACATACATAAAGCTTCTGGAATAAATTCTCTAAATGATTCTCACTAAACGCACAATTTTAAACTTACATATAAGAAAGAAATCTCGGTCTTTTGTCAAGAATGCTGCGTTTAATTGCTTTTTGATTTTCCATGAGGCTGCCAGTAACTTAAATATCTCCTCACGTGTGCTCGTAAATAATTTTGGAGAAAGCGGGTCTCCTTGGTTAACGCCTTTTTGAATTTGGAATGAAGGTCCAGGTATTTAGTTTTATTTTTGCGGAGCTATTGCTTTGAAAGTAATTTTGTTGGGTCTGGATTAATGTTAGATGATCGGTTATTGAAAATCTTGGCAAAAGAAATCCGGCTTGTTCTGGTGGCTGATGTTTATCCAGTTGCCCGTATATAGGATGGTGTATCAATAAAAAATACAACCGAATTGAGAACCTCCTCCTTTTTTTGAAGTCGTTTATTTAAAGTCTTATAAATATGAGATGTCAGATTTATTGGGCGCTTTTTTGTGCAGAAGGACTTTTTTGAATCACACATTGACATGTAATTAAAAAAAACAACCCTTCCTTGGCAGTCGGGTAAAAATAACGGATAAGTAATATAATATACATACCCAAGGACACGGACACCATTACACTTATCGCCACTATTATTGTTGATGAAAGTAATCACAATTGATGCAATTAAACGTAGATACAACACAAAATAAAATAAAACACAGAAAAAAAAAGTCGGATCCGGCTCACCACTTCTACGATCTGTCAAATAACTTTCATATACAACCGAAAAGTTTGTCTATGCATGAAATCGTGAAATCGACTGCCAATAAAAAAAGTATTGGCACACAAAACAAAAGAGGTTCTATTTAAAATTCAAAATAACGAAAAACTTTTCTTGTTGGCAAACAACAGTATACGGAAAACAATGCGGTTTCTGCTTAGGAAAGTTGGAAAATGTACTTCCACGTGTACACAACGCGTGTTTAACTTGTCGAGCGTCTATTAATGCGTTGCTTTATGAATAAATTAATTTAAAACTAACTACATTTCTCAGATATAAAAGAGATTTCATTTAATTATTCAGAGTACTTAGTTCCATTATGTATGGAATATTATATAAATGCCAAATGGCCGCCACGGCTCACAGCTTGCTTTATTTTTAAGAACTTTTCCACAATACATTAGTTCATTGTGGAACAAAACTGTAGAGAGATGTACGTACTAAGGAAATTTCGCGTCGCAGACGCACCTGGAGTTTACCGGTTAATAATTACAATTCTATAAATACGTATCTGTTATAGTCGCAAATCATATTTTGATCAAGATACAACCTGACACTGACCTGAAAATGGCATGAAAGGCAATGTAAAAAAAAAATACTTAAAAAAAATGCAATGTAAAATTTAAATTTCGCGGGCAATTACTGCGGATCCACATTAAAGTGTTGGCAGTACATAATTATGTATAATACATAGTTTCCTGAAATGATGTCCATTAAAAACTTACGCATAAGTACATGCAAGTATGTCAGTACCTATTTTAATTGATGTATTTGTTATTCAGGTAAAGCCAATTATTTCTACATTTATTATCTGTGTAGAAATCGGCTATTTCCTGCACACCAAGTCATCATCTGCCTAGCGTTTTCCCAACTATGTTGGAGTCGGCTTCCAATGTAACTTTAAGCAGCTGAATACTAGTATTTTACATGGACTTTTGACTGCCTATTTGACCTCCACAACCCAGTTACTGGGTATATAGTATGATAGCCTTTGGTAAGACTGGTTGTTAAATTTTTGGCTTCTTACGACCCGTATCGACTATCAAAGACCCACGAATGACAGCCGGGACTAACGGCTTAACGTGGTCTCAGAGACACGGCGGTTTTATTAGTTAATACGTACATCATAAATTCCTAACTAGCCTTACTAATCCTAATCCTAACTTACAAAATATTATAAATGCTAATATTATAACTGAGTTTGTTTGTTTGTTTGTTACGCTTTCATGCTTAAACGGCTGAACAGATTTGGATGAAATTGGCACATGGGTAGACCATAACCCGGAGAAGGAAACAGGCTACTTTTCAGCCTGGATTGCAGGTGAAGTTACAGGCAACCCCTAGTACTAAATATATAAGGTACGAAAATAAATTAAGATAAGATCACAACAACAATTAATGTGTCCTTTACGAGTCTTTTAAACACAAGCAACGACTGCGCGCGTTTAACTTCGATTTAGTTCGGGTTGCTCTAAAGGTGTGTCCCAACATTGAGCAGCAAGAGCGCGGCAGCAACACGCGGCGTCCGGAGGACACATTTCTGCTGCACTCTAGTTAGAACTAAACTGACGAATGTTTCCGTGGCAGTACTTCCGTGGCAGTACTCCGCGGCATATCCGAGACACGCCGCGCACTTCAGTAGGCATCAGAACTAAAATGAAAGCGGTTGCGTGTATAGTAAGTAGCTCTGCTTATAATTCGTCCAAACACAACTGACGAATGTTTGCTAGAAATGTTCGCGCGCGGCAGTCGTCCAATAACATCGCACCAAGCCGCGCGCGGCAGCCGCGCACGATTGCCGCTCAATGTTTGGACACACCTTAATAACTCACGTTTTCCTATACTTAAGTACAAATCACTTTGCAAGTATATAAAGTTAATGAAACTACGCAAAGTTTTCACTTCGTAAGGATGAGGCAACTTATCGTGTGTGTTTGTGTGTCCGCGATTATTGAACATGTGAGTGCTTATCAATACGAAAATGACACAGAAGATGCTTTCGCGCAACAGTTGGTCGAATTTAGACAACTAAACCCGGTATGTAAAAAAAAAACTTTTTTTTGTTAAAAAATATAATTAATTAATTTAATTTGGTAGAACCCCATATTACCATAACTCTTAAACAGAACTCTTCATAGTTATGCAATAATGGTCTTACAGTAGTTCCCTGTGGTAGACCCTCGATGGTGATAAACAATAACTTGTTATTTGGCTTTAGTTTCAGGACATCCTTTTTTTATTTTCTGTTTGTATTATGAATAATTTATAAACATTATAATATACTTAAATTTAACTAAATGACCACGTATTCTATGTACGTATTAATGAACTTTTATTATGTTTGACGAATCGAAGTGAACTTAATTATTTGATTCTTATATAATTATTTCAAAATATGCAATATATTATACCATTTTGCTTTTCTATTTCAGAGACCAATAGGAGTGTGGACCAAGCTCACAGGAGAC
This sequence comes from Lithophane semibrunnea, assembly GCA_947363905.1. Classification (NCBI taxonomy): domain Eukaryota; kingdom Metazoa; phylum Arthropoda; class Insecta; order Lepidoptera; family Noctuidae; genus Lithophane; species Lithophane semibrunnea. The sequence goes on along the minus strand of OX376197.1, from coordinate 14,080,056 downwards.
CCAATAGATATAAGAGACACAGTAACGATAAATACGGATATATTCAACAACAAACATAGTTTCCTAATTGGGTCTCATGGGGACAGAGAAAGAATACCCGAGCGGGTAGTACATGCTAAAGGCTATGGAGCATACGGATACTTCGAAGTCACACATGACGTCTCCAAGTACATTAAATCAGATGTATTCAATGGAATCGGCAAGATAACACCACTAGTAACTCGGTTTTCAACAGCAAGACAAAATCTCGGCGGGAATGACGTAACTAGAGAAACAAAGGCTATGGCCATTAAATATTATACAAATGAAGGTAATCTAGACATGATATGTTTCCACATACCTGTCTTCTTCTATAAAGACCCAATTGAATTCCCTGTTTTCATCCGCGCGTTCAGAAGAAACCCTCGTACTGGAATTGTTGACAGTAATGCTAGATGGGACTTTATCACTATGAAACCTGACTTTTTGCACGCGCTTTTATGGTTACAATCTGATCTTGGCATACCTGATGGTTATAGAAAGTCGAATTATTTCCCATTGCATACATATGAAGTTTACAACAAACATGGTGAACGATTCTATGTGAAATTTAATTATAGATCCGAGATCGGTATGGTTAATCTGACAAATGCTCAGGCGGCAGCAATAGGTATTGAAGATCCTGACTATTACAAGAGAGATTTATATAACGCAATAGCTGCGAATAATTACCCAGCTTGGAGACTAGAAATGGATATTTTAACAAAGGATGACTTATCAAGAATTGATTACGATCCCTTTGATATGACAAGATTATGGAAACGAGGAACCTATCGTACCGTGCCTGTAGGACGGTTAGTTCTCAATCGTCGCATAGACAATCATTTCAAAGATGTTGAGCAAGGCGCATACAGTCCAGACAACTTAGTTCCCGGTATAACAGGTCCGCCTGATCTTGTTTTCAAAGCAAGAAAGATTTTCTATCCCGATGCGCAAAACTACCGTGTGGGAGTAAACCATGCAAATTCAAGATTAAATGCTCCTTTGTATGACAGGAATTACAATCGTGATGGAAAACCACCTGTGCGGGATAACATGAAGGATGCACCGAACTATTACCCGAACTCTTTTAACGGACCCATTCCTTACGTGGATGAAGCACGGCCAACTGAGAGATTGCTCCCATTACAAAGGAACGCTGTTGATTTGCAACCAGTCGCAGAGTTCTATAATGAAATCATAGAGAGTGATGCACACAGGCAGAGGATTGTTGATAACGTGGCAGAATCGTTAGTAGGGGTATCTCCAGATTTATTGAAGAAAGCTCTCCGTTTGTTGACTCTGGTAGATATTGACCTCGGTAACCGTGTAAGGGCATCATTGAAAGCATTACAGAGGGTATCCACATTGGAGAGACGAACTCGACTAGCTCAATGTTTTGCTAGTGTCGGCTAAAACAGATATAATTTGAACCAACCATTATGTTTCAATTATACTTAATATACTACTGAAACGGAAACGATTATTTTTGTTTTAAATTGACTACGCAAGTAGGAATTATGTTGAAACGTATTTCCTTTCGAAATTGAAATATAATTTACACAGAAACTTAAAATTTGTTTTTAAAAATGTTAATAAGAAATCATTTTTTTGGTTCAATTTGAGTAGGTGAGTCTAAGAAGACTGCGATCTTTAAACAATTTATATTTTGTATAATAACTGGCGGACAACATTTTCTTTAAAAATCCCGATTTGGTCAACAATACGAGGACTTCTTTTTGGAAGGATAAAGCTGGGTAAATAAAGAAACTGGTTACTCATTTTGTTGGGTGTCTTACATTTTTTGCACATACACTTTTAACCTTAATAGTTACATGGTACACATATTATGGAACATAATATACATCACCGGTACTTATAAATGCGAGTACTTTACTTAATTACACGATCATTCATGTTTGCGATTGACGCCCACGCTTCGTAATACATTAGTAAATCAATTTCTCTTATTAACTTATGAATTTGATAGTAAACTGTATAATTCTTATAGACATGTTTATTTATGAATTGAAATTCAAAAATAGATCTTCATAAATCATGACTAGTATTTTACATACTCCACAACCTCACTTTCATTAAAATGTTTAAGATACTTCAAAAACAATTAAAAATGGTGTTAGGTAGGTCAACAGTTCACAAGTAAGTGACAAACCTATCTACATGAATATTAATATAAACATACTTCCTTCATCCCTGAATAATAATAAAAATGCAAATTCATTAGAACATAGAATAGATAAGGTACAGAATATTTTTCCACCATTATATTCGCGCCGGCGCTTCCGTCGTTGATTATGGTAATTCTGGCGATAACTTCAACTGTGGAGCTCTGTTTATTTACTCCCAACGTATTAATTATTAAGCTGAGTCGAGAGTGGAATGGATGTCAACATGGATACAGAGTAGGAAGACGCAGAATCGGAAGGTGTAATAAATCGTTGGTACTAGAACAAAATATCCTTGAACTTCTTCAGATGGTAAGTCGGACCTCTTTATCATCGAGGACCCGGGGGTGTTCATCATGCTAAGGCGGATTACCAGTACGCGTAGCATGATCACTTCTATCTCTACTCTATGACCAATTGAAACAATACATCTCTTCTTAAACATTAGTGAAAAGTATTAGTGAAAAGTTCTTTAACTTAGACATCGCGCCGCGCCGTGGAAATCGTCTTCAAGCTGCCATTTTGTTGTCTTTCGTTTCTAAGGTTTCGTTTTTTATGTATCGCGTGCTGACTAGCATTTAGATTGCTAAAAAAACGAGTTTTTCAGACTATTGTAGATATAATTTAAGACTGACAATTATGGGTTTTGTATGTTTCATTATCAATCGCCCAAGAATGTTTTTGTCAGGGTTGAGGCAAACCATGGGCAAATCCATAACAAAAAAAAAAAAAAAAAATTTGCTTATTACACTATTTTTTTCGTTACAACACTATTTTTTTCGCATCAAGGTTCGTCTTTTTAGCATGTTCTTCACCAGGAAATGTAATCAGTTGTCTTTCTGTAGGCATGTATTTACTCTGTGTCATAGATGGTTGTCAAACAAAATTGCCGGCCACTGGATGAGCTGACCTATTTTCTATATGCCCTGAATCTGGAAGGGTTGCCAAAATAAAGCAGTTTATGAACTAACAAGTAAGTAAAGTAATAAAACTAATATATTGCGTCTTTTAGCACGATTCAGATGTTTGTAACGACCATTATTTTGGGTACTTAGTCGTTTTAGAAGAATACAGTTTTTGTTCTTTGTAATTGTTATCTAAATGGCACTTATACTTTGATGAACTTTCAGCAGTAGAAGTATATAAACTTCATTCAACATTATCTTTGTCGCTATCAAGATTTAAGAACTGTTGTGGACGGAACGGGCTGAGAAATTATGATAGTAAAACGGATCTATATTTCACAATGGACAGGTATAATCGATAAACTAGGGCGCACCCGCAGCTGTAAAGCCTTAAAACACCCCCGAAACGGTAAATTCCAATCAATTGCATTAATTTGGTAGTCGATCAATTTGCGCATCAATGTGTATCAATCACGTAGAAATTTTATGAATATTACCATGACAAATGAACTCCGGAAACTTAACCAATTCGATATTTCTCCCATGACACTTACTCAATTCATCCTAAAACCTCTCCAAAAAGTCCAAACTTATTTTTTTTCAGTATCCCAAGATTTGATAGCAAAGTTGCGATTATATATCTAAAATTGAAAAAGAGTCATATTTTACTAGCAAAAAGTTGATCCTTGCGATAAAAATGTCTTGTTCTAGCTAGCTAAGGGAGAAAACTTAAAGGCTCTTACATACTGGGGCGATTCGTCGCGCGACGCGAATATTAACAAAACAATTTCTGAGAAAACTACACGGCGAACAATTCGGCGGCGGCGACGGCCCGCGTCGCGCGACGAATCGCCCCAGTATGTAAGAGCCTTAAAGGAGATGAATTTATTGCTCGTCTACTGCGAGTTCTTTATATACCTATTTTAATTGAATTGGAGCATTTGAATTAATGGTATTTCCTTTTGTTACCTTGCCAGGATTTGGAGACAGTTCATCGTTTGAGAGATAAAAATTATCTCTGCCATATTTATAGCTGGCAATATGCTTGTCCCATATTTCATGGGACTTAAACATAACTGGCGAAATGTGGGTGTACTATTTACAGGTACACCTCTGCCTAACCCTTCGGGGAGTATAGGCGTGATGTTATGTTATGTTATGAATTTAAAGCTTTTAGGAAAAACTAATGACTGAATTTGTGACTGCCACGTTGAGTTAGCGGTCGCTCATTTTGAAAAAAAAACACAAGAAATACTTCTTCTAGATTACAGAAAAACCTATAAGACGTCTATGGTCTTAAAATAATATGGTAAATCTCCCAATATTATGAATATAAACTTACATTTTGCAGTTAGAATGTATGGGAGAACAATATTATGTATTTTTCAATTACAATGTTAAGTTTCCCCCTTCATTGTGCGTGGTCCAACACGCTCTTGGCCGGTTTTTTAACCACTAAAGCCGCTACAATACCGTTCCCAATCAAGCCTAAATACCAGGCTAGCATAAGCAAAAAGGACACGGAAAGGGCGCCGTAACAGTTGGTTATATACATGTTGCGTCTCATCGGATTATGTAAATAGGAGTCTATAAGCGGAGGGTCATTCCGTGCCCGTTGTTTCGGAAAATCCCCTCCCCCGCGTCCCTCTTCAGTTCCCCTCCTCTCCCATTCCTCTCCCATTCTCCTCAACCTGTCCACTGTACTGGAAGTTAGCTCAACCGTCTATTCCACTGGCAGGTGTACCATGTATACTTAGAACTCGACGAGTCTGTGTCGACTGGAGAACGGTTTAGTTTTCAGCATGAATGGAAAATTGATTGAGTGTTCAATATGTTTTCTATAAAGGAAAAACACGTTACACTGTAGCAGAAAACGTAATCTTTACTTTTATTTATTTATTTAACCATTTATGTACACACATAATAAACAGACAAGGAGAAAGGAACAGAAAAAGACGTACAAAGGTGATGCTTATTTCTAAAGAAATCTCTTCCAGCACACCTGAGATAGGAAACTAGATAAGAGATGTAGACACCGTCTGTAAAATTCGAGAGAAAGTAAGATACAAGATAAATCAAAAACAATTCACTTAATAAAATAAAACAAAAAAATATAATAATACACTACACTTACTTACTTTTATAAGAATAAGAAACTTTTTTTATTCTTATGAATGAGTTGTTCTCATAACTACGAAAACCTCACTGTTTTCAAAGCTATGCCGAATGCATAAAGACTACAGACTACTACACAAAATGTGTTTACTTTAAAATACTAGTATTCAGCTGCATCCGGTTAGACTGAAAGCCGATCCCAACATAGCTGGGAAAAGGCTAGGCAGATACATAAATATTTACATACGAAATATTTCAGCAAAAAGCTCTGAAAGCGATTTGCGCTCCCTGGAACCCAGTGAACCAGTAAAAGCTATTAGAGCTCGCGGTTCCACTCGAGTGGATAGTTTTTAATTTTCCGGGATGAAAAATAGTTTGAGTTATTTTCCATTTTAGAAGTTACTAGCTTCTACTCGCGACTTCGTCCGCGTGAAATTTCTTGTTTTATCCTGAATTATATCCTACTAGCTGCGCCCCGTGGTTTCACCCGCATAAGTCTCGATCCTGTGGGAATATCGGGATAAAAAGTATCCTATGTCCTATTCCAGGTCATGGTCTACCCCTGTGCCAAATTTCATTCAAATCCGTTCAGCCGTTCACGCGTGATGGCGTGACCAAGGGAAATAGGGATTTTATTTTATATATATAGACTAGCTGACCCCACAGACGTTGTCCTGTCTTAATTTTTCTAATTTTATATATATTCAGTATAGATATTGTGTGCACATTCGATTTGGTCATACATCGGAAACAAAGAACAATTGTTTTTGTTTTTTTCTTATAAATTTTTTGTAATTATATTTCTGTCCTTAATTACACAAACTTAAATTGTGCATCGGAGTAACTTAGGACCCTAATTATTATTTAAAAATAAAAATTAGGGTCCACTCGGGGAAACCAAAAAATCCAAGTACAATCAGATTTTTACAATACCTACCTATTATTGCCCAATAAATCACGCAAAAGCCAATAGGTAAAGTAGTTAAAAATCACTGAATAACAGATTATAAAGCCTTTATTTTTATATTCGAAGCTCAATAATAAATGACAGACGAACTGAAGGCCCGTTCGATTGTGGCTTTCAGCTGAATTGGGTATGAATCGAATATTAATGAAGAGTCGGGAATAAATAAACCAGACTTCGTTGCGATGCTACCTTTCGTTTGTGGGTCACTTGATGTGACAGTTGAGAAACTATAAGATGAGGTAAAATTAATCGAAGATAATGTTACCAGGCGCTTAACTAGGTGTACGTAAATAATTTCATTACAACTGCTCTCAAAACGGTGAAGGAAAACATCATGAGGAAATGCAAATAAATAAATGATTACTGATGATTACTGATTACTGAAACGGCATAGGAGCGCTGCGGTTTATATCGTAGCATTATGCTGAGGTAGGGGCCTGTTTGGCCGCGCACAGGTCGTTATTTAAGTTTTTTGTTAGCTTCAAATTGTTTTTTTATAATTTAACTATGTACCTACTTTTTATTACTGTTTATTTTCCTGTGCGTCATCGTTATCATCTGCCTAGCCTTTTCCCAACTATGTTGTGCCGGCTTCCAGTCTAACCAGATGCAGCTGAATACCAGTATTTTACATGGAGCGACTGCCTATCTGACCTCCACAACCCAGTAACTGGGTAATACGATACCCTTGGTAAGACTGGTTGTCAGAGTTTCGAGCTTCTGACGACCCATAACGACTGTCAAAGATCCACAAATGACAACCGGGACCAACGGCTTAACGTGCTTTCCGAGGCACGGAGGAGTCTCGATATGTAAAGATGGTCACCCATCCACGGACCAACCCCGGCAAGCGTAGCTTAACCTGATGGATCGACCCGTGCGGCTGTTATTACTTAGCCACGAGTCCCAATTAAAATAAGTATTTTTCTTTCTTTCTTTCTTCTTGCATATCCTAGAACCAAAAGTTTCGAAAACATGTGACAGTAACATCTTCACACCCGCACTGGGCCCGCATGGTAGATTATAGCCCACTCCCTATCGAAGAGAGGCTTATGTCCCAGCAGTGGGAACATTAGAGGCTGATTATGCGTATATTATTTTTGGTCTAGTGGTTGCTATAGCGCGACTGCTGTGAATTTGGTTCTGGGTTTGATTCATATAGGTCTAGCAAAGTGTTATTGTGTTTATTATTGGGAGGTCAAAACTACTAAGTCGCGGGTGTTAACACTGGGCCAACACTGCTCTAAAATAATATAGAACAGATCAAATAAAAACTATTGTAATAAAGGTTATGCAGTTAGCTTACCAACCTGCTAATTACCGGTTCAAACAATACATAGTTTCACAAACATTATTAAGTTTACTTGTTGCGTTTCGAAGTTACTAATCACGGCTGGAACCCGAGCCGATGATTGAACTAACAGTTAAATCGGATTTGGGTCACAATTGCCGTTTGCAGACGAAAATGGCCGCACAATTGAGTTGATTGCACGCTCTACCTGTATTTTGTGTTTACTACTGTTGGTTGATGATAAAATTGGCCACCGTAATGAAGGAAGAGAACGAACTAAACTAAGCAGTTTCATTTTTGACAAAGTAAGTTTTGTCTAACTTTGATTCCTTTACCGTATCATCATCAGCTCGTGGCTAAATAATAACAGCCACACCGGTAGATCTCCAAGGTTAAGCAACGCTAGCCGAGGTCGGTCCGTAGATGGGTGACCATCTATTACATACCGAGACCCCTCCGTGCCCCGGAAAGCACGATAAGTCGTCGGTCCCGGCTGTCTTTGACAGATCTTTGACAGTCGTTATTCGGTAGTCAGAAGGTCTAAAAGTCTGAAAACAAGGGGTATCGTTTGCACGATATCCCTTGTTTAGACTACCCAGTAACTGGGTTATGGAGGTCAGATAGGCAGTCGCTCCATATAAAATACTGGTATTCAGCTGCATCCGGTTAGACTGGAAGCCGGCACAACATAGTTGGGAAAAGGCTAGACAGATTAAAAATATTTGATGAAAGCAAGTGGATGATCAAAACTGAGCTAAATTGGTTTTCACCTTCTTTGGGTTCATTTACTAAACTAAATCTAATTGTGAAAGAGAAAAAAGTAGGTTCTTTCATCAGTAAAAGACGAAGGAGACTTCGGAATCCGAGCGGTTTAGCTAGGGTACCTACTTACCTACCTATTTATTTTGTTTTACTTTCGTTATTTTATTTTAATCCGAATCTTAAAGTTAATATAAAAGAATGACCTTAATATCAAACAAAGAAAAGAAAATTAACAGAAACCAAATAAGCAAAGTAATAAAGCTTTACTGCTCCACTGTATACATTATATTGCACGAATACACATGCGACGTATTTTGTTTTTAGACATTTAATAGGTGGTTAAGTTACTTTATTCGATTTTATGTAACTGCACGGCAAAGGTAACTCAGAGTAACAAAGGATAAGACTCCTACAGACAGGCGCGACGCGACACCGGTAGAACAATAATTTACGTAAAGTTTTCATAGAAAATATTCCATCAGAGTCGCGTTGCGCCGTCGCATTGCACCTGCCTTAAATGCAAATTTCGTATTTTTAATCCAAAAGCAAATAATAAAAAGTTATATAAATCGATACAGCTGAATACCAGCATTTTACATGGAGCGACTGCCTATCTGACCTCCACAACCCAGTAACTGGGTAATACGATACCCCTTGGTAAGACTGGTCGTCAGACTTTCAGCCTTCTGACGACCCGTAACGACTGTCAAAGATCTACGAATGACAGCAACGAAAAAGACATTATAAATTTTATTTGGTGTCGCGAGAAAACGGGAATTTACTTAAATAATCTCATTTATGGACGTCCAGTCCTAGTCCCTAAGGGGTAAATTATTTACAGTACAAATAAATTATCTGCTTGGAAGTGCTTAGTGCGCAGCAAAAGGTTATTTCGATCATGGATGTTATTAATTAAAGCCGACCCCAACATAGTTGGGAAAAGGCTAGGCAGATGAAGATGATGTTATTAATTAAAGCCAACCTTTTCCACTACACAATTTTTTCACAGATTTTTATTTAATTTATATCTTATTAAAAAACTAACTTATATTGACAGTTAAAATAAACATTTCTATCTTTAGTTACCTTGAAATGTCGGACTGTCTATGAACAGCCACCCATCTCATAACGTGGGCGTTACAAAAGGTGACTCTGGAAAATGGAAATCGAGATTAATATCAGCGAAGTAAAGACGTCATAGGTACCACTACTTTCAATCTTATGTGTGGGTCTGAATACCATTCTTTGAAATGTCATAAAACTTAATTAAAATATAAATTTTACTAAACTTGCGCATTCAAACTTGCTAGTGGATATCATCAACATTCCGAATTATAAACATACTCGCCCTTAATTAGCATTTACGCCCGTTTTCACTAACACTACGCGACACCATTCTTTTTATTTATTCATTCATTAACAATTTAACATTGTGTTTTTCATTACATATTATTAAAGTTATCACATGCAAAAATAATATAACAGCATTTAAAAGCCCAATTAAAAATGTAAAGTCAAATTATACATTGGTTGTAACAAAACTGTTGTAATTAAATAAATAAATAAATAGGAGATGTAATGTCAAATTCAGTGTCAAATTATTGACAGTCTAACTTCATCAAGGTCCTAATCTTGAGCACAATGCGCACTACTGGATCTTCAACTTTTAGCGCTGAGCCGAGCATTGAAAATCCAACAGAACGCTGTTATCTAGGCATTCATTTAGTGTGTTCTTTAGTATTAGTGAAAATGGGCACAAGTACGTGCAGTATTGTAAGCCTCGCCTGATCTACATTTTCAACTAAAAGTGTCACAGGGGGAAGCAATTTCATGCCAGGGTTGCGGGTTAGGCGGAAAGAGATATCGGGACCTTGGCAACAGGCAACTGAAGGAACACGGGTGGGTTTTAGTCAGTAAAAGTCTGAGACGTCCTTCCGCTCCGCCCAGAGCGGGAGAAGTCATAGGATAAAGTCCGAACATCAAAAAAAAAAAGGGCGAAGCAATTCATTTCCTGAATTCTCAGCTGTCATTAGCAATTCTTTTAATTTGACACACAAGCAATTAATAATTGGTGGACCATTTTACGAATCTCCATAGAAAACAGAAGAATAACAGTTCAAAAAGATTAATTATTTCGTAATATGAGTAACACGCAGATCATTATTATGAATTGTCGGTATATGACATTTTACGATGATTCATAATATTTTCCTATTATGATTCTGCCAAAGGCGTTCTAAGCCCCCAGGTCTCCACACAATTCATTTCAGTTTTTATTTCATGAAAATCACTACCTACCTAGTCAATTATTGCAACCGCTTTTGCTTTTGTGACGCACACCGCACTTTGTATCTTTTGTAATTTTTAAAGTGTGTCATAGACAATATTGTCATCACTGTGTCTAGTTTTCTTTTATTGTTTTTTTTTTTTGTATATTGGCACCTTGTAGCTATTTATTATGTAATTAGTTATTATTTAACCGTGTTATTGTATGTAGTGCTGTCTTTTGTGTGCACCAAATAAACGTTTTATCTATCTATCTATGTATCTATCTACCGCCTTCCCTCATATTATAACTTTCACCGTTGCCGCTAACTAACGATATAGCTCTGAAACCTAAGCTTAATTGCTCAAAGATGAGTTATTATTGCTCTCAGGTAAGCTATTACGGAGGCAAGGCACTAGGCATTGTAATTAGTGGCTGGCTCTTCGCGTTTGCCTCACGGAGGTGCAATATCGATCCGGTTCGTTGACCTCGTTGTACGCTCTTATACGCCCGGGAAACGTAGGATGTCAAGTAGGAAAGATTGTTATGGCAGATACGGTTTTCTGCGATTTTGTGGGAAAGTTACGCCCGTATGACTTCAAAAGGGGCGGGGTTATCGGGGCATCCTTTCATAGCGGATGCCCACGTTTTAGAAAGGCTTCTTATTTCCATATATTTTGTGGCGGCATCTACAACGCCACATTCGAACGCATCAAAGACCTGACGTCACACAAATCCTGCATCGCGCAAACAGAGTTTACCGCGCGATCAACATAGTATATAACTTCCCGACATCAGTTGCCGGCTAGATACCACTCCCTTCTGGTCGGACGATCCTCCCTTTTCTATGGAGGATGAGAACTTTACACCCTGTTCCTCATACCTCTAAATCATGGAATTACTGAGTGTGACAGTCAGTAAGAGTTATAAATCTGTATATCCAGAGATATACAGATTTATAACTCTTATTCTCTCTATATTTTTGTTTGCCAAGTGATGCTCAATATGGGGAGGAGGAAATGGATTAGTAGGGCGAAGAATGGATAGTAATTACCATCATGTAAACAGGGTTAAATTTGAGTCGTTTAAATCCTCTTAGGAGGTCATTGTGTCATGAAAAACTATCACTTTGGGAACAAAAATGAACCCGCGAAAAAAAAGCAGCTGTTCCCTACATTTAATATGTTCGCATAGCTCGTCAAAATGTAGGTAATAGCTGACTTTTTTTTGCGATTTTAGTTTGGTCCCATACTTTTAAAGGATATCGTGTATGAAAAGATACACCTTATAATATAATTAAATTTTTAGTTTTTTGTCAAATCGGAGTCGGCAACGATGGTTTTTCATTTTTGTTTTCTTCGGCAATTTAAACCGTTTTTATGATGAGCCACTTGATGTTTTAGGAACTTGCAAATACACGCTTGTGTAATGTTTTCAGGTTATTGCTTTATTTGTGAAGCAGCATTATAATGGTAGTGAATTGACGAATAAACACACCAATAATGACGAGGATGCCAATTTTTTTTTAGGCCTTTATGTACCTGCTGCTAGTTCGGGAGTTGACTTTAAAAGTGTCAGTTTGAGAGTCTGTCAGCTTTTCCAAAATACTTCAATCAACAGTACGATACGATATCGTAAATATCATAGTCATAGGTAAAGACTACATTCCTTTAGCAGAATAAGTGCCAGCAAAACATTTCACAGACAAATGCTTCATTATTAAGTATGAACCATTTTACATGAATGAATCCAGGTTACACAAAGCACCACACGCTAAAGGATTTTTCCATGATTATGGGCAGCAGCGACCATCTGTGAACTAACCACATCATACTGTCATGACTAACCCCTTCTGCCAAGCGTGGTAGGTATAGCCACACGATTACAATGTATTACGCTAATTTATTATAATAATATGACGAGTTCTCTTACGAAATCATACCTACATTTCACACCTTCAAAATTACATATAGCAAGGACTAAAACCCTGCCAGGGTTGCGGGAAAGTCCGAAAGGATTAGGGACCTTGGCAACAGGCAACTGAAAGAATACGGGTGGGTTTTAGTCAGTAAGTCACGCCCTTCCGCTCCGCCCAGAGCGGTAGAAGGCATTTGATGATATCTCAAAAAAAAAAAACAAAAAAAATGGTGATTAAGCAGAATCATAATATGAAAATATTATGAATCATCGTAAAATGTCACAAACTGACAATTCATAAAATGATCTGCGTGCGACTCATATTACGAAATAATTCACCAATTTAACAGTTTTCTATGGAGATTCTTAAAATGGTCCACAAATTATGAATTGCTTGTTTTTATGTAAAATTAGAGGAATTGCTAATGACAGCTGGGATTCAGGAAATGAACTGCTTTTAGAGGAATTGCTAATGTAGCCGGTTTAGGCCCCCTGCTCCCGTATGAGTGTAAGACAGTTTTAATTCTTACAGGAATTCTCTCTCTATGGCTCTTGTGATACAGGAACTCCTAGTACAAGAGCCAGATCTACACAGATGTTTGTGCCTCTGAAGTGTATAAAAGGAATTGGCAAAAAAAGTGCCTGACCAGAATCGTATAGCACACACGACGCTAGGTATATGATTTTTGGTTAACAATAGTGCAAAAAGCACCTAAATTATTTGCCCAACTACCCATATGTATGTCTAACACCTTTGAAACGTGTGCTTTAAATAAACACCAACTATAAATACAGAGAGCGGCCATGTTGAAAAAACGTATGGGCATCCATCCGAATACACAATTCACCACAGCGCTGTAGTCCAGCATACTTAGACCTCACTCGACCACGAACACTGAACGAAATTGGGTGTGGTAGGAAGAAATTTGCTAGCGTCAGAGCTCGTGATAAAATGGATGCTTTTATTTGCTCCTGCCACCTTTGTTGACACCGATCTAGCTTCAGTGCAGACGACTATGATAAATCAATATTTTGTTGCAGCTATTTTCTTTTTAGTAGCCAGAACTATTATTATTTATGAAAACAAGTGAACGTAGTAAAGTTAAAATCTAAAAAAATTAAGAGTGAACAATTCAAAAAAGAATTTCCCGTACCGGGAATCGAACCCGAGCCTCCTGGGTGAAAGCCAGGTATCCTAGCCACTAGACCATACGGGATACTGATTAAGAAGTGGAAATTAACATTTAATTCTTGTAAAAGTCACGTTGTTCTTGTTTCTTCATGATTGTGATTATTGTGTAATAGCAATAGTTAACCGATATTCTTTTGTTTTATTACACAGACCTTTGTATATTTTATGGGAAGCTATGCAAATATCCAACACTGCTATTGGACAACTGTATTTCCATAAGTTCAAAATAAATATATTTTATCATAGCGTAATTTTGTTCTATTTGTTTTCAAAGCTTTCAACTGTCCAAAAATAAGGTATTCCAAAAAATAATAAGATATTATTAGTATTACGAATGGGGTCGGTAGCGACATCTAGCAATCTTTGTTAGAACTTCGTCGTAACGTAGCGCTCAGAGAAAGTGCAATTAGAAAAAAGTGAGTTTTTAAATAGTGTAACTTATTGATACTAGATGTCGCTAGTAATTAGTGCCAAATAGCAATCTGGCGTAACCAACAGAGGGCGTTGGTCTCAAACTCATTGTCCTGTGGTGAGGTAACTGTTACAAATGAGATCTATTATTTAGATTTCTTTGTTAGTTAATAAGTAGGTATTTCTTATCATTAAGTATTCGGGGATTTCATTGAAAAGCCTTTGTTATTGCAGTAATAAGTGATATTGTTAGACTTACAATATAGACAAAGATTTATAACAAGAAGTATTAATATAAACACATTTATATAAATATGAATATCTCTTTATTTTTAACAATAAACTCTAGACAGGAGGTATTTATCACTTAATTTTTATCTATTTACTAATTTGCTACGTACATACATAGGGATGGTAACATTGAATCTACTTGGTATAGATACTAGAGGTGGGATTTGTTAAAGTAGATAGATTTGTAGAAGTGTAGATAAGGAATACTGTAGGTTCTAATTTACAATAAATATTAAGCGTTTTAAGACAGCATTTGTGATTAAATCTTATAAGTTGAAAGATAGTAATGATATTTTAATACTGAAGGAATACTGACACCGAAATGGAATGAAAATTATGAAGTAGGTAGACACGACTAGTGATGACTAGAATAGTTTAGGTACATAATTAGACTCGTAGAAATGTATCAAAATCAGTCAAATATAATTTTTGTCTTTCATTAAAACTTTAACTACAAAGGTCGAGGTGGCAACTTTTTTCTGAGAATTAGATAAAAGTAGTCCAAAAAGATCTAAACTTGCTATTAAAAAAATACAACGGGTATATTTTTAATGAATCTGCATTACTGGCTTTAGTTATTTAAGGTAAAGAGTTTTATAGAACTGTCTAACGGATACAATCAAATTCTACCATGACTGAATTGGAATCGTTAAAAGCGAATAACAGACCATTACATTATTATAAGCTATTTCAAAATACATCATTATTATAACATGAATGTTATTATAAATCTCTGACTAGAAATATATCATGTTAAGCGTTAATTTGAATAAAGTTGATTATAATCTATATGGATGACATGTTTGTTCAATGGAGCCAGCCAGATGGTGATTGACCTAAACTTATGAAGTTGACTACTGCATAGAGATGTAGTTATAAGTTATAGTGGTTGTATTGTAGTCCACCTCAGTGCAGTATTCGGGTAGTTATGCTAAGGATTTAGTGGGCATCTCGTCGCCTCCTTCCGGGGCCGCCGGCGTAGTTGGCTGCTGCGAGTCCCATAAGGTGCTTGGCTTGAAGGGCGCCAGAGTATCCGCGACTGAGGCCGAGGTCAAGGGCTCGCTTCTCGCTGAAAATAGAGACGTAATGGTTAGTTACTTTGATAAGTTAGGTAGAAATTGAGCATATCTAGAAGCAGTTCATAAAAGGTGCGCATCACATTAATTCCAAATTTATACCTAACCAAGAAATTGAGATTAATAAAGACTAGATAGATGCCACAATTCAAGTGATATATGCACTAAAAATATTTTTCAGCTAAAACATTTTGTCCAACAGTTTCGACGAGAGACGTAAAAATGCTGACTTCAATGTAAACGTGGATAGGGATGCTAATGTGAATGCCTCCCCTGAAATGTTGTAAATTGTTTTGTAGGAAGCGCTTGAAATATTTTTATGTAGGCCTAAACAAATGCTTGCAGCAAATTGCAGGCCATTTTTTTGGTGCTCGTTCGTCAGCCTCTTTTTCATTCATTAGGTTAATTCATTCATTCTGTTTATTTATTACTGTCAATCCTTTTTCACTTTGATTGAATCAGAGTGTTCTTTTTTTGTTGAAGGGAAGTAAAATTATATTAATTTCAATGTTTATAGCAACCAACAGTAGGGTTGCTTGTAGCTACATAAATTTAAGTGAAAGTCGTACGCAATTCTATTGTAAAAATCTACTCTTTTCTAAAAGTAAACATTCTAATAAACATTATTTCCCAGATATCTGTTGTCTATAACAAGTACAACCAGGAGTTACCGAAGTTCAAATCAGGCGCTCTAGGGAATAATGCCATATTAGTATTGGTCTAGTAAGGCAATAGTCTTGCTATATTACTTCTGTTTGGCGACAGTAAATAGTTCTACAGGAAAATGTAATAAATTAATATTATTTTGGTATAAAAATGTTCTTTGATAAACATTATTATAATGAAAATAATGGTAGTAAGTCTAAGAAATATAAGAATATGTCAGATATAAAAGGTTTTGTTAGTAATATGAGAAAACTGTACAACTCCAGAGCTCCTAGCAATAATACTTGATGTAATAAAGCTAATACTTCGTATAATCAAGCGATAAAGACGCTAGCAGGTACAGCAGCTAATACAATAAAGCTAAAAGATTAACTTGTTCATTAGGTAAAGACTGAAGCATTAGACATTTTCATAACCCAAGCCAAATATAATAACTTCATGCATGAAACACATTCAGTGATAATTGCTTTTCTAACAACTGGGAATAAAAATGCATGGAAATAAAAATGAAGTTATGCACAATTATCTAAGGTAACCTAAGTACGACATACAGACGTACCTAGTAATGTCTTCTTTATAGCTGCAAAGAGACAAAAACAGATATTACACAAGTAGTAGATGATAAAAATGTTGGTGGTGATAAAATTACCATAGTCCATAAATTATTGTAAATAAGACAACAGAATACGAAAAATTTAAACAGAAACAGAACAAGTTATTATAGGTTAAGTTTTCTTCGTGAAAAGAATCGAGACAATCTTAAATTAAACATAATATTTTATGGATTATCCGTAAATAACTAAAAAAGTCCAGGGGGTTTAAAATAAAAATATGTTCAGTTCTTCGAAGTTATTCGAATAAAATAAACAAATGGAAAGTATTGTATTTCACAATAAATGAGAATGTTAAAATTTTGAAACACACATCAATTAAAAATCATGCAAAACATTGGAATTGATAAAATATGTGACAGTGAGAGTTCCAGCTCTGAGTGAAGTGTAATGAAGATCTTTGATTTTCAGCTTAGAATAGCTTTAATATCGTCAATTTGATGTGAATTTTTATGAAATTTTTATCTTGAACCTCGAATTTATTTTGTAGACAATTTGGTGTGATTCAGTTCCAAAAACTGAATTATATACTATACTGTATCGTATTTACTAGCCTAGTTTAAAAACTTCAATTTGAAATGTATTTCGATGAATGTAACTTGATGATGATGAGTTATAATGACAGTGTATCCGTCAACTCACTTTTCCATTTTGCGTTCCATCTGGATGAGGTTGCCGAGGCGGTTCAGCATATCCATTATCTCTTCAGGTTCGTATTGGCCTTCTTCGCGGAAGTAGTTGCTTGGACTGAAAACGGTAAAACATTTCATGTTAGTTTTGAGAACAATAAAAATTAGGCACCATTTACTAAGAGTTAATTGTTTTACTTTAAAATCGTAAAACTATCAATAGGTTTTATTCAATATTTAATGATTAATTGGTCATCAGTAATTCTGTCTAGTTGATAAGCCTACTGTGATCTCACTGATAATATCTTAGAATGGACATTCTAGATTCTGAATAATGAATGACGTTATTCTCTATTCACTAAGTCTTTTGATACGACTATCTTGCTTGAAGTGAGACAAAGGTAATTTTAGTAAGATTTTATAACAGAGATTCCGAACTGTATATTATACCACTACCTGGGGTAAGCAGAGGCGGGTACGATGAGGAGTAGGGCAAAGAGCACGCAGCTCGCTAGCAGGCAGGTCGCACGCACCATCCTGGAGCAAGAGAACATAAACTTGGTCAATATTTAAAAATAAAAGTATGTACAAAACTTGAGATAAGGTCACAAAAGGGAAAAATATTTAAATGCCAGTTTATATGTAGGTATATATTTGTATTACATACATATAAACTGAAATTTAAATGTTCAAGTTATTTAAACATATCGATCCAGCTCTCCAAAGACCGCAAGACATGTGTTGTGACATAAGATTCGTGAACAAATGCCACAGAGGAAATAATCTCAGACGAAGCGAAAGGTCCAAAAATGAAGATTGGTTAATCTAATTTCTGCCCATCATTGTAAGGTTTTGGTCTCTAAATTATACTAGTATCCATATCATATACTAGTATATAAATAGTACTTCCAAGTTAATTGGCTATCAGCTTTAATGTCAACAGCTTAGTATTCAATAATTATTGTTTTCAAACAAATGCAATCTTGTGCGCGTATTAGATACGTTTAATTGTTTACGTCGTAGTTTACATCGAGGTACATCCTCTTTCTTTGGAAAAAGGAAAAAGGCACAGAAAATTTTGTTGATCGAAAGTAAATACATTGCTTTGATTATTATTTTTTTCTCTTTGTTCCTCCCAATTAGAGCACCAGCACCTGCACCTGCATGCCAATCTCTAAACCACCCATGGTTGACTGGTAGACAATAACTTTTTTTTTTTTTTTTTTTGAGGGTGGGAAATCATCCAATGACTTCTCCCGCTCTGGGTGGAGCGGAAGGGCGTGTCAGACTTTTACTGACTAAAACCCACCCGTGTTCCTTCAGTTGCCTGTTGCCAAGGTCCCGGTATCCCTTTCGGACTAACCCGCAACCCTGGCAGGTGGTAGACAATGCCTAAGGCATTAACTCTGCTTTTGTACCTTTTTTTAGAGTGCAAAAAGTTTAAATAAATAAAATAAATAATATTTTCAACAGCCTACTTGTCCTTAAAGTCGTGAAGGAAAAAACCCGATAGCGTAAAACAATTTTACTTAACTTATCTTAGAAACCGACACAATACCTGTATTGATGTCCTAAACAAACCTTTCATTAAGCTTGATGTCCAAAAATAAAAGAAAACGGAAATTCTTAACGAAATCAACGTCAATATTGACGTGAATTTTATTCACAGGAAACTCTGTAATGTGATTTTATTAAATCAGAATTTCAATTTTGTGGTGGAGCGTCATACCCGTCGCATTTCATCGAGTTAAAATTCTCTTGATAAGTGCAGTCTATTATTGAATTTGATAAAACAAAATGCCAGATCCATGTTACCCCTTGTAGGAAAAGTGGAAGATTCAACTTCAGAATTATAATGAGTGTTGATATTCATAATGATTAAGTCACAAATAATAATAATTTCAGTAGTAGAGTTATAGTATCTTAAGGTTAACAACATAGGGTTGACATAAACGAAATGTACAATTGTATCCTTTTATAATGGAACAAAGCTTTAAGTAAATTACTATAAGCTCCAAGTGGAACAAAGCTTAATAATGATATAAGATTGGATTATCGTGATTATAATAAATTAAGTTAATTTACCCTTGCAAATTAGGAGTACGGTGTTCCTGTTTTAGAAGGTCACGTTTAAAATAAGTAAACATGTCGACATCTCGTGTCGATAAAATCGATTTATAAATTAAATCGACAAGCACGTGCTTGAAAAATATATCGTCGTACATTTTATCCCATTTCTTATCCTCGTTCTCTCTCATTTCATTTAACAGCGACACACAATGCCTTATCAAAAGGTTTTACGAACTCTATTGTAGAAACTTTAACTTCCACTCAAGTTTAGCTTCCATAATAATCTGTAAAAAGATTGTTGCGTTGCACTTAACGGCTTCAAGTTCCACCTACATTTCCAAGTGGGGCTTACAATCGGATTGCAGTCGGTTGTCCCGCCGCCGATCGGCCGCAAAAGGCCCCATTTAGCTGAGATCTGCGATAGGGCAAGTAACGCAGCTTAGTAGATGACATAAATTGTTTGCCATTTCGCAAATGTACGCAGATGTTTTGTAGATTTTGAAGTCTATACTGCTACATGTATTGAAGTCTTTATCTGCTTCACGTATTTTGTTCATACACGTACTGAATTTATATCAAATAGCATGTAATTTATCCGGACATAGGAAATTGGCTGTATGTTAAAACTTGTCAAAACCTTACACAGCAATCAATCAACCAAGAACTTTTTTCGATGAAATATTATCTTTCACAAATCCATCATTTAGTTCCGATAATAAGTTATACTAACATCCTTATATCCGCTGCGCAATTTTTTATCGCTTTTTCATTGAATTGTCTCGTCACTTTGTCGTCTGTCACCTTATTCAGGTCTGACAAATTACCAACATTATCATCATTCAAAATTATTCCTCTAGTCCAAAAAGCTAGTCTATTGTGCTCGCTTCCCAACTTGAGGAGAATATTAGCATCTTCAATGAGCTTGCTGGATAATTGGCTTAGGCTCCTGAATAGTCTCGCTCGCTTACCGGTCTATTACGTCGGACATTATACAAACAGCTCTGACCGCATCTTATATGGGGTTAATTTGTGTTGATCACAAGCCTGCTGAGCTGCATCGAGAGCTAATGAGGCTGTATCGAATTACACCGACAGGGAACCTGTTGTAGTAAGATTTGTTGCAGAGATAATCTCATCATTATCTTGAGTCTATTGTCTAGTTAATGTACCGGAATTAAGCTTCAAAGCAGCACATACGGATGAAGATGAATTTACTGTTTTCGCTGTTCATTGAATGGAATATACTCGCATTTCGGCTATAAACTATAACAATAGTTTCACAAGGGATTTGTTGAATAGTCGAGCTCGTTTAGCTTTCGCGTTCAAATAATTGGATGCATAAAGATAACTATTATGTTGGCATAGGTAACAAATTCACGTAACTGTAAGACAAATATTTAAGTAAAATGTCTGATATACACATTGAAACTTGGAAAAGTAGATATTTTAAGATGCCAAGTACCTATTATAAAGTATGAAAGTGTTCGAATAAGAAGTAGGTTGGTGCACGAAATCATATGATTTGGAATAAAAACTCAAACTGTTTGTAAAAACTGCAATGAAGGAAAAGTCGTTAGCAGGGCACGCATACAGAGATTAACATATAAAGCCCCTCTTATGACACGCTCAAACTTTTAATTAATTCATCTTTTCAGAAAAACTACGGCATACGATACACAGTTACAAAGCCATACGATTGACCCAGTTTCAATTACTTTTCGAGTCGTATTTTCTTCAAAGTTTCTTATTAATTGGTTTATAAAAGTAAAAACGTTGCCACATTAGTTTTTAAGGATTGTTATGCAAGTAATTATTGTAGGCAATTTGTACTCCAAAAGTTACTTTTCTTGACTTTTAACGTCTAATTTATTGTCACGTTTGTAAAAATTGGGTACGAGGAAACTTTTTTAAAGTAACTGTTGGGTACGCCTATTTCGCTACCGCGAATTTCCCGTGGCCAGGCCGTAATTTTTTGCAGTTTCGATTTGACTCACTTTAGGGGACTATTTCTGCTCTATTACTACTTATTCATAATAATATTCATAGTGTAAGATAATTGTATTTTATATTTAAGATTTGTCAAAACAAAACTGAATAAAGCTTTCGAAGCAGTTTTCAAAAGATTTTTTGTACTTTGGAAAGCAATAACTGTAGACTGTAGAGTGTAGATTCCCATTAAACAGAATTTACATCGGTAAACATCTCATTAGAGCATTGACGGAATTCAAAGAGGACATATGCTTAGAATTTACAAACCTAATTCAAATATGCATATTACCAAAACTAAAGCCACAATTTCTAAATTAAATCTACACTTGATTTACATGCATTACCTTGTGGTACACGGATTCCAGATTGACACACAGCGAAGATATAATAACATGAGTATGAAATTATGTTTCTGGTGATGTAAATTAGGTACCACTTCGTTGTTGGAATAACCGAAAAACATTGCAGGAACAATAGCCTCATTTCATTGAAGTTGGTGGAGTAAAAGTTTTGATGGCTTTGAAGGCTGAGGCTGTTTTAAATAATTTACATGTTACATTTACAATGACATGTTTACGGTTTCAATTTGGATTGTCTTTGTGAACGCAGCCACGTTGCAAGAGAAATGCCATTGCGGTGTTTCTAAGTGACATTGTTTGTATGTTAATTATGTCAGAATAAAAACTATAGATTTTGAAAAAATAACTATTGTCTGACACAAATGTGGTCTAGAGCAGAAGATAACAACAGTCCAATATCCAAACATTATAAACGAAATATAAATTCTGACTCACGCATCAACACCCCGACCTTGTTCAAATCAAAAATACAGTAGCACCGACTAATTCAGAACATAAACAAGGTATTGTAAAGGTAATCTACCTGCACCATTCACCTTATCATTGTGAAGCCGATCGAGCGGAATATTGACAAAGCTCTCCATACAGTAATTAGAGGACGATTCGATTAGAACAAGGTGTAACATGTTACAGATTCGGTCACTCGATAGGGTAGAGTAAACTTTCGAAATCTACATGATCTAGAAAGTCCACATGGCTTCGCAAAGGCCTTCATTCATACTGTGTAAATGTTGACCTGATTGATATCTGAGAAAATGTAAGAATTGGGCTGGTTTTCCAGGTCAGATTTCAATAGATAGTATATTCAAAAATAGGCTGGTATTGGATTTGTATTGGTTGACTTGCGTAAAAAGCCGTCCAATGAAAAAGGAACTTATATCATTATGAGGAACGAACCATCACTCTTGACCTTTACTAGCTTGACCTTTGCAGTATACTGCAAATCGTGTCACGTTATTTCTTAAGTAATTACTGAATAAGTTCAAGTCGTTGAAAATAATGAATCTAAAAATATAGATCGCTGACAAAGAAGGTCAATCGATCTGCCTAGACCAACTATTTTGGGGTCAGTTTCTAGTCTAACGGGATACAGCTGAATACCAGTATGTTACACTGCCTATCTGATATCTGACCTCCTTGGTTGTCAGACTTTTGGGCATTTAACGACCCATAAAGACTGTTAAAAATCCGCAATTTCGTGAACTTGAACGTTCCGCAACGTGCTTTCCGAGACACGGAGGGGTCTCGATATGTACAGATGGTCACCCGTCCACGGACCAACCCCAGCAAGCGAAGCTTAACCTCATGGATCGACCCGTGCGGCTGTTATACTTAGCCACGAGGGACAAAGAAGGTGCAGAAACAGTTTAGCTAAATTATTTGGATTCATCCCAAGCCTGCTCAAAGTTTTCAAGTTGCAATTTTGGCCTAGTTATTAAGAATACATTTATTATTACTTTTCTTGTAGACGGACGACAACAAGATGGTTGTTGGTAAAAACAGCGAGAAAATAGATGAAAATCTATAGGTAGAGCTAGAATATTCAGTAGTCAAGTATAATAAGAGCAGTGGTGGTCCAGTGGTAACGGCCACGACTTACGACTTGTACGTCGTAGGTTCGAACCCAGAAGGGCGGTTTACTTTGTGTAAATTATTTTCATCACCACTGCTCTCAAAACGGTGACGGAAAAAATCATGAGAATCACCTAGAAAAACCGGCATGTCCTAGAACCAAAAATTCGAAGTCATGTGACATCTACCAACCCGCAATGGGCCCGCGTGTTGGATTACGGCCCACTCCCTCTCACCGAGAGGAGGCCTGTGTCCCAGCAGTGGGAACGATATAGGCTGATTATGCTAAGTATACTCTGTAGGTATGAGTCGTAAGGTGGTGGCAAAGATAACCACGTTGACCTTCAAGATTACCTATGCATAGACTTTAGAAGAGACTGTGTCCTCTGACGATGAAACTCCAACATCACCTTGTTTTAATACATAATTAATTTTTGACGTGTATAAAACTGTTTTTTTAAACCAATTTACAGTAAAAAAATATAATTTAAAGCTCGTATTTGGTTTAGTTTTTTGGTCTTTTGTTTTTTAACTGGGTTAATGTTCCGCCACGTTTACAGCATCACTTGCAGCTTTCACCACATTTATAGCAGTTGACATATATAAAAGGATTCCATAATCCAAGCCCAACAGTGTCATACGACAAAAATATTGTATAATGTCAATTATGATTTTCTACAATCCCACCGTATTTTGCGATGAAATTCTAGGTAAATTACCCCACGTAACAATCTCATTTACATTAACTTAAATATCGCGTCGCACGGCGGCATTTTTTGGGTAGGTACATTTATAACATTAACGAAATTTTCGCTCTTAAAAACATCACAAAAATTCAGTTTTGTTTATTTATAGGTGTGTTGAAAAAAAATCAGATACAGTTTAG
This sequence comes from Lithophane semibrunnea, assembly GCA_947363905.1. Taxonomy (NCBI): domain Eukaryota; kingdom Metazoa; phylum Arthropoda; class Insecta; order Lepidoptera; family Noctuidae; genus Lithophane; species Lithophane semibrunnea. The sequence continues at coordinate 14,055,877 of OX376197.1, read as the reverse complement.
CTATCTGTGCACGTTGCTAAAAGAAATAAAAGTATTTGTTCCCAGCAAAATAGAATATATTACTAAAACAAGTTTAAAGAGAGATACAATTATTTCACACATGAAAGAGCTGGCCAGTGTCCATTTCAGGTCTCATCTTTTAGTCCTTAAAAGTATAAAAAGAACAAACAATTCTCGAGTAACTAATGCGGAAAAACTACCTTAAGCTGGAAAAATCTAAGATGTAATTCAGAATTACGGACCCATTCGAATATATTCGGTACTGGAGCGTAACTCTCTTTGCAAACAAACGATTGAACGGCGAAAATGCTTCAGTAGATTTTGATAAAAAAGAATAATCTAATTTTAAAGACTTCGTGAAAACCGGTGACGTAATAATAGTACGCATGACTAGGTTTTGCGTCATTGTTCAATGTAATCTTGTAAAACTGAACAATTACATGATTGTGATAAAGGAAATCGGTATGTGATAACAAAAGCACATGGCCGTGGTTGAATTTAAACTGATCACTTTTTAGAGGATTATAAGGTTGTATAAGACTGGATATAAGCGAATTTCCGGGGTATGATGTCAAATTAAGCTTCTGTTGATTATAGCCTCTCTTGAAAATATGGATGATATTGATGAAGTAGTGAATGAAATAACATTGCTTTAATTTACTACAGTTTTTGTTTTACTTTTAAAGTGCTAATAAATGCAATGCCATGACAAGCTAATAAATTAATGAACATTTTAAGAACTAAAATCAAACAAAAGTGATCAAAGATGAAACAAAAATAAGTTTGTTTCAACCTACATCCATTACTATACTAGTTCCAGCCAGCAATGCAGTTGAAACTGGACTCGGACACAAAGGTGCAAACCAACCTGCGCGGGACAATGTACAGGAAGGGCTCATAGCAACTAACGAGCGAAGTGTTTTTTGCTTCAGGCTAGTGGGATTCAACGAGGGTTTATACGTAGAAACTGTAACAGTGGAAAATGTCACTAGTAAAGCTATACGAGTGATTTATAAGCTTAAAGCAGGGGACCGAAACCGGTACGATCAATACGGTATTTTTTTAGTTACAACATTTATATTTTTTACAGGTATTTTTAATCGATCGTCACGTTCATGTTACCCGGACAACCAGAAAGCGCCTTCTGTCGGCGCCACCACGTGTTCAGTTTCAGCGCAAAAAAAGTGACTTATGAACGCCACGATCGCGAATTCGCGCGACGCTTCCACCTGGATATTTTCCTGTTCAAGAAAAGTGTCACTTTCCAAAGTTCTATGATACCTTTGTGCCAGACAGTCGCTTTGTGGTCGCTGGACTGTTATAATAATTTCCTCTAAATTATTGTATTTCTGTTGTCGCTGTATGTTTTAGATTTTCAGAATACTGTGTGCTCACAAATAAACATGAATTTATGGTTTCAGGATAAAAGGCTTTTAAATTAAGTGTGTTTTTCAGTTTATATTTTCACTAAAATGACTAAGTTTAATTAAAATCAACTAAATCAACTGGCGAAATGTGGGTGTGGTCCACCTCTGCCTCGACCTTAAGAGTACAGGCGTGATATTTTGTTATGTTTTGAAAATCTTTTTCAATTAGTTTAATTTTAATATAAAATAGTTACCTACTCCAGCATAAATGTTAGAATAAGATTATAATAATATAAATGTATACATGTGGAAGCTTGTAATTAGCAATTTTTACTACCTAAGAATGATTTTCAATCGTGTTATTAGTGTGTAAGCTTTCTGTAAAATAAAATGTTTAAATAATTAAAAAAAAAATCACTGTTATCTGAATGACGACAAATGGAATTAGACAAAGGAGATTCTCATATTAACAGGTTTCCAATATACTTTAGGACAAGTCCATTATATGTAGCTGATATTAACAAGATTCCCTCTTATACCACAAGACCTATCATTACATGAGATTACAAAGCGCTAGAGATTTTGCGTCGTAAGCAACTGTGGCTTGAGTTATTTTCTTAATTAAACATATTTTAGCTTTCTTCATTAGAACCACGTAATATCCCAGAGTTATTTTAATTAATTTAATGAGTGAATTGCTCTAAAGTAGATTATTAAACTATTTAAAGTTTCCATCTATGTCTTCATTCAGAATTTATTACTGTAGGTACCTATACTTATTTACCAACTCATACTACACCCACAATATCGTAAGTAAATTTTAGATATTAATGACGCCAGTAAAGAAAAATATCGGGGGTGATACTCACACACACACACTCGTATATAATTTATTTAATCAATTTATTTATTTAATCAATAGAAAGAGTTAGAGAGAGAAAGAAAGTCGCATAACGCTTTTTCATTACGTGACGATTTCTACCAGTCAACTCCTACCGCAACCAGCGTTAAGGAACTTTGTTGCAAAATCAACAAGTGACAATTGCTTCCAAAGCGTTTCATATTTCTACAACGACTTTTAACAGGATTGACAGCTTATGTAAGCTTTCCGATAGCTTATGTCAGTCCTATACATTTTTGCCTTTTCCATCATCGCTGATAGACTGTCAGTTTTTCTAGGGCCACAGAACAGAAATAGTCGGCAGTTGCACGTCGTGACTGCGAGAAAAAGGCTTCCACTCAGCATGATGCTGTCATAATGAGGGACCCACAGCACTGTGCTGATTTTCAGAGATCACCCGAGGAGGAAGAGGTCTGTACCCTTCAGTGAGACAACCAGAGTCCGATATAGTATTAATTTCTTAGATATAATGAACGATTTGTTATTCAAAAATTAATAAAAAAGCAATTCGATATTCGAGTTTCGTAGCAAAAGTTAATTCTAAACTTCATAATTTTGATTTAAAAGAGAAGTTGCCTGAAAATTAAACTTTAGAGATGTCTAAAGGTTAATTTCAGGCTTAGGGCTTAATTCTCGCCTTGACTTTTGCTATGAAACTCGTATACGATATCGGGTTGTTTTTTAATTAACAAATTGCTCTTTATATCTAAAGAATTAATACAATATCGGACTATGGTTGTCTCACTGAAGGGCAACGAACTCATCCTCTTACTAAACACAAACTCAAAAGTCGATGGACTTTTGAGTTAGTTTTCAGTATGTAGGAGTGAAAGAGAAATCTGAATAGATTAGATACATTATAGAAAAGCCATTAAGAAATTGTTTAATCAATTGGTTGCGGGTCATGTAAAGAAATTAGTCAAATATGATTTGGAATGCGTGACAATACATACATTTGGACAGAGGTTTTGTTTTGAAACAGTTTTGAGTATGAATTTGGATAACTCTAAGAAAAAAGGAAGACTGAAGAAAAGATGGGTGGATTGTTTGACGCATGATCTATTTATATTAAGTTACGCTCGTTAGTTAGTTAGTCGGCTCGGAAGAAAGTCAACATTGATATGACGGCTGATGGGATGTAAATTGAGATAGAGACAAGAAGATGAAGATCTTGCATCGTTGAGTGGATTACATGTAACTGCAATCCCAAGCAAGAAATAAAAAAAATGTTTTTTTCCAAAAATGTATGTCAATCGATTAATGCTTCAATTGCTTTAACACTTAAAACGATTGGAATCTTAATGATAGACGAGATAAAATTATTTGCTCTATAAGTGGCAAACTACACAAATTACAACAAAATCGTCGGATCTCAGAGCAATAATCATAAACGGTTATTCATAAAATAGCCCATAACCCCGACCTTAAGCCATAAATTCTGGAATGTCTGTTTTATTCCATTCCGGGAACGATTTGGGTCCTTAATGAATCCTTTAATATTGTTGTTTATGATCCTCGAATTTGCGCGTTACAACGTAAAGCAAATAAATTTATTTGCGCACTTTTTAATTGTATTTTTCGGATGAGTTTTGAATTTGAGTGGGATTCTGTTTTTTATTCAGGTTTTCTTCTTCCCTCGTGAGTCGTGATAGAAGATGATTTATTTCATCATGATTTGCGATTGTTTTTCGTGTCATGTTTTAAGTGGAGGTGTTTAGTTTATGACAAGAGGATAAATTGTCTGTCACGAACAGTTTTTGCTCAAAGTACCTGAATAATGTTTTTGATATTCCCTAGTGAGATTCTTTGTAATGAATAAAGTGTAACATGACAGTCTTCAAACACGTCAATATCAATTTCCTGTACCTACCCAACAAGACAACACAGACTATATTAATACATTTAGGCCGTGTTCCAATAGCTTATCGAGAACTAATTGTGTCATCAAAAATAGATTAATTAGATAATTCAGTAATCTAATCAGGGACAGATACATGCTTAGTAAGTGTGACATAGTACTAAAGGTTACGAATATACATATCGATTTCTGCAAAGCATAACGAGATAGCGTGTCACAATGATATATGTTTGGATATCTTTTAGACGGATCTCGACAAATTGGGAGTTTGGGAGCCCCCGCAATGGAATCTTTTGTGAGATTGAATAGTCGTTTGTATTGAAAAACATGTAATATTAAGTTACTCTTGACCTTATTTGAAGTCCTACTGGTTTTGATAATGCGGAAAAAGTTTTAGAAGATTTTGAATAAACTGGTATAATACACACACACTATTGTCTACATTTCTTTCTCATTTCTCCTTTCGCAGGTCTGCTGGAAGAAATTTCTTAAGAAATAAGCAGTACCTTTGTACTCATATTTTAATTATGTCGTATCTTTTTTATATTTTACTGTGTGTACATAAATAATAATATGTTATTGATGATATTTGATTATAATGGTCATATGTAGCTGATAGAAATAAGTTGAAATCGGGATAGATATTTTAATGTAGAACTAAATTACTACACACATAATATTCAACAAATACACAACAGTGCTTTCTTACTTGTGAAAAAGCAACTGAATAATCTGGACCAGTTCGAAATTATTAACGAAAACCCGATTTCCCAACAGGCACAACTTTACCAGTAAGTATACGTTCAAAATGTTTGTGTTCAAGTTTATATTTTTCAATAATGTCCTTGCCGCGTGCAAGAGGCTTACTAACTATGCAATGTGCACTATCTACATCAGGTGACATTGTTTTTCGGACAGCGTTGTTCAGCCCGAGCCAGTCTTTATCAATGTGTTCATCTTTTGCTTTACTTCTAATAATTTCTAAGCCATTCATATTATGATATATTTAGTTAAGCAGTGGTTTGGTTGTATGCGATTCACCTTGACATCAAAAGAAAATAATGCGTATCTAATTTGGTAAATAATTAAAAAATATCCTACAAGATTCCCTTTTTAACTGCCTGGCTAATCTCAAAGGTGAATTACTTATTATTACATTAACACCATAACCTAATTAATTTCATTTCCCTTTGTTATTCTCCATTTACGAATCGAAAATTAATGAAGGCATTTTAAATGGAAAGGAATTAATGGAACAGCTGTACCTAGGTATTTGTTTTGCAAACTTGTTATGTGAGATGTGAGTGACAATGACTATTGAGGTAACTGATACAGAGCTAAGATATTAACTAATGATATTAATTTTAGAAGTATGTATGTAAGTATATTCTCATATTGTGTTGTTGTTTTTGTTTTCTGTATTTTGTTTCTCTCTCACACACGTTGTCTACATCTCTTTTATCTACTTTTCAATCGCAGGTATGCTGGAAGAGATTACTTTAGAAATAAGCGTTGCCTTTGTACGTATTTTTCTGTTCCTTTCTTCCTGTCTGTATTTATTATGTGTGTGCATAAATAGTTAAATAAATAAATAAGTAAAGTTATATCGATGAACAAGAACATAATAAATAAAGACCTAAGATTTCTAAAGGAAAACCAATGAAACTCGTTACCAAGACAAAAAGTCACTAGCATTTATTGAAGCAGTTTTTCAACATCTCCAAAGAAAACCACACGTCTGACCAATTTTGAAAACTACCCCGTAATTTCCGTTTCTGCACTGCTATAGATTTTGACATAGAACATTGAAAGTTTATTCACAACCGCAGCCTATACACGATTCGCCATTGAAAAGTATATTGGATTTTGGCCCCATTTTGGACGAAAAAATGGCTTCACTTTTCAAAAGTGTACGTGAGGTTTTCAAGTCGAATAACCCTAGACCTTTCGAGTTAAAGGAGACCTTTTTATCCGACTTTATAACGCAAATTCTACACGTTCTAGTCCACATTGACACAAACATTAAGTACAATGCTCTATTTATCAATGTTAGTCGTTCCGGAATAAAAAAACACACTATATTGATCTAACGCAGAGAGGGGTAGTTTCATAACAACAATTAACATTAATATTAACGGGAAATTATAAAACAACGGATCTTTCTTTTGTTTTTATTATTTATTTTTCCTTAGTTTTGATTAATCATGGTCTGGCAGTTTGAGTAATTTATGCGGCCTAACCAAATGTCCTTTCTTTGATATTGTTCGTCAAATCGTTGAGTTCCTTAAATTCGGAGTTGAGCTGCACGATTATTGAGAAATGCGTGCACTGACTGGACAGGTCCACTCAATCTGTGTGGTTCTTTCCTCAAAAGACCATTTCAGACACCAATCTGCATGGTCTTCACATAATCTGACCAAGATTATGTCTGGACTTTAAAAGAGACTGTGACCTCGAGTTTGTTTCGGCCTTTCTTCTCAGAGTAGTCAGATAGGAAACGCCAACCTCATCTAGTTTTAAAAATGTGATTGACGTGTAAAAGTCTTTTTACAAACCTACTTACAGAAATAAAATCGTTTATCATTTAACGATTGAACGATAAGATGCTTTAATAACTAAATTAGAAAAACAACAGTGAACTTTATCAGAAACACGATGATGAAACAATTGAAGATCATGAATCGGGAAAATATCAGAAACAAGAAAATCGTTTGAAGATTAGAATACGCCCAAGAATATTTCGTTTGTTCTAGTATTGTAACAGAATAGGTATGCAATAGTGGCCAATAACAAGCTGTCGCCCAGTGATGGATGAGTTCCGTACATATTTGTAATGTGTGACTGATTACATGACTTGAATTGCTCGGCTGTACATAGGCAGGCATGTGGGTAGGCAGGTAAATCCGCAGATTGATGTGTTGTCAAAAAGTTTTTTCATAATTATGGTATAAAGTTGCGCCTCGCGGTTTCACCGGCGTAAGTCTCGATCCCGTGGGAATATCGGGATAAAAGTATTCTATGTCCTATTCCAGGTGATGGTCTACCCATGTACCAAATTTCATCCAAATCCGTCCAGCTGTTTTAGCCTGAAAGCGTAACAAACTCCCTATTGCATTTATAATATTAGTTAGGAAGTTAGGAGCTCGTGGCTAAGTAATAATAGCCGCTCGGGTCGATACATCAGGTTAAGCTACGCTTGCCGGGGTTGGTCCGTGGATGGGTGACCATTTTCACATATCGAGACTCCTCCGTGCCTCGGAAAGCACGTTAAGCCGTTGGTCCCGGCTGTCATTTGTGGATCTTTGACAGTCGTTACGAGTCGTCAGAAGCACAAATGTCTGACAACCAGTCTAACCAAGGGGTATCGTATTACCCAGTTACTGGGTTGTGGAGGTCAGATAGGCAGTCGCTCCATGTAAAATACTGGTACTCAGCTGCATCCGGTTAAACTGGAAGCCGACCCCAACATAGTTGGGAAAAGGCTAGGCAGATGATGAGTTAGGAAGTTAGGATTAGGATTTAGCTTATACTTTTAGTTATTAAGCCAAATAATAAGTTCAAATGATGGACACAAAATTACGAAACTATTAAGTACCTAAGTAATTTAAAGACATTGCCTTGGCCAGCGCGTTAATATTAAATGTTCACTTAGAGCTAATTTTATTTTCGTTAGTAAAAATCCTAATAAATATTTCATTTATTTCATTATTAACATTTATTATGTTTTTAATATTATAATAAAAAATAGTAGCCCATAAACCGGTGGGCTACTATTTTTTTATATTTTTCGGGAATAAAGTCCAAGCAGTCAGGGCTCCAGAGAGAGGAACCTCCTAACTATGCGAGCCGTGTCCAGAACTACCGGTTTCTGAATCAAGCCCTTAATCCAGCTGCCCAACGAGAGCCTCCTAATATTTGATTAGTCTGAATGATTGAAAGTCATTAGGTACGTACACGTCCAGCTTCTAAATTAACCAGACCATTAAAAAAAGCCTTTCCGTCAAAAGCTTAGTTTTTTCAAGCGGTGTCATGTATTCTACGAGTAGAATGGTTAATTTTTGGTCCACAATTAATGGGGACAAATGCGAGGCACGTTCTTGCGTTGTTGACAGGCAGACTTAGCGGCCGCGGCTAATTGTCTACGAGCATTTAATGATAATAGAAAGTAAAAGAAATAAGCGGATTCTTTAAACATTTTAACTTTTTTGAAATGATAATCCGAGAGATGCTTTTAAAGCGAGGATTTTGTGGTAAGTTGAGAATAAATTTAGCTTTGTAAGAAGATTTGGATTGAAGTCAAGCTTCAATCCAAATCTTCTTACAAAGCTAAATTTATTGAGATGATTTTGATAATTTGATTATTTTTGAGCTAAAATCTAATACTAAAGACGATCGACGAATCAAGAGCTAAAACAAAATAAAGTTGCCCAATAAAAGGAAATGTTACGTCGTATCGTATCGTAATTTCAGACAAAAATAGATGAAACTCGTTTGTATCGTAGTCTTTTCAATTCTTTACAATTTCGTGTATTTAAAGTAGCTATAAAACCCAACGCTCTGTTGGTTTCCTTATAATCGTTAAAGAAAATTATTTGACCGCCTTTTTATTCGCAAACATTTTCTCTTTCTTTCATTACGGATTTTGGCGAAAAGTTACTTTTGAAGTGTTTAAATTTTCTAAGATGCTAAATTAGGTTTGGGCTCCCCTTTGTGGATTATTTAATCAAATGTCAAGACAGACATTTTTTTCTTTACATTCAAAAAAGAACATTGTAATAGTGAGACTAGGTACGTCATATGACACAAAGCTGATTTTTAAATGATTGGAATTTAAGAGACATAATAGGTTTTATTCATTTATTTGGAACTTTTATTTGTAATATTTGCCATTTATATATGTAAATGTTTTGTTGTGTTACTAAGAACAGTGAATTAGTGACTCAAAGCTTAAAGACTTAAAAACCATGGTAGTTATGTACTCAGACCAAATAAAAAACCAAGACATAGCGCTTTGAACAATACCAAAACTACACCTCCGCTCTGGTGGATACACGCCCACATTTACAACGATTTACAATCAAACTACACCAACCGGCCTCACGTCACTGACTGTTGACAGCGCGCTGTCTTGGTTTTTTGTAAACTTCATCTCGAGATCAAAACTTCATTCCCATTTACAATTTTATTCCCTGTGATACACAAGAGAAAACGAAGGGAGTAGATAAACCTGACCCTAACAACTAGGTATAATGTTTTGTACTCGTAATCGGACAACTGAAATTAAGCACCAAAATTGACTTCTTCATAGCTAAGTGCTTTAGATTGAATGACCTTTTTAAGGTTTGGATTTGACGAGAGACAGAGAATATTCAATTTGTGGACTTAATGCCTGAAGCATTTTCTACCAGTCAACCTTAGGTTTGACTGGTAGAAAATGCCTTAGGCATTAAGTCCGCCTCTGTACAGTATTTTTTACTTGTTTTTTAATAAAAATAAAATAAATTAAATATTGTTTTCGTTATTTTACCAAAAACTTATCTGACTTAAAATCAATCTTACCAGTATTATTTATTGTTGTTAATTAACCCATTACTTAACGTTGGACTGACAGGAAAAGTGCAGTTTCTTTAGTTGTAGTTTAGGTCTTTCAAAAAATATAGAAAGAGCCTGTTTTATCTCGTCCGCAGACGAGCAAAACTAGCTTAATTATGTCTCAAATGTAACATACCAAATACAAGAAAGAAAAATAATTTATAGACCCATAATCCGTTGTGGGTAGGCTCCCCAAACTTCATCCGAAACTGGCACAAAATTAAATTTAGCCAAGTTATCCATATAACCGACAAGTTGGAAGGCGCCTGCGATCCCTCGTTATTTAATAAACCATATTACTTGCACGATTTAGTCGCACTTACCTACTAACTTACTAATTGCTTTATTGTTGTAACTTATTATAAGTTTACTATTGTGTGGGCGCAGTCCGTAAATACTATGATATATTGGAAATTAAATTTAAAACATCTGACGGCCAATTCCTGTAATTAAAAATATTCAAAATCTGGTCGCAATCTCATTTCAGCGACAATCAATGTATTTTTTTTTATGTAGGGAAATAAGAAGTATTTTTGACAGATTGAAAATAAAATCACAATGCGAACGTTCTTAAAAAAAACGGGTATTGTTCCTCTTATTTTATTGGCAATATCTCCTTGCAATTATTGAAATTAAAATCTGCTTAATACTTACCAGTATTTACATTGAGATTATTGAAATTAAAATCTGCTTTAATGCTTGCCAGTATTGACATTGAGATTATTGAAATTAAAATCTGCTTTAATGCTTGCCAGTATTGACATTGAGATTATTGAAATTAAAATCTGCTTTAATACTTGCCAGTATTGACATTGAGATTATTGAAATTAAAATCTGCTTTACTTCCCGCTCATGTTACAGTTCGCTTTATCTGTAGTAGATTTTAGATTTTTTTCTTTATACGAGGTACACTGAATTTTAAAAAAAGAACAGGAATAATTATGGATGGACGAGCATTGTCGGCCATTAATGACTTTGTAGCACATTTCCATGCATTCACCTAATCCATGAAATCTCAAAGGTCCTTGTTTACTCGAAACACGAACTTCAAAAGGTTTCAGTAATTCAGTTAGAGTTCCCGAAATGAAGCAAGTTCGGAAACAGTTTCCGACGAAATTAACTTACGTCCGAATGCAGTTAAAAGAACGGGCAAAAGAAGAAAACAAGTCGCTAATAGAGTTAACCTATGAATAAGAAGAATGGACAATCGAATTCTAGTTTCTTATGATATTTAGTTATTTTAGTTTTTGTAAAAGTAATAGTAGTTTCTGTACCTCTACCTGAAGACCTACTTATATATTACTAGCTTCCGCCCACGGCTTCACCCTAGTGGTGTGTCAATAAAAACTAGCCTATGTCCTTCCCCGTGAACGTGATATCATCTATCTCCATGCCAAATGTTATCAAAATGTGTTCAGTGGTTTAGGCGTGAAAAGGTTACCTACAGACAGACAGACAGACACAGTTACTTTCGAAGTTATAACATTAGTATGGATAGGCAGTAGGAAGGTATGTACTTGCTTTTCTAAGTTCAGTATTATTTGACCCAGTTACTATTGTTATCTTCGTCAAAGCCATACAAATAAATTTCCTTAAACGTATTAATTATTTCCAATAATTGACCCCAAGTAAATCGTTGATTTCTTAGAACATTATATTTATGTAAAAGTTTTTTTTATGTTTTATATAATTAAAGAGTAAATTATTTGTTTTTTGAGGTAAATATTTATAACATTCTTTCAAAATAAAGGTTTGTTTGAAATTGGAAAAAAGTTGCGTAATTATACGCTTATTTGCAAGTCTTCGCCACTGTAAAAACTTACTTTTCAAGAATTCTTTGAGCCAACATAATGAAGTTTGCATATGAAATGCACACAAGCATAATGCGATTAGAAACTTAAATATATTCAACAATGTAAATTGAGCAGAGACTTAAAATCTCATGAAAATGATAATGTTAAGGTATTCAAATTTATTATCTTATGATCATGTGTTTTATGCAAGCCGTGTGTGGAGACAGGTTTTTCCTTAAATCAGGCCGGTAATGTTTTATTCAGTGTAAAAGTTACTGGACATTTTCTTATACCCTAGGTATAAGTAACTTCACCAGCCTATTTCTACAAAGTTGTCATACATTGGAGTATTTCATGTAGTACAACATAACACAAAAGCATAGCACCAGGTCAAAAGAAATAGCTGTCGTAGCTGCCATTCCATACTAAAGGCCCGTAACTCCAAACTTTCATGCGAGGGTCGCAATAACTTTCACGAAACGCAGTAACAACAAAATGTGGTGTTGTGACTTGAAATCTGCTTAGCTAAAAATATTTTGAAGTGTATTTGATGTTTGTGAACTACATATTTTAATCAAGGTTTAAGTAATACAATAAGACTCAAGTTTTTATCAGCTTCTACAATTGTTTTGATTTTTCTCAACAATATTCTTGAAAGTCAATTATCGTAATTAAAAAAAGTTCACATTAAAATCGCAATCTGTTAAAATTGTCAAAAATGTTGGTGAATTGATTGTATTTTTGACAGATTGCGAATGAGATGTGAATGAGAACGTTCTTAAAAATTACGGGAATTGCCCCTCTGATATAATACATAGAAATATGTAGTTAATAAAACAGAAATTAAGCAAAATGAGTATGTCAAGATTGTAGCAGGTAGCGTTCTGCCCACCCTCATGGGCAAGGGGGGAAGGAAAAACCTAAGTAACAATGTAGTCATCAAAATCAAAATATTTTATTTCACATAAACCTACATGGGCACTTATGAAACGTCAGAAGCTAGGTGCACGGTTCCAATTGGTCGTTTCCTATGGAGAAGAGCCGGCAAGAAACTCCACGGTTACTCTTTTAAAAGATAATTGGCTTTTACAATATTTTCGAATTACAGTGTTAATACATAATTATGTAGTTATGAGAGTGCCTATTTGACCACGTTCGAGGCTAACGTTAAGGTTCATTTTAATAACTAGTGGGTGGACTTAATACCTCCTCACATCGTGTTTGATATCCTTCGTCACAGTTTGTTGAGAAATATTCAGTGAAGGTATTTCATATTAACTTAAACTGTTTAGGGCTAGCGCGCACTGAGGCTCAGTGGAATGTGGTGGGTTATTTCTGCCGTACGGTACGCTATAACAAACGCAGGTCACGGGTCCGCGCACTGGCGATGAAAAAGCGTTTTTCGTACCCAAACAGTTTTGGATGCATCCCTTGATGGCCGTAAGGCCTATTAAGGCCTACTTTTTCATGAGATATAAAGATTTACGGGCGTATCCAAAAAACAAAAGGATTTTATAAATTGCTTCGTCGGTGTCTCGGTGCGTTTTTTTCACTGCAGTGCGCGGTACTTCATATATCTCTTCGCGATGCAAAATACGTGTGGTAGACCCACCGCAAATTTGCAGCGGGCGGTGTTTTTTCCAAAGCAATGCACGCACTTCTATAACATGCCATACTTCACAAATTTTTTGGTATGAAATACGCACGGCAGTGCGCGCTAGGTAGCTTGTTGTGTTTTAATAAGTTTATTTTCTTAATGTCCTTATATAATTAATTATTCGATATTTTAATTGTTTTCTTCAAGTACAGAATCAATGTTGTTAAAAAATATATTCTTTTGTTTTAGCCATTAAAAAGTATTTGTTTAAAGTAAAAATATGAATATTAATAGCTACTGAGAATTGTAAAACAATAAATCCGAACAAAGGCATGATTGATTGCTAAATAAAGTTCAAAATAGATAATCCATTTATATAAATTATTTAGCTGGAAATTAATTTGGATATCGTTTAGACAGTAAACAAAGTAGTTTAGTCTAGAACCTGGATTTACTGATGCCATTTAAATGTTTTAACTGTCAGAGATTTTATAAATGTAACCAAAAAGGTAATTAAAGCCTGAATCCCACGGTGCGATTTAATGGTATACCATAATTTTGAGTAAAAATTAAAGTTGCACCGTGGAAGCACTTTCATGTCATTATACCTATTACGAGTACGTATTGTAACAGGAATACTAATATTCTCTTCCAAAAATAAATATTATGTAAATACTCACACTCAGAAAAGCTGTCACGAAAATCACAGAAGACCATAAACTAAGGTATCTTGATCCCTTTTGACGACAAGTAAATACGATAAAAAGTATACCTGTTATTTATCTAGGCAGTATCTGCACCTCGCACTTACACCCGCATAAGTCTCGATCCCGTGGGAATATCGGGACAAAAAGTATCATATGTCCTAACCCAGGTCATGGACTACCCATGTGCCAAAATTCATTCAAATCCGTTTAGCCGGTTTAGCGTGAAAGTGTAACAAACAAACAAACTCTCTTACGCATTTATAATATTAGTTAGAAAAAGATGTACAGTCACGGACTTTAATTGATGAGCCACCTTCAAACTTTTCAATTTTGCAGTTTCATACATTCACGAGATTACACGATTAAACACGAACTCAAATCGCACGCTCGTAAACAAGATGACAAATAAATTACTTTTAATCGGAAATAGTCTTATCCATAGAGGTTGACTAATAAGTTCTCAATGATAAAAATAAATACAATGTTGCATTAAGTTTATCCAATCTATTAGATACCGACCTCCTTTGAATCATAGCTTATTAACTCGATAATTCTGAAAACTTAACTGAAGACAGTGACAGTTGAAATATCGATGTCAGAGACGTTCTTTCGAACTTGTAGAAATGATTTTAATATTTCTCCGTACGCTAACGTTACTATCGCAATAGTAACCTAGCAACGATTGTTCATCGTTGCTAGGTTACTGTTGCTACACCTGCAATTGGTTGACTTTGGGTAGTCACTCTGCTGTCAAGTTTGTAGTTCTGGCTCTCAGGTTAGCCAACCGGTAAAGATATGAAATATAATTTTCTTCTCCTAAAACAAAGACATGAATTGCGTGTCGGGAACCAAATAAACCCGATTTGCATTACACGGCTAAAATACGAACAGGGCCAGGTGGCTCATCAATTAAAGTCCGTGACTGTACGTGTCACTGATAGTTCCAATATAGTTCCTTAGAACTGGGTAAGTCCCTAACATAATAAAAATAAACACAAAATCTACCATGGGAATCCCATACCAAAAATATTGAGTAACCCGGTTCGCTTTCAATCAAAATTGATATCACTATTCAATATATTAAGACCAATCGGCGTCGGACAAACCAACAGGGATTTCACACGTGATCTCATTCAATTTATTGTTCCCTGAAATTGCTTTTTTTTTTCGGATAAACTGGATCTAAGAGCCGTCACGTATTCGGTGGTGGTCGTCATTTTTTTAACGTAGTGGACAAAGCGGTTGTTATGTGAATTAAAGAGAAAATGATGATAATTATACAATGTGTTTTTTTGATATCCCATAACTCTAGGGTATGATTGAGACCATATCAAAGAACCAACTGGCATATGAATTATTCTTCAATAATCTTTTTTGTTTTGTTTTAATTTTTTATACAAAATAATTCGACAAAGTTACGATTATTAATGTAAAACACCCGTGAAATATGACAACGTCGCATTTTCTTAGATTTGAATTTGAATGTTTGGTTTGAATAAAAATTAATTACTCTTATTTATCAATGAAACTTAGATACATTGAGAGTCTATTTTGTACGTACGTATATCTTCAAAAGTATGTATTTTTGGACCATCTATTCTAGGAGATTTTGTGTTCTTTTTACTAAAATAATACAACCCTAGAGTTATGGGATATCAAAAACAACACGTTGTATAATAGGGAATGTGGGTCGTTGTCGTCAGCCGCTGTTGCTGTCGGTACCGCGGGAACTAATTTTATGCGTGAGGCGCCGCGCCGCTGACGAGTGCGCTCCGCACACTCAACCACATTTCTGATGACGTCAACATATTCTGTTGCGCTTTGGGTAACTTTGACAGAATAGCTTCCCATAGAATTTGTTATGGTACAACCAGTAGAACTATTTAATTTTTAAGAGTAAGTACTACAATATCGCATTAGGTCTAGCCTGTAAGGATATTTGTATGTTTGGAGTGAATAAATAAATAAATAAAAGGCCCAGTATCTTCAGACACTAGCTAGAACGTATGATCAGTTGTAGTTCAGTCGCTAAGTGAGCGTAAATTCCAAGATTCCGCGATTCCAATTCTTGGCCCCAACGACCTACAAAATAATCGCCGCGTCTGGGCCGAAAATGTGTGCACGAACCTTGATACTTTTATTGGGAAAAGAGTATTAAAAAATATGTTGTACCTACTGGCATGCTGACTAAAATTTCAATCACGCCAAGTAATGTGATAAAATGATTTATATTCAACCGAGTCGCGTGGTATGTTTTGCGATTGTTCAATTTGAATAAATTAAAATGTGGCCACAAATTATATAAACCAATAAAATTATATTAAAATAAAGGACATAATCGTAGCATTTACATATTGTACGTTGGCACAGCATAGCGCATCGAATTAGATTTCTGAAAATTATTTATTTGACTTGCTTTTTTGGGTTGTTTCCATTGAAAGAAAATTTTTTGTTTAATTTCAGTCTACTTTTTACCCGAATACGGCGAAGAAAAAGGAGGGTTATGATTTTGACCGGTATGTAGGTATGTATGTAAAATCCGGAGTCACACGTAATCTGTTCGATTTATGCCCTAACACGTGTGACTCCGGATTTTTAATTTGTCTGTCTGTGGTGTCTTGTTTATACCTTTTGAGTCGTAGTTGGGTTGTAGTTTTTATTACTTTATTTTTTTTTGAAGAATAATTTCCCACTTTTTCCGGATTGAAGCTTCAAGAAGATGTTATAAAAATAAATTAAAGCTTAAATAATACTCGAAAACTTTTTCGAGTCTTATCTCTTTTTGAACATTATTGTTACATTCGCATCTCATCAATCTCCAAGGAAATAAAAAGTTCAGGTGCAAAAAGTTTAAACAATTTCCCAAAGAATTAACAAGGAATTTGAGAGAAAAAGTTGGTAACTTATGTATTGCTTTGAATCTTTATGTAGGTAAAATTTTTCTTGTTTTGAACTGATAATTTGCTTGGAAAGTGAATTCAGCTAGTGCTTTCTTAGGTTACAATTTATTTTTCAAGTTATGTTTAAGTGTCCAATCGGTAAAGTACCTATTATCTCTAGATGACTTGATCACTTTCACGGAATTATGTGTTAAATCTCGAATTTATCTGTTTGCTTTTAAGCAATTTCTTCTCTTGACAATTTATTTTGCAATTTCTAAACTGTTTTTATAAGAGAAATAATGTTGAATAGGTATTTTTCATCTATAGTAAGCATCTCCATTAATTTTAATCGACCTTCATTTAATATAACTTAACCCAATTTCCTAAAAGATCTGGACAAATACGAAGTACCTACCCACATTTTATTCTTTTACTTACAGTAGCCACTGGTAATGGTAACAGATGGAACGTCTCCAGGGGACCTTAAATAAAGAGGACGAGTTGTCGTAATAAACTGTTCACAATTATAAGCACCTGATGTGTTAAAATTATTGCTTGAGATTAGTCTTCATGAAGTAAACGATGGGTTTGACAGAAAGGTTTTATTTTGTTTCCAACTTGAGCGGTACTGTTAGCAGCAAAACCTTTTATGTTTAACATCAAGTTTCGATGTTAAAAAGCTTCTTCAAAATTATGTGGTTGTGTAACTTAAGTAAGTTGAATTTTATTCTGAAGATAATAAAGTTATAGTCTACGAATACAGTAAGTATAATATTTGGGTGTATTTTGTGTTTGATTATTGTGCCTACCAACTTAGATTGTATCACTTTTCATTGTTTTATTAAGTAACAATAACAGAATGTCAAGTGTACTGAAAGTCAAACTCATTGTAAAAAAAAAAAACAAATAAACAAATCGCAAATAAACGTATTTTCTTTTTATCTTTTCTAAATATATAAACACCCAAAGAGTCAAAACTCGGGCTTCGTGAAGAATGCTTTACTTATTCCCAACTTAGTAACATAAATTGGAAATCAACTAACCGTTTCTGATACGATACGAACTTTAGTATTTTTATACTTAGTAAGGACCATGGGGGATTTTGTATGGACTCCGTCCCCACCCTTCAACAGTCATAGGATACGTGTCAATATGTTTTTAGGGATCCCGAGAAAGACTTACTGTCTTGCTCCATTGCAAAATCAATGGGGTTTTTTTGTAAGAACAAAATACTTTTCTGTTAGCTAACCTAACCTAAGCTATAATTGCCTATCCTTGCCAAACATAACCTAACCTCACCTAACCTAACAGTGATAATTTGATCTTGGATTTTGAAGGTCAAATGTAACTCCTCAATGATGAACAGCATTTGTGTATTCTTGTGATTGGATAATTGTACAAAAAACTTAAGAAAAACGGCTAACCTAACCTATTTTTTTTTAAATCCTCATGGATGACCTCTGCCCTGGGGCGGGCGGAGGGGTCTGTCAGACTCTTACTGACTACAAACCACCCCAGTGTTCCAGCTCACACCTTCGCCGGGGGTCACGGGAACGTAAAAATCTTCCGCAACCCCAGACTGGCCCGCCATTGCGGGACTCCTCGGGTCAGGGGCCCCCCCGTGACCCGAGGAGTGAGGTGTTTGACTCCCTCCGTGACGTCTAAGAGGGGCGCGCGTGGAACACTACGCACTGCCACCTCGGGTCCTGATGTGTAGGGGGCGACGGACGTCCCCGAGTCCGTCGTCCCTGGATCCATTTAGGGGGGCTGGAAGAAGGCGTTTACCGCCCTCCGTCGACGCCCGGTGCGCCTGCTGCGGGCCGGGTGAGTGGAAGAGATCTCCCTCTCCCTTTCCGCAGCCACCTTCTGCGAAACGACTGTCTCACGGAAGGAAACCACCGCGTCCCAGGACTCCTCGCTGCCGACCATCGACTCGACTACAGCAGCAGCGACAAGTCACTGCCTTCTTCTGAGATGAGGGCACGGCGCAGCCCCTCCTAAGCGGGACACTCTGCCAGCGTAGGCCGCGCCGTGTCCTCCTGGCATTCAACGTAGTGGTGACACCGGGTGTCCGGCTCCCTGTTTATGCGACACAGGTACTTCCCGAAGCAACCATGCCCCGAGAGCACCTGCGTGACCCGAAACGACAGGGAGCCGTGCCTCCTCCCGAGCCAGCGCTCGAGCACCGGCCGGATTGCCTCGATGATGTCGAGGCCGGCGCTGGAGCGTGAAAGCCTGTCCCGCCATTCCGCCATCAGGACCTCGCGAAGCTGAGACCGATGCAGCTCTATGTGTCGCTGCATCGGTTGCTCACCCCGCACTCTCGCTTCCTTGCGCCACCGATACGATGACGCGAGTACTTTCGCCTCGAGGTCCCAGGGCGGGGATGCGGCCAGTGCACAAGCCGCCTCGTAGGAGATCGTGCGATACCCCCTGATGACTCTGACGGCCATCGCTCTCTGCGGCTTGCGCAGGACTGCGATACTACCGGCCGTCAGGTCAGCCGCCCAGATCGGGGCCCCGTAAAGGGCCATCGATCGCACGATTCCCACGTAGAGCCGCGTTGACAGCGCACAGAAGCTAACCTAACCTAACCTAAACTTTTCGGTTAGCTAACCTAACCTAAGCTATAATTACCTATCCTTACCAAACATAACCTAACCGAACCTAACTTTAAAAAAAGGTATCAGAGAAAAAAAAAATGGTCCCTGATAAAAAGAAAGGTTGTCATGAATGAGAACCATATTTAGGTCGCTATATTCTATGCCTCTTAAGTGCAAACTAAGAAAATATATAAATGTAAAATAATGCTAATATTGAATAAAAAAAGTAATATTCCAGGAAAACCCCACATTTTTGAAAAATGTCGCCATAGTAAAAAAGTATCGAACCCACCAGACGCTTCGAATGACACTAGTCTCAAGCGTGTTGGTGGGTGGGGACGTTTCTTCCCATGGTCCTTTCTCTTTTATTTCTTAGTTCCTTTTGATCTAAAGTAGGTTGACATTTTTATTTCAATGTACGAGTTTTCTTTTTTATTTGACCTGCATTCGAACTTTACTTTTTTACCGTTGGCATGAATCTGAATGCTTATTTCACGGTTTGGTTGATTTGACTTTATGTAACTTAAATACATTATTTTTTAAATAGAATGGAAGAATTGATTTACAAAACTTATGCGAAATCATTATCATGGACATACTTTTCGAATAGGTATATAAAAAAAATGAAAATCTAATTTAAATGTTAGTTTTTGTGGTCAAGAACCGTCTTAAATCTATTTAAATGTGGAACAATAATACAATTCCATAGCCCGCTAAACCCATGAGAAGTAATCAAATATGACACTTTATTATATCCCAAACCTCATGTCTGACAGTTTTTGTCAGTAGACAAAGATCACACGCGACAAGTTCTATGATAACGATACTTGACATAAAATTTTCAACTTGAAAAGGGTATAGAGTAATTTAAATGTAGTTTATGATTATCCTCACATGTTACTTGATAAACGTTGAGAATAATTGTTTTGTCATTTTGTTTTGGGAATTGAAATTAAAACAGGCTTTCGCTGTATTACAGAACAAACTAAATTTAGAAATAACGTCACGCCTCGTTTCCCCGAAGGATTGGGCAGAGATGTACCTATAGTACACCCACATTTCGCTAGTTATGTTTTAAGTCCCATGTAACAGGGGGCGAGCCTCTATTGCCATCAACCCGGCACAAATCCAGACTTCAGGCTGCTAATGAGAAATTCTTGATAGAAAAACCCAATAACACTAATGCCCCACCCGGGAATAGAACCCATGACCTCATGCTCAGCAGTAGCGCTTGCGACCACTACTCTCTAACTAGCAGTAGCAAGACTCAAACCATTTATTTCAATTAAACCATTTAGGAGTTTCCCTGTGTGATCGAATCACAAATGAAGAGATCCGGAGAGCCAAGATAACCGACATAGCCCGAAGTATTGCCAAACTTAAGTGGCAGTGGGCAGGGCACATTGCTCGCAGAACAGATGGCCGATGGGGCCGATAGGTTCTGGAGTGGCGACGCGTACCGGAAGACGTAGCGTTAGAAGGCCACAAAGTGGACCGATAACCTGGTGAAGGCCGCGGGAATGCGCTGGATGTGAGAAGCACAGAACCGGTCGAAGTGGCGGTGCTTGGGGGAGGCCTATGTCCAGCAGTGGATGTCTTTCGGCTGAAATGATGGTGATGAAACCATTTACAGGCACTTTTGAATTGTCAAAGAGTCGGTCAGTTAGTCAAAAAGTTGAATCTATATGGAGAAGAACGAGCGAGTAGTATTTAAAATTCCTAACATTATCAACAAACGACTATTTATTCATAACCCTAATGAAATGTCGGAACAGAATGAATTGCCGTTCAATGCATTCTGACAGATTCGATAACAGCTTTTAATTAGTTATATCACAGACAACTGTCATATAAATGTATGAGCTAATAATATTTGGATGGTCATTTAGTCACACGCTGGGTTTGAAAACCTGTGTCTATTTCTAGATTTTACGGTACGGGGTGGAGGGTGTTTTTTTGACAACCATTTTCATGTTGCATTTTTCTATTTTAGTCCGGAGATAAAATTAGAACTACATGCTAAATAAAATTAGGCTGCAGATTATTTACGTCGTCGAGGTCTTCTACAAAGTTAGTGTATATTTTTGGTATCGATTATTCTGGTTTCTTTAATCATCATATTCGGCCTAGCGCTAACCTTTTACCAACTATGTTGGCGTCGGCTTCCAGTCTAACTGGATGCAACTGAATACTAGTATTTAACATGGAGCGACTGCCTATCTGACCTCCACAATCCAGTTACTGGCTATAATGGTATCCCTCGGTAAGAGTAGTGGTCAGATTGTCGGGCTCTGAACCAACGGCTTAACGTGCTTCCAGAGGCACGAAGGGGTCTCGGTGTGTCTGTGGGATGGTCACCCATTCACAGACCAACCTCGGCAAGCGTAGCTTAACTTTCGATCGACCCGTGTGGCTGTAATAATTTATATTATCCACGAGCCCCGATTCTGGTTTCTGTAATCTTGGTGTTAAAAGGTGTCGCAGTATCACTTCAATTAAGTTTGTAATCAAAAATGGAATCGCTTTTAAATAAGGTCACGCTGGAGTGATAAAATTCTAGAATGTTGTACGGCAGCGATATCTTTTTTATGGTTACTTAGGGTGAGAGAGGACTAAATATTGCACGATAAGGGATGCTACACCTGTAGGTATATAACTCAGATATAATTTTCAATGCTACGGCTACACTTCACGTTATAGCGAACTTTTCTTCGTGCGCTCTCTCTCACACACCCCTCGATTACTCGCTGAGCAATAGAGAGCGCACGAAGAAAAGTTCGCGATAACGCGAAGTGTAGCCGTAGCATTATAAATAAAACTATGTTCTTAAGTAAATAAATGTTCTTTACACTCGCGACAATCTAAGAAGTCCGTTTTGACGTTTCGTTCTCGTACTTGTAATAAAACGTTAAGCCTCGAGAATCAGTTTTAAGCAAGGTAGATAAGTCGTCGATTACAAACTCTCTAAGTGTGTTCAATCGATATGTCTCGAGAATCAGTTTATAAGAAACCAATTTTTTTTTTCATCGCTACACAATGCATTTTTTAGCTGTCAAAATGGACTTCTTAGATTGTCGCGAGTTTATGTCCTGTGTCCTGCAGATCATAACTATCAATGTTAAAATGTCATGCATTTGTTTTTAGTTTGCACACCGTGTAAAACACCTATGTACTAGAACTAACTGGCAGAACCATACGCTCAAACTTCAGTGCCTTGCAGAAAAACTGCCAACTATGTCTCGTGAATAGCGAGCATAAAAGTTTTTGTTTTTCTACCGTGCTTTGTCACCACTTTCCTTTGCAGCTGGGACTGTCATAACTGTCTTCTTTGAACATAATTAAACCTTTAGAAAAATTAACCATTTTTCTAACAAATAGAAATAAAAAGAGTAAAAATTAATAACTTTCAGCAAGAGTCTATAATTTTGCGATTAGTAACTAATTTATTAATTTGCACACGTCATTAGGTCATACATAATACAATGTAGGACCTTTTATATACGTAACACCTTTTTGACATGTATTATGCAAATAAATTATTTGAATTTGAATGTGAATGAATCTACTGAAAATTGTGCAATAGAAAAATTTACTAAGTTACTAATTTACCAATCTAAAGGAAAAAGGAATTCAAAGATAAATCTAAATTGTCCCATCTCATTCACTGACCTAGACCTGAGTCTAGAAGCATAATTTTGTACATGAATGTGTTCATTTTATAACGAAGGTGAGGAAGGAGTTTCGCCCAGGGCACACGGCTTTTCACTTTGAAACGATTAGAATGAGGTTGGTAGGTAATCAGTTCAAGACCGATAAAAAAAATGCAAAAAAATAATATTGTTTTTTTGTTAGTGCTAAATTAAATTGTCTTTTGTTTATCAGCCAATCATAGATCTAATTTATATGTACAGCAGGTGCCTCTTAATTATGCAATTATAATAACCTTATTCAAAACTAAGAAGGTCAGGACTCATTGCCAGAATTTCCTCCAATCTAGCTTACAACAATGCTTATCTTAGGGACCGTGGGACTGACGGGTACAATTTAAATCCTTCATCTGTAATTTATTAAATGGAAATGCAAATGTAAGGGAAAATCTTTACCGAGATATACATAATTTTGCAATTATGTATACCAATTTCGGTGATGAATTTTCCTTACAAATATGGTAAACATAATAAATATTATAAAACAAATAAACGAAAAAAAAAATGTGGGTGCAAATGGCGAAATGTGGGTGTAGTATAGGTACACCTCTGCGTGACCCTTCGGGGATTCCAAGCGTGATGTTGTGTTATAAGGTTATAACATAAAAAACCTTATAATTTTTTCAGCAAATCCTTGCTTTTAAGCCATCATCATCTGCCTAGCTTTTTCTTAACTATGCTGGTGTCAGCTGTCTAACGAAATGAAGATGAATACCAGTATTTTACATGGAGTTACTGCCTATCAGACCTCCACAACCCAGTTACTGAGTAACATGATACTCTGTCGTAAGACTGGAGGTCATAATTTTGGCCTTCTGGCAACCCGTAACGCCTACCCATTACCCAATGACTTAAAAGATTTCTAGATCTAATGGATCGTTACCCATCCACAGACCAACCTCGGCAAGCGTAGCTTAACCTTCTCTCGTTATAACTTAGGTGCGAGTCCTTCGATCGTATACAACGTGCCGCTACCATGACGACATTAATTTAACACACGTATCCGATTTCGCGTATTCGTTTTAGGAAAATATTTTAATTTCATTAAATGTTATTATTTATTGATTTATTTACAATTTTCTAAATTACCATCCTGGAGCAACCTGTACTTAAAGAACTGTAGCGAAGAGTTCATTTGCCGGGGTCACGGATCATATGTAGGCGAATAAAAGGAAAGCCGCGCAATTTCCTAGAAATTATGCCGACAAAGGATCTTGACCGATGGAACGTAAGCCAGCTGGTAGGTACCTACATGAATGAATCTTTTACAAAGAGTGATCTCAATTTTGGTTATGTTTTTATTATTTAGTTTGTTTGAAAATTATTTTTTTCAATTTACGAATTATTTTATTTTATTATAATTTTTATGGTTACTGGCCACTAGCCCTACCCGTGTGTTAAATTAATGTCGCCATTGTAGCGGCACGTTGTATAACGATACAGTAACATAAAAACGTTTTATACTTTTCACTAGTTCACACCCTTGTTCTATAAATGTCGCCCCTACGTGTCAGTGTTCTCGAGCAATTGACTTCAAGGGTGCTCCACTGTGCCTCGTGTAGCTCTTCGCTTAGGACAGCTAAACTACTGTTAAGCGAAAAAGAAGTCAAGCTACCTGAACCAACAGTAATAAAGTAGCAGTATTGTGGAAATATTTCGCTACGATCTTTCGTATTGCCAAAATTAATCTTTTTTCTCAAAATAAATTAAATTAAATAATTAAAATTAAACAATGATTAATAAATTATAATTTCTTTTCAATTTCTCAAATAAATCTTGTCAACTTTGTCCGACGAATAAATATTTTTGTTTTTGAATTTCAATGATTATTGGTTGGCTCCTTTTTATGACCTCTTAGGACCCCCACCATCCCTCGCATTCAATTTTTTGGATAAACTTTGGCATTTACCAGTATTGGTTCAAAAAACAAAAAATAAATGTTGCAAAAAACAAAATGGTGAGAGCTTATCAAAAAAGCCTAGTTCTAAAAGTTTTCAGAATTTATAATGCAGTGAAAAGTGATATATCTATTCACGCCAGCTCAGCTAAAACGATTTATGACCTTTCACAGTTTTTGGAGTGCAATGTGTTTCATTTTATTCGTATGACATAACGGTTATACGTTATGCTTTTAAATTACAGGAGCAGGAAAACAATGGTATTAAACTACAAAGAAGAGCTTTGTTATCAATCCGGCGTAATACTAAAACGGAACCAAACCTTGGAGGAAAAAAAAAATCGCGTTTGAATTTGGAACCATCTTGAAAGGCCGCCACCAATACCGGGACTTACATAAGACCAATGTGTTGGAATAACCACGGTCGGCCATCATGGGCTATGCACAATGGTCCATCTGAAGGACTAAGTGCGGAAGCCAAACCCTTTAATATAGAACAGAGACCAATGTGCTTACATGTGTTATTGTCCAGGTTCCCCGCACTCCTCAAACCCGTACAGCAGATGGCTGATGGTCTCAAATGATCATTACCAGCGTATTCTCTTCATTTTCTGAGTATCTTACGACAAATTGTACTTGCGACTTATACGTAACTGGCGAAATGTGTGCATTACAGTACACCAGATTTGTTTTTTTTTTTTTTTCACCCCTTCTAAACCTTTCAGGGATTACAAACGTGATGTTATGTTATGTGTGTAAAAAAATTGCGTCAAAGGCTTATTTTGTGTGTGTGTCATATCAATCATCACAAAATTAACCGAGTATAGTAGAGTCATTCCATTCTAATACCAAGAACTTATACTCAGGACAAATACTTTCACAAACTTTTTCTACTACACTTACTGAACGAATTTAGGAAATCAATTTTCCTTTTATTCAACCTTTTTCTTTACCTCGTTATTGAAATAAAACAAATAAGAATAATTTACGATTGTAGTGATTTTGTATTCAAAAGATATTTTGCATATTGTTGATAAGATTCGTTGAACATGATGACAGTTAATCATAGCGTAGAAAAATCTGAATACAGTTCGTTTTTGTGGAATTTTTCATTTTGTTCTTTTTAAATTATTTCGTACCTAATAGTCGAGCTTTGTTATACATGAAAAGTTTTGTGAAATATGTGCTACCACAATGCTGGTGTTGGTAAAAGCAATAAATAACAGCTAGGTAAGTGTAAATGCGTTTACATTTCATTCTTGTCTACACGAATTTATTTGTGCTTTTGCCATTTTATAAGTATAAATAACTTAACAAGCTCAAAGTTAACTTGTTAGCAAAAGGCGAGAATAACTGAATTACTTGCACAAAGAATTTATTTATGAGGAAATCCTTATTGCTTTTAAAATGGTGTGCAGTGAGCAGATTTCTCTCTCCCCCCTCCCCCCTACTAGCAACAATGAGGGGAAGGGACTGGCTGTTAATGAGAGAAACTGGCCAGTTCGTTATTAAAAAAAAACAAAATACAAAATGTTTTTCTGAATGCGAATCACAAATTTTAGCTTTTTAATATTGGAACAAAAAGTTCGAATAATGTTTGCGGTGATAAATAAAAAAGTAACAAAATGTAAGCGTAAAAGTGTGGCTGGTTCGTGAGAATTAACTTTTTATAAGCTTTTGTGGTAGGTAGATTGTTCTTGAGAATATGCGTGGCAGTAAATAGAACAACAATACTAACTTTTACAATAACTTTGATGTCCTTTCATTTTAACCCATTAGATTAATTGGGCCCCTATTTTTATTATTGCGTAAGTTAAGTACCTACTAACCTTTGTTAATTCCAACAGACTTTTGCACCTTGCTTGTTTTCCACCTCCCGTCTATGTGTTCCTTACATTGTGTACAATAGTAGCACAGCCCACGCAGTTTCTTTGTAGCAAACTAACTCCACTTATTTCGTTGAGCTTCATAAATTTCTAGTTACATACTACACTCACACATTCTGCTTCCAACACTTTTAAACCACACAGTATATTTACATCTGTTATAACAATCCCATTTTATTTTCACTTTGACATCGTAAAAGTGACTTCGTTTCACGTAAAGGTGCAGGAGTGCAATTCTCGTGTAACAAGAAATGAAAACATTGAAACATTGTCCCTGTCTCTGCCACAGTAATAGAAGGTATTTTTAAAAATGCTATTTTTCTTTGAATATCTGTGAAAGCTTGTCTTTGTGTGTAAACTTGTGAGTTTTATGTGTCAATAGTGTCTGAGCAAATAGGATTATTGGAGTGAAAGTATTTGATTGAAGTCACGGTTTTGAACAAAATTCTATTGGCGTCTTTTGATTTCAGAAGTGTTTCTTCTGATATTGTGTTCTGTCCTTCATAGATGTTATGATAACAGATGTATATTCGATTTTAAAAGAAAGGCATATGAAATATTTTTTCATAAAGCCAAAACGATATTAGAGAATGAATGATCAAAGTGTGGTCTTTTAAAATTTAGCTCTTTGATCTACTTTCTATGAAGCCTTAGAACATAATTTTAATTAAAATAAGTTAGGTACCGAAGCTATAAGAAAAGTCTTAGGTAAGTATTTGAAATTATTTACGAAGTCTAGATCATTATATCTAAAGTGCTTTCTAAGTAATAAAAGATGATCACCAATTTGCAGTTTCTCATAGTTGATTACAGAAAAATGATAGTAGCGAAAGATACAGCAGAAAGTGAGAATATATTTACATATCCTAATACGTAACTACTAAGAAAATATATTGATAATGATAATGTTTATTCACATAAATAATGTTTTTTTTTTACAAGTACAGTGCTTTATCTAAACTCATTTGGGACTGAACTAGGCATATCCTGTATTTCAGCCATCAACGCATCGGCGTTATAAAATAAAAATACTTAGATAATTTGTAACTCAAAGGGATCGTCCCTTGAGTTACAAATTAAGAGTTACTTTTATTATGATATTGCAATGATCCCATGTATGAATGTACGTATCTTATTCAACTTATAAAAGAAAATTTAGTAAAAAATATTACAATATTTTAAAAGCTAACGTTATAGGTGTGGAACCAGTCCTCTCTTTGTGTGTGAATGAGTGTGAGAGGGTGTGTAAATTAACAGTAACTCACACAAAATTTGAGCCAGATTTTGAATTGAAATTAGGGATATAACTGGCCTACTTAAGTTTGAACAAGAACAACATTCAGGAATGAGTTTATAACTGATCAATCCATCAATAGGTGATTGATTGTGTTCAGTTGGTTTTTGTATCCCGTATAGAGCAACTTATTTTTATTAATGATGAATCACGTACTGCATTAAAGACAGAAAAGCTCCAAGAGAAAACCTGGAAGTTTCAGCAAACTATTAGTTGGTAGATAGGTAGTTTTCTGATTTGATTCACTTTTTAAGGCTCTTACTAACTGGCGTGATTCGCCACGCGACGCGACGCCGCCACATTGTTCACCGTGAAGTTTTCTCAGAAATTGTTTTGTTAAAATTAGTAGTATGTGAGAGCCTTTAAGCATTGTTGCCTAAACGAATGAAGTTTTTTTTTTTCATTTTTACCGATATCAAGTAAACAAGCAAACATTTAACACATTTGTCTACAAAACTAAACATATTTTGGGGTATAAAACTGTCTTAGCCCAACTTATTCTTAGGGTTTTGCGTTATATCTGACTGGGTTTTTTGACTTAAGGCCTCGACAACAGAAACCTAGTTCTTGATTTCTGGTTCAAATTAAAGTCAATTATAAACATACAGGAAGTTAAGGTGTATTTCACGTACACTTGTTGAGTAGCTAATAAATTCTCCAAGACTAATTCATTCATACCGAGGTCTGTCGGATTGTCCTGATTAAAATTTAAATTGAATAATACATGTGGGCGGGTGAAATGAGAAACACTGAATTTCCAAAATTAATTTGGCAACACGGAAAATTTTGTTTTATTAACGAACTATGTTTTTGTGGACGTGTAAGTAAGGGTAAAATATATTGGATTGAAAATGTTTCTTTTAAATCAAATATTCTGAATTATTAATTACAAAAACATCCATCCAGGTACATTTCAGTATTTTATAACTTAACGATTACCTACCTAGATCTTTAAAAAGTTTTTGACATCATCAAAGTTGTTTATATTTAATACTAGCTTCCGCCCGCGGCTTCACCCACGTGGTATGTCGATAAAAAGTAGTTTCTCAGGCTCTAGACTATCTGTGTACCAAGTATCATTAAAATCAGTTCAGTAGTTTCGGCGTGAAAGCGCGAGCGCGACAGACAGACAGACAGAGTTACTTTCGCATTTATAATATTAGTAAGGATAGTAAGAATAAAAGCTGGACCTCCAGTTATTAATTAATACTATTAATTCCATAAGTAGGTAGAAACTAGAGTTTACCGCGCGATCAACATATTTTCAAGACCCCGACTTCAATCGTTGGTACTGAATATAATATAATAAGTATAGAAACTTATGTTACATAAACAGACAAAATTCAAATTCAAATTTAAATTTCAAATTTGTTATTTCTCAAAATGGTAATTCAATTATTTAATTATATTGTAGTCCACATACTCCATTGTCTGCATTTAATTAAACAGTAAGTTTACATTGGTAGAGGATAACTAATTTAATTACGACGGAACATTAATTCGATTAAGCACTAATGCACTACAATGGTACGGAATTTACGAGACAAAGTTTGAAAACGAAGAATTACTTTTAAAGACTAAAGAGAAGTATTTGGCACAAAGTATTTGACAGAACAAAGTTTTTGACACAAATTATGAATTAATGGTATAATTTGTGGCAAAAACTTAATTTAGATGAAGTCTTAAAGATAATAACATCAAAAATGTATTCAACTTTAGTGAGGTGTATTATAATCATAATTATAATAACTAGGGAAAGGTCACAATATGAAACACATGACAAAATCAGTAATTAAAAAAAAGAATTTTGAAAGAAGCGTCCTTCAAAGTAGGTAAATAGTAAAGTAGGTAATACTCCAGGATTATCTACGGCCCAATGTTTAAAAAATATGCTATGATTACTTTTTATCTTAATTTGACTGAAATCTTTCTCTTGAGAGTATTTTTACGAATTTACGCAAAGTCTAAATGCGACACCCAGATTATTTTATTTTTAATTTTATTTATTAAGGGATAGTAAATAACGGCAACATAAATAATAACACATACGGTTAGCAAAACTTTAAATAGTTATGCTGCAGTCCACTGCATTATCCGCAGATATAACATTTTAATGATCAGAGGTTGCCACTAGGCGAGCATATCCAAAATTAACAATTATTTTGAAATAAATAAATAAATTACTAAATCGAGCTATAGCTACAAAACCATGGAGTGGAGAGATTACATGGAGTTCTGCCACTCTTCTTTAGAAAGAAACATCAAAATTCAAATTCATATTATTTATTTGCAAGAAAATACACTGTTAACAAGGGAAGATCTTACACAATCCTTCAGTAGGTACCAAGTTACTCCTAAAGGATTAAGTACCGAAGTTTTTTTTCCAATTTTTAAAGTTTCTCAAACGTAAAAAGTTTTTAATGAAGTCAAAAGTAGGGAAAGGTAATTAGATCCTTATTGTGTTATCTAGAAGACGCTCCTCAACCGCAGAATTATTTCCCAATTAGCTCTAAGTTATTGCGCAACACTTTTATTATTATCTACTGCTGTTTTTATATCATAGTCACAAGGTTCAACAATTTTATAAAATGAACAAGCTGTCCACAATTTATTTTTCTCAGAATAATCTATAAGAGGTAGGAAGTTTCCGTTAACGTATTCAGAATATTTATAAATCTTATTTCGTCTTTAACTTTAACTTTATTGTATATCAGTCCTAATAACTTTTTTTTAATGTTCTGTTTGTTTGTTTTTTTTTTTTAATTTATTACAATATTATTATTGCGCTTGCTGTTATTATTATATTTCTTGACATTTGAACGTCACATTATGTGGCAAACATAGCACACACATACCTAATATACGTAATGTTATTTCCATCTTGCATGCATATATTTTCTTGTATGTATGACTCATGTTTAAGCAAATAAATATTATTTTATCTTAAATTATTATTTTATTAGATATCTGTCATATTTATCAATCCATACGCTGCTGCAGTTACACCTAAATAAAATACCAACTTTGCGAGTTAACTTGATTCATAACTCTAAAAGCTAATAACGATGGTCATAAAACATAAAGTCATATGTAGAGATGTGACGTCAGCTTAGCTCGTCCCGTCACGTACCAGCTTCAATATTGGCGTATTTTTTCCCTCACCCTTTGGATTGGCATATTCGTTGCATAGAATGGTGTCAATGGTACAGTCAACCGCTCATCAGGTGGTAAAACTTTAGTATTATTATGTTAAAATATCTCGGGACCATGGGGTTCCGGTTCATTGGAAGGCGTTCGAGGGTCCGAAGCCAACTCTCCCCCCAGTTAGACAATCCAAAAATCCAAATCCTAACTAATTAAAAAATGCAAAAGTGAGTTTGTTTCTTACGCTTTCACGCTAAAACAACTGAACAGATTTGGATGAAATTTGGCACATGGGTAGACCATAACTTGGGTTAAGACATGGGCTACTTTTCATCCTAGATCGCAGACGAAGTCGCAGGCAACAGCTAGTTTTAAATAGAATGACGCACCAACCGCTTTGCTGTCGCTGTGTCTCACTGTAGGGCAAAGCCCTCCCTTCCCTCCTTCAAACAGTAACATTTGTAGTACGAAAATCGTCTTACCACTGATTCAGATTCAGATACTTTATTTGCTCAAACATGTGTGTACATGCAAGGAGATATGAATAGGTACATGGAGTTGTGCTTACAAGTTTACCATTTTGTCATGGTGTGCAAATATTAATACAATCATGTTTAAAATTAAAAAGTATAACATTATTCAATAGTCACAATGCAGTAATAAATAAAATAAAATTGACTGATGTGCGGTTGGCTGTACGATGACTTCATGTATATTGGTCATTGTATTGTGTAAACGATTAAAGACTAACCTAAATACTTAATACGTTAATTGTAATTAAAGAGAGACCAAACGTTATAAAAATATTTAAGATTTTTTTGTATTAACATACACTATATACTTTTATACAATCTACCTCCGCACCTTACTTACATCTCTATCGAGTATCTAGAAGTTTCAAGAAATGTTAAGTAGTTCTGTTATTCTTTCTTTATTTCATAAAAAAATGTTTTTATTAATAAGATAACCTTTGTATTCTGTTCGTAATTAGAAGATAATAAAGTTTATTCCCAAGTCTTACTCAGAAGATAACACAAAATGGATGAAGAAATTAAATAAAATTATTTGCTTTTGATGGGATCGATTTATATTTCTATAATAATTAAATGCGTTTCAATTAAAATAAATTTAATTTACAATTATTCACATTGTATTTAATAAACTTTTTGCATTTGGCAAAATACCTAGAGCTTTAGACTCTTTTGCATACGATATATATAACGAATCTATGATTATGAATTCCTGCGTTTTTCGAAGAATCGGAATTCAATCAGAACGAATAGGCACTTAATTTGTAATTTGAACACAAAGTCACAATTTATCAAACAGGATTTTTAATAAAAAATACTGCAACAATTCATTTTACTAATAATTGGCAAAATAAATTAATGAGAGACGTTCTTTAATTTTAATTGAAGTCGTGACAAAGAGAAACAAATAAAGTACCGAATGTCCGAATATGTAATTAAGCCAAACGTCAACTTTAAAATGTCATTAATAAGTAATATTACGAAAGAGCATTAATATCATGTTTTTTTTTCCATGTTTTGATTTCGTACCAGGAATTGAACTTTCATAAAAATGTATGATTTTCACATTATCACAGTTAATACCTACTAATTAGCTAAGCCTATGTTTTGGACCAACATGTAAATTATCAAAATCAAACTGTAGGAGTTATTGGAGTAAAGCGATCTAAAACCTTGCAGAATATTTCCGCATTTTATTTTATTTTTATTCTATCTCAAAAGGATATCAATATTGTTGTTTGTACACCGAAGTGCCGCGTCGTGTACTGATCCATTACCAAATTTACCGACACCTACTTATGTTACCGACAGACAGCCGGTTTGCTGTAGTCAGAAGGGTAGTTGAAATAAAAATAAGATTATGTTAATTTTTTTCTAAAATATTATTTAAAGTTGCAGCTGTGGCTGAAGATGAAAAAGAGTAGATCATAAACCTATAATACATTAGGAAACACAGATTAATGTCTGTCAAATGGTGGTCCAGTATCGAGAGGGAATTGAAAGCGCAGAAACTAATTCCAATGACAACCCAGGACAGAGCGTCCTGGCGCCGCTGTACATGAAGACCCAACCCTAGATATAACTGGGATTAAGGGATGGAAGAAAAAAAGTAAAAATACCATTCAGATAAAGAAAAGAAGTAAAAAGAAGAATCAAGGGCACATAGGACGAGCCTAACCATCCAGTGTAACAAAATATACAAGCATTTTATAGAATGAGAAAGTCATTGAACGGACTGCTCATTTGCACAATATTTGATTTCTTCTTAATCATCATAAATAACAGCCATTCTCTGCTCACAATCGCAACATTCTGTCGACGAAAACACGATTAAAATCCTTAAAAATTCTTTGTTGACATGAAAAAGTTCCTAACATGGAACAGATTACTCCCCGGACTGTATTTTAACGACCAAGAAACGTTGTATTTTTTTTTATTTAGTCGAATATGAAGAGAGATGAAATCAATGACATCTTATTCTATTATTCAGGAAAAACTTGCTTATAAAAATCTCTACTGACCAACTTCTTAACAGTTCAAAATTTCATTGATCTAACTGGAATAAATGACTTTGACTTTGAATTAAATACTCGTACTATATATTAGTCTTTACCTATGAAATTGCCGTTTTGTATGAAAAAAATTAAACGAATTTTTTTCATGTATTTTTTATTTGTATTAATCGAAGTAATCACCCATGCAATCACTGCATCTTTGCCAACGCAGTGGCAGTTTATTGATGCCCTTCTTAAAGAAATCAGCTGGACGGGAGGCAACAAATTCTTCAAAGGCATTTAATTGTACTGCCTTTCGGGTATCGATTTTTTTTCCCGCCAAGAAGTTATCCAAATTCTGTAAAAAGTAGTAGTCTGTAGGCGCAAGTTCTGGTGAGTAGGGCGGATGACGGAGAGCTTCCAACTCCAGTTCTTGCAACTTGGAGACCGTCTGCTGTGCAGTATGAGGTCGCGCGTTGTCGTGCAGGAGCAGCGGAGACGAGCGATTGACCAATGCTGGTTGGAGATGTGCCAGCTTCTCCATCATTGTGTTCAGTTCTTCACAGTACACATCTGCAGTAATGCTCACCCCGTTTGGTAAGAAGCTGTGATGAATCACACCGGCGCTAGACCACCAAACAGTGAAAATCACTTTTCTAGGGGTAAGTTTTCGTTTAGAGCATTGTTTAGGTACTGAACCAGGATCCAACCAACTTGCTGAGCGCTTGCGGTTATCAAACAGAATCCATTTTTCATCGCAGGTAACAATGCGGTTCAAAATTCCTTCATTTGTGTGTCTGTTGAGCAGTGCAAGGCACGCCTCGACTCGTACTTCGCGCTGGCGATCATTGAGTTCGTGGGGCACCCATTTGTCAAGCTTTTTTACCTTGCCAATTTGACGCAAATGGACCAATATTGTTTTGACGCTAACGTCGAAAGCTGCTGCTAATTCAGCCGTAGATTGTGTATCATCAGCTTCCACAATCGCCTTTAATTCGTCATTGGCGACCAAAGTCTTCGGACGACCGCGAGGTTCATTTTTCAGGTCAAAATTTCCAAAATGGAAGCGAGCAAACCAATAACAGGTGGTGCGTTGGTTTGTAGTGTTAGCTCCGTAAACGTCGTTGATGTTGCGTGCCGCTTGTGCCGCGTTGCTGCCACGACGGTACTCATATTCCATAATTACTCGAATTTTTAACGTATCCATGATGACGAAAAAGATTAAAATGCGATGAAAATGTAACACTAATCATTAAACAAATGACTTCTTTTGAAAAAAGAATTCCATGTTTTTAAAATAAAATTAATTTGAAATTAGAATTCTTAGCCAAACAAAAATTATTTTGATTTGAAATGGCCAGTACTGCCGAACGGCAATTTCATAGGTAAAGACCTATAATTACTATTAAATTCTTTAAGAGTAAAATTTAGTCTGACATTCCCTGAAAACTGCTAGAATACTTTCCTAAGTTCCAAATATATTTTCAAGAAACCACGTAACACGTTCTTTAAATACAGTTTCAATTTAAAACTCACTAAAGATGGCAGTTCAAGAGCAAGGTTGTTAGTTCCATCAATTTGTGGCAACCCTAATGTCTGGGCCACGAAACCGTATATAGCTTCTCCTTCACATTTATTAACTGCCAAAGTGTGGAACTCTCTGCCAGCGAATGTGCACCCCTCCATATACTATAACCCGTCTGCATTCGAAGAAAGAGTAAACAGGCACCTTTTGGGCACGCTCGTTCCATGGTAGATCTCATCCATCGTTTTCCGTCAGGCTAGATAGAGATCAAGAACAGGCCCATTCCGCAATAAATAAATAAAAATAAATGCTTTTTTTATTTCATCATCTTTAATAAATATCAGCTCAACAGTCGTGTTAATAAAATAGATTTTAGTTTGGCTCCTCGACGCTGAATTTTGAATTTAAAAAAGGAAAGAGCCCACGCGCGCGTTTTGTAGCCCTCCGGTAACGCGGTCACAAAATATTCTGCGAGCATCGCCGCTAAAGTTAATTGCCATGATAAACAGTTACAGGATCGTTTGCCTCTGTCCACAAACATTTTAGACCATCTGCATATAAATTATACTGTTGATAAAATGCTGACCAAACAGTATTTTTTTCAAAAGGTTTATGAGGGCATTTAGACTGAATACGCTTAAGTTTTAGATTCGTCACCTATTTTTTTTTTAAATAGAGGTATAACATAGTATGTAACTGCATAAAATCAATACTAATACTAATCGTACAATAAAAGGACTAAACTGGGATTTAGTACAATGTACTGCGTAGTATTTTGTAAGGATTATAGCCACCATCTATCTTTTCCAATGTCGTAAGAGAAACTACAAATGGCTCCGTAGAGATTTCGGATTTTGTTAGACTGAATAAAGTCACCGCGTATAAATGAATAGGAAATCCAGTCTTAAGACCATGCATGTTGTATTTCACTCGGCTTTGTTTATTGCATACACAATCGCCT
This sequence comes from Lithophane semibrunnea, assembly GCA_947363905.1. Lineage (NCBI taxonomy): Eukaryota > Metazoa > Arthropoda > Insecta > Lepidoptera > Noctuidae > Lithophane > Lithophane semibrunnea. The sequence goes on along the minus strand of OX376197.1, from coordinate 14,019,639 downwards.
TTACATGAGATTGAGAGCAGGTCACACTCCTATGTCAGACCAGGGAAGATAGTATTATGTCGATATACATTTACAATCTTAAAAATTGAGAACAAAACCGGACTTTATGTTAAACCATCCATATTCCAATCGTTTTGAACCCAAAATCAATGGTTCAGAAAACAAGATTAGCCTAAACCAGCTAACGAATTAATTTGACATTATTTCACTCAAAGAAACAATGGACGTCTTATAAAAACCGATTTAACACGAATTGGAGCAATTCATGGAAAAGACTTTTAATTTAATAATGATTTGTTCATGTGTAAAGTCAACGGTAAGCAAAAGTACATCATCTAGACTAATAGGAAGATAAAATTGGAATAAAAATTAAAATTGTGTCATCAATACAATAAAACAATACCAAAAAAGTATATAATAATAAAAATACCACCTATAAGCTAGAAAAAGATAAACATACCAAAGTTAATTCGGTTGATAAGCACCTGCCGGTAGGTAAGAGTCCATCCGAGAGACGGTGATCCAATAAGGGGAATAGCGTTACGTCGACTAACGAGTTTGCACCTCACTGCACAAGTTTAAAAAATAATTAAAAATTATACGAAAGAACTAGCTCAAGAAAAGGCTGAAATCTGCAGGCTGATAAAGGAGAACAAAAGTATCAGGGCAGTTCTAATTACAGGAAGCACTTCCTCTTGTTAATTGTCTTGTCTGGGTTGAGAAAAGAGAGATTTTTAAAATAAAATTATTTTAAAAATTTACTTTTTCTTGGAATAGTTTCCTATTCCAAGAAAAAGTAATTTTTATTCTATTATATTACTAGCCCAATTTCTATTGAAATCCTATTATATTACTAGCCCAATTTCTATTGAAACTAATTCAATTACATCCTGTTTGTTCTAAAATGCTCTTTCTTTGTTCTCCAATTTATTTCAATGTAGACTTTGTCTTGTTTTAAAACATTTCAAAACTAATGCAACATTATAAAAAAAAAACGTGGAAGTTGTAACTTCATTTATCTCAACATCTATCTGCGCGCGGTTTCACCCGCGTAAGTCTCGATCCCGTGGAAATATCGGGATAAAAAGTATCCTATGTGTTAATCCAGATTATAAACTATCTGTTTGCCAAATTTCATCCAAATCCATTCCGCCGTTTTTGCGTGATTGAGTAACAAACATGCAAACACACAAACTTTCACATTTATATAGTAGGATTTGCATCAAAAGAAAAATTTTGTTCCGTTTTATTTCCGTGGTTATCCCTACTAAAACTCATCATCCAAAATTCTTGTGACCAAGGATTGTTACCTTAAATTAAATAACTTTACACAAATACTTTATTATCACAGCCGACAGGCTCCTGTTATGTTCTACTGTTCCCTAGACAGTGGCCTATTTCACTTTATGACACCGAGGGATTATGTTTAAGATGTTCACGTGGATTGCGGTTAAATGAGGTTAACCTTTGTCTTTTTCCCCGCTGCTAAATTTAGATCGACCCTTTTATAAAACATTAATTATAGTTTTAAGTGGCTCACTTTGCCGTAAAGGTGTTAATAACCTTTTTTTAGGATGTAATGAAAAAAAGTCTCAACGTAAATGTACGTCTGGTGCTTCCTGCTGGGCAGTTAACCTCAGTTGCAGTTTAAAAAAGCAAATATTTTCACAAAGGCAACCCGCACTGGGCCCGTTTGATGGATTACGGCCCGATCCCCCTCATATTATAGAGAAGGCCTGAGTCCCAGCTGTGGGAACATATTAGGCTGATTATGTGTGAACAAGTCACATGTAGTTATGCCGACACGAGAGTGATATACCACGGTTTTGCCTAAATATGTCATAGTTCAGTTATTTTTATTCCGTGTATACTTAACGTTCTCAAAACTACCCAAATGTTTCAACCCAACTTTGGGTAATATTTTATGAGTTAGTCCTAAGTGCTATGCATTTTCATTCAACATAAACATAAAATTGTGTTTTCTTGTAAACGGCCATAATGATAAAAGGTTGCAAAATGAGGTTAATGTAAAACGATTACAATATATTCGTCGTTGATCGAAAGTGAAAAGCGAATAAACACTCTAGTGAAAGTAGATTTCAGTATAACAAAGTGTTGATGATAGAATCACGATTATAGAATACGAAATAGTATGATGCAGGACAGTATTGACAAAGCCAAGGTAAAATTTTCCATAAAACGTTTTGTATTTTGTGGAAGGAATTTAGACTGGCCATTCTGTTTGAGTTTTCTTAAAAAAAGAAATTACCAACTGCGAGATGAAGATCTTACAGTTGGTAATTTGACAAACGGAACGGAGTTTGACAAAGATAAAGGAGGTAAAAGGGCCGCCTTTATATTTGTCAAACTCCGTTTTAATTTAAAATGATTGTAATCCTTACAAATAATAAGAGAAATTCAATTATTGTCACCTACAAGTAAGTTTCTTTAAAATAGTAATGCTTTGTAGGTAGAAATAAACACTGAAATAGCTTCTGTGTGTGCTTTTGACCCTTCATGTTTTATTTCTTTTTTTTTTTAAGTTTATGCGGGCAACATGTAAATTTATTCTTCTATGTTGCTTAGTGTCAAAGGTATTCTGTATAGTACAACTGTGAACACTACCGTTTTAACATACTAACGAATTTTATATGAATCAAAACTGTTTATGTTCCGTTTAAATCATAATGGATAAATTATTACAAAAACTCACAACACATCCCTTTTCAAATTCTATAAGTTGTAATTTCCGATGACATTTCCTTTCTAATTATGCCTTCACAAAATTGAACTTACCACTAATTGCATTAGGACCAACCACTTCATTTACACAGCCCTTGATTCTGCATTAAAGCCTTTAACAACATCTAGGTAACCTACATCCCTGGTAAAATAATTTTACTTTTATTTTTACCACAAGAACATTCTGTACAAGTTGTGTTACAGAATATGTGGTATTTCACTCGATTTGGAAACTTCAACAAATCTTTGCCTTTATGGGCACATAGGGCGAGGTAACAGGGATTCCATTTATTTATCTAAAGCTCTAGTTGGCCCTCAGAGGAAACTAGCTATGTGAAACTAGTGTCAAAGTGAATGGAATTTAGTACCAAAACAGGAGTAGAAATTCAAAGATGTATCTTTGAAAGGCTGTTTGATTTAAATTCAGACTAAGAATTAACACAAATAATAGAGGTGGTGTACCCATATTTTTATAAGCACTTTATCTGGCAAAGCAGTAAAAAAATATTTAGTCAAATTACCTAAAAAATGATTATAACTTTAGTTTCAGGATTTATAAAGTAGGTTTTTAGGCTAGATTTTAGGCTGTTCTAAAAACCAAAGTCTTAAATTATGGTCCATATTATTTGCACCTTAAATATTGTAGGTGTATTTATTTTTACAGATCGGTACCCTATACAATCAAAGTTAAACCAACCATCGTTTTCCATTCCATCAACTAATAATTTTTCAGAGAATATTGTTACCTAGATAATTTTCCTTTTTTAGAAAATTTCAATAACAATTGTGTAGTTTTGATAACTTTCAAATCAAGTTTAGTTTCAGTAACTTATTTTTAATTTCATATTTATTTGTAACTTTTATATTATGTATGACAAACTAAAAATTACACTATTTCCATATTTAATTTCAATTTATTTCTTAGTCGTTTCAATAGTCAAAACAATTATAATATAATATCGGTATAGTCGGTAGGGTTGGCAAGAAAAAAAACGATAAAGCTTCTAATCCTTGAGTTTATATCATTTTTACCATTTTGGTTAACCCGTTTACCGGTTAACCCGGTTAATCTATTTCTAGATGTTGCTATACCCGCATCTTCAACCTATACCTATGTACCTACTAGTTATATTGTACTACTTGTGTTGTTTTCTTTTTGCAACAAAGGAAACTCATGTACAGTCACTGGGTGAACTCATTAACCGTTTGTGGTAGGCTAGTAAAATAAGGTCTTTCAAACACCTTTCTTCATTTAGGTAGGGTTTCGTTAAATAAACGAAAGGAGAATTTGCTTGATTTGATTCTATCTTGATAATTTTATTGCGAAACTTTTATGCTAATTTCTAATTAAATAATAGAAATTAGCATAAAAGTTTAATTGAAAAAAAAAATCTAGCGTAGATGAAACAAAAAGAAGTTATTTTAATTAACAATAAATTATTTGCCAAAGCATGTTTCTGTAAGTTTCAAAGTTTTCACAATAATAAACTAGAGCTCAAAATCGCATAAATTCAAAAACTAATTCCTCCTATTTCTAACAATACAATCTTTTTAACAAACTTTGTCAAACTCATACCAACCAGATTCGACTGCGGTCCATAATATAGTTAGGAGAATTGATGTTACCGCAAAGGCGACGACGAATTGAGCCGTCGAATCGACTAAACCACAAATGGATGACGTCGACCTCCCTAGGGTTGCCATTTTATCAAATGCAAGCACTATTTTGTTCACAATCAAATATAGTTGACGGTTATTGGATATTGAGCCACAGTGAAATTTTCACACATACTGCATAACTAGTAAAGTCAAACAAAATGTGAATGAAAAATAAATGAAAATGTAAATTGAAACATTTATTTATTTGTCATTCTGTCAAAATTTATAAGTACTTCGATATTTTTTTTAAACTCAATATTGAATTTTCAGACTTTCACAGTAGGAACAAAGTTTTGACACCGATGCAAAAAATATTAAAAAAAAATTGCGAGGCAAGTGAGTTCACAAAATAACAAATTGTAGATTTCTGGCTAGACTTTTAATTTAACCCAATTTTGGAAGGCAAAACCTTATTGTTATAATTTCCACTACAATTTTGGACTGTGATATTGTAATAGGAGTCAATAATTTAAAAAAAAATGCGTTTTGTCTATTAGCTGACCTACTTGTATGAAACGATGAGATAAATCACTGCCCAAAATCAGTCAATAATGCGAAAATATAAATCAACGTAGACGCAAATTATGCAGTCGTACGGGATTCGTTTATCATTCACCTCTTCTCATCAATCATCTTCACTCAGCTTTCACGGTTCATTCGTTCGTTCACCCCTTCATAGCAAAACATATTGAACGATATAACATTATAATCATTCAATTTATGGTTTGGCTTTCGTATATCAATAATTTGTTGAAATCAGACTCGTCTCAAATGTACGTGAAAATTAAATGATTTAATGTCATTTCACTTAAAAGCTTCGTTAATTTCAAATCAGACGTTAATATGTGCTTCCGGACTGATTAAATAAATTAAAGGATTTCATCATTTAATTGCAAGCCCAATTAGTGAAACTCAAACCGTTTTCTGGCAATGTGAAATTGATGATTATCGTTCATGCAAGAATTTTATATAATTATTAAATTAATAAGGTCATATTTGGAGTAGTTAATTTTGTAATAAGGTGTGAGTTAATTATTGAAAATTAATTTCTCTAAGTTAAATTACACAATGACATCACATTCGTCCATAAAGTGAAAAGATCCTACCGTCCATGAATCTCAAATAGTAAACAACTCCTCAATTTTCTATTTTCTTTTCATGGAATCAAATTGAAATCGAAAATCCTCTATCACATTTTACTAACGTCACTGCAATGGGACACGTATTAAAGAAACCATTACCATTCGGTAGAATAATATTTTTTCCCTAATTCATTGAACAGTAAAATATATAGCTAATTCTCTATTCTACTTTCTTCTTCTATTAACAGAAGTATACAAAAATAAGTCAAAAATGTCTGTCGCGACGTGTCTGGACCAGATACGCATTTTTCACGCTTAACTGCGCCAAATATTTTGACATTCAAGAGGAATTATTATTAAACTTACAGCTAATAAAGAAATCTGTTATTTTGTCAAACCGGAAAAACTATACTTTATCGAAGCACCAGTTGATAATAATTGAGAACGAACTCGAATTCGTATCTTTTTCAGGTGTACTAAACATTTTCTCAGCCATTGTAGGTAGTCTTTCTCTGGAATATTGGAGTTACGCTAGCTTGGTTTAATCTGCCACTACTGTCCCTGGGGACCAAACTAATATTTGCTACAACCCAGTTGTTGTTTCTTAAGAAAAAATATTTTATTGTTACCGAAAACTAGGCTTGGTTTTTGCCTTGCGATAATATTTGAATTCAGTGTCTGCAATTTTTACTTTCAACTTTTTTTCACGTCATTCTATCATGATTGTTAATACTAGGAGATATGTAACACAATACCATGGGGTCCCAACTCGAACAAATTATAATTAATCTTGAAAAAAAATCATAGATGGCAGCATAATGTAACAATTATGAAATTAACAATTACTAAAAAGCGATAAACGGCAAATTTTGGCTATAGTAATATTAGTAAAAATCAAAACATCTCTGTTTAATGCTGATTTATGTATTTACACTCATAAATATCGTATTTTCAACAAAAAACTTAAATTAAGCCTTTTACTTCAATTCGAATCCTTAGAATGATAAAGTAGCTATCTATTAATCATTTGGTTGAGAGCTCTTTGAAATAGATGGCGTTTTACTAAAGTGATGACAGGTCACTTTAAACTTGAAACGTTTAGTCGTTTCATTATGGAAATTCAAACAACATTTTTTTAAATCTAGTACTTTACCTAGAAATATAAGAATTGAACACCTAGGAAGAAAAAAACGTAAAAAGAGGAACAAAAAATCTAAGAGTCTTGCCTTGTACCTAGGCAAGACTCCTAGATGGCGTTTTAAATCTACGGTCTCCGGCAATTAGTGAGTCGATGATGCTGCCATCTGTTAAAAAAATGGGGAAGAAAAATAGCCAGCTCAATAGCCAGACTTAGGGTGGTGTTATTTCTTTGTATGGGATTGGGTATCTGTACGTAGTATTATAATATCTGTGACAATACTTTCAACAACAGCAGGTACTTAAGTAGTGCAAAAAAAAGCTATTGAAATACAATGGATAACAAAACACGTTTCTTAACAATAATGCTTTTAATACAAGAATGCTTTTATAAGAATACTAGCTGCACCCCGCGGTTCCACCAGCACAATTCTCGATTCCGTGGTAATATCGGGATAAAAAATATCCTATATCCTAACCCAGGTCATGATCTACGCATGTTTTCACCATGTCCGTTCAGCCGTTGTTGCCTGATTGAGTAACAAACATCCAAACACACAAACATAAAAACTTTAATATTAGAGTAGGGTTTGTATTATTATATACTAGCTGCGCCCCGCGGTTTCACCCGCGTAAGTCTCGATCCCGTGGGAATATCGGGATAAAAAGTATTCTATGTCCAGGTATATCCAGTATATCCAGGTTATAAACTGTCAGCTGTTTGCTAAATTTTATCCAAAACCATTCAGCCGTTATAGCGTGATTGAAAAACAAACATCCAAACACACAAACTTTGACATTTATAATATTAGTAGGATTATTATTCACAAAGAAGAAAACTCAGATAAGTACTTTTGAATCAACCGTTGTGACCCCTGTAAAAACAGCGTTCCTTTCAAATTAACTAGGTACAAGGAACAATTTCGCTCTCCGCAAATTCTGTAAAATTGTAATGTTAACAACAGACACAACAGAACACGATGTAATCAAGAAATCATTTGAATTTTACGTTAGAGTACGAAAAGGTAAATGCGATAACAGTAATAACCTATTTTCCTTTTCATTTGCAAAACCCTTTGGGTAAAGCCTGTTACCGAACGGTAAACATTAGGGTAACGATACTGTATTCCTTCCTAACGTTTTTGTGTAAGTAAAACTACGGGTATTGCAATTTTATACAGACCCTCGAATGTTGAGAAGTCTTCAGACTCACTCCTTATTAGGTACATACTTAATAGGGGGTGAGCCTGAAGACTGCGAGAGAGCAAGTCTCTTTCTTCTCAACATTCGAGGTAAATATAACTGGTGTGACACGGCCTCGCCTCTCCTTCCATGCCACCCTTCCCCAGGATACCATCTATCTCCTTGCCAAATTTTATAGAAATAGTTGTTTAGGCGTGAAAAGGTAACATACAGACAGAGAGACAGAGTTACTTTCGAATTTATAATATTAGTAAGGACCCAACCCGTCGTGAGCAATGCTCGTGCCTTCTCTGTCTGAGAAGAAAGAAGCCTTTGGTCTGCAGTGGGACAATATAAAAATACGACGGACGGTATAATAAGAAGAGTTCTGTGAATTAAAAAGAACAACCGTTTTCTCTTAAATAAAGGTGTGTTATGTTAGGTCACTCCAGCCATTCAAAACTAACGTTGATAGCCTCTAATAATAAGGAATGATACTAAAGCTTTTCAGTTTTTTATTGTCAAGAAAAAAAAAACAAAATTACATCCAGTGAGGTGCGATTTTCTTACATTAAATTGATACTTCTCAATTTGATTCTCCGTCTGTCGTGTCGTCAATGAATGTAAGTCCCTGTGGGAATGGTTGCTGAATTTTCATGTTATATTATTGTATGATACCTATTGAAGACACGTGAAAATTGACGCCTCCAAACATTGATTTGCATGTGAATAAAATTTAGTAAATCGAAGTTAGTACGCGATGTCAATTATTATGTTTTAAATTACGTTTTTTTATTATGAGCTATGTCCTTTAACGTATTTTTTAAATCCACTACGGGGAATCTCTTGGCCTACATCTCACCTGATGGTAAGTGATGATCAGGCTGAAGGTGGAAGCGAGCTTTACCTGGATTCCTCAACCAGAATTTGGCTATATTACCTCTAACTGCCGAAATAAAACAATACTGTTAACATTGTTGATATGGCCACAGATTTAGATACGATGGTAGTTATTATTCTTAGGGCGAATTTCACTAAACTATTATACCGAGTGTAAGTCTTATTCTGCAAATAAATTTTGAATTTTCGACAGTTTTTCCATATAAAAACTGTCAGACGACAATTTTATTCCACGGATTAAAGATAGGACTTTGATGAAATAAGCCATTAAGAAGATAAATTTTATTATATTAATAAGATAAAAGCATTAATCAAAGTTTGTATCTTTGCGCATATAATGATGCTTGGCACTCCAATTAAAAGGATTTTCTAAGAAACTTGTCAAAGGGCGGACACTGTACAATCGTGCGAACTTACTACTGCTAAACTTTACTCAGCTTATAAAGCTCATATTTGCCGAAGAATTTCTATCTTGATACGACCCATTATTAAGTCTGACGTACTAAAACGAAATTCTGAAATGACGGTAATTTTGACACAATTATTTTTAATGAACGGCACATAAACGGTTATTCGTAGCTTATTAAGTCGTGTTAAGCCTATGAGGGTACTGTGTACGTAAATTAGCGGATTCATGTAATTATCGGAGGGTGAAATGTATACTATAATAATTGAAACTGGGCGTAGAAGTACGGACGCGTGAAATTGACGCGGCCGTCCCCGGCAGCATGTGCAACTGCCACTTATATAATTAAAGTCAATTTATTTGGTGTAATTGAAGTAAAATTTGGCTTAAATTTCATTTCCCATAATTACACCAAATCTAACTGAATCGTTACTAATTTATTAACGATTCAGTTAAAGGCTTAAATTTTTTTTAGGAGAATTTCAGTGATATAATGACGTGTAGTAGAATTTATGTACACAATATAAAGATTTTCAAAAATACATCTACTACTTTAGCAGGCGCCAAAACTTACGAAGGACAACATAATATTGTTAAATATAATTAAATATTATTATCCCTAGTTTTCAGGGAAAAAACGTGACGGAAATATGACGAGGATCAAGATTAATGACTATTATAAATACAAAATAAGTCTATTACCTAATACTCTGATGAGTTTCCTATGTCCTTTGATAAAAAGAAGAAAGCAATAATCCGATTAATTTTCTCACGTTGCGATTGATATAATATATTATTTTCTAACCCGCGGGCATAAGCTAGTGAAGGTAGGCCTTCACTGGCTTATGCCCGCGGGTTCGCCCGCGTTGTGTTCCAATTATCCCACTGAAACGTACTACGGCAACGCGTACGTCAGTAAAGCTCCGGAATCCGGCCTCATATTTTCCGACATCTACAATCATCGTCTTCGCAGCCAACTTACACAAAACCATATTGAGTTAAACACCTAAACCTTCCTCATGAATGATTCCGTCCATTGGTGAACCGTATAAAAATCCGTTCGGTAGTTTTTGAGTTTATCGCGATCAGACTTACAGACGCGGCGGGGGGACTTTGTTTTATAATATTATATGTATATAATATTTTATCTCTATTCTATCTATCTATCTATTCTATCTTCTATTTCTTCATCCATACTATAATATTATAAATTCGAAAGTAACTATGTCTGTCTGTCTGTCTGTATGTTCCCTTTTCACGACTGAACCACTGAACGGATTTCGGTAAAATTTGGCATGGAGATAGATGACATCCCGGGAAAGGACATAGGCTATACAAGGACATAGGCATACTCCAACTGAATGAAACAAAATTTAAATCTTGTATAAAACGCACACTATGCCGCCAAGCATATTATAAATTGGGGGATTACATCACTGACAAAAATGCTTGGCTCAGCGCTGGTCCAGCTCCACAGGGCGCAACAACAAATTGATTAGCATACGAAAATATTGTTGGAGCTGCTGAAGATTGTAAAAACTATCTTTACATTGTATAAATTCAATCTCCTAGTATTGTATAACTGCATAGCACATGTGTGTGAGCACTATTTACTTACCTAAGTACTTTAAAGCTACCATTTACTAGGTACGTCTTTCATTGACTTGAATGTGCCCTGGCGGCTGAAAGCATGTTATGCTCACTTTAATGTCTCGCTGGTGGTGGCGTGTGTGTTGGATCATTAAGTTCCCTTCAAAATGGTTGAGCTGAATGGTGCTGATCCATGCGTCATGTTCGTGAACGGGCGCCATCAGTAGGGACTGGTCATCTCTTAGCTGCCACGGCTTATTTTGATTTATTTTAATTTTTGAATTGTTTTATCTTTTATTTACGGACTCTTTTAACCTGCACGTTTTTCTACATTGTACTCACATGTATGATTCCAACATGAATGATGTATAGAACATATTGTAACAATATTCTGATTTAAAAGAGTGTCCGTGGAGTTTCTTGCCCGTTCTTCTCCATAGGAACCTACTACGCTTTGGAATGGGCAACTAGCTTCATATTTTCTGACTGACCGACCCTTTGACAATTCAAAAGTGCCTGTAATTGGTTTATTTGAAATAAATGCTTTGAGTTTGCTACTTTTTATCGACATACCACGCGGGGGAAGCCGCGGGCGGAAGCTAGTGATCTATATTTATATTTACAACACATGTTTTTACACTCATCTATTTTTTTAAATAAATATTTTGACTTTGACCTACCTACCTAGTTATAATTTTTGGTAGACTTGCTATAAGCTCTTAAACTGGTGACTTTAACAGAACCTATAATAATGCTTTGAAACTGGGTCATCATTCATCATTTTAACTGAAAGACGTCCACTGCTGGACATGGGCCTTCCCCAAAAAAAAATGGCTCAAATTATATAATTTCATTTTAAAATCTACTACTTTTACTTCTTAATCTTTTACTTTACCTAGTTCTAAGTGATTTTTTTATGTATTTGGAATAACTTTATGTACCAGAATTTTACTATTTAATTTAGTCTGTGTGCCTTAAAACAAAATTGTGATATTTTTTTCGTACTCTTTTAAAGTAATGATTCTTCAATACATTTACAAGTTTAGTTACCCTTGAATATAATAAAATTATACTATTTATTCAGCTTATGTAAATAACATGAACGTGAAATTATTATACCTACAAGTAACTATAGACAAAAACGCTTTCACTGTTTTTACTATACCCATAAAACCAAACGTTTTTAGGGATCCGTACCCAAAGGGTAAAACGGGACCCTATTACTAAGACTCCGCTGTCTGTCTGTCCGTTTGTCACCCGGCTGTATCTCATGAACAGTGATAGTTAGACAGTTGTAATTTTCATAGATGATTCATTTCTGTTGCCGGTATAACAACAAATGCTAAAATAAATATTTAAGGGCTATATTTAAAAAAAATCACGTTGGTTGTATGGGAGCCATACAACAAACGTGATTTTTTTGCTAGTTTTTGATCGATATTGATAACGGCAACAGGTAAGAAGCTTGAAATATTCACAGAATATTTAGTTATATAATCACTCTAAAAATAAATAATTACATTAAAATAAAACAAATGTTTAAGGGGGGCTCCCATACAACAAACGTGATTATTTTGCCGTTTTTATAAATAATTGTACTGAACCCTTCGTGCGTGAGTCCGACTCGCACTTGTTTATTCCTACTTTAAGCTTATTTTTACAGAATAGACCTGCTGGTCTCCTTGTATGATTTCCAATAGTATTAGTCTTTAATTAAGTAGGTACTTCTTCTTATTTTCGTGTGGTTAGTGACTTACCTGGTGTCAGGGTTTAAAAGCTGCCTGACTTGGCCTCACATGTCGTCGAGAAATATCTCTCAGGCATTAGGGTTTCCTCGGGATGTTGTCCTTCACCATTTTTAAAGCAAGTGTTAATTATACAATACGCACATGAATCCAAAAAGTCAGAGGTGCGTGGCTTGGTTTCGAACTCGAGACTTGGCAGTCCGACGGTCACACCACTAGGCTATCACTACTTAGTAGGTAGGTACAGTCACGGACTTTAATTGATGAGCCACCTTCAAACTTTTCAATTTTGCAGTTTCATAGATTCACGAGATTACACGATTAAACACGAACTCAAATCGCACGCTCGTAAACAAGATGACAAATAAATTACTTTTAATCGGAAATATCCATAGAGGTTGACTTTATTAGTTAACCTCTATGGAAATTTCCGATTAAAAGTAATTTATTTGTCATCTTGTTTACTTTCCAAAGACTACTATAGTATACTGGCAATTACTTTCATACATTCACGAGATTACACGATTAAACACGAACTCAAATCGCAAGCTCGTAAACAAGATGACAAATAAATTACTTTTAATCGGAAATATCCATAGAGGTTGACTAATAAGTTCTCAATGATAAAAATAAATACAATGTTGCATTAAGTTTATCCAATCTATTTGATACCGACCTCCTTTGAATCATAGCTCATTAACTCGTTATTTATGAAAACATAACTGAAGACAGTGACAGTTGAAATATCAAGATGACAAATAAATTACTTTTAATCGGAAATATCCATAGAGGTTGACTAATAAGTTCTCAATGATAAAAATAAATACAATGTTGCGTTAAGTTTATCCAATCTATTTGATACCGACCTCCTTTGAATCATAGCTCATTAACTCGATAATTATGAAAACATAACTGAAGACAGTGACAGTTGAAATATCAAGATGACAAATAAATTACTTTTAATCGGAAATAGTCTTATCCATAGAGGTTGACTAATAAGTTCTCAATGATAAAAATAAATACAATGTTGCATTAAGTTTATCCAATCTATTTGATACTGACCTCCTTTGAATCATAGCTCATTAACTCAATAATTCTGAAAAATTAACTGAAGACAGTGACAGTTGAAATATCGATGTCAGAGAATTTCTCCGTACGCTAACGTTACTATGCAGCAGTAACCTAGCAACAATTGTTTATCGTTGCTAGGTTACTGTTGCTAGACCTGCAATTGGTTGACTTTGAGTAGTCACTGCTGTCAAGTTTGTAGTTCTGCTCTCAGGTTAGCCAACCGGTAAAGATATGAAATATAATTTTCTTCTTCTAATACGAAGATATATGACTTTGCGTGTCGGGAACCGAATAAACCCGATTTGCATTACACGGCTAAAATGCGAACAGTACCAGGTGGCTCATCAATTAAAGTCCGTGACTGTACTATCAGGTACTGTGCATATCGAACATAGCACGTGTGCAATCATGCATAGTGTTGTTACAATCTTAGATAGTGTTGTTAAAATCGTTGTTACGATTTTATTTCTAACTACTTTTAGCTTTTTACAGTTCCCACTCAACTTTTATTGCGGACTTAATTTTAATTGTCTAGTTTTGCATAAACTTAGAAATTGTTTAATTAATTCCGACCACGTTTCCAACTAACTGTAAGACTACGTGAATATTAAATTTTATAAAATCATATTTTATTATTTTTTAGTTATTTGTTGACCTGCTTCCAGTACAGATATTGCTTATCTTCTCTGATTATAGAAACGAAGAAAATTATAAATACGTATTATCGAAGCTAACTTAAAAAACTACCCAAGCAAAGTTACTAAAATTTATATGGGACCACTGCGCAAGCATTTTCTACCAAATTAAATTTATGAATTAAAAGAAAATTTATTTATTTATTAAAACCGGTTTACAATTGAGGAAAATATTGACTATAAAAAAAAAATACATACAGACGAATATATAACCCTCTTCCTTATTTGAAGTCAGTTAAAAATATTTTTTACGGCTACACTCTGAAAATTTTAATTTCTTTTTAGCAAAAATCGTGTGCGGTACGACGTTATTAATTCAATTGATGACAACTCTCCTGCATTTTGATGAAATGCTTTTTGCTTGGCAAAATGGTTTCAGGGTACTAGGAATTTCAATTTTGGGGTATGGGAAACATGATAAAAAAATTCGTTTGATTCTTTCATTCTTTGAACGCGTTTGCATATCTTCCCCTTTCAATTTTTTCCTGTATAATATGTGGGTATAAAAGTCATACAACAAAATTAAATATGTGTTTAGTAAGAATCGATTAAGAGGAGCTCGTGGCTAAGTAATAATAGCCGCACGGGTCGAACCATCAGGTTAAGCTACGCTTGCCGGGGTTGGTCCGTGGATGGGTGACCATCTTTACAAATCGAGACTCCTTTATGTCTCGGAAAGCACGCTAAGCCGTTGGTCCCGGCTGTCAGTTGTGAGTCACTGATAGTCGTTACGGGTCGTCAGAAGCCCGAAAAGACGTATCGTATTACCCAGTTACTGGGTTGTGGAGGTCAGATAGGCAGTCGCTCCACGTAAAATACTGATATTCAGCTGCATCCGATTAGACTGGAAGCCAACCCCAACATAGTTGGGAATACGTTAGGCAGATTAGTAAGAATCGATTTCCTCTCCGCATACAGTTACTATTAGTATAATATTAGGCTAGTGAATGCTTATAACGGTAGGTCCGTTATAAGCATTCACTAGCCTAATATTATACCAAGGCTTTTGTTACAAAGATACACTCAATGTTTTCCATCTCAAAGCTAGAAACTAAATTACATGGTACCTATTTTGCGGTAAAAAGACTAACTGGATAAACATAGCTCTGTTGTTTTTTTAAACTCGAACAAACTCCGTTTTCTTTTCTTAATCTAGATTAGTCCCTGGAGGCTACTCAGACAGACTAACAATGTAGGCACTATGTTAGTCTAGCACAGTGCATACGTCACTTCGCATTGTGAACCCTTCGTGTATCGACAGTGACCTACTTCTTCCGCATGGAAAACGAATAGGTGACACAATTATCATTCGTTTACATTCACTGATTGGCATAATATCATTTAAAAATTGCGTTTGGGAACATTTTTCGTAGCTAGAATAGAAATGAAACACGCATTTAAAAAAAAATCGCCTTTTTAAGTTCTAAGTTTAAATTGTGAAAGAGTATGAACTTGACAGTTTTCAAAGTTCTGATTTCAAAATGGTATAGTTATTGTTACTAATTAATTATTAATGAGACGAGGAATACCAACTATAGATTTATTATTTGCCGTAGGGATTGCTTTGGACTAAAGATAACTTATTTACAATGAATAGTTTTGTGAGCACGTTTCTAAATGATGTGAGTCCAGCTAGGTTGTCCTGGGCCTATAGACAAAATCCCTTTTCTGTAAGCGTTAACGCCAACAGAAAGATCAAATTGTATGGAGTTGACATTAGCTTTAGAGATGTCACGTGACTGCTGCTGTCAACTTCATACAATTTGATCTTTCCGTTGGCGTTAACGCTTACAGAAAAGGGATTTTGTCTAGGCCCCCAGTAGTCATAAGTAATGCTGAAGTTTTAAATTGGTGTTTTATATTACACTGCTTTCCATGGTTTTTACGACTTGATAAAAACATGGAGATTTTTTAGTTATATGAAACTATAAAACTAAAGTATTATAAATATACACATAAACCATCCGGAATAAATTCTCTAAACGATGGTGAAACCTTCAGCAAAATGTGTTGCGTGGTTTAGAAGAATAACGCGGAAATACAGACAAACACGAAAAGCGACTTTAATTTATGATATGTCTATGTTATGTTTTTGATATGCTTTTAGTTTAAATGAGCAAGTTTCTGAATTAGGTATACCGTTCTACTAGTAGGTAGGCACTATAGGTAGTCAGTTTAAGCAATGCTGAAGGTTCAACTTATTTTTTGCTATAGTAAGTAGATTAGACGACAACTGGTTTGATACTGTTCCAATATTATGAGTTAGTTAGCCTGAAAGTCTGACAACCTGCCTTACCAAGGGGTATCATATAACCCAGTAACTGGGTTGTGGAGGTCAGATAGTCACACCATATAAAACACTGGAATTCAGCTACATCCGATATCTAATGCGTAACTTATTTTCGTAACCGATTACGACTAATTTGTTTCATTTTGACAGTTAAAAAACATTAATTGCGTTATTTACGTTGTTGAGCAGATTTTTTTTTTTCGAACTTATGAAGCAATGGATTAGACATTTGTTTCTAACCGATTCCAATTCTGATTGATCGTGTATTCGTAATGTAATTAGCGTATTATGCAATTAGGGTGCTGCACGCGTAGCATGACCACCGTAGAAACTAGTTTTGTCGACGGAAGAATAGACGAAATCACAGATAAACAATAAAAAAAAACTGTCATTAATTTTTCTATTCTTCCGTCAACAAAACCCGTTTCTTCAGTGGTCATGTTACGCATGCTGGTTGGACACTTGGACAGGGAACCAATAGATATAGATGGATAGTTGGGAAAAGGCTAGTCGGATGATGATGACGAAAGGATCCAATCACGTATCAGTTACCTACATAACCTTGTACTAAAGGTTTATAATCTTATGGTATCTTATGGTACCCATATTGTTAAGGAAAATGATCCAATAAACATTATAAAGTAAGAAACACCGCGTTTTGTCTTACACTATTGACTTTAACTAGATAATTACTGTCAAGGGGATACCTAAGACTGGGTTAAAAGGGTAGTAATTAGTAAGGTGTATGTTTATGTGACTCATCGTACGATATATACAAATATTGAAAGGTTAATCTCACTTTTTATACTTACTAGAATTGAAAATGTGAAGTAAGTCAAATTAATAGCGGCCAGGCTTTGAAGAAGAAACTGGAATTGATTTTGTCTACACTAATAATAATTATTATAAACACCTAAGGAGGCCCTCGTTGGGCAGCTGGATTAAGGGCTTGATTCAGAAAGCTGTACTCCTGGACACGGCTCGCATTGTTAGGAGATTCCTCTCTCTGGAGCCCTGACCGCCGGTAGCTTGGACCCTGTTCCCGATACCGGTGGGCTACTATTTTTTATATTTTTAAATGTTTTATATATTTTTTTATTCTAATATTTAAAAATATAATTTATATGTATGAAAAATGAAATACAAAAAAAATAAAAATTATTATAAAAGAAAATATTTGTAGTTTTGAATCAACTCAAAAACTACAGGAACGATTTAAACAATTCTTTCACCAGTAGAATGTTTTTAATATCACTGAGGGCGAATTTCACCAAACTTTTATACCAAGTGTAAGTCTTATCCTGCGAATAAATTTTGAATTTTTGACAGTTTTTCCACACAAAAACTGTCAGACGCCATTTTTATTCCACGGATAAAAGATATCTGACTTTGGTAAAATCAGCCCTAAGTAACATAGGCTATAACTATAGTAGTTCTGCGAACAGTAGACCTCGCGGGCACATACTTTTTGCAACGATTAACCTTTAGTTAGTCGCGCCAAAATAATCACACTGTCACATGGAGTCTGTGCGGATCTCAAGAGTTTACTACTTTCAGAATGCACGCTCTTGAAGATATATTTAAAGGAAAATAAACCTGGTATAAAAATAAGATCATTTTAATTAAAAATTCATAGACAACTTAAGGTTCTTCGGTGTTTCAAAGTACCTATGTACCAACGTAGTTCAAAACAACTCAAATTCTTTAATTTGTCAAAGACTATTGCAGCCTTTGACGTAAAACGCATTACACTCTGTTGAATTAAAACCACTGACAACTTCGCTCAACAATGTTCATAAAAAGTGAAGAGCAAACCTTATTTCCACTGAACGGGGTAGGTTCTCAACGCTATAAGTTGTAAGATTAGACATATTTCAGCCTGGACTTAAAAGGTCGGCTTAACTAGTTAGCCCACAAGCGTTCTAATTAGTTTTACAAGCGATTATCTAAGCAGCAACTAATCTTTGTTTAAGTTATAACAGATCTATTACAGAACCCAAGAATGTTTCATATTTTTTAGGGTTCAGTACCCGAAGGGTGGAAAATGGAACCCTATTATTAAGCCTATGTCTGTCCAACAGCGGGCTGCATCTCATGAACGTAGTAATAAGTAGATAGTTGAAATTACAGCACAGATTGTGTATTTCTATTGCCGTGGTTATAAGAAGCGTGTTTTTTTAAAAATAAAGTATGTTTATAAATATGTTGTACATTGGTACGGAACCCTTCGTCTTCGAGTCCGACTCGTACTTGGGCGATTTTTAGATACTCAGAAATTGTTTCATGTTTTTGTATAATTTTGGTGTAAATATCGAATGCTTGTTTCTTTCAATTCTTCATG
Source organism: Lithophane semibrunnea (assembly GCA_947363905.1). Classification (NCBI taxonomy): domain Eukaryota; kingdom Metazoa; phylum Arthropoda; class Insecta; order Lepidoptera; family Noctuidae; genus Lithophane; species Lithophane semibrunnea. The sequence continues at coordinate 14,000,799 of OX376197.1, read as the reverse complement.
ATAAGAAATACGGACATTTTTCAGTTTAAAATCTGTGTTCTTTTATACATTTTTATCGAAAAATGAAAACCTTTGGTTTCATGTTTGAGTGCTATGATATTAATCATTTTTTTGCTGTCCGTTGTATTGTTTTGTTATGAACAATATCTAAGAAAATATTAGAAGCAAAAGCGAGGGAAGTATTGGTGAGAAAATGGTTTTCAGTATTGGTCAAGGTTTTTTTATATTTATCGTCAATATGAGGTGTTTAAAACATTTAAGTAGGTATATAAATATTGTTTATACGTTGATATATTTTAGGGCAGTAAAACTATAACTTTTTTTCAAATATTATTACAAAAACTTGAGGTAGGTGTTGAGGTCTGGTTTAATTTGGATTAATTTTAAAATAAATCCGAGTTTTTAAAACCGGAGAAAAGGGAAAGTTGTACAAATAAAATTAATTTTGGTTTAATTTTAAAATTAATCCGAGTTTTTTGAACCGGAGAAAAGGGAAAGTTGTACAAATAAAATTAATTTTCAAACGGCGTCTTTCTCAACTATTAATAAATTCAAAGGTTTTTCTATAATCACGTTACTTTCAAACTAAATGTTAAACAAAATTATTTTTATAAGGATATTAAATGACTTGATCAAAGGGTTTAACCGAAGTTTAAACTTAACTTTTCTAATATTTTCTCGACAGTAGCTTTGATAACGTTTACAAAACTTTTTTATAGTTTTCCAACTCAGTGTTACGGAGTTTATTAGTTCACAACTCGAAGTTGAGCGGTTAAAAATAAAGTTGGAGTCATTAATGAAATAATAATGGAAGTTTAGAGTTACGTTCGTCTGTTAAACGAAGGAGATTATCTTTTACATCGTTTTACCGATTATCGTTTGACGTCAGTTTAATCAACGTTTAAAAAAGTTGTTTTAAGTTAAAAGGGCAGTTCAGATTCGTATTGTTCCTAAAACGTTTGGGAATGTAACTTTTGTTTGTTTTAGTATTTCGTTGTTTTGTTATTTTGTTTGATTATATAATTATTTAATTATTAGGATTTTCATTTAAAATTATTAAAGCATTAAATATTAAATAAGCCTCGCCTATTTCAGTAAATTAGTATTGACATAGGTAGGAAATTACAATTATTTTTAATAATAAAATTTCAATTAATTACAGACAAAACATAAAAAATACATTTTTAAAACGATGTCTTGGGAATTTCAAAGTATGTAGGTATAACGTCAAAAATAATCAAGAATTTCAAAATAATATCGTTTAAATTGAAAAACGGGGTTATTGAAACTTTTCAAGTAAACCGCTTCGCTTTTTGCGCAGTAAATACAGACTTGGTCTTCAAAAGTTTGAAACTGGTCATTTAATATTTTTTGTACTTAGATACTGTTTATTGTTTAAACTTTTTCTACTATTGATACAAGTGACTTTAGATGCACTTTTAATGGCTGAGTATTTTGTATAAATAAATGCATGTGTATTGATATTATTTCTTAATCATAATTAATGACTTTACTTGCACTAATTTAGACGTAAAAATTGTTTACTCTCCTACATTTGTTTTTATTTATTTTTCGACTGTATGATTTATCATATTTTAAATTTTCAAATAAAAATTTCCGGAAAAATTCGAAACGACTTTTCCTGTTTACTAATATTTTTTTCCACGTACCTGATTCGTATGAAGTGTTGTTTCAGCAGCGTTGGCAACAGGCAGGCACTGGCGTCGGCAACAAGTGGTGTTGTGCAGTCTGCCGCCCTGGCGCCCGCTTATATAGCGCTCGGCGGCCGCCCTACCCGCCCACCGCCCTAATCATCGCTGGAATGCTACTAACATAGTTTGCATTTCAATTTTAGGCAACAAAATTGTATGATGACATTAATTTTAATGCTTATTTTTACTTATTTAGACCTTTTTGCGTATGTTTGATGTTAGGAAAAGCCTAAGGCTTACGGATTTTTCTGTGAAAATATTTGCGTTATAAATGTATGAGCGTGTATCGCGTATTTTGCTTTGGTTGTACCTTTTTAATATTTAGGTGTAAGTTTAATCGCTGGACATAACTTTTTACGGGAATAAGCTTTTAAAGCTTTTAAGTAAAATGACCGAAGTATTTTAAATGTAAATTGAAGAGAAGTTACGTCAATTTGCTAACAAAATGCTGCAAATAAAGAAATTATTACTTTTTCAGCTATAATTTTCGTTAACTTATACGTTTTTATGTTTTACTTTTTAATTTTACGTAACTGTAAAATATGTACCTCCGAGTAAAGTTACCCCATAAAAAGAAAATAAATGTAATATACTCGTATTTCCTGAAAAAAATCCCCTCGGACACGTTTTATTTTTATTATTGTTGCAAACAAAATCATTGACTCTTTTGGATAATAGATGTTTTCATCATTGGACGAGTAGGACATTGCGACAAGACGCTTGTCACGTCTTTATAATATTATAAAGGTAGTTTTTGAAACTGCTAGTACCTTTATTGTGTTTATGGGGTTAACGAAACTTATAAGTAGGTATTTGGCTTATATTTGTTTCACTTATCAGCGTGACAATGTCCAGTCTATTATTTAATGGCACCTAAATATTTTAAAAATATTTCGACTGGGCTCGTGCAGGCTAAATAATAACAGCCGCACGTCGTGTCGATAGAAGGCTAAGGTACGCTTGCCGCGGTCGGTTCGTGGATGGGTGATCGGGTGATCACCCATCCACGAACCGACCGATACACCGGCACAGAGGGATTTTGATAAGTGGGTACTTATCAAAATCCCTCTGTGCCTCGGAAAGTACGTTAAGCCGTTAGTACCGGCTGTCATTCGTGGATCTTTGACAGTCGTTACGGGGAGAAGCCCAAAAGTCTGACAGCCAGTCTTACCAAGGGGTATCGTGTTACCCAGTAACTGGATTGTGGAGGTCAGATAGGCAGTCGCTCCATGTAAAATACTAGTATTCAGTTGCATCCGGTTAGACTAGAAGGCTACCCCAACATAGGATAATGCTAGGCAGATTGATTCATGGTTTTTGCCCATCTTTTACAAATAGAGTAATCTTAAAATGCAAGCAATTCTTGCATCAACACCTCTCAAGAGTTGTCATCACTCGAGTAGTATACACTCAATTTGTAACCTTTATAAGTTAATTAATTAGAAGTACTTAATTAAATTAATTATAATCAATCTGATCAGGGATTTAAAGATGCTTATCGCTACACACAGGTTGTAAAAGTCGAGCAAAACTATTCAGGTAAGTAAAGTTAGTTTCATTTCAAGTAGGCAGAACTTTTCTTAGTAGGAACTCCGTCCGGTCACCTTTCTGTGAAGATATAGGGTAATGTCGGATACCTACCGACTTAACTACAAACTGGACTGTGTGACTTGCTCCTTCTTCAACCTACACGTTGTTGGACAAATGGATGTCCTTTGCGCATTCTCTTTTAGCTTGACAAAGCAATTTTATTTACCTTAACTTTTTTTTTTAAACATTGGCATGGTTTGATTGTAGCTCCTCATCTACCTAGCCGTTTTCCCAACTACGTTGGGGTTAGCTTCCGGTCTAACCAGTTGCAGCTCAGTACTAGTATTTTACATGTAGCGAATGTCTATCATTCTGACTTCTACAACCCAGTTACTAGGCAACACGATACCCCTTGGCAAGACAGGTGTAATTTGGTTTTGTTAATTATTTTAATTTATTGATATTATTGAAATCTATGGCAATCATAAAAAAAATACTAAGTTAAATATCAGGCCTATTTTCTCGGGTCATAAACGCGAGAATTAGCCTCTCTGACTTCTTCAATGTCTCGGACATATCTATTTAGGATTGCCAAATATAAACACGTCAACAAAATGTAAGTATGGCAATGACATGTCATGATAGTACTGATCACGTGACTATTTATTTATACTTATAGAAGGTAACTTTCCCAATTGATACGTACTTTATATAACCTTATCTAAATAGAATGTTGCGGAGCCCGTGGCTAAGTAATAACAGCCGCACGAGTCGATTCATCAGGTTAAGCTACGCTTACCAGGGTTGGTCCGTGGATGGGTGACCATCTTTACATATCCTCTCCTCCATGACTCGGAAAACACGTTAAGCGGTTGGTCCCGGCTGTCATTCGTGGATCTTTGACAGTCGTTACAGGTCGTCAGAAGCCCGAAAGTCTGACAACCAGTCTTACCAAGGGGTATCGAATAACTTATGATACCCCTTGGTATCATATTACCCAGTTACTTGGTTGTGGAGGTTAGATAGGCAGGCAGTCTCTCCATGTAAAATACTGGTATTCAGCTGCATCCGGTTAGACTGGAAGCCGACCCCAACATAGTTGGGAAAAGACTAGGCAGAGAGAGATCTAAATAGAATGTTGCTTTACAATACAATGCAGTAAATAATTTGTTAATTGCAAAACATTGGAATTTTAAAGAACCTGTTGAGATTTTTATAGATGACGATTTATCTGGCTGTTTTAACAGTGACCATGATTTCTGCTGTTATTTGTGATGCCTTTTAGTTTCAATAATGTTGGTTTTTTGAGGAGTTTGTTTCGCCACTTCTTCTTCCCAAGTTAAACGAAAAGAACTGGTGAAAAGTTGGCACTATGGAACTGCCTTTTGTAACTTCAAAAAAGTGTAATCTGTGAACTGAATTTAAAAAATGGCAAGAATCGCATTGAATTCTTGCACCAACTCCTCTCAAGAGTTGTCATCACTCGAGTAGTATACACTCAATTTCTAACCTTTATGAGTTAATTAATTAGAAATAATTAAATTAATTATAATCAATACCAACCTGATCAGGGTAATAAGATGAACCTTAAAAAAAGTTCTAATTCTCAGCCTAATTTGTAAAAGCAGTTTTCATAGTGTTTGCTGAATGTTATATGAATTTTGAATTTAATGATAAAAATTAAACCATAATACACGGATTTTCAGCATTATGTACGTAATCCCAGACGATCAATTCAATCGTACTTATTTTCAGTTTCATCATCATGTATTGAGCGTTTCTTAGTCAGTCAGCAAGGAGGTAGCGGGTGACAGTGGAAGCGGATAATGAATAAAATCAAATAATCCTTGAGAACAAGGACTGCCTCATAAATTGACCTCCTAGTAAAGGCCACTTCTGCTCGTGTTACTCCCGTTGTCAGCTACAAGTACCGCAACCATCATGAAGTAGATAGCTAACTACTCGTATAAGTCGTAAGTAACGACTCGTAAGTTGTCGCTCGGTAAGCCCTCGTACCCATGGGCAGTTTTTTAAGTGCCTACCCTACCTCAAATTGCTTAGATGATCCTCCGTTATGCGGAAAATACTGCAGCATTAATTATGGAGTAAATATATGTTAAAGTTGGGGATTGATGCTAGGTCCTATGTTCGGCAAAAACATGATTACATAAAATTTTCTCGATACAAAAAAAATCCGAAGTTATTTCTAAACCGAACTATACACCGCTGGTATTAAAAAAATACTTCAAAATAGATCATGAAACTTTGCATAATAACTGAACTAACTAGAAAGCAGGTCTTATTTTTTTTTTTTAATTACAATTATTTCCACCGTAAAAAGCAATTACCTAAACTATTCGATGCTAGAGACCCGCCAGCACCCCACTCCGTCTGACTCTCACTCAGGCCGCGAGTAGTATGGTGCGAGCGATATAAAATTTGAGGTAGGATACGCCTTTAACGCGGAGTTTTTTAACGAGCACTGTGTTTTCAACGCCTAAAGTTTAAAATCCAAGTTTGTTTTTCCACATGCTGGAATGCACTCTGTTGGATTCTCAATGATCGGTTCAACGCCGAGAATCGAAAATCCAGTGCGCGATAAAAAATTGCCCGTGCCTTCCTGAACTAAAAGTCGCCTTCCTTTGAGACGCGCCACAATATTCAATTTATTGAAACGTTCGATTTTGCTGGATTTGACTTTCTTTGGCGGCGTCCTAATTGGGAGCGATCGTACGATGGTGCTCGCCCCTATTACATGGGACTTTTAAGTCCCATGTAATGTACCCATATTTCGCCAGTTATGTTTACATAACTGGCGAAATATGGGTACACCTCTGCGTAACCCTCTGGGTGTTACAGGCGTGATGTAATGTAATTTCTTTATGGTAGGTACTTACATTATTTCTGATGGTTCTTCTTTGCCTTTCAGAAGCGTGAAGAAGAAGTTCAAGCGTGTTAAAATGGAAAATCTAAAAAAAAAAACTTTAATCTTCCGCACTGGGCAGAGAGTTCGTGGTTCACAATTGGCGGGAGTTTTAAATACGTTCACAAGTTTTCAGTAAGCAGTTGAAATACTGTATGGCGATAACTGTTTACCTGTTGCAACCGCGCCCTAGGTCCTTCATTACTTTTCAAATTCAGCTCATAAATATGTACATGGGTACATATAAGCCATACAATAGTATCGAGTTGTCTTCTTCTTTTCGAGTCGGTGGTGGCAAGTTAAAAATATTGTAGTGTTGTTGTAATATTGTTGCGTAAGTTTGTGTTGTTGTTGTTGTGTGCATTGTGTTATTGTTGTTGTTGTTTCTGTGTGTATTGTGTTGTTGTTGTTGTGTGTATTGTGTTGTTTTTGTGTTGTTGTGTTGTAATTTTGTTGTTGTTGTTGCTTTTGCCCGCGGCTTTGCCCTCGTGGAGGTCGGAAATTATCACGCGAACGTAATACCGAGACAAAAAGTATACTATGTCCTAAACGTTAAACCATGACCCGGGGTCATGGAATTACCATGTATCATCCAAAACCGTTCAGCCGTTTAAGCGTAACAAACAAAGAATCTCACTTTCGCATTTAGAATATTTAGTTAGGATATTAGGTTAGAAGAGTTGGGCCCAGTTAATAAGTATGTAATAAAAATAATGAACGGCCAACAAATGTTATGTGCTTATAATTTAATATATGGCTAACTTTTACTACACCATAAGATGACATAGCCAATGGTTCTAATATGGGACATTCTCACCATACGTGTGTCCATGAATGGGCTTCACTAATTGTTAGTTCACAAATATGTATAGTTATCTATTTCAATAGACGTCCCTTACTACTCGTATGGTATATTGGAATTAATTCTACATTGCTGGTCAAATATAGCTCGGAACTAAATAATACAGCCGCACGACAAATTGATCTATTAAAGGCTAAGCTACGCTTCCCGCGGTCGATCCGTGGATGGGTCCATTACATATCATGACCCCTCCGTGCTTCGGAAAGCATGTAAAGCCGTTGGTCTCGGCTGTCATTCGTAGATCTTTGACAATCGTTACTCAGTCAGAATTCAAAAAGTCTGACAACCAGTCCTATCAAGGGGTATCGTGTTAACCAGTTAGTAGGTTGTGGAGGTCAGATAGGCAGTCGCTCTATGTCAAATACTGGTATTCAGCTGCATCCGGTAAGACTGCAGCCGACCTCAACATAGTTAGGAAAAGGCTAGACCATAGATAGATATAAGGAAGAATTGTTTTATATTTCTATGGGCTAGACAGATTGATTGATTGTTTTGTGTTGGTGTTGGTCGAATCGTTGAGCTTCTTAAGTTCTGCGAAGAGATGCACGATTACTGACAAATGCGTGCACTGACTGGACAGGTCCACTCAAATCTGAGTCTTTATTTCCTCAAAATACCATTTCATTCGCCAATCTAAATGGTCCTCACATGATCTGACCAAGATTATGTTGTGTGTGACTCTAAAGAGACTGTTGTTTCGGCCTTTCTTCTCAGAGTACTCTATTTATATTATTGGCAAGATGCGTAGTCAAACTTTTAAATATCCAACGTCTGTATTGCTTTTCTCAGGAACTTGTTGAGATCATCATCATGATCATCAGCCTATAGGAGTCCACTGCTGGACATAGGCCTCTCCAATTGCATGTCATTCAGCTCGATTCTCGGCAACTCTCATCCAGCTGCTACCAGCCTCCCAGCGGAGATCGTCGCTGCACCTAGCCTGAGGGCGTCCTACCTTACGTTTGCCGATGCACGGTCTCCACTCAAGAACCCGTCTACCCTCACCGTCATCGGTTCTACGGCTAATACTTCTTTACCCTGCAACTATACTTCATTCAGCCCCAATTTGTTGTTTAAATAAGAGTTTAGTTCGCCGTAATCTAATAAAACCACAGTTGTCTATGCAACAAATGCAAAATAAAATACCTCCAACATTCAAATACAAATTAAGTTTTTAACTTTTTTAGAATTGGGAGAAAGAAAATAAACTAAGCGCAAAAGTTAAGGCCTATTCAAAAGTAAATATTCAAGAAAGTTATATCGCTATTATTTAAAAATTGTTATATAAAAAAACTATTAAAACCATTTTTGTCCAGAATATATTTAGAAGGAGATTTAGACAAAGGAGTTTAAACAATTTAATCTTGTTTCTGCGTAGTATAAGGTGTCTAGCATCTGAGAATATTATAGGTACTCTAAAAGAGGGAAATTTTAAATGATGGACGGGATCCAATGATCCGCAAATTGCTTGGTATTTATAAAATTACAGTTACTACTACAGCAGAATGATTGAATGGGTAGGAAGGACGTTTAGAGGACTACAGGTTACTGAAGATAGCACAAATATTTTGAATCTAACTTGGGGTGCTTGTTTCATAGAATTTAGTACTGATACTTTTTGGAATTTATTACTGCATATTTCTTGGTGCTTTTCAGGATTAAGATTAAATATTTCTTAATTGAGACAGTCTTTTTTTATGCACCAGCTATTCTTTTGTTTATATTTATTTTAAAATAAAATCTTCTTGCAAACAATGGTCATGTACTTTGTGTTGGACTACTATAGCATTAGGTAATTATATACCTAGTTTAGCTAGCTGTAGTTTTTTAGTTTTAATAATAAATATATAATGGGAATTAACTTTTACTAGCTCTTATTTGATACCAATATTGTTATAATTTATTTTTAAAAAAAACCTTGTACTCCCTTTTTTGTATTTGCATATGAAATATATAAAAGAAATATATCCTATGTCACTTTCACAATTAAAACGAACTTATCGACACCTCGTATGTTAAAATCCATCAAGCCGTTTAGGCTACAGAGAGTGCCAAAGAAATAGATACTTACACATACATACAATCTCTCGAAAAACATTACCCTCCTTCTGGGGCAGTCGGGTAAAAACAGCCTCAATTTATTACCAAACATTATAGACTCAAATCTCCTACAACCATCTGATCCTCAAAGAAAATTCCTCACAAAAACTCGAACACATGTGCTAACCTCTAGTAGGGGCTTTCTATTTTTTCTGACCTGACAATGGCGTCGGCCGACTATGGGGAGACTGTGAGCAAACAAAAGGAAATATGATTGGTGCGGGATGACGATAAGACGCCCACGTGCCAAGTCGGCGCGCTAAGGTGTCGGATAACTAAGTTCCGACACGGCAGACTTCCTATCATATCAAAGGTGGGAAAATAGAGCAATATACTAGTTTGAAGGTGAAGAAGTTAATTTGTATCGGGTTCGGCGTTTTGTGTTTGGGTGTAAGGAGAGAAAATTAAATTTTCTTTGCTGTAAACTGTTTGTTTGGTAGTTGTTTCAAGTAGTACGGTGACCTTTATTTCTGCAAGTACACCCACTAAGCGTAAGTGTTGCTAATCCATACTATATTACTATATCCGCCTCTGTACATTTGTGTGCTTAAAGTATTAAATAAATAAATAATAATAATATATCCATACTAATATTATAAATTCGAAAGTAACTCTTGTCTGTCTGTCTGTTTATTACCTTTTCGCACCTAAACCACTGAACAGATTTTGATAAAATTAGGCAAGGAGATAGATGGCATCTTGGGGAAGGACATAGGCTACTTTTTATCGACATACCACGCGGGCGATGCCGCTGTAGAAAGCTAGCGTAATATAAATACTGATGGAACCATTACAAAATCTACCTCCACCTGTCACTGCTAAAAAATAACCCTGGTAAATTGATTTGAGTGCTATTTACAACTAATATTTTCATCCGCTTTTGAAGATTCAAAACATTTAAAATGTCATGTTTACTACATACATTTTAATGTAGCTGAAAGCAAAAGTTTCAGCGTAGGTATTGTAACGAAATAAATAAACACACTTCGTTGAACACGTATAATTTTTGTAATATAAATATAGAAAGACACTTTTTACAAAAAATATAAAAAAGGTGAATATGAAATATAATTTAGTCGCGGCTATGGAGACAGTGGTGCCGAATCAAGCGTAATTAGGTTAAGGAAAACTTTCGGAATAGAACTCTTAGGTAAATTTAGTTACGCGTGGGAGTTCGGTGTGTATCAGCGATTGCAAAAGCTTATAAAAACCATAACTTACTAGCGCAAACGCAACGCATCGAATAAGGAGCCGCAACCGAAGGTTGACCTAATGCCAGCTTAGTCTAATTTGCATACGAGATTATTTACGCGTAAAAAATAAACTTGAACGTATTTGAACTTGAAGGGTTTACAGCAGCTGCAGTTTGCAATGCAACGTGGAAGAATCCGAGAAAACGGCGCTTCGCAGTGGATAAATAAATAGTTAATAAGTCACGAGGTGGTTAGTTCCTGGACCGTGCGGTACGTCAAGAGGCGGTATTCCTTGTACGTGGCACGGCGCTCAGTCAACTGCGCCGCCGGGGCGCCTGATCCAGGATTATGGCGAAACGGGGAAACGAGGTGGGTTCCCAATACCCCACCGATAAAGGCCAAAATAGGCCTTTTCACTGGTTTTTAACCGTAAAACAAGGAAACGTGGACACAACAATAAAGACTATAATTAAATAATTATATTGCAAATCTTTCAGCATAGTACGCCGGGAATTACTTGAAGAATTAGAGCTCTTGCGTTCATGAGAAAAAACCGCGACTCACGGCTGCCAATAAAAAATTCTTCATCTTTCTTCACGTCAGATTCAAATTCAAAAAATTGAAATTATCTTACGATTAAAAACGACAACATCGATGGCCAGCGAAGTAAAAAAGTTTTAGGCTCGAAGATTTTATGCAGGGTAATACTGCAGTACCCCCTTTCCAACAAAAAAAAAAATATCGATAATGGCGATAAAAATAACTAAAGGAGTAACATCCCTAGAAACGAACGACATAAGGATGACGTCACTAGAGGAAGGTAGAGGGGGGTAGCAGCATCAGGAGAGAAGGGAGCAGCTCACTTGAGAGAACTAGAAGAGAAATAAAACTATTAACACCTAAATAACCTATAGGTAACCTAGCCTAAACTAATGACTAACCTATTCTATCTTAACAGACCATCGAAGTGCAAAAGGCCTCCAGATGTGCCTGCTAAACCTACGCAGGACCTATCGGGAAAGGTATACAATAACTAAGGATAGAACAAGAGGATTAAGAATTCAAAATAAACAAAAGGACAACACTAGTTGAAAGAAATATAATATATATATCGAGGTCAAAAGGGGTTGACATCAGGTTATAAACAAGAACCTGAGTCCAAAAGGAAGAACATCAAGCTATAAAGAGGAGCCTGAGTCCCAAAAAAAAAACCCCAGCAAATAAGGGACTTCAACCTTATATTTAATGACCCTAAGTCTACATCATAGTCCGACTTTCAACTAAGTCAGGGCTTAGAGTCTGACTAGTGTGATGAGTAGGATTAGAAGGTGCGTTTTGCCTCCGGGACATGCCCAGAGGTCAAACACAACCCTCTTGATCGTATCAGTCGGATAAATTATAATTAAGTATGTTATGGAATAGAGGAACAGAACTCGTCTTCACCGCGGTCGGGTAGAGAGGAAATAAACGAATGCTGGCGATAAAACACTATCCAAGCACTATCCAAGCTCTAGTGATAGAGAATAAAAGCGAAATGTTTACAAGGTCCCCGCAAGCTTCCTTGCAAAAAAATAGCGTTTCGAGAATGTTCTAAGTTAGTTATTACATTTTAAAGGGATCTGCTTACCATTTTCAGAATAAACGTATTAATTATTTGTAGTAATTTTATAAATTGACAACGGCAACTAGAATGACATGACATAATGTAAGAAAAAATGTCAGTTATACGAAATGAAGGTCGCATGGCATGGCCGATTAAAATGAGTCCCTACCTAAAAAGTTCTGAAATAATTTTTGAAATTTATGTAACAAAAAATATAGAACGACTAGTGTATTTCAGTTGATGAATAAAGAGGAAAGGCAATCATTTCAGGATATCTTTTATGTGGTACTGTCCTGAATGGACGGAATCACAGTCCTTGAGAACATACGTGGTTCTAGAGATGACTCTGGTTACACGGCTCTTAATAAAACGGGGCGCTAATTTTCCAGAGAAATAGTCTGACCCTGAAGACCTAGAGAAATTTCGTCTCCATACAACGTCACCGAGGTTGAGGGTGATAGCCGAACGGTTGGTGTTATAAGATCGGGAATTTCGGAGGAAAGCTATGGATAGATTATCGGCGACCTTAGCATAAACCTCGGCGAGGGAAGATAGATTAGACGCGTGCTGGGACCGACTCTCGGCTAAATTGGTGCTTCGAGTCTGACTATGCGCACGAGCGGGATCTATAAGGACTTCCCTACCGAACATGAGGAAGTTAGGCGTAAAATCAGTAGCCAAGTTAATGCAGGAGTTGAGATATAATTTGACTTTGGGTAATAATTTCGCCCAATTTCTCTGGTTTTCACCAACCAATATGCTCAGACACGTGACGACGCTTTGGTTATAGCGTTCTACGGTATTGGCCTGTGGCGTATAGTAGGGTGTATACATTGGTGAGTCGATGTGAAAGGACCTAAGAAAATTTAAAAAACGGTTGCTACGAAAAACGGTAGCGTTGTCGCAAAGAATCGCCCGTGGCACTCCGAAGTTAAAAAATATCTCGGATTCCAGGGCTTTAATTAGGGAACTTGCGTCTACCTTTTTTAGAGGAATCAACCAGACATATTTTGAAAACACATCGACCATTGATAGAATATATCGATAGCCATAGTAGGCGATAGGCAACGGACCAATTACGTCTATGGAAATAAGCTGCAGGGGTAAAGAAACTTCCTTTGGATATCTCATCTGTCCACGCGGTTGGGTATTGGCGATTTTGTAGGCTTTACAAACGTCGCATTGTCTCAGTGTTTCGGTGACGTCGCGAAACATATTCGGCCAATAGTATAGTTCCTTGATCTTAAGGTAAGACTTGGTAACGCCGGGATGTATGGAAGGGAAATTGTTGTGCACTTCCCAAATGGCGTTGGGAACTTTCTCAGCCGGCAATACGACGCGCCAGGGATCAGATAATAAAGGGCTGGAGATGGGCATCCGTCTCAAGAGCACCCCGTCCTGAATGGCGTAAGCAGGAAACATTTGTGGCGTGTCGCGTGCGCCTACATATATCCTTTTGTACCACCTATCGGTAGTATGTTCAGGACCTTGGTCGAACGTAATAGGGCTAGTATAGATCCTGGATAGAGCATCCGGGACGACATGTTGTGATCCCTTGCGGTGGATGATATCGAAGGTATATTGTGAAATGACGGTGGCCCATCGAGCTAAACGCCCCGATGGGTTGTTTAAAGTGAGCAGCCATTTCAGAGCCATGTGGTCGGTTATAACCGAAAATTTCATTCCATCTAAATAGCAGCGGAAGTGCTTTATGGAATCCAGAACAGATAGGAGTTCGCGTTCAGTGGTGCTATAATTGCGCTCCGCTCTGGAAAATAGGCGGGAGTAATACGCAATGGGATGTTCTACACCGTCAACGTTTTGAGATAGGACCGAACCGAGACCGACAGCCGAAGCATCGCACTGCAATATGAATGGCTTGGCAAAATCAGGGCAAGCCATCACTGGAGTGTTGACTAATGCTTCTTTCAGCTTAAAAAATGCCTGTTCGGCAGCCTCGTCCCAATTTATAGGATCGCGACCCTTCCTCTTTCCAATAAGAGCTGTAAGAGGAGCAATTATGGACGAGAAACCATCTACAAAACGCCTATAGTAAGAGCACATTCCTATAAAGCCGCGCAAAGATTTAGCGGTAGTAGGAGTGGGGTAATCGCGAATAGCTTCCAGTTTACTGGGATCAGTCTGGAGCCCTTTTTCGTTGACGATGTATCCCAAGTATTTTAGCTCACTCTTACAGAATTCACATTTTTTTAAGTTTATAGATAAACCGGCTTCTTTGAGGCGGTTTAGCACCTTCCTAAGGAGTGCAAGATGACTGTGGAAATCCTTAGATATCAAAATCAAATCGTCGACGTATCCGAAAACACAGTCGTCGCTGGTAGAAGTGTATTCGAAGTTAACGATAATATCAGTTAGGCGTTGCATTTCTGAAGCAGCGTTTGTGAGCCCGAATGGCATTCTGACGAACTCGAATAAACCGCGTTGGGGAATTATGAAAGCGGTTTTCTCACAGCTCTCGTTATCCGCGAGAGGAATCTGCCAGAAAGCACTCCTGAAATCGAGAGAACTTATATATCTCGCACCACGAAGATTGTCAAGGATATCTTGAATACGAGGTAGAGGATACGAATCCCTGATGGTTACACTATTTAATTTACGGCTGTCGACACAGAAGCGAACAGACCCGTCCTTTTTTGTAACCATTACAACAGGACTGGCCCAAGGAGAACGAGAGGGACGGATAACACCTAATTCTAACATCTTATCAATTTCGTCGTTAAGAATTTTTAATTTGACCGGTGAAAGAGGGTAAAATCTTTGTCTAATTGGCATTCCTGTTGTATTAATTTTGTGGGAAAGCCAAGTAGTTTTACCGAGCCCAATCTTATCAGACGAAATAGCCTCAAATTCGTCAATGACGCGTTGTAGACCTCGCTCTTGGTCGGGTAATAGGACATTGCGGGGATGTACATATCGAGCTTTATTTACACAAGAAACCAGAGGCGGAGAATGGTTAAAAGCGGGAAGGTACATATTGCCTTTAATATTTTTATTAAAAGCCTTACTAAAAACTGAAGTTAAACCGAATTTATTCCAGAATTCTATACCTAAGATAATTGAAGACGTAGTAGAACGTGCAACTAAAAATTCATGCGTGAAAGTTGTACGGTTAAAATGGACCGGGAGACAAACACTCCCTAAAATATCGATGGGTGAATTGTTGGCGGAAATAACCCGCGGACACGAAACATTGGAAATCCGAGATATACCTAGTTCCTGAATGAGGATATCACTAATAAGAGACATCTGTGCGCCTGAGTCCAACAAAGCCCTAATGGGGCGATTACATAGTAATATTTCAACGAATGGTCGGTTGTCTGATGAATCGTTGGCTATCACCGGTGACACTGTACGGGATGAGGCGTGTCGCCGATGGTCTACACGTTTTTTGGATTACAGTTTGGACAATCCCGGGTAATTACACCAGGAGTGCGACATCTAAAGCAGAGCCTACCAGGGAAATCTGGACAGTTACGATACGAATGTCCGTCCTTTCTACATTTAGGACATAACTGTATCTCAGAAGAGACGTTGGACACCGACTTCGACGCTCCTGGCAAGAAGCTCTCAAAATGTGACGCCATATCAACAAGCGACTCTAAATCATGGAATTTGTGGATTGACAAGCAAGGGAAAAACCTAGGGTGCATATTGTGCATAATAATATCAAGTAAATTAGAGTCATGGATGGGACTGGCTAAGCGATCGTTAAGATATGAGACCTGGATGACGAAATCCCTGACCGATTGGTCTGATTTCTGTTTCATGTTTCGAACCTGTTGTTCAGTTTTGAACTCAAAATCTATGACTCCGAATGTCTTCACGAAAGACTCCTTAAGTTTTGTATATGACAGGAGTGGGTGGCGAATGGACCTAAAATATTTCAGTGCAGCTCCTGACAAAACTTCATGGAAGCGCTTCAACAGATAATGATCAGATATATCATCCGCTTCCTTACATTCATCTATCGAGAGAAAGAATTCACGGACGCAGGTGTTCCCAGAAAAGTCAATTTTCCACTTCGTGAGAGATATTTGTTTACGGGGATAAGATGGACATTCGTCGGATTTGATCGGGGATGGTAAGCCTGATGACTCAGCAGTCCTAGGTCTCCTAGGTGGGATTGGGGGGGGCCTAGAAATGATAAGGCTCTCTCCATGGGCGGTTTCACCAATGGACGAATCCTCGTCGGCCATGCTGGATCACGGAAATCACACAAAAAAACAGAACGAAGATAGCTGGACTAAGGAAAAAACAAGCTAGACATCTAGCAGAAAAATCAGACACACAAACGCTTACCTTGAACACGAAGCCTATTACGTTCACGCCACAGACGCACACTACAGGGAACTAAATACAACTACTACAAGAGATAAATAAAATTCAGGATTGATATATATTTGATGGGACGAAATGAAAGATTGGTCATTCAATATGGTTACAAAATAATTATTTTAAATAACATTGCACACACATCACATTAAGAATATACATAAACTTCATTTGACCAGCTTGCCGTTCAAATATTCATAAGTCGTTCAGCAAAAGCAGGCATCCGTGGTGAGAAAAGAAACTAATGATTTCTCTGAAAAATAAATAGAGATTAAAATTGCCCTGAAAGAGCACCACACACAAAACTGACAAAAAAATATTTAAGTATGCATAGGGATATCATAATTTACTTACTTTTAATTCGGGCGCCATTTGTAACGAAATAAATAAACACACTTCGTTGAACACGTATAATTTTTGTAATATAAATATAGAAAGACACTTTTTACAAAAAATATAAAAAAGGTGAATATGAAATATAATTTAGTCGCGGCTATGGAGACAGTGGTGCCGAATCAAGCGTAATTAGGTTAAGGAAAACTTTCGGAATAGAACTCTTAGGTAAATTTAGTTACGCGTGGGAGTTCGGTGTGTATCAGCGATTGCAAAAGCTTATAAAAACCATAACTTACTAGCGCAAACGCAACGCATCGAATAAGGAGCCGCAACCGAAGGTTGACCTAATGCCAGCTTAGTCTAATTTGCATACGAGATTATTTACGCGTAAAAAATAAACTTGAACGTATTTGAACTTGAAGGGTTTACAGCAGCTGCAGTTTGCAATGCAACGTGGAAGAATCCGAGAAAACGGCGCTTCGCAGTGGATAAATAAATAGTTAATAAGTCACGAGGTGGTTAGTTCCTGGACCGTGCGGTACGTCAAGAGGCGGTATTCCTTGTACGTGGCACGGCGCTCAGTCAACTGCGCCGCCGGGGCGCCTGATCCAGGATTATGGCGAAACGGGGAAACGAGGTGGGTTCCCAATACCCCACCGATAAAGGCCAAAATAGGCCTTTTCACTGGTTTTTAACCGTAAAACAAGGAAACGTGGACACAACAATAAAGACTATAATTAAATAATTATATTGCAAATCTTTCAGCATAGTACGCCGGGAATTACTTGAAGAATTAGAGCTCTTGCGTTCATGAGAAAAAACCGCGACTCACGGCTGCCAATAAAAAATTCTTCATCTTTCTTCACGTCAGATTCAAATTCAAAAAATTGAAATTATCTTACGATTAAAAACGACAACATCGATGGCCAGCGAAGTAAAAAAGTTTTAGGCTCGAAGATTTTATGCAGGGTAATACTGCAGTATGCAATTTTACTTCAATGTAGCAACGAAGCCTAAATCATAACCAATTTCTGTTTGAGGGAATTCAATGAAGGTATCCAGTACGGTATTGCGGAAAATATAGATACTTACCTACTTAATGCGACATATCCATTGCGTTTGGTGTTGGTTTTCCATCTGATGGGCGACAGCCTGTTTTCCAAATGATTACCTACACATTATGACGTAACGACCGGCCATACGTTTAAATCTGTTTTTTTTGGTTCTTATTTCGAAATTGTACATTCCTTATATCAGCGAAACAGGTTACCAATAAATAAATCATCAACAAAATCGAATATCGAATCGTACATTACGAAAACCGATTCTCGACTATCGATTAACCCTCAAGCTTTCAGGATGAGTTTTTTAAGTAATACTCTGATGTAATACCGACGCCGACTGGTAATTCACTAAGCTATCAAATGAGATAGGTCAATAAGCCCCAGAGTGGATCGCAAAACGTTTAACGATCTCAGACTGTAATATACTCACACGCGTTTTTTCTCAAAGGGGTGAATGTAGCATCTTGGTTTAGGTACTGGCTGTTAATCAAGGCTAATGATGTCCAGAGGGAACGACCTTCATTGGACTGATATATTAATTAATAAAGGTGATTAGTAAGATCATCATTCTATTGCCCTTATCTTGGGCGTTAGTAGATTTTCCAGTGTTCTCCAAAAGGTAGTTAATTGTCTTCTCAGTATTTTCTTGTATCACTTTGAAAAGTGCCTTTTAATGTCCTACTTGAAATAAATGATTTGACTTTAACTTTAGTTATTAAATAGGGAACCTTTAACCCTCCCATTTTCGTAATTCTAAGGAAAAGTCGTGACGTGTCAACTTTACCATATAGGACAGCGGCAAAACATTAAATATCTTGTATTCCGTGAATGATAAAACGATTGCAAATTAAACCTTCATAAAATGAAAGGCAGCTTGGCCGATTACCGGAACCAAACCAACACGGAAGGATGGGGAATTCCGTTCTCTTATCAGCTAACTACATGACCACGGAATAAATTAAACAAGTGGTCTCTTTTACCTATTCCATTAACATGACGCTCTCATCAGTTCGTCACTTCAATGACATGGCAACATTATCCCCCGCCCAGTTATGATTAGCGGTCTATCAGAAGTCCTGTGTTCACAAAAACTCTACGGGCTGATAATGTCATTTTTTTTACAAAAAATCACAGAAACATGACGCTCGTACACAGTTTAGCATTTAATAATCGTTATCTCATCGATTATCTAGCCCAGTTGTTGCCTAAATACGTGGAAGCAGTGATTTCTAATTAGTTATCCAACCACGTCGCATGTTTGGTGAGCCTCTTCAACTAAATTTCAGACATTGTAATGGTAATGGTTCGATGGCGGTTGATTGAGTCAGAGAATCAGATGTGGAGTTGAATCAAGATGAAATGTTTAAAAGTCATCATGAAAGTACAAGGTTTTTAGATAAATGGCAATTATTTTAATCGCTAAGGATTATGAATCAGTTGCGTTCTAATCGATTTGACAGCCGTTACGGGAACTCAAAAGTCCTAAAGTTTGACAATCAGTTTCAGGTTCTTACGCATACAGTGCATCACTGTCTTCAGATGTACCTGAGGGCCTAGACAAGTGACAATCGCTTCGAAAGCGTTTCGTATTTCTACAACGACTTTCAACAGGATTGACATAAACTTTTAGATTATGTCAGTCCTATACATTTTTGCCTTTTCCATCATCGTTATCGCTGATAGAATGTCACTTTGTCTAGGGCCTCTGGTCTGCGGCTGGTCTGGTCTATCTGGAAGACTGGAAAGTCCAACTGAAAAAAAATTGGTACATAAAAGCAAGATGACATTCATCAATCTAAGTTTAGTATGGATCTACTAATGATACCGATTCCGGAATGTTCCTACGTCTCCTTAGTTATTAATAGGCCATGAAATATTTTTGAGCTTTCACTATTAATAAAAATAAACACTACAAATTAATAAATAGAAGCAATTGAATGAATGAATGAATAGCCTTTATTAACAATCTTACCACCTATTTACATATTGTTTAACTAATAAAAATAAAAATAAAGTTAATTCTTCAGACATCGGTTTCATCAGAAGATTGTTTTGCTTTAGCATAGGCCTCCCCCATATTCTTCCACAGTTCCCGGTCATGGGCTTTCCTCTTCCACATTGACCCCGCTGTCACTTTAAGATCGTCGTCCCATCTTCTTATCGGACGTCCTCTCTTCCTTTTACCTTCTCTTGGGTACCATTCGGCTACTAATTTAGCCCATTTCTCCGTTTTGTCTCTGATTAGATGGCCCGCCCATTTCCATTTCAACTTTTTTATCTTGTATGATACGTCCGCTATTTTTGTTTGCCTTCTGATATGTTTAAGGCTTAATTTGTCCTTTCTCTTAACATTAAGCTTACTTCTTTCCATGTTGTGTTGGCATGTTTGTAATTTCTTTGTGTTTTGCTTAGTTAAAGCCCATGTTTGGCAACCGTAAGTCATGGTAGGGAGTATACAAGAGTCGAAAACTTTGCTTTTTAGCGTCTGTGGTATTGACTGATTTTTTGTGACTTCTTTTAGGGACCAGTACCGCTTCCACGCTACATTTACCCTGTTGTGTACTTCTTTGGACGTATCGTTTGTAGGAGATATGGTCTGTCCAAGATAAGTATATGCATCTACAAACTCGATTAGATCGTTGTTGACCCGTATGGGTTGTCTCGAACGGTTCGTCATCAATTTAGTTTTTGTTAGATTCATCTGCAGTCCTACTTTTGGCTTTCCTCCACAAGTTGTCTGAGCATAGTTTGCAATAGAAGAGAAATACACTTCAACAAACTAAACCTAATGCAATCGAAAATGCAGATCAGTTATGTGTCATAAACGGAATGGTCGTGACAAATTGTAATAAAATCTGTAATGGGCAGTGCGAGGGTTGTCTCGGCGACAATGTGCGTGCGGTACTTTAGACCGACACATTTACTGGCTGTAAACCCGTTATGACCTGTAACACTGAAGGCCTATGGACTCGTGTGCTTAAATTATTTGTTCATTTGTGGGGATGTGTGGTGGGAGAAAATAATCTATCTATTTAACCCGTTATCATGAAAACGAAGATGAAGGCACGAATTTGATTTCTACCGAAAGGACTGGCCCACAATGGCAGTGGGAAAATCTAGCAATCTGTTGCATTTAAAAATATCTGAAAACACCATATCTCGTGATGAAACCTAACAAGAGTTCAGAAAATTCAAGGGCCCCACCACAACAACTTAGACACTTGTTCAACGCGTGTCTAATGTCAGTTTTATGTCAAACTCCATGCAGAAATGCCTTTTTTTTTTGTGGCTTCGCACGGTGTTTGTCATGTTTAAAAGGTGTTTAAGCTAAGCTACTGTTAAACACATGGTTTTGTGGTGATAAGGTAGGGATTCACCTTCAACCT
Organism: Lithophane semibrunnea; assembly: GCA_947363905.1. Lineage (NCBI taxonomy): Eukaryota > Metazoa > Arthropoda > Insecta > Lepidoptera > Noctuidae > Lithophane > Lithophane semibrunnea. The sequence goes on along the minus strand of OX376197.1, from coordinate 13,979,737 downwards.
TTATTCTAGGAATATACTGTAAATGCTTAAACTTTCAATTGTTTCGGCTGTGCGTTGTCAACACAGTGGGAGCGGCGCGGGTGGGGGGAGCAGATGCAGGAAGGGAAGACGCAAAATTATTCCTACTCATGAAACAGTACCTTTAACCCTAACAGGAGTTTTTAGAAACGAATTCTTTATTTAAGTGTGTGTTTTTTTTTCTAATGAAGTCCTTCCATTCCATTACTTAAAGAAAAATAGATTACAAAGAAGCGCCTATACCGGTAATTTTTTTTAACGAATTTTGGTCAATATACTAGTATTATAATAGGTACTTTAGTTCGTTTGAAAGAAAGTCTGACACCAGCATTGCCAAGAGGTATCGTATTACTCAGTTATTGGAATGTAGAGGTCGGCACGCGTATCGCGTATACGCGTATCTATCGTCGACAAATTCCATTTCTACGTTGTTCATGCTACCCGTGCTGATAGGCAGTCACTCCATGTAAAATACAGGTATTCAGCTGCTTAAGGTTAGATGAGTTATTCCATTCTAATACCAAAAACGAATACCACTGTTATTTGTTGGAATTCATATTTATTTTCTATTCCGAACCGATACCACTCTTTAAATGATTAAATTTAATGTGCAAACGAATACCAACAACTTGAATTTGGTACAGTCAGCTCCGTCAAATTAAATTTGTTTTCTAATACTTTTATGTGATCATAAAATACTATCCAAATACACTTCATTCCAATATTTTTACAAAGGAAAAGGTAAGATTAGTTTGAGTGAATCATCTTGCTACATTTTTTGGGGTATTTCTCAAAGCGCAACTACTTTGAAACGCAACCAATGAAGCGCAACTAAAGTATTTCTCGAAACGCACCCACGATAAAACATAGAGAAGAGCATGACGGATTCGTAACAAATGATATCGATAGACGTTTTTAAATTCAACTGTCCCAACTGTTTAGTTATTCAAACTACCAGGAAAGCAGATATGAACTGGAACTAGGTGCTTAAGCGACTTACTACTTCGCTCAATAATGGTAAAATACAGGTTTTAAATTGAATCATTTGTTGTTTTGAAAAGTACCAGGGTGACAGAAATTAAAAGAAAATAGGCGCCTAAACGATCTCACTAAGTTGCACAACAACCAACGATTAAACACAAAGAGGAATATAAAGTATTAGTTATTATTCACTATAACGATAGAAGTCTTAAAACTGTCCTATACCTTACCTATACCTGTAATATCCTATGTCTATTATAACTATCAGGAAAACAGAAATTAACTGGAAGTAGTTCCTTATGAAAAACACCTGTTATTCTGGTAGGCGTCTTTCGGAAAAGCCCCTGAAGTCTATAAAGGCCCCATACTTATCAAGAATTTGACTTTTTTCATTATCACTTAATATCTTGTTCGTAAAGTTTCCCAACTCATAAGTAGATTGATAGTGCACATTTAAAAAAAATGAAATTACATACAAAGCATTTTTACTGACTGTGCCTAATATCTTCGAACTTGTTTTAGTATTCGTTTAAACAATGGTATCCGTTCGGAATAGAAAATAAATATGAGTTGAATCAAATACCAGTGGTATTAGTTTTTGGTATTGGAATGGAATGATTCGGTTAGATTGGAAGCCGACCCCAACATTAAGTTGGGAAAAGGCTAGGCAGATGATGATGATGAGTTCTTTTGTACTCAGTGGGTAGTGGAATTCGACTATAATTCTCCATAGCTCCACTACAACTATGTTTGTCTGTCAATGTTGAAAGTCCACTCGTATTTCAAAGCGTCTTCAAGTCGTAAAGAAATACAAATATTACACAAAGTAAATGCTATCGTTTGCAGTGAGACATTTTCTTGCTATTCGATCAAAAATTCGTTCCTAGAAAATGTTATATTTTGACAAGTCACTAAGTTTCTAGGTATTTACAAAAGGCTTTATTAATATTAGGTACTCATCATAAAGGCTCCCACAAACAGGTGCGATATCGCAGGTGCGACAAGGGTAGCGCTGCCAGTTGCGCCCGCGATATCGCTCCAGTATGTACGAGTCTTAATCGCAGTCCAGACAGGCGCGTTACTTTGTATAAATTATTTCATCACCACTGCCTCAAAACGGTGAAGGAAAACATCGTGAGAAAACCGGCATGTCCCAACCGAAACCTGCACTAGACCCGGGTGGTGGATTACGGCCCACTCCCTCTCACCGAGAGGAGGCCTGTGTCCCAGCAATGGGAATATTATAGGTTGACTATCTAACATAATGTTATAAATCATAGCGTTAATTACTCATTTGGTATGGAGTTTGGCTTTGTACCCAATAGGCCCAAATAAATGGTACTTAAGCGTACCAAACTGGCGAAATGTGGGTGTACTATTCACCCCTGGCCTACCCCTTTGAAAAATATAGGCGTGATGTTATGACCTATGTTATGATTCATAAAAACACAGGTAGTTTTGATTAGGACCGTTTTTCTAAGGGACATATCTTTATATCACAGCATTCAGAAAGGTCTATTTTTTAAATAAATTGAAACTGGTGCCGATTCTCTGGTCACAAATTCTCTAAACTAAACTAAAAATCACTAAAATTTAATTTATTCCTGTCAAACGACGTTTTCCCATTCTGAAAATAGACTAAAGTGACACAACTTAACGATAATTTAGTTTGACAGCACTAAGATGGCACGGAGTTTTAATTTAGTGAAAATGCTATTCTGTTCTATATCTAAAATCCTCTAACTAACTCTGACTATTTTTAATCACGATTATAAATGTGTGGAATAAAATTAGATGTCATGAACTTAAAATTCAAACCAACACCTCGAATTCAGTTGCAAAACGGTACTGTATCTTTTTTTTATTTTCTTTTGCTTATATCTCGAAAATGGTGTATCCTATCGCAAAAATAATGAAAATTTTGACCCCCTTTGTAACCACAAACCCGTAATACTCAACATGTTGGTAATTTTTTTTTTTTGTTTTCTTCCAAAAAGTGAAAAATTCCATATAAAAATACGTCAAGACGGCCACATTGCGCGCCTCTACGGCTCAAAAAAAATCACGTGGTAGGCAAACAAGTAGGTACCAAGTGGAGTCGCGATTGTCAAATTCGATTTTAATCGTGTCAAAATAATTTTTAAATTTAGAGGTTTTTTTTTTGGCAGAATAGCTCTAAGATTCTCATAGTAAAAAGTAAGGAATTTTAGTGATAGTTTAGTTAGTTTAGTTCGGTGTACAAGAAAATCGGCACCTATATCTAACTTGATAGCTTAATTTATTCTCCATATCAGTTTTCAATCATAAAAGCGATTTAAATGAGTCGTCGGCCTTTTTCAGTCACTTATATTGAAAACAATTTATTATTCTGTGTATTGCTAATGTCAAGGCTCCCGCAGACAGGCGCGACGTGACGGTGGGACGCGATTCTGGTAGAACAATTTCCATGAATCTTTCATAGAATTGTTGTTGACGCGTCGCGCTGTCGCGTCGCGTCGTGCCTGTCTGTGACATTCATTCGTTCAACCCTTGCCTATGTCAATAGACAGACTGTCTGCTTTAGTAATTATTGTTGGCTAATACTTTCTAAATATGATTGAATGCTTGAAAAAGTTAGTCTACAAAAATTAATCCGTGAGAAATAAGTTGTGTAGAATTTTTTAAATATTTATACCAACATGAAACTACATCGTGGTTCAAATACGTGAGTGCTGGTACAATCTTTATCAATATCCGTTTCAGCTTAGTACACTTAGCTTAGGAGAAAATATTTTAGAGGAGATGAATTAATATAGAAACGTATGTTTCTCAATAAAATTCTATCTTCTCTAGCTTGTAAACATTTGCGAGAATAGACTTTTGGGCGAATGGACACTTGCAAGAATAGACAGTTTCACGATAGGACACTTGCGTAAATGGACACTTGCGCGGAAAGACACTTGCGTAAATGGACACTTGTGCGAAAGGACACTTGCGCGAAAGACACTTGCTCAAATGGACGTATACCAGATCCGCAACCACACTCCATAGCTGGCAAATGACTCTGTTACTGATGTCCAAAATGCATAACAGATGTCTTTACCAAAAAAGTTCTAGTTTGTCTTGCCATCGATTTTGAAGTCTGGGCGCTTAAAACGGTCACTTTAGCAGAATCATAACATGAAAATATTATGAATCACCGTAAAATTTCACAAACTGACTATTCATAATAATTATGATCTGCGTGTAATTCATATTACGAAGTAATTCATCTGTTTGACAGTTTTGTATAGAGATTCGTCAAATGGTCCACAAATTATGTATGAATTAGAGGAATTGCTAATGACAGCTGGGATTCAGAAAATGAACAGCTTTTAGAGGAATTGCTAATGTCATCACGTCACGTCATTTTAGCCTAAAAGTTAGTCGTTATGCGAAAGGTATGTCCATCCCAATAGAGCATAAAGAAAATTCGAAAAAGCTCAGTAATAAATCTCTAATATTTTGGAACTCTCGATCCCCATGCAAGCCACCATATTCCTCAGAGGGTTGCATGGGGTAACAAGGATTTTATTAGAAAATGCGTATACAATTTGTTTATGTAGAATTTTATATTTTTGTATCATACCTGTGGCGACATGTTTTAACCACCAAGTTCTTTACTTATTATTTTATTTAACCGTAACTTTGTTTCAACAAAAAAACATTCTTGGGGCTGAGGCTAAAAAAGGGGATTTTTTGAAGTCCTAATTTAATTTAAAAGAAAAAAATAATTAAAAATACTTCAGGTAAATGAAAATGTTTGCTTTGAAAAAGAGCATAGCCTCTTCTACAAGTTTACTCCACCATCGGCAAATATAAAACGTTTGTAATTTCTGCTGTTTACATAAAATTATTTCTAGAAAATTTTTTGACTGCTGCATGCAGACCGCATCTTGAAACGCCGCGCCGCGTCGATTTTCGTTTCACGAAACAACCATTTCCAACCCAACGAACGATGGGTATTTCATATTTCTAACACAATCATACATATGGATAGGTGTTGAACGCGCATACATATACCTACAAATAATATAGAGCATGTTAAAGTAAGTTCGGCGCTGGAATAAGACCGTTTCAAACTGCGGCATTTCATTCTGCACCAACGTTGTTAGCATTAAAAAATATTGCCAAATTAGCCGGTTTGATTCGTACGATCTTACCCCAGCGCTGAACTTACCCTAGCATACCAAAAACCCCCGTACATGTATACTCAGTTAACGCTTCACCGTTCATAGTATAAAAGAGACGAAATTCAGGACTCACACGCCATCGCCAACGAGTCGCGCGATTGAAAACAAGCAATACAAAGGCGCTCCGAGATCACAAGTGAGAATTGTTAGGACCAATTTTAGATTGTCAAACGTTCGTCATCATGGTATAAATAAGTAGGTAGGTAGGTACCTAATAATATTATGTTTTCATTGAAAAACAGAGCAGTTTTCACCAGATAATGTATATTATCCGATGACACTTTGGAAAAAGTTTTAATTGGCAATTTGTTTTAATTTTTTTTTTCCGCCTTTTTATCGGAAATTATCTCATGGGAACGTAATACCGGGTTAAAAAATGGTCTATGTCAGTGTCAGGTCATGGTTTATCCGTGCGTCATCAAGATCCGTTAAACCGTGAACAGACAGACAGACAGAGTTACTTTCGCATTTACAATAGTAGGATCTATACTATAAAAATCTCACCGCGAAAACTTAGGTGAAGTGAGCTGTCATTCCACTGATGCTAAGGATTAACACTATTGACAGCTTACTTCACCTAAATCTTCGCGTTGAGATTTTTTTTACAGAATGGAATAGGTACGAGGAATAGGAATAGTTAGGTAGGTCCTATTTTCTATAAGGATATCAGAGTTAGGTAGGGTGGCAAAACGTGACTTATTTTCTTCTAAATGTTAAAGTTTTCAAGGTTTCTTTTTAAAGTAGGAACCCATGTTTTGAGTTAAAGTACATTTCATATAGCACCAACGATGCGATGCCAGCATTTGAGGAAAATCCACTTGGCAGTGAAAATTAAATTCACATAAAAAATATATTACTTATACATATACTTTCTGTGAGGTTTTTTCTCAGCATCTCTATAATATTTGGCTTACCGGCTTCCGAAGGTAGTGGGAACATTTACGATAAAACTCACTTTTTTGCAGAACTGTGAAATATAGGTACTTACTTGCATAGGTTGGTACTTTTGTTAAGCTGCTAATAGTTTCATAAAACTTTTAAAGAAGTGTTTCGGTAAAAGATTAAATGTTTGTTTCATTTTTCATGTTTATCGCAAAAATTATATTATTCTTTATATTGTTTTTTAATGATCCATTTACAATCTAATCTCAAATTTATATTCCAATAATGGTATTATTTACTTTAGTTGTGTTGTCAACATTCAGAGGTAGCTTCAGGGTTGAAGCCATGCGCTGCTGGAACGACCTTCCACCGCCAGTGCAAGACTGAAAACAATAGTCACTTAAATTTCGACTCAAGAAGTTATTGCTGCAATAGAACTTCAATTTATATTCCAATAATTGTATTCACCTTAGTTGTGTTGTTCTTATATGTATCTCTATTTGTGAGTCGGACTGTATTTCTTCGGTCAGTGGGTCGTCTTGGGGGCGGAATTTGTTTATCTTATTCTTCTTGCCTTTCCTGTTTTTGGAGCTCCAGAGCTCTATAAATTATAAGCTATAAGTTGGCATGCCGGTCACCCTCCAGTTTCCAAAGTTTCCAAAGTTTTGTTTTCTCATTGGGTCCATCTCATCTCATTTCACATTCACTTAAAAACGCATTTTAAATTACTGACACATAACTTTCACAATAACACATTACATCACTGGCCATTTTGTAATATATTACATCATATTCATAACTCTTTGGTTTGGTGCATGTTGGGTGTATGTACGTCAAGAGGACGCTTCAAAATGTTGCCACAACACAAAACGCATCACGGAGGATGATATTCTCGTTTACCCATTTCTTTTATTTATTTTTATTTTTATATATATATTTTTATTTTTATTTTATTTTTTTTATACTATTAGATATTAATATAATATATTTTATTTTTTATTACAGTGCGCTGTACCGGTACAGCGTTCTGATAATGGTTTGCCGCACCGATCGACGTCATTACGTCAGCGCCGGCTGTCGCTGAAAACCAGCGCTGGGGCTCTGTTTTGCATAGGGTCGCAGCATAATGCTGAGCGATAGCCGTTTTGCGTGGATGTGACGCATGTTTCCCCCAACCTTTTTTATTTTTACTTTGTGGTTATTTTCTTTTTTTGTTTTTTGCGTCATATTTACCGCAAATAAACGTTTTTTCTTTCTTTCTTTCTTTCTTTCTATTTAGTTTAGAGAAATAAAAATGCAAAACTGCTAATTATTTGTTAAAACTATAAGAATTTTCAGTTTTGTTTCTTTAGAAGGCAAAATTTAATTTAAAAATTTCATACAAAAAAAAAAAAAAACTTGATTTATAACAATTAAAACTATTTTTTTATTTTATGTCCGGGTTCGAAGCCCCAGAATCCGGGGTTTTCACACTTGTTTTCCTGGTCGGCAGATTTTAATGAATGTGACATAATTAACACTGAAACTTTTTTTTAACAATTTAGATCATGACGAAACACTAAAACACCAAAACAAAAAGTAAACATACAAACATAATATACATTTGCTTGGACGTAAAAAGAGCAAGAATATCTTCTCGTGCTTTTACTACAACTAAGTTTTTCTTGCGACGCAAGAAAAATATTTGCATTGGTAGGTACTATTTCAAACTTAACATTCAAACTATCACAAATTATTATGTGTAACACTATATATAACAACTATACAGGGTGTCCCTGGGAGTATGGATCAAATCGAATAGAGGCGTGGGCAAGGTCATTTCCAAACTTTTTAACCCTGAGAATTTTTTTCGCTAGTGAATCATTTTCCCATGACAATTGCTCGAAAATCAAGTAAATTTTTTGCCAGATCAAAGCTTTTGCAGTAAATGTTTTTTCATATTGAACACATGTTTTCTAGCTTCGTAAAAGTATTACCACAGCAAAGAGCGACTCCTCTACAACTTGGCAACGTCGAGAAAATTTCATCAGCCTAGGTTATTTTAGGAAAATTCACACTACATACCTTAGTAGGCAATTTTAGAAGGTAGTTAGTACTTTTTTTTACATCTAAACTGATTCAGAGAAATAGTTTATTTCAATGAGACATAAATGCATCAACATTTCATAAAAATCAGGTCAATTGGCACTATGTCCTGCTATTATGGGCTAATTGGCATATTAACTGGATCGGACTGCACTTAATGCCATCCCGAGGACTAATTAATTTGGAGCAACTCTCACTGTCAGTAATTCGCACCTCTATAGAGCTTTTGAAAATTGGGTTAATGCAACAAATCATTTTAAAATGGAGACGGTTCAGAAGATCATAATTGAAACTCGAAGGGGAGCTTCAGCCGATTTCGTACCAACAAAAATGTGTAAATTGTCATTTGAACAGTTAAACAGTGCACATTCTGTAAAAATTCAGTTTTAAACCACACTCAAAGTGACCGAACACCTACAGTTTCAGATAACTACAGACCGCTATGCACCGCGCACCGAGGAACTTCCGATGTGATGCGATACCCTGCGATACCCCGCACGTACACCTTCCCACGGTCCGTCGTCCGGGCTCGTCGGTGTACGCCCGCAAAATCGCGGATCGTGAGATTTCGGTATAGTCGTCAATTTTATTCCACGTAGTAAAAATATCCGACATTGGAAAATCAGTAGTCTTGGTGTATTAATATAGCACAGCCTGCTATATTAATAAACCAAGTATGTTGGGACCCTGGGTTAGGAAGGACTCAGATTTTTTGTCCGATATAATGTACCTTACATTTGTGTCAGTTGGCGCAGTAGTTTGGCGATTCTCTTTTGCGTGACGGCTCATGATTGTTTTCCTGCACGCGTTAGATATTTGTGCCTGAGCGTCGTTGATACAAAGAATTCCTAGTAAGTCGCATTTCTAAAAAAAATCATTTAGATGGTTTGTGGTGTTATAAATATCCGCTGGATGCAAGAAGCACAGGACCAGTTGATCAACACTTGTGGGAGGACGTCTTTCGGCTGAAATTATCATGATATTGGCAACATAATTATGTTCTGAGTTATTAAACTCGTAAGTTTTGTAAAAATCTGACGTGAATCATAATTTCCTCAGTAATACTCGTGACTAATTTGTATAGGATATGTGTCACCACATAAAAATCCTCACTCGTCTCATTCCGATTGACAAAGGCTTCAGTTTATGAGCCATAAACTGCGTGAGCTCATGCCAATAAGTGATCACTCTTACGTCTTACAACGTCCCCATCCAATACTGTGTAAACTGTGATTAGGATTCAGACTGTTTTTAATATTATTTTAAAACATGTTTGTAAACGGCACGGTTTCTTTACGGTACGGCCTATAAACCGCGCCGTAGAAAAAACGTTTCAACATGCTTCCTTCCGTCATAAACCCGGTTAGGGTACGGCAACATAAAATAACATTCACATCAAGAAGAACGTGTGTGTACAAAGGGCCACAACAGGAATAAGTAACTTGTGTAGAGAAAAAAGTTTACACTATTACATACATACATAATCAGCCTATAATGTTCCCACTGCTGGGACACAGGCCTCTTCTCTGTGAGAGGGAGTGGGCCGTAATCTACCACGCGGGCCCATTGCGGGTTGGTAGATGTCACATGTCTTCGAATTTTGGTTCAAGGACATGCCGGTATCCTCACGATGTTTTCCTTCACCATTTTGAGAGCAGTGGTGATGAAATTATTTACATTATTACTTATTATTAAAACATATTTTATTATACAACATAACTAAACAACATCTCTGAATAAGGTTTCGGGAATTACAGGCGTGTGATGGTATATTATGTTATATTTTTTATTTATAGCTAAGGAAATGACCTGCATTTCTTGTCACAGAAGACAAATCAATAATTATTTCTATTACATACCTCTGATTAGGAACAGCATTGCTATTCTGTGACCATCTGACCGTGAAAACTTAGGTGAAGTGAGCGTGCAGTGAGCTGTCATTGTCATCGATACCTACTGATGCTAAGGCAGTGACAGTTCACTCCAAGCTCACTTCACCTAAATTTTCATTTGAGATTTTTACAGTAGCAGAACAGAGCCATCTAATACAATGGAGTAACTCAATGTGAAACCATTGAGGCTCCGTCTTACAACAGCTGTCGTGGGCTCTCAATGCTGAAATGTAGCTGTGTAAGAACATCTAGCGTGCATTAATAGTGACAGGAAAGCTATCACTCAGCGCTTCTAATGTAAGTACACTGACCTCAAAAGTACTGCATAACTTGAAAATATCGCTGTACAGTCACGGACTTTAATTGATGAGCCACCTTCAAACTTTTCAATTTTGCAGTTTCATACATTCACGAGATTACACGATTAAACACGAACTCAAATCGCACGCTCGTAAACAAGATGACAAATAAATTACTTTTAATCGGAAATATCCATAGAGGTTGACTTTATTAGTTAACCTCTATGGATATTTCCGGTTAAAAGTAATTTATTTGTCATCTTGTTTACTTTCATACATTCACGAGATTACACGAACTCAAATCGCAAGCTCGTAAACAAGATGACAAATAAATTACTTTTAATCGGAAATATCCATAGAGGTTGACTAATAAGTTCTCAATGATAAAAATAAATACAAGGTTGCGTTAAGTTTATCCAATCTATTTGATACCGACCTCCTTTGAATCATAGCTCATTAACTCGATAATTATTTATGAAAACATAACTGAAGGCAGTGACAGTTAAAATATCAAGATGACAAATAAATTACTTTTAATCGGAAATATCCATAGAGGTTGACTATGACTAATAAGTTCTCAATGATAAAAATAAATACCATGTTGCGTTAAGTTTATCCAATCTATTTGATACCGACCTCCTTTGAATCATAGCTCATTAACTCGATAATTATGAAAACATAACTGAAGACAGCGACAGTTAAAATATCAAGATGACAAATAAATTACTTTTAATCGGAAATAGTCTTATCCATAGAGGTTGACTAATAAGTTCTTAATGATAAAAATAAATACAATGTTGCATTAAGTTTATCCAATCTATTTGATACTGACCTCCTTTGAATCATAGCTCATTAACTCAATAATTCTGAAAACTTAACTGAAGACAGTGACAGTTGAAATATCGATGTCAGAGAATTTATCTGTACGCTAACGTTACTATGCAGCAGTAACCTAGCAACAATTGTTTATCGTTGCTAGGTTACTGTTGCTATACCTGCAATTGGTTGACTTTGATTAGTCACTGCCGTCAAGTTTGTAGTTCTGCTCTCAGGTTAGCCAACCGGTAAAGATATGAAATATAATTTTCTTCTTCTAATACGAAGACATATGACTTTGCGTGTCGGCAACCGAATAAACCCGATTTGCATTACACGGCTAAAATGCGAACAGTACCAGGTGGCTCATCAATTAAAGTCCGTGACTGTACCTACTTCAATTAATTAAGAAATGACGATAACGAGGTTTGAATTTTGTAGAGTCATTAGGGTCCGCCGTCGTCGTAACCCGCCGTCGGTTCGATAAACCATATTCAAAACTGCCGGGTCCCTGTCATATTTGATGTTTACTACACAAAGCCTACGAATTAATTGTTTTATTGGAGTAATTGGTTCAGGCCTTTCCAATCCAACCTGTCTGCCGCAAAAACCTATTCCTTTTACAAGGGCTCTTTTTATGGGAAGTACTGAAATACCCCACTTTCACCATAAGTTTATTAAAATAGCGAAAAATAGTGGAAAAACTTACACAAACACCGAAACACGTTCCTTCTTTACGCAATTAGGAAGCAAGCAGTTCTCCAATCTAAAAATAAAATTGTGATCACCATCTTCCCCAATTTTAACCCTTCAACAAATTACTATCATCAATCTAAAGAATGATGCAACCAACAACAAAATGTATTTAAAATTTTATTTTGTCCTAATCGTTACAGATGACTGTGATTTATATTTCAGCTGTAAGTGCGGGTTGAATGGGCAGCTAATGAAACCCTATTATTTAGATTCGCGAAACATTACGATTTATAGGAGGCCCGAGAGGCTTATGAATCTTAATCAATCTAAATGACAGAAATCAGATGCGTCTGCGGCTTTTCTAGCTTAAGAACGTTTAAGTAAGAAACTGCGTTCATTATTCCAGCCAGTAACTGTCCCAATGTTTAAAAAAGAATCCCGTGGATGGGTGACCATCTTAAACATACCGAGACACCTTTGGTCCCAGCTGTCATTCTTGGATCTTTGACAGTCATTACAGATCGTCAAAAGCCCAAAAGTCTGACAACCAGTCTTACAAAGGGTTATCGTATTACCCAGTTACTGGGTTGTGGAGGTCGGATAGGCAGTCGCTCCATGTCAAATACTAGTATTCAGCTGCATCCGGTTAGACTGGAAGTCGACCCCGACAACATAGTTGTGAAAAGGCTAGGCAGATTGACAGATTTTTTTGTTTTAAAAACGTTCCAATGTATTTTGAATTTCCTTTTGTAACATGATTTGAATTGAGTAAGTGAATTAAAATCTGTCACTTCGCATAGAAAATCATAGGCAGACGAGGGTTGCATTATGTCAGTAACTCCGTATTGGAAAAAAGCGATGGCAGCTCAATTTTGAACCGAAAAGATTGGACTGTGAATCAATCTATCCATAAGATCAATTTTAGATATTTATTTTGTTTTACCTGTGTACCATACCAAACGTTTTTTTTTTTCATTTTACCTTCACTAAACTATGCAATTACTACTACTACTTCTGTTACTATTATTCTATATTTATTATTATTATTATATTCTATTCCTTCGCCGTATTGAGAGGAGTGGTGATGAAATTATTTACACAATGTAAAGCGCCTGTCAAGGCTCGAAACCACGACCTACAACTCGTAAGTCGCGGCCGTTACCACTTGGCCACCACTGCTCTCAAATGCACTTAATGAGCTTAATATTTTTGTATGTGTGTTGTAAAAAAAGAATTGAGATCAATTGCCTAGAGACGATTTTCTGGGGAGGATTTATCATTTATTTTTATTTAGGTACACTTCATGCTGAAAACAGCTGTTTAGTAATCACTTCCGTGTATTATGTCTGACTATCAGGTTGCGGTCAAGTTAGTTAAAACCACGAATGATATCACGGAATCCAGCTTTTGTGCGGAATTTTCCGGTATAGCTAGTCCAATCAGCAAGTTTAATTATAATTATGCAAAAGAAAACTTGTTCCTCGTCACATGTTTTTTACATTCTCTCAATATAGCACAAATTCTGTAAATTGTTTTTGTTTTGTAAAAAAGAACTGTCATTATCGAATTATTATGAACAAACTAGTAAAAAATAATATTATTCCAATTATGAAAGAGAAAAAAAAAACAGATTTCAATATCACATTTGTACAGTTTACAAGGAATCTCTATAATTCTTAAAAGTAAAGGCCAGTGTACATTGTTCTTACTTCACATAATTATATCTATGTATAAGTACTTTTAATAGCAACAAACAATAAAATAGTTTAGGCATACATAACAGAGCTGGTAATAAATATCGAATTATCTTCTAGACTTTTTAAATATAATTTTCAGTATTCATTCATTATGCTCCATCCCATAACCCAGTGTATAACCCGGTTAATTATATTGGGGTCAGCGCAGCACGCCGTCATCCCAAAATTCACTTGCTTTTTAGCTGAATACCAATATTTTACCTGGAGCGACTGCCTATCAGACCTCAATAACCTAGCTGGGTAGCACGATACCCCTTGGTAGGACTGGTTCTCAGACTTTTCGGCTTCTGATTTCCCGTAGCGACTGTCAAAGATCTACGAATGACAGGCGGCACCCACAGCTTAACGTACTTTCCGAGGCACAGCCTCTTTTTTATATCCACCATGTAATTTAATTGGTAGAATACCGACGAAGGGTAAGCACTGTGTTACCCTTCGTTGAAAAAGGGTTACGAACACAAAACAAAAGAAAACAAATTCATCATGGATTCATGAAGAATTTTTTTTTTTTTTTGTCTGTTACTTTGCTAATAATTCTTATCTTATTCAGAAAAAAATGGTGTGTCCGCACCCTAGGTCAACAGTTCTGAAGTAGTATATCCAGATAATAAGAACAAAAGAGTCTTCCAAGAACAATAAGCGTATGATTAATTTGCTCTTTGACACTCTGATAACAATATAGTATTTATAAACACAGATACAATTTTGTTATAATAATCGCCATTTTTTGCAAAAAAACAGTCATAACAACGCTACTGTCTCGGACATACGTGGTTCAAGATGTTTAAATATTTAGTTTTCGTTTTATTCGCTACTGTAAGTGTTACAATATTTTATAAAATATTATTTTAGTAATTAAATATACACTAAAATAAAAATAATGTCTTGAATAATGTGAGCAGACAATTTTTACAGATATATTTGCTTTTCGTTTCAAATCTTTACCAGAGTTTTTAGGAGTGCATCTACTTCAATTGTACAGTTACAGTGGTACAGTTTTTTTTATCCTGTATATGTTTAGTAAATTGTTGGTGGTTTTAGGCAACCCATGCTGATCTCCTGAGTCAACGAGAAAACAAAGGTGCCACACTGGTAATTAATAATTAATTAATTTTGATTGTTTACACGGTGTCAATTTCTTTTATCATCAAAATTAATAAATCGTTGTTTTTTTTTGTTTTTCAGAAACCACTATCAGTATGCTGTGATATACCAGAGCTCGGTGATCCAAAACATCTGACGAAATGTTCTAACCCTAAACTGCCGGGCCCCGTGAGTAATTCAATTAATAATTGAAATTAACATATGCTGGAGTCAGTTTTTATTTCAAAAGGTTAAACACTAAGTGAAATAAACATAAGGAAATTGATTGTCAAAAAGCAAATTGACTACCAAGGAGTCAGTCTGTCAGAAAGTTGAAGCCCATTACAAATAGCAGGTATTCAAATCACAGCTGTCATTCTTTAACAGCTGTATGTTTGCCGCAAGGTGTCAATTTGTTAAAAAAAATAATTAACCCGGATTAGTATTTTGAAAAAGTTAGTGTTGAAATTAGTACAGAAAGGTAAAAATCATAGCCACTGAGTCCCTTTAAGATTCCAGTAATTTTAAGACGAATACAAAAAAATAAAACGTTATATTTCAGTGCAAAGACGTCCAATGCGTGTTTGAAGAATCTGGTTTCCTAACTGACAGGAATACCCTGAACAAGGAAGCATTTATAACACACCTGCAGCAATGGAAGGAGAACAATGAAGGCTGGTCTGTGGCTGTGGACAAAGTCATTAAGGACTGCGTCGATAACGACCCGAGGCAACACCTGGACTACCCTTGCAAGGCCTATGATGTCTTCACCTGCGCTGGCATCGCTATGCTGAAGGTAGGAATAAATTTATTCTGTATCAATTACTGTTATTGGGTTTTTAAATCAGGAAACTCTCAGTAGCAGCCCGCAGTCTAGATTTATAATTGGTCGATGGCAACAGGCTTGCGACCTAGTACATGGGACTTAAATATAACTGGTGAAATGTAGTACTACAAGTAGACCTCTAACTTAACGAAAAAAAAAGAAGGAAAAAAAGAGGTTTGTAAAAAAAAGATTTTCTTGGCTATGAGTTTCAACCCTTGTTGTAAAAACTTCCATCGCATTGGAAAAGCTGCCATCATAACAACATTTCTTATCATCAAAGCAATATTGCTTTGTTAAACTTATGGGTGGCGCTTATGGGGACTACGTAACAGGTGCTAAACGCAAGTTTTTTATTACCTAAAAGTATTTGATTCACTGCAGTAAAAAAAAAACAGAAAAATATATTATTATGATTTTCTTCAGGATATTGTTATATTTTATGCTAGTTAGATAGGTTTGTTGAAAACATAATACGACTAATTCGATACCTACGATAGAAAAAAATCATGTTGATACGTTTAAAAAATTCTTATAACGGTTAAAAATCATATTAATCATTTTGATTTTTTGTCATATTATTCTACAAGCAACATATTAACGTAATCGTTTTTTATTTTTTAGTCCAGTCAATTGATTTTTTGAATAGATAATTCCTTCATATTTTGTAATAAATTACCAGTGTCTTTCTTTTCTATGCAGTCCGATAGTGACCGCGCTTTAGCGGTTGTCAGCCTCTTAACACAGGGTCATGAGACGTTTCAATTATGTTTTTGAGAAGTTTCTTTGCAGCCTGTTGCATCGGCACACACTTTTTTGTGTCACAGAGGTTAAAAGCTTGTGTGGCCAATTTATGAGGCTTTAACCTTTAATTTAATTTTTTTTGTTTCAGAAATGTCCAGAGACAGCGTGGAAGTGTTAGCAGTGAATGACGTAACTTAATTAAAATTACGAGTATACTTGTCAATCATTGTTGTAAGGATTTAAAGATAAATAGTTTTTTGAACACGGTATTATTTTTGTTTTCAAATACATTCCTGTTTACTTCTACCTACTATACTTTCCCATAACTTTGTTATTGTACTTAATAGAAGAAGTCTTTTATGAATGTTTGTCAGTATCTTAAGTATTCGCAGGAGGTGAACTTAGGACGAATTTCTAGTTTGGTAGGTATACAGTTAACCAGTCCGTCTGCCTTTCAGCGGGCTGTATCTCATGAACCGTAAAAGGTACATTGTTGAAATTTTCACAGGTTGCATAAGTATTTCTATTTCCGCTATAAAATAAAAATAAACGATTTTTCTTAAAACGGTACGGAACCCTTGAATGTGTCAGAGTCCGACTCGCACTTGGCCGGTCTTTTTTCTAGTAAATTAAAAATTAAATAGTCAATAGCATTGTTTATTGGTATCTCCCGAGAAGGTACACAGTGTACGTCAAATACTACGATTAATTAGTACTTTGACATTTTGACATTAAGATAACCATAATTTATTAAAATGTCTCTGTATTTACTGATACTTTTTTGATTGGACAAATGAATGTAGGTACCTATATATGCAATTTCTTGCAATAAATCAGTGATAATAGTGGCACTGTCTAGGGCACTCATATCGAAGTCATATGACTCTAAGATATATCAACCTCTATTATTATTTACTTTGTTAATGGAAAGAATAATAATATTATTATGTAGAACATGAATAACAAAATGACCTCTGCAATCAAACTTTAGGGGAGTAGGTTGCGAATAAGAAGGCGAATATAACGATCTGAGGGCCTAGACAAAGTGACATTATATCTGCGAGAACGATGATGGAAAAGGCAAAAATATATAGGACTGACATAAGCTATGGG
The DNA here is from genome assembly GCA_947363905.1 of Lithophane semibrunnea. Taxonomy (NCBI): domain Eukaryota; kingdom Metazoa; phylum Arthropoda; class Insecta; order Lepidoptera; family Noctuidae; genus Lithophane; species Lithophane semibrunnea. The sequence continues at coordinate 13,962,337 of OX376197.1, read as the reverse complement.
AAAGCTTATGTCAATCCTGTTGAAAATCGTTGCAGAAATACGAAACGCTTTCGAAGCGATTGTCACTTGTCTAGGCCCTCTGTGTCCTTTATTAGGAAACGCTGCTTACATACAGTACCGGTTAAAATATATCAAAATAAATAAAGTAAATTAATAAAATCACGCGGTGGCGAACGGCTCTGTGCGCTCCTCTAATTTGTATGACTAATGCGTACAAGTATAAGGTGCTACAAAACAAACAATAATACTGTAATCACAACGCCTGGCAGACAATGATCGCAGTTGGTTGCTCTTCATCGAAAGAAAGCTTTTTTTCACGAATGAAGAATGAAGAGGGATGACTTTTCTTAGCCAGAAATTAGGTCATTGTACAGACGCACATCAAGCTTCCCAAAACTGTAAAACTTTCCCAATCAACCTTGAACCTAATGCTTTAGCGATAAAGTTTAAAATCTGCTAAAGAAATTTGACAGATTGCCGTAGCGTGATGTGCTGGCGACTGTACCATACCTATAAACAATACAATAGACTACCTCGTTGGTCGAGTTGTCGCAAGCGCTATTGCTGAGATTTTTTATTACATGCACATTTAGTTTTTGTATGAGCATTTGTGTTATTGGGTTTTTCCAACTGATTTTTTTATTACATGGGAGCTAAGGTGCTGACAACAGGCAAAAGGTGAAAAAAAGGCTTGTCTTAAACAAAAAAAATTGCAATCTGCCTGGCCTTTTCCCAATAATGTTGGAGGTTTGTTTCCAGTCTAACCAGATGCAGCTGAATACAAATATTTTACATGGAGGGACTGCCTATCTGACCTCCACAACCCAATAACTGGGTAATACGATACGGGGAATACAAGCGCAATGTTATGTTATGTTACCACTTATATTGCAATTAGCAATTAATTACTCAAACGCGGTTTGCGGCTTCAATAGTCGTAGGTACATTGACGTATTCAGGTACTCCTTCTCATGGTTGTGACTTTCCATGAAAGCTTATGGTGAATATTAAGCCATTATAATTTCATGACCATTACTTCGTTCATTCTGCCTAAATAGTAGGTACAAAGCAGTGCGAATTTTAATTAAAATAAATTAATAACTTTTTGCTGATTGTGAAACATCAACTGTGACTGTGACCTTTATGAGTGGAAGAGAAAACAAAAATGCTACATTGGTAATTATCGAAATTGGATTCATTTTTATTTTTATTAATCATCACAAAATATAATTGTTATTTTTTCGTCTATGTTTTTAATAATTTAAATGAAAAAACTCAGCCAGAATCAAACACGAACCAGAATCCAAAATTGTTTACAAATAAATAAATAAAATGTTGCTGTGTTGGGTGACGCAAATCATCTAGCACCAGGATTCGTTCCAACCTTATTCTGCCGGGGTCCAGTGTTTGTACTTACTTCAATTCGTTGGAGCAAACACACCTTACTAAGCTCCTAGATACCTGAAAGTGTTTGATGTAAGGATCTTGCAACTGTCTTATAAGTAGTGCAAAGAAGAGGGTTAGGTTTGTTTAGTACATACGCATTTAAGGGTTAACGGTGAAATTGTTGACAAGATGAATAGATCGAATAGGTTTTATAAAAGAACAAACTATAATGTGACGAATAAAATAGAATTGAAACTATAGTTTTTACTGCGAAAAGTTAATACACATGCTTCGTGGAATTAATAAATTAAAATATAACAACATCTGGTTTAGACATGTAGGTTTTTGCAGTCAAAGTGTAAAACAAATGGGATTTAAATATAGAAGGCAACACTATTTAGCCAGATTATTTATAAAAATGTTTAACTCCACATTTATTAATACATTGTTTAATTTTTACAATAACAAGACTGTACTTTTTACATTTTCTAGAATAGTTTTAGAAATAACGTTGTCTCCAAAAAATCCAGAGACGAGAAACGCACAAGATTACAAATGCTGACAAATAGGTAGTTAAAATTTATCAAGATTCTTCTGGTAATCGTCTTGTGATCGAATCAAAATGTTTTGATTGTCGTTCTACGAAAGAGACATTCTGTATTTGTAAACAGACAGCGTGAATATTCCTGAGAACGCGATACTTTTCATTTTAGAAAATATTTCCCGATGCAGCGTGAAAATGTTACAAAATTATAAAAAAAATATATACATTGATATTTAAAAAAAAAATATGTCAAAGACTGATGAATGACAGAAGCGTTTCAAATTGTATCTTTAATAGAAATGATATTCAAATTGTTTTTTAAATAAAACTCCCCCACCAACACGACATAGAAAAGTAACATTATTTTTAATACAAGTATCTATGTTTAGTACAAGCTCCATACAAGTAATCAATTCATCAATTAAATGTAACACAATGCAAGAATTTATGGACACAGTGCCAATAGTAATCAATTTAATTTGCTCTTCCTTATGACTCACAAAACCACTATAACAAACGATGACACTTTGTTTAATAATACATTATAATAATCAGAACATAACAAGAAGCAAATATTGGTCGATCTCGCCGACTCTTCGGATTCATGTGGCATAGATTCATTGCCAATGTTAATCTATGCAAGATGCATAGGTCTGATGTAATTAACACAGCTAATTGTCAATGCAATGCACTGCACTGTTGTTACGCAGAGTACATCATGTTACCTCGGTATATGGGACCTCGCTTCGATTAATAAACAACAATACAGGACCAAGAACAGATCCTTGTGACACTCTGATTGCGTTATCTTTATTGCTTCAACATTAAGTACTATGTAGGTGCATAACCCAACATTATCCGTTGGTTCATTGTACCTGCGTAATTATACGTCGTCAACAGCATTCAAGGTCTTAAGAGCACTTGACACTGATTCACTCAGCTTGATCGTAGGCCTCCTTGAGGACATCCGACACACTTCCACGGCTATTGTTGTTATTATGTCCGATTTAATGATAATTAACTGCCGATTTTGTATGAGTAATTGGCTTTCGATTGTCACAATAATGTTTGAGTAGGCTGTGTAAACAATCAACAATTATAAAAATATTGTTGAATAAGGTTTAAGTCTCTGATAATATTTAATAGAAACAAATGGATGCCAACTGCCCTTGAATTTAATTTACAATCAAATTAAAACAATACACTATTTAAAACAAGATGATTCTTAAGATAGGATAACAAATTATGAACTAATTTGCAGTTACATAGATGCATGCAAGTGATGTAATTACTGCTTGCACAATCCAGAGATGTGGCGATAACTAAAAAATACATCATGCAGACACAACAAGATGTGGTGCTTAAAGATTACATATCTGCTTAACTTTATTTTATTGATAAACAAGATCATCAATTGTTTCTTTGCACACAACGGAGTCCTTGAATCAGCTGTTTAAAAAAATATATAATTTAGTTAGTTTTTTTATCCAACGTAAATACACCTCGAATCAACACACAGCACGGACGTTTGTCCATGCTGTTGAATGACCCTTCTCGATCAAGGACCTTAACTTAGTTCTCCAGGGAATGAAGGAAGACTTACTTGATTTACTGCAAGGAAATGTGGATCACGTTCAGCTGGGAGTCATTATTGGAGCTAATGAGAATGCTATGGGTGTCTGTTAATGGTCCATTTGCTGCAACTAAGTTGTGTAAAAACTAAGGAATTACATTTCAATGTGCAATAAAAACTGCAATTAGTGGTTTGTTAATTGATACCTACTGGCTTTGACTACAAACGTTAGTAGAACGAAATGGGATTTTAGATTTTGGTAAATGAAGAAATTTTGATCACAATATTATATGTATTATGAATTAGTACTATTAGTAGCACTGCTTTTACAAAGGGGATAGCAAGGAACTAAATGGTAATATTAGGGTGTAGTATTACAGCATGATTAATATTATAGAGGCAAACTAAATAATGAATAATGCTCGGTGGTGCAATTAATTTATACTCCATATAGGCTGCGTGTGCCCATTGAACATTATAATTTAATGATCATCTTGCAATGTTTCAAGTTACTATGGACGATGCTATAATCCCTGTTTTCATAATTTTCCTGATTCATTAGGTATTAAGATCATTAATTTTCCTGATTCATTAGGTATTAAGATCATAGTTATCAACAATCAATCAAGTAAGTACGTACCCACAGGATATACTATGATAGTGCAGCATACACCGTTACTGCAGTGTGGTCTCAAAATGCACAAACATAAATAATTTATGAACCATCATAATTATAATAATGTGCTATAATCATCTAAGCCTTCACATATTATTGTGTGAATATTATTACACATATGTATTTTTTTTGCAATTTTGTTATGAATTCAAAATATTTATTTGTATTTTTCTTCAGAATTTTCTCATGCTAACGAAGGTGAAACTATGCGAAAATCAAGAGTTGAGTTATTTAGGAACGCTAATGTAGTATGACATGTATTGTGTACTAAAATATTAGATTTATATAAACGAAGTAAACCAGAATGATTTATAATAAACAACAGTCTTAAATAATGAAAACAACACACGAAATATCTTAATATACAGATAAAAACTAACTTAGTAGGTAAAGGAGTTTTTACATGGTTTGCACTACCCACTGCACATCATTTTCTTAACTATCGATATAGAGTAAGCACTGTTGGTAGAAATGGTAAAAACGATAGAGTTATTTACCCAGATGTTAAATTAAAAAGTCGGTAATAAAAGGAAGTTTTAGTGATACGGGGTCTTTTTTACTTTTTATAGCCTATCTTGTGTCCCACTACTGGGCAAAAGCCTCTTTTTTGCGATTTCTGGCCATGTTGGGGTGTTTTGTGAAATAAATACAAAATTATAATATTATTGACTTTCCCGGACAAACATTTATTTATTTTGGAAGTTGGTTATAAAATACATAATACTTTTACATAATTATTGGTACCTTATAATATTTCACTAGTGTGAATATTATATTATACTAGCTGTGCCCCGCGGTTTCACCCGCGTAAGTCTCGATCCCGTGGGAATATCGGGATAAAAAGTATCCTATGTGTTAATCCAGGTTTTAAACTATCTGTTTGCCAAATTACATCCAAATCCATTCAGCCGTTTTTGCGTGATTGAGTAACAAACATCCAAACACACAAACACACAAACTTTCACATTTATAATATTAAGTAGGATTTACAACCAACTTCGGTAGGTGTACCAAATAGTCCCACCAAACAGCATCAAAAATGTCTTGTCTTTATAATTTTTTCCATACTCTATGATCAACACCTTGATGGTTTCCCGTGCTGACAACAATTGTCACGGCCGGTAGTGGCTTAGTATATAACAGCTAGTGTCTACGTCATGTCATTACTTCACCCCAACACGGCACCATGACAAGATCCTCTAGTTGTTTAGTGTTAGCTGCTGTGATTCAGGTAAGAAAGGAAACAATATTGCAAGGATTTGTCACAAAAATATAACACACACGTTCTTGATTTCTAGATCAATAATTTCCTTTATTTTAATGTTCTAATTGTTTGTGTGTTTATTCATAAATTAATATATGATATACATTGGGTAACTTATTTTAAACTAAATTAACTAAAAAACGAAAAGGACTAACTAACTATACCAATAAATCCTTACATATTATAAAACAAAGTCCTCTGGCGCCCGTCTGTCTATCTGTTCGCGATGAACTCAAAAACTACTGCACCGATTTGTAAACTAGCAAAGTGCTAGTGTATTACAAAAACAAGAGACAGTTGAGCTTAATTTTTTACTCTTTTGCAATTCATGTCAAATTATGTATAAGGTAGCGTGGTCTAATGCTACATGGACAAGAAAATCATCACCGTCTATCTTTTTCAGTGGCATCTGAAACAAGCTTGATTAAGGATACCCCGTTTCCGGTTACTTAATATTTTTTTTAATCTTTACCTCCCGTTTGTCTTTACCCCTAATAAAACGAAAAATACTCTTTATTATCAGACTTATAATAATAAAAACTCTTTAACAGGTGATATGTGGCCAGGGAGAAGAGCCCTTCGCCTCGGGACCTCCTCTTCCAAATGATCCACACGGATATAAGAGGCAGATTATACCGAATCACTGCCTGTCTCCACCTCCTGGGGTAACTTTTTATTTTTTTGGCATATTTTCACTGGAGATCCGTCAGTGTATTGTGCACGAAATGGTAGGAAAGGAAAGGATAGGATAGTAAGTATGTCTGTAAAATAATCTAGTAAGCCAGTCACGAACTGAACTGAACCACCGCACCGTTGAGGATAAATGCGTGAGCAGATTTATTTTAGTCTAACCCTACCGTCTGTCTCACCGTCCTCCACAGGAAAAAATGCCAGAGACGGACTATGCAAGTGTACATTTTTATTATGCAGGGATCTCCACCATCTACTCTTCCCTGTCTGTTGCCTTTGTGGCGGCATCTACATCGCGATGCGAATGCGAATTACGCATCAAAGACCTGACTTCACACAAAATCCTGCATCGCGCAATTAGAATTTACCGCGCGATAGACATAAATACAAGATCCCGACATCAATCGTTGGGCAGTTGCCCGACAGACACTGGTCGGAGGATCTTCCCTTTTCTATAGAGGATGAGTGTATTTTACACCCTGCTCCTCATACCTCTAAACCTACATTTACCTACATTATGTAAAACTAGCTGCGCGCCGCGGTTTCACCCGCGTAAGTTTCGATCCCGTGGGAATATTGGGATAAAAAGTATCCTATGTGTTAATCCAGGTTATAAACTATCTGTTTGCCAAATTTCATCCAAATACATTCAGTAGTTTTTACGTGAAAGAGTATCAAACAAACATCCATCCATCCATCCATCCCTACTTACCAACTTTCGCGTTTATAATATAGTAGGAAAGATGTTTATTAAATATCTCCACTTTGATTACAGATAGACCTTCACAAATGTTGCCCAATACCCAAGCTATTTTCCTCTGAAGATATGGATCGTTGTGGAATTGAAAAAGCTTCAGTAGATCGATCCAATGGCCCACCTAAACCCAAAGTAAGTATATTACCATACATCGATTTCTCGAAAGGATTTAACGTTCTTTTCGCATGTTTTTTAGCCTGAGCGTAGGCTAAAAAAACAAAAAGGTAGGGAGGCATACACAAATAAGTAAGTATGTATCTTTATTTGAATAAAATGTGGTAGGATGTTACAGGTATCTTAGTGCAGGACACATTCCGCTATAATACAATATCATGCGAATTATTTAAAACAGATTTGAGTTTATATATGACATTACATTATATTAAAGTTCCCATATAAGAAGAGAGCTGTGGTGGCCCACAGAGAGCGGTGGTTAGTAACGACCCCGATATGAATTGTAGGTCGTGGAAGTAAGTGTCGTGTAAGTGTAGGTGGTAGAACCCAGGCAGACACTTGACTTTGTGTAAATGAATTCATCACCACTGCTCTCGAAACGGTGACGGATAATGTCGTGAGGACACCTGTATGTCCTAGAACCAAAAGATTCGAAGACTTGTGACATCTACCAACACGCACTGGGCCCGCGTGGTAGATTCCCATTCCCTCTCGAAGAGAGCAGTGAGAATATTAAAAGCTGATTATACTCATTCTAAATAGAAAAACCAACATCGCCTCAATCAGAGGAATATAGAAAATCCTCAGATATTTCGCAAACAAGCTCTTTACTTATTTACTTGTTTCCACTATCAGGTTCCCTGTAAAGAAAGTATTTGTCTGATGCAAAACGCTAACATGCTTTTGGCAAATCAAAGCGTTGATTATGAAAAATTAAGGACTTTCGTCGACAACTGGGCACGTGCCGACCCTGACTTTACTGTAGCTATATATGAAGCTAAGAAAATATGTGCAAAGGACGGAGGACCTGCAGAGCCACCGGTTTGTGAGCAAGATAGAGTCTTCTATTGCCTCACCTCAAATGTATTATGGGTAAGATTTTCTTCTTTTTTTTTGTCTACTTACGATGTCACTTGGCCCCGTTCTTGTCCAGTTCTATTGTATTTTCTGGGACTGTCCTTGCCCAATGATTTTTGTGTGTTGCCTGGGCCGGGGTTAAATTCCTTATTCCGATGAAACCACTTTTCAGCAGGTATTTTATTAATTTATTCCTTCCGTGGGGCAGATATAAAAACTCTTTTTTCGGTTTAAACAAGTACATATTTGTCTTTGTATTCCAAATACAAAATATGTAACAATTTAATACCTGTGTATAATATTATAAACAGGTATTATATTGTTACATATTTTGTATGGAATGGAAATTTATGGTAATTTAATTTAAATGAGTACTTAATTTAAATTAAATTACCAATTGTTTTTAATTTTTCAGAACTGTAAACTTCGAAATGCCGACGTTCCGGGTGACTGTCAGACTCTGAAGGCACACATGGATGAGTGCAGAACGTACTACTGGAAACAGCTGGAGCATGATATAGTAAATCTACAAAAATCTAAAATATAGTCGTCTTGTATGTTATTTTATTATCATGTAAATAAAAACAATTTCGCAGTAATAACTATTATTTACGTTATGGTACTTTAGTTGCAATCATTATTACAAATTTATTTCACACAAATACTTATGAATTATATTTGTAAACATTTTTGATTAAAACACAATTAATATTAAACATTTCATAAAGCACAACATCTTTGAATAAAATATGAATATGACAACATGTACATTTGTTTCCATCTTCACTGAGCACAAAATATTTGAGGTAATAAACTCAGTTGATCGGTTGATTTAAGTATTTAGTATGTATGAAATTAATATGACTAGGTATCCCTTTTTGCCGAGTAAGTTGCAATTTACCTACCAAAGATTGGAAGACAAGGATGGCACCCTCAGGTTATCGCTACGTCAGTCAGTAGTAGTAGCTAGTACTGAATGAATACCTACCTATTTTACCGACAAGCGGCGTTGCTCAATTGTTAACGTTTTATGGTTATAGATGCCGATGTAATGCTACGGGTAGTGATGATACAGGTACATGAGACATTTCAGCTTTGCCTCTGGGATAGCAACTTATCAGGCAAGGCCGAAATGTGAATGGTATTACATAATATTACCTAAGGATGTAACGAAAGTTCGCATCCGCCTCCGCATATGCGAAATAAAATAAAATTGTTTATTCTGTAAATAGGATAGTGGAATCACTTAAACCTACAATTCATATTAAAAAATATCAAAAATAAGCTAGATGAGGTCGGCGTTTCCTATCTGACTACTTTGAGAAGAAAGGCCGAAACAAGCTCAGAGTTCAGTCTCTTTTAATATCCAGACATAATCTTGGTCAGGCCATATGAGGAGCATGTAGATTGCGAAACTTCCAAGACAAGAAATCGTGCCTCCGCATCCGCTTCTGCAAGTTGTCTAATAAATAAAATCGACTCCAACTAAGAGAAATTCCTTTAATGTGGTGGATTATATAATTATAATTCGAAGTTTCAAGTCTTTGACTTTGACTTTTGCTACCACCGCCCCGCCGGCGCCGCCAGGTTCTACTATTCAGGTGGTACTATTCAGTTAGACAAACTTGAATAAACACACAGTATGCAAAGTAATGTATTATGCAACACATAACATTAAATTAAATTATTTGCCTTAAGTCAGCTAGCACACGCCAAAATACACAAAAAAAACATCGAAACTATACTCGAACTGAAATAAAAAACTGAAAACGTAAACAGAACATAAATTATTATACCTAAATAAAAGACTCCAGGCATAAAGGGCCCACTTGCATATATAAAGTAAAAAATGACAAGCTATGTAGGACCATCAAATAAATAAACAGATTTCTTTGAGCTCCATAATAATTGATACATACCCTCGAATTGGAATTAGGTACATAATTATTATGAGTAAGTTACTATTGCAGCACATAACAGCAGAGTACCAGTCGTATAGAGACATCACTGTATTGTGCTTATTGTGGACACTGTTACGGACATATCACCGGACTATAAATAAAGCAATAGACTACATAAAACTGACCAATAAATTAAGAATAAAAAATAGGGACAATATAGTTAAATGAGTCGAGAATGGTCTGGTTGAGGGAAGGGACCAGGATGAAAAAGGTACTGGTTGAGACTCACGCAGACCAGGGAAGCATGGTACACAAGGAAGGAGGCTCAAACTCAGCAGTGGGTGGAATAAAGCTGCTAATCATGATGCTGATGACGTGACGTTTGTAACACACGAAAGCAAATTTTATTAGATTTGAAGCAGAGATGTGTCACTCGTTCGGTCAGTTAGATTGAGTTTAACCTTTAACCAGGCCGGGTCGGGTATTTTTGTGTTGTTAGAAAACACATTTACCGTACAGGACACAATCAGCAACAAATCAACGGTGCCAACGGTGCCCTAATGTCGAGCAGAGACTGAGGGCTGTTATCTTTTAAGCCGTAATACATAAGTAGCTCGCTGGCTTCCCACAGAAAACGTATTACCACGGCCTCTATCATGGCATACATCTCATTTTAGATGGTGTGGAACACTTAATTGCATTTTTCAATGCGTTATACACACCAATGCACTGAGACCACAGATCCCCTCAGACGCAACTTAATATTTAACTTCGATTTGTTACCGTTTCAACAAAGGTTCAGGTAAACACGTAAAGACTAACTTTGGAAAATTATTTTCCAAACTTGTGTTTGGTGTGATAAACATACAATAAGAACGTGGGAAAATAGTGTGCTTAGCTGGTTACGAGAAAATGATGTCTGCATCTGTTTAGTCACAATAAAAAGAGAAAAACGTAACACATGCCAACTCTTGGTCGGATGTGGCCGCATTACCCAACGTTAAATATGACGAAGAATTTTGTTTACGATGATATTTGATCTGTGTTATTGTTGATAGTCATCACAGGCAGCATTCACTTACTATAAAACGGCTCGAGTCAACGTCATGCCCTCACTTTACCACAACACAGCACCATGACAAGATCCTGTAGCTATTTAGTGTTAGCTGCTGTGATTCAGGTGAGACACAAAAAATATTTTTTAGTTTTACATCATCATCATCTTCCTAGCCTTTTCCCAATTATTTTGGGGTCGGCTTCCAGTCTAATCCGGGTGCAGCTGAATACCAGTACTTTACATGTAGCTTCTGCATGTCGGACCTCCACAACACAGTTACTGGGTAACACCATACCCCTTGGTAAAACTGGTAGTCAGACTTTCGGGCTTCTGATTACCCGTAGCGACTGTCAAAGTTCTACAAATGACAGCTGGGACCAACGGCTTCACGTCCTTTCCGAGACACGGAGGGATCTCGGTATCTAATGGGTGTCGTGGCCACCCATCCGATCCATCCCGGTAAGCGTTTTTAACCTTGAAGTTTGACCCATGCGCCTGTTCTACTTCTACACTTATTGATGCTATTTTTTACAGAGTTTTGCAGAGGAGAGTGAAAAATGTTTTGAAGTCTGTGAACTGATCGTAAACGAGTTTAGTTTTCGTTACTTAACCATTTTTTTTACGACAGGACACAATTAATCACTCTCACACAACACTACTTAATTACGCTTCAGTAAGTCACGAAGTGTACCGACCGCCATTTAAGTACTAGTCCTGTGATATTCTAGCTACTTATTGGGCTGATTTAAGTTTATAAAGGCTCCCACAAACAGGCGCGATATCGCGGGCACTACAAAGGTTGCGCTGCCTGTCGAGCCCGCGATATCGCGCGAGTTTGCAGCGTGTTGCGCGGCTTAACACTTTACTTGTGAGTAGCATCGTGAACGAAGGGCTTTTATCAACATCTTTTTGCCAAATATTTTTTACTGTTGCCATTAAATCCTGATAATGAAATATTCCTTTATATTGAAATATTCTCTTACAGATCATATTTGGCAAAATACCACGAGAACTGCATGACCTTGGTATATACCATCCCTATCAACAGATGATACCGCGACACTGTTGGCACTCACCACCCGGTGTAGGTAGTTTTTTTTTTCTTTATTCAGATATGCTAAGTGGACAGTGCTAGAAGTGACAAGTGACAGTTATCATACATCTGCCCCTGAATTAGGTTTCTGAATTGAGAATTACAGAAAAGAACTCTGCTTTGGCATTACGATGATTCTATCAATCCAGCCCGCGAAATAAAAAATGGCATACGTTTTTAAGGGTAATAAGGATCAGGGTGTAAAGTTCACTTATCTTCCATTGAAAAGGGAGGTTCCTCCGAACAGACGGGTGTCGTGTCTGGCGTTATTTGCAAAAAAATTATGAATTTCACGGGCTTTGATATTAAGTACAATAAATGCTAAAGTAGACTTTGACAAGCCTTCAACTTCAAATTCTCAATTCAGAAGCCGATGTCATGATTCAGTCACAGACGATGCCTATTTAACACCGGTCTAAGAGAACTCATTGCTCAGCTGTAGAGTTGAATAAAGTGCAATGGTTAGAGCATATGTGAGAGATAAGGTAAATATGTGAAGAATTACGGCATCTTGCAATGAAACTGATAATAGTTGTTAAATGAAAACTAAGTGAACCTGAGGCCCTAGACAAAGTGACATTCTATCAGCGGTAACGATGATGGAAAAGGTATATAATGTATAGGACTGACATAAGCTATCGAAAAGCTTATGTCAATTGTCAGATTCGCCTCGAAAGCGTTTCGTATTTCTAAAACGACTATGAATAAAAATAAATACGCAATAATAATATAATGCGACACATTTTTGTTACATTTTTGTTATTTTTATAAAATCTTTTTCTATGAAAGAAAACTGTTAATACTGTATTACAGATAGACCTGCACAAATGTTGCCCAAAACCAAGTCTATATTCCGAAGAAGTTATGGATAGTTGTGGGATTGAGAAACCGCCTGCAAAAGGCTCCAACGCTCCTAGACCCAAAAAAGTAAGTACCTACTAACGAAAGATGTTCTTCGCGTTTATCCTAATACAAACCCTCCACAAACACCAACATCACATTTGATGAGGTCCACCCACGCACACCGATGAACGGGGCGAAATGTGGTATCAGCCCCGATACCACCAAAGCTGAGAAGTAAGCTGTGGGAAGAAGCACCCACCACCACACTATTTGTTTAAACCACTGTTACATCTGCCACTCGGACGCGACTGGTACACACGTGCACCACCACCGCACCGCTTACAGCAGTATTATGTTAATCTTACTTCGTGGGGAAAGAGATGGAGCTATACGTCCTGTCGAGCTTCATCTCTTTCCTACACTGAAATAATATTACAATAATACTGCTGTAAGCCGTGGTGGTAGACCCGCCTGCAGTGGGCTATATTCAATAGATTTCGTACCTAAGTAGGTCGCTGCAAAAACAATCTGGCAAAATGGTGGTCCTTCCCAATACGAGTGTTGTGCTCCTGACCAGACGATGGCCATATGTTGGAGTCTTAAGTGTCCCTACTGAAGCCGCTATCAACGTGACTACCTACTGAACCAAAATAGTCTAGAACGAAGAAGCCCAAATTCTCAGAAGTTTCGCATACTTACAAGTTTTACCAACTTTTATCTCCTTTTTTTCATAGGCTCCTTGCCAGGACGGCATATGTCTGATGACGAAGACCAACTTACTAATGGCAAATGGCAGTATTGACTACGAAAAACTTCGAACTTACATAGATGAATGGGCACTTGCCAACCCAGACTTTACTGAAGCTATATTAGCAGCCAAACCACTATGTGCAAAACCGAAAGGAAAGTATTCGTTTATAGGCCAACCACCAAAAATGTGTGACCCAGATTTATTATTCGTGTGTCTGCAGGCTCACATATTATGGGTAAGATTTTCTTTTAAACATTACAAGCCATTTCTTTTCCAACAGCACTTTGGGTTGAATTCGACCTGGTTCCGATAATATTCGACGATATTTTTTTATTTTAGTCGCCGCGTTATTTATCTTCATTAAGTACAATTATTTTAGTACATTAAAGACTTACATCTGGATAAAATTTAGGTAAATATCTTGAATATCATGTTCTATTTTTTTCAGAACTGTAAACTAAAAGAAGAATTCGAAGAATGCCAGCATCTAAGAGAACACATGGATGAGTGTAAACCATATTATATGAAACCTAAGGGTTATGACGAAAAATTCTCCGATAAAAACAAAGACATTTAAAAATATTGAAAGTAAATAGTCGCATTGGGTTACTGATATGTATTGTTGTTTTTATCCATCAGTTAATATTGTGTTTGTATTGTAAAGAACAAATACGGTATCCATTATACAAATAACTAGGTATACACAAAATAAAACTAAATAAAAAATAAATAACAAAGATTATAAAAAAATGAGATTCTAAATTGTATTTTATAAGGATCATGTGGTCTGCAATAAAGATTTTTGTTAAAAAAACAGGTATATGTGGTAATTAAATAAGAAACAATATGTATGGGGGTTTACCTTTTGTTTCAATTTCCAAGACAATTATTTACATAATTTAATTTAAATAGAATGTGTAAATGACTGAATGTGATGAATGAATGTGGAGGGGAAAGAATGGGAACGAAAACAGGAAAAGTGCCCAAAAGCCTGGCAGCGCTGCCTCGTTGTATGATAATGCTGATTCTTTGGCCAGCAAGGAAGTTCAAAATCTAAAACCCGACTACTGAAAAATCACGCTCTAAAAAGTATGAAACAAGAAAATATTTGCAACAGAAATTGTAATGTACAAACTATAATTATCGTCTATTATACTTTAACGTCTAAACTTTAACTTTATCGTCTTAGCTTTAACTTTAACTTTATAGTCTAAACTTTAACTTTATCGTCTAAACTTTAACTTTATCGTCTAAACTTTAATCTTTATCGTCTATTAAATAAATACGTTATATAGGCTCTCACTAGTACAAAGTGCAGTTTTGACACCACATTAATTTGAAAATCTCAGTGTCACAAAGTTCTTGTCGGAGCTGTTTTACTTATACCCGCTTTGTTACCACTTAAGTGTGGCCTACTGCAAGTACACACGGCTAAAAATCAAACTGTAATTTCCAATATAAGCTGAACCCGCATTGTATAGAATTTCCGTACAATGAGAGGTAAGCAGTGTGTACCAGAAGAAATGCTAGAACTTCCAAAATATTATGATTTCTGATGCAACGCGAAACTATGCCTATTGTACTATTTTCAAAACAACGCCTTCTATTACTTCTACAGTACAAAACGCATGGGACCAATGGATCATTCGTTTGAGTTATTTCACCCTGATCACTCAAGGGAAGACAATTATCGTATTTTAAGCAATAATTTTCAAAGACCCCGCACCTTACAACGTATCGTCTTGAAAGTGTCAATAATATCAGTGGAGCTAATGAAATCGGTGGCTTTAATAGCGTTTGTCATTTATGTAAGTATAATTTTATGGGATATTTTTAACGGAACCATTAAAAACTAAAACTTGAAATTCTAACGATGAACACTTTTTCAAATTAAGCCTTTATAAACTTTTTGCGCTTCTAATTACACGCACTTTTTTAAATTATTGAGCCTCTTTTCAACTTTGTGGCCTATTCTCACATTGTGGTCGCAATAGCTAAGCTAGGGTACCACGACCAAACGGTTTCGGTTAGGTTGGAACTTTAATCAACAACGCGCGAGCAAATTGAATGGTGAAATAGGAATTATTTGAGGCTCACAAAAAAGAGGCCCAATCATTATAATTAGTGTGAATCATTACAGTTTCGATTAAATCCATGCTTTATTAGCTTTGATATAAAAGCGCTGTTATTTAAGATTTTACACTAACAGTACCTAAACTTAGGGTTATTGTTCACGTGGCAATTTTTTTTGCCACTAAATGGCTTTTCATTTCCATCAGTTTGTTAATCCCAATTTGATGTTTCCTCAATAAAAGGTGTTACGAGAATGTCAACAATACCCAATCGGTGTAGACAAATGCGCTGCAAGAGCAGACGTACTGGTAAGTTGGTAAAAATATTAAACACAAAATAACCTTATAATATTCCCATTGCAGGGACCGGAGAATGGTTAGGTTCCAAGTCATTATTTTGTTTTACTTTAAAAAGTCATAGTAGGCACAATAATGTAATTATTCCGTACGTCCAAGAATGTGAGAATCAAGACATGCAGGATTTTTACTTTGCTTTAAAATTGAACTTTTTTTTTTTCTTATTCCTACTTGAATTTTTTAAGCTCAAATAAATAACAAAACTGTTTGTTTAATCTACCGCCATCTAGCTTTATCAAACAGAACTTCGACAACGGTTAGGTACTAGAGACTTGTTGAAATAAATTAAACTAAGCTTCGCCTAATTTAACTTTCAATCACGTGCATTTTCTTGACTTTTTATTTTATTTTAGTATCGAGTATGTTGTATTTTTCCTCCGTTCTTCACTCGAGAGATTTCTAAGGAATGCGGGGGAGCTGTATTTCAAGATTTCTATAACGAAAAGCATAATGTAACTGGCTTAAGAAGGATCACTTTTGATGTAAGCATAAAATATACAATACTTATTTGATTAAGGGCGAATTTTACTAAACTTTTATACCAAGTATGTCTTATCCTGCGTTTTTGTTTCTAATTTTTTACCCTTTTTCCTATAAAACTTAAAAATTTTACTTGATATGATTATGGAATTCTACATGAGCTTTTGTCCAAGAAAGGGTAAATGAACCCAGAGAGGGCAATCAAATATTTCCTGTAGTACTCAGGCATAAGTATGTAAGTGATTTTCGAGCTAAATGGGATGAATTGGATGGATGGTGCAGTCCAGGGGAGACAGCAACATCACTGTGGACTGTGATCATCTAACATTTAACTGGTCATCGTATTGAATATTCTGAGACTGAAAGCCATCCCTTTACGTTTATTTGATATATAAGAATTAACATAGCATCAATCCATATGTACACCATTTCTTGGAAAGGAATATTAGGTTAATTCCGTTTGGGTAGTAACTTAGTGCATTGCCTTGCTAAA
The DNA here is from genome assembly GCA_947363905.1 of Lithophane semibrunnea. Taxonomy (NCBI): domain Eukaryota; kingdom Metazoa; phylum Arthropoda; class Insecta; order Lepidoptera; family Noctuidae; genus Lithophane; species Lithophane semibrunnea. The sequence goes on along the minus strand of OX376197.1, from coordinate 13,945,368 downwards.
AGTCCATTGAAGATATTTGGGAAAGCGAAGGGCTTTTTCACTTGTATGTATTATTTTGACTCCACTCCCTGGTATAATACCATTAATATTATAGAATAAGTATTATGTTTTGCGATTTCGGTGGTCCTTGGATTTCTGGAGCCATAGCGCTAGATGGCGCGCTTCTTCCTTCGACAGTCGTTTCGCTATCTCACTATATTCACTCGTGCAAAAGTAATCATTAGCTTTGGTGAGAAATTGTCAGTCTTTAACATGATAATATTCCTTATATCTCAACACCGATACCCTTCGCTATCCCATCATCATTAATATGAGCGTGAATTCTAAAGTCCAGACATAATTGGGGCCGAAGACCATTTAAATTAGCGTTTGAAATGGTCTTTTGAGGAAAGAACTATATAGATTGAGTGGACCTGAGAAGTTAGTGCCCGCATTTAGACGAATTAGGTTGGAATTTGATCAACCGTCAGTTGCAACAGTGTACGCTTGCTAGACAATTTCTCACATTCATTTTAAGATCATTTTCGTTTGATAACTGGCCCAACTGTAATAATTAATGCAACATGTTTTTCAGTGTAATTATTGGTATTGTGTCCTCGACAAATACGCTATACTGGATTCAGAACACAATTTTGATATGGATAAATACTATACTCATCTTGATCTGTGGGTATCACTGAACCCAATGTTTGCTGACGTCATGCTCGAAGCTAAAGTATTCTGCAAGGACGAGTTCCGACCCCAGCTACCTCTGGGTACTTGCTCATTATTCAATTTTCAAACATGTATCAGAAATTACATAGAAATGGTAAGTGTTAACATGACTGATTAATTACTGTCGTCAAACATTAGTTTTTGTTGTCGGCTTTGGCGTATGGTGGCTAAGAGTCAACCAGTTTTTATTGAGAACCGACCGATAGTGAGTTGGTCCGACCAGGTGCTGTTCTATGAAGTATTAATTTCATCATTATTCCACTGCGAAAAAAGGATGGTGCTAGCGGCCTTGTATAACTCCGTCGCTCACTAACACCGGAAAAATGGTGGCATTAATACGTCGTAGTAGGCTCCTGAACAAGTTCTCTCATTTAATGATTTCACTTTTATGATAATTATATTATTGAGAAAACCTACGGTTGCATTCAAGATTGGTTATCTTTAAACATAGTACCGAAATCAAATCAATCACTACTTTATAAATCCTAGTATGTGTCATCAGACTTGTAAGCATGTTTATTTTTTCCAGGACTGTCCAATTTACATAGAAACCAATGAATGTCTAGAGAAGAAGGACTTCTTAAAAGAATGTAAACAGTTTTTTCACAGAAAAAAATAAATTATGATGTAACAGCACAATAAAGTATTAGTTTCGAAAACTTTTTTTCACCTTAGCACCTCAAACAAACAGGTTTTGCTGTCTACAGACAGTGAGCAAAATTCTATTTTGCTGCGAACGTGAGACAAAGTAACTTTTTTTTTTTAATGTCTCCTGTCGTGGGTCTATACACAAAATTCGAAATATTTGAATTTCACTTTGTTCTGTCACTTTTACTTCGATACGAAAAAAGCGAGAGATAGAAACAAGTCGATTCGAAGTTCGATTTTAAATTCCAAAACTAGTAGGCCCAAAAAAGAAGCAAACAATAAAACGTTTGAAACTGTAAAATTGTAAATCTGTTGTGGATCATCTGTTAAGGTTTTAAATGTAATAATTTAACTTTGAATTTTTTGATATTGTTTGTTTTACAATTATAGATGTGGTTTAATGTTTACCATGTTGTATTTTTTTACCTTTACGTAATAGTAGGGGTTTATAATAAGAAATTGCCATTTTAAAGTAGGTACTACTTTTGAACTACTTTGAATTAAAATTAAACCTGCATCATGATGTGAGATGCCAGAGTGAAACTTTTTTCACAAGATTCGATTTTTTGCTTTCAATTGTTTATGCATTCAGCTTTAAAGTAAAGATAAATTGAAAATTTGAGTATTTTTTTAAACGAGTCCCTACGTGGATCTAATGCAGCGATAACAGCTCGCATTTCATTGCTGTGTTTGGAGAGTAAACGGCTAATGAACGCTCCGCGCGTTTTTGGTTAAATCACTTTCGTAGTGGAAACTTCGACTTAACGAATTAACTCCGAGAAAGACCAGCCACTAAGGTAAATAACGATGAATTGGATGCGATAGTAGAAGCCGATCCGTATCAAACTACCAACGAACTAGCGGTTTGGCTCGATGTTAGCATACCCACATTATTGACCCATTTGCATCAATTCCGTGTAATAAAAAGCTTGAAAAATAGGTGCCCCATGATTTGACTGATCTGCAGAGAGAAGCGCGCGTTGAAGCTTGCCTTGCCTACCTTGTTGAACCTGTACACAAATGAAGGGATTTTGGGGCGAATTGTGACGTGTGATGAAAAATGGACCAGCTGTCTACTTGATTTTGACAATCATCTTTACTGTATAATTTATGACTTTCTCTTTGTACAATAAAATGATGATTTATTTATTTATTTTATTTAGTGGATTCTTTACAATGCAAGCGAACAACTCGGCTGACTCCAGGACAAACGCCGCAACTTTCTTCTTCCCAGGAAGTAATACAAAATGCCTTCACCACAAGTTTGTTGAGTCCAAGTCCCCGGAGTTCTATCGCAAAGGCATAAATGACCTTCCCATGAGATGGCAGAAATGTGTAGACACTGAGACTTTGATTTAATAAATATATTTTACCTTAGAAAAAACGCTTACAATTATTCAGTACAAAAACGGCAATGTTCATATTTAAACTCCTAATATGTTCTCGCTGCTGAGGTGAAAAGTTGTATGTGTTACATGAGACCAAAGTTATTTGCATCTCGTGTCTTTGAATCCCTCGCTGCTAGAATTATAGAATCCTTCAAAATCAACACTCGCAGCAAAAACAACTTTGCTCTTTTATTGCACAAATAACTATTAAAAAATTGGTCTAATTCTAGTAGAAGTCTAGAAGTGCAAATGGGTAATATAAAACGTAAATAAAATAATGGACACTTACACAAAACATCGCCTTTATTCTAATATTGAAACTAATATGACAGTGAAATGACAATATTCCACGTCAAACATACTTACACTACTTAATCATTAGCTATTACAGTACAATTTATGCATACATTCAACAATAATTCATCATTAGCATTCTTTTATACATACATGATATGAGACAGAGTAAATGTACGTCCAGCCGTACAATTCTTATTGTACTGTTCAACGAGCCTACTCCGTACTGATTCACTTATTAATTAATACTGTCACGTAAATGCTCATAGAACAACTTTCATTATCACACTCACCAGTATTTCCTTATCACTTTCCTTTAAGGAATGTTATTAAAACTAAGCTAACAGTCTTTGTAACGACTTCAAGGGAGAAGCCGAGGGTTGTACCGCCCGAAGTACAATATCATACCAGATGGGTTGTGCCTCACGAAGTAGAGGAAAGGTCGGTCGAACTTTAGTCGCGCCGGCAGCGCACTCCGCGCCGGCAGACGCGCCTGTCTCGGCCGGAGGTGCAGCGGCAGGTGCATCGCGTCCCCAACGTCATGAGGATCGTGGAATGCTCTCTGGTAGTCTCTTGGCTCATCCCAATCGTTTAACCATCTAGTACGACGTCTTTGTGAAACACTCAAAGTCTCAGGGTACTCTTCAGTGTGATGCTGTTCTCCAATCCCATCTTCACCGCAAGTGGCGAATGTGTTCAGCTGAACCATGTCTGATAAGTAAAGGTCCTTCGAAGGTCCATTCAAGCCACCAAGATCAGCATGGTCACCATCGAATAGGTCTTTTAATCCCATTTTCCTCAAGCTCAATGAGACGTTAAATGTTGATTTGTGAGAGAATCTTGGGATTTGAAGTTCCAAGCCGGTCCGAGGAAGTAGAGTGCGCAAGACTCGATTCCATGTTGGAGTCGTTGGCAAAGCATCTAGTAGTCTTTGTTCAAGTTTTTCTAAATCATCAGCATGTACCACATTTCCTTGCTGACCAGGCATTAGGAATAGCGTGCTGACTATAGTGTTAGTATTTCCTAAGGCGGCAGCAGTAGCGTCAAGCGCTGGATCGTAACCAGCCAAGAACCCGCTCTTGTACACCACGGCTGGCACAGGCACGAGCCGTCGCTGACGGACGTTCGGGGATACCACGAAGTACATCTCACCATCTCTGCCTTCTACCGATGTACCTGAGCAGTCAGTCTGAAACATTAAAAATACAAATCTAAGAATAGTCGTGGAGTGTTACTTAGAATTGAAATGATTTGTTAGTGTGCTACAACAAATATTTCCTACCTATATTATTATTTCTTACTGATATCAGCGTTTGCAAAAGTAAAAATGTTTATGACCATCTCAAAAAAATTCTTTGTTTTTATTTATAACAACTGGAAAAGAACAACTAATTTCTGTTTTAACCAATTTATAGATTTTTTAAATAATATAATAAAGATTTATTTTCAACTGAGACTAGATTACATGGTATGGTAATACATAAAGCACAAGCATATAAGGTATATAGGCTTATTTAGAATACGTACGATCCAATTTTGTAATAAACTATTTCTTCGTTAACTGATAATCTTTAATGCCCAGTAAAATTATTGCAGTACGAGTATACTATCAGTTTCACAAGCTGATTGTAAGTTTTCCTATTGGGAGAAGCATGCTCTTCCTGTAAAGTAAGGACAAAACAACACTCACCTCGAAAATATTTGCTGTAAATGCAGCTAAAGGTGGTTGCATAACAATGTTATTGGTTTTCATGTATTCCGGAATCTTGCCCCAAGTATACCTCTTAACAAGCAAGTTGGTTCTTCTTCTTATTATGTCACTAATTAATTTAAAGTTGATCTCCTCAACATGGCCATTGTAAAAGTGCTGAGCCCTTTCCTTGTAGAATGTTAGAATTTTGCCTTTATTCCTATCACTGTAAAGTTCTCTAATAAATGCAGAAACTGCTACTCCGGATTCTGGAGTTGTTTCTATTGAGTCAGAAATATTCTTCAATGTAAAGTGGGGATTAAATGTAACCATGTCATCTAATTTCAGAATTTCATTCATTTCTCCCGAGGTGGCACCTCTGGCCCCCATAAATATCATGGCTAACATCGAAAATATGGAATAGGGCGACAAAACAAAACTTCTTTTTTTGTCGATATCGTCAATCATCACGTTCCAGAATCTGAAAGCTAGTTCATTGGAAAGTTCAGAAAAGCGCGCAACATCTTCACCCAAATCCTTTGTCGTCACTTCCAATCCTTGATTTTCTTTAGAAAATTCTAAAACAATATCTTTATTTTCGTTATCTGGAATATAATGGTTTTCAGACTTAACTTTATCCTTTGGAATTTCATTTGCTTTTGGCGGAGAAAGAGTCGGTATAAGCTTCCATGAATTATTTCTTTCGCTAACTAATTCTTCTTCATCAATGTTTACCTTCTGTATTTTTTTCTTGAAGTCGTCAACCTTGGGCAACGGTTCAGGAAGTTTATCTTTCTTATTATTTATATTGATTTTTTCAGGCAAATTAATTTTATTGAATTTCGACTGACTTATCTTATGTGGGGTAGTGGTAGATGATGTAGTATCTAGATTTGATGATGTTGTAGTTATTTCAATACTAGAAACATTCTCAGTCTCAGTCTCTGTAGTTTTATTACCGTTTTTAGTCATTTCTTTTTCGGGTTTTGTTTCGACGCTCTCTTTTTTTATATCGGTATTTTTTTCAACAGATTTGTCAATATTATTTTGGTTTTCAGTGGATCCCAGTTCTACTTTATTTTTATTATTACTATTAGTTGAAACCGAGATCTGTACAAAGTTTTTACTATTATCTTCAGGTATTTCTCCTTTTTTGTTTTCGCCTTTCTTGCTTTCAATTGGTTTTGACAAAGTTTCAATTTGTTTCTTCTCTTCAACTTCAGTTACTTTATTTTTGTTATTTTCGGAGGATAATTTGATTTTGTTGCTAAAATCATTGCCTATAGTTTGAATTTCTTCTTTTGGTAAATCTGCTGGTGATTCTGTAGTTGAACTTGTTTCTTTTTTAACTTTATTGGATGTTTCAGAGGTTGTTTCGGATGTCTGCACACTTTGTATTGTGGTAAGCTCTACGTTTTTCTCAGTTGTCGTAACTTTGACTTCTTTTTCAGTACTTTCTTCTGAATCAACAATAGATTGTGGTGCCTCATTAACTACTTGAGATAGTAAGTCACCCATAGACTCAGATAAAATTGGGTCAATAGTAGTGGCTTCAGTAGCAGCAGGCGTGCTAATTAACTCTACTTTTTGAATGCTATTACTAATAATATTATGTTTTTTACTGTCTGTTGAAGTTTGAGTTATTTCAGTTTCTTTTGCATCTAATTTTTGAACTTCAGTTTTCTTTGTCTCATTTTTTTGAACTTCAGTTTTCGTTGTGTCATTTTTTTTAACATGAGTTTCTTTTGTCTCAGTTTTTTGAACTTCAGTTTCCGTCGTCTCAGTTTTCTTCGATCCCGTTTCTTTTAACATGTTGTCATTTTCCATTTTAATATTTTCTTCGTCTTTCTTTTGGCCATGGGGATCTATTGTAGATATTTTAACAAAATTATCAGTAATTTTATCTGAAGTTTCAGGTGTTTTTACATCGGTTTCATTTCCAGCACCAGATGGTATATCCATATCTAGAACTTCTTTGCTTTCTAAATCCAGTCCATTAAGTTTTGTAGTATCTAATAAATTACTAGCTGTTGGAATTGGTTGATAATTTCCACCGAGATCAGAAGCTATTTGGCTAATGCTTTGAGCAACGTCAAACAAGGGAAGTAAAGGCTCGGCATCTTTTTCATTTTCACCGTTATCATTATCAGCTAGTGTATCTTCCATTGTGTTTAGATTGTCAGCAGACACTATTTCTGTAGACGACATAGTTGTTGATGGGGATACAGATTGAGTTGTTATCGTAGTTACATTCATTTTATCGATGTCCTGTTCTGGCAGAGTGCTTGACACGTATTTCTGTGTACTGATAACAGATTTACTTGTAGTCGCAAAAGTCTGGATTTTAGGTACCTCTGTGGTTGGTGCAAGAGTGGTAGTAGTGACAGACCTTTTTGTTGTGCTTGCATAAATAGTAGGAGACTTAGAAGTTACTATTGGTTTATGCGTTGTGTGATCAGTAATATAGTTAACGGTGGACACTGGAATAAAAGTACTTATTTTTTCGAATTGTATTTCGTTTTTCTCAGTAGAAGAAACTGCATCGGCATTGGGTTGAATATGAACCTTAATGTTTTCAGATTCTTTTTCTGGCAAAATGCTTACGCTATGCTTTTTAGTTGTGACTTCAGGCTCTGGTGTGGTTACCTTTTCAGTTGTTCTAATGACTGGTTTAGGCGTTGTTGGTTTACCAGTTGTGGTAGTTGGACTTGGGCTGGTAGTGACTTTAGTTGATGATATACCTGCGGTCGAGCTTATTCTTGTCGGAGAGTTTGCAGTAGTCGGTTTTTTGGTTGTAGTTGTTGAAGTCACTGGTCTTCTAGTAGTCGGAGCAGTGGTAGTAGTTGGAGTATTAGTTGTGGTTGTTGTAGGTTTTACAGTTGTAGTTATTGGTTTTACAGTTGTGGTTGTACGTTTTTCAGTTGTGGTTGTTGGTTTTTCAGTTGTAGTTGTAAGCTTGCGGGTTGTAGTTGTAGGTTTCCGTGTCGTAGTTGTAGGTTTACGAGTCGTCGTCGTCGTCGTCGTTGGTTTACGTGTTATTATTGGTCTAGGTGTAGTGGTAGTAGTTGTTGTGGTGGTTGTGGTACTTGTTGTTGATGGTACTTCTTTAATTTCTGCTGTCGTAGGTAATTTCTCAGTAACAACAATTTTTCCTTCTCCTAAGGTTGTAGAACTATTAATAACTTGATTACTTCCTTCTTTGCTCAAGGAATTGTCTTCATCTTCAACATTTTCCTCTAATGTGTCTGTCTCTGGTGGTGTAACTGAGCCGGATGCTTTGTCAAGAACTATATCAACTCCCGTATTTCCAAAAATTGAGGGCAAGATCAAACTCCAGGAATCGGAAACGTCAGGCGTATCTAATGTAGGTTGTACATGGGGTTTGTTTTTGTGAGCTTCCATTTGTGCTTTGAGAACATTTTGTACGTTTGTCACAACGCTATGAACTTTTGTATAGGGTGGTTGATTGATGTTGAATGAAACAGTTGGTTGATTGTCATTGGCAAAAGTTACTAAGCCTTCAGCTTCTTCACCGGCTGCAACAATTGCTTGGATTTCTTCGAGAGTCATGAGCCGCTTTACAAGTTCTCCTGATTCGTCAAAGGTGTAAAACTCGTAGCGGTCTGGTGTGAGAAGATTCACAGGACTGCCAACGGTGGCTGGCACGTTGGAAGGTGGCGGCAACGAGTTCCCAACGGCATCAGCGACGAATGGTAGTTTGTTGCGCCTGGAATATTTACAAAAAGTGTGTAAACACATGAACCAGAAATAAAATTTTAACTCACTCAAGAGACAAATTATTATATATTTTCAGATCAGTGTAAAATTCGATACTTTACCTGTTATCATTTTTATCAGCCGACACGCAGCTGGCGGCGAGCAGCAGACAAAGTACAGCTCGCATGTTGACCTCCCATACACTCAGCATGCACCTGGAACTGAGAATAAATTATGTTTATAAAATTTGTTGTTTGACTCAATATTATCACGAACATAATTATCTAAAAAATTGACATTATTTACTGATTGTAATTTAAAATCATTCTCTAGCCTTTATCCCAATTCATTTGAGGTTGGCGCTACATATACCTTTCTTCCAAAATATATATATACATCCCTTATCACTATCATTTAAAACCACGTTAAAGTTTTAAGTATGCTTAGAGTTTCCATTGCCCTATTGTACAGTGGTTTAACCCGTCATTCTTCAAAGCAAGAGTGGACAAGCATTTTCTGGGCCTGCTTGTTCCGTCATAGACCTCATAAAACGCTTCTCATACAATTTTTTTCAATATCCACTAGTGAAAATGACAGTTGATAAGTAAAGAGTTTAATGTGTCAAAGTCTAATAGTGATCAACGTTTTTATAAGGTGACTTTCCTTAATATTATAAACTACATAATATACTATTAAAGCTTACGTCCTTTAAGTACCATGATCCTAATCACTCTATTTCCTTGATATTGATATACAAACACAATCAGTACCGTAAGCATAATAACAACGGTAGATCTATTGGATTTCCATTTTTATTTGTTCATGCACGGCCTGTGCTCACTAATCAACTAGAAAAATAAATCTGAAGTACCTAGTCTAGTCTTGTAGCTAAACACAATAAACCATTTCGTATTGTTTGGGTTTTTGCCAAAACGACACAGAAAAGTATGACCTACATATACTGTATATCACCGAAACCGTGTTACAGAATCGCAAAAATCTTATTGTGAACTTGTTTTGTGAAGTCATCCTCTTTTGTCAAGGTTTGGTTAGTAACTTGCAAATTTTCTAATGAGAACATTAAAATGTATAATAGGTTCTTTAACTAGTTTGAACCAGTTTTGCTTCAGTGAGGCATCATTGGTATAATTTTTACCACCTGTTTATTTAAAATCAGTTAAAAAAATAAAAAGTTTATTGATTCTTAAGATAAGATACAAGTGTGACAATATTCAGGTATGACACTAGCTTAATTTGAACTCTAGCGTAATTTGAACTCTGGTACTCAAAGTAAGATCTAACTTATGTTATGAGTACCAGTATTCCAACAAAAGTTATTACACAAAGGTACACAGGTTCCCACGAGGGACAGCAGGGGCATTAGTGCAGTTTCATTGTCACAGAGAAATGAAGTAAAAAATATAAAAACAGTAAAAATTATACAGAAAATAAAGTGGACAATGTATGTAAGTGTGTGAGGGTGAGTGAATGTTTAGGGATGTGTAATGTATGTAAATGTAATTTATGTATGTGTAGTGTTGTTCAGTATTTTTTTCCATAGAATCATCATAAATATATAAGTTCAGTATTATGAAGTATTTATGCGACAATTTTTCCAGTGTGAGAGAGAGACGGAGCTAGACAAGGCCGCTAGCACTATCCCGTTTTCGTAGTGGAATAATGATGGCGTTAATACTTCATAATAAGCAGGAACTAAGGTTTTTCTGGCTCAACATATCAAGCTTTACGCGTTTTGGACGTTCTGTTGTAAAAAAATAATTTTGAGTCTGGGATCTGAGTCGGTAACTACTTAGATTATATTGAGATTATTAATTGATTGTAGCTACATAAATAATTGTCCAATCCCAATAGTATTATGGTTGATGCAGTGATGTAGCACCAACACTGCATCAACCATAATACTATTGGGTACCCTCGTTGGATGCATTGGCACAAATATTGGAACTAAATATTTACTTGGCTCGAGCAGCAGCTGCAGTTTATGGACTGCCGCATATGTGGATACGGTATTTTGAAGCTTTTGTTTTTGGTAACTGATTTAACAATGGGAAAGAGCCAGTGAATCACTTGTAAAGAAGAATTAGCCACTATTTTACAAGTCTGTTTGCTTATATTAGTTTCCTTAAATATTTCATTTTCAACCGCACCTCTGAAATTGCAATACTAATTATTTACAAACTCAATTTAATGTGTTAACAAAATAGCTCATAATAATAAAATTAACATTGGTTATATGTAACCTAATTTTAACATCTCCATAAAAGAAGCTTTATTGAAAAACCTCGCAAAATCCTATCATCTATTAAATAAAGTAACAAAAACTAATAAACGCAGACATAAAAATTATTTTATAACTCCCATAAACATAAGCTGTTAACAAAACGAACTGTAAAATTGTGAATAAACCTGCTAAACAAGTAAAGCTACGGTCATTGTCACTTCAAGTAGAACTACTAGTTTACTTCGATGACTTACTAATTCCACCTTTCCTATTGCTTCCTTTGTCAAAGATGGTTCCAAACGCTGTCATGTAAACTCAGTGATGTATGTTGTCTCAAGTTGAATGTTCGAGTATGGAAATGCCATTTCGTTGACGGTAGTTCCGTTGTATTTTGACAAGTTGTTTGCCGACAATAAGTGGGGCACGTGGCGCACGAGATGGGAGGTCACTCAACTTTATTGGTGACATATTTGTTATGTAAGGCAATGGAATGGGTTTTTAAATTCTCTTAAAAGTGGACCTTTGAACTTCAGAATTGGTAGAAGGTCGAATAGTACTGCTGGTTTATTCTGCGAAGTTGGTTCATTAAAACTTATTTTACTTGAAACTCTGGATATGAATATTCATTCAGTCAATATAACAAGATTTCTAGAAACTAGTTTTTCTATAAAAGCTATCTTGGAACTAAATATAGACCTAGATATAAATGTAAAAGACTAGGTAGTAAACAGAGCAAAAGGGAATTTAATAAAGCAACAGATTATTCACTTAGACATTTGAAAACGCTTAATTTCGCGAAAACTCAAATAGAGAGCAACCGTCCAGGTAATTCATTCTTACAAACTCACATAATTAATACCTATTATACTCATATCAATTACAACACTGCATTTTCATAACCGCAACAATAACGATACGCAGAGATGAAATAACAGAATGATGAAATGCAAGCAATCCATGTCAAGCGTGAGGATGCCCTCTCAGTAGAGGAAGAGGCGTTTTACCTGTACTGGGACAATAATAGGCCGCTATTATTAGACGTTACTTGAATAAGTGGGTCCTTTCTCAGAAATAGCCTGGAATCTTCGCGATAAGAACCGTATTGATGGCAATAAATAATAAATAAATAAAATAAATGTTTATTTCTCAAACAACTTAATACTAGGTTACATAACAACTTGGCAACAATATTATTATAACAAAAAGAGTTTAGCATCTGTAACCGAACTAGGCAGAGCCTGTATTTCGGTTATCAGCGCCTTTCCCCCCAAGTTATACAAAACAGTAGGTAATCATCATCAAGTCCAAGTACAAGGTATGATCGGTTGTGCTATCTTATAATGAATTTGGTAGGTAAGTATATTTTACATATTATAATTTTCAATTGTAAAGTAATTATGTATGTGTGATTGAGGTGTAGTATGATGTTTGTGTGTGTGTGTGTGTGTGTGTGTGTGTGTGTGTGTGTGTGTGGGTGAATGTGTGTGGGTGAATGTGCGTGGGTGAGAGTGCGTGGGTGAATGTGTGTGGGTGAATGTGTATGCGTGAGTGTGTGTGAGTGCTATCTTTATACTGTATATAATATAAATATATATATATTTACTGTGATTTTACCAATAGCTGTTCCGTCTCCTCATAACTAAGTTTCTGTAGGAAACAACAAGTTTTTAATCTACATTCCTTTAATGTCAGGGGGTATATATTAATTATTTTGTTTATTTTATTATAAAGGAATGGACCCAGAAATCCGATAAATCTTTGACAGAATCTTGTTTTACATGTAGGTGGCATATTACATATGTTATGTTTACGACGTCTCTGAAGTAGTAGTGGGTTAAATGACTGTTTGGTGTGCTGTTGGAGGATAACTTTAAGTATAAATAGTTGTCTAACAGTTAAAACATCACACAACCTGTAAAGCTTTTCGGTTGGGAAGTCGATTGGATTGAAGGTGCTAACCTTCAGAACAGCTCGCTGGGCTATCTCCACTGCCTTTAGCGTAGTTTTACAGATACCGCCCCAGGAAGTGACACAGTATGTAAGAAGCGACTGACAGAGAGCGTAATATATCTGTTTCAATAGTACGGCATCCGCAACATGACGCAAGTTCTTAAATATAAAAATTAGTTTGCGTACTCTAGAGCTGAGAAGTTTTACGTGTTCCTTGAAGTTATGGTTCCTGTCAATAATAATACCTAGGTACTTGATAGAGTTCACGCGTTCTATTAATGGACAATCACAGTTATTTCCCGAAGGGCAATCGTGCGATTTAATATTTAGTCCACATTGGGATCGGGCTGCTTGTTTTATACTGAAACAGACATATTTGGTTTTATCAATATTTAAGGTTAGGATATTTCTCTGTAGCCAGCTTCTTGTCCTATCAAAACCATCCTGTGCTGCCCCGAAAACCTCTTCCCAAGTATCACCGGCGAACACCAAAGCCGTGTCATCGGCAAAAGAGATGATTTTACCCAATTCAAGGTTGAGATTCGTAAGCCCGTTTATGTACACGAGAAATAATGTCGGTCCCAGTATACTACCCTGTGGAACACCATGTGTGACAGGGAAGTAAGCACTCATATATTCACCCACTCGAACACACTGGGTACGTCCAGAGAGGTAACTTGTAAAAAGTTGAAGCTGTGTGGCCCTGATTCCAAGTCTTTCTAGCTTATTGAGTAGCAGGGAAACAGAAATCGTATCAAATGCCTTTGCAAGATCCAGGAAAATGGAGAGACACTTTTTTCCTCTATCCAAATTAGAACTGACAAAGTCAGCAAATTTGTTTACTGCTTGTTCGGTGGATTTGCCTTGTCTAAACCCGTATTGATTTTCTGAAAGCAAGTTATTTTTTTCCAGATATTTAATAAGTCGAGTATTTATAATTTTTTCCAGAATTTTAGATATCGCGGGTAGTATGGATATTGGCCTGTAGTTGTTTATACGATTTCTGTCTCCGCTCTTGTATATTGGGCACACAATGGACCTTTTCAGCAAATCTGGGAACACACCCGACATTAAGCTGTCGTTAAAGATTTTAGTTAGAGGAGAAATAAGAATAGACTTAAACTGCTTTACAAATCTACTGCTGATGTTATCACATCCAGGTGCACTGTCAGTCTTTAAACCCGTGATGAGTTGATCCACTTCCATCTCATTAGTTTCAATTAGGGCAAATGAATTTAGTGTGTTTGTTTGATCAAGATGATTTTGTAAGTGTATGTTTTGTAGATGTGTATTGGACTGTTGAATTTTGTCCGCTAGGGAGCTTCCAACATTTATGAAGTAACTGTTTGCATCATTAAGCGATTGTTGAGGAGAGGATGATAGAGACAGAATTTCTTTTGGGTGTTGGGTTGAGTTTCTTGTGTTAGTTATATTTTTAATGACTTTCCATAATTTTTTATTGTTATTTTGGGCATCACTAATTTGTTTTTTATCGTATGCTATCTTTATTTTTCTCAATAGGTCATTACAAAAGTTTCTGTAACGTTTATAAGTGATCTTTAAGACTTCGTTATCCGGTGCTGAGTTTGATTGCAAGTGTAGTTGGTCCCTATTTTGTATACAGCGCAGTAATCCTGGTGTTATCCAAGGTTTTATTATTTTTTGACGTCTAGGTAATTTTAATACTTGGGTATTTTTTGATATGGCCTTTTGAAGGCATTTCGTTAGGTAATTTATATTAGTATTTGGGTCTATTGTCTGATAAAGTGGGTTGAAATCGATTTCTAAAAGATCTTTTGCTAAGCCTTTTTCATCTATTTTAGTCTTTGTTGTAATTGCATACTGTCGAGATCTCTTCAAATACATACTTAGTACAACTGGATGGTGGTCAGTAAGGGTTGCATGTGGGACTATAGTTATGGAGGGGCCTTTTGTCTTTATTAGGGCATGGTCTAAGCATGTTTGGCTAGCACTTCGCGTTACAAGGGTATGGGTAGGTAACAGGCCATGTGAAGCCGCTAAGTTTAAGTAGCGTTCTCCCTCTATGCCAATTTTACTAGGGTTGATTGCTATATTTAAGTCTCCCATAACCACGATGTATTTGAATGATGAAACCTTTTGCAGTGTATTGTCCAAAGAAGAGATGAATGGGTCTAAGTTTGTATAGGATGGAGATCTGTACAGTGCAATTACCGCAATACGATTTTCTATAATGGCAACCAAACAATTACTGTTGGTAAATTCTGGTTCCATGATAGATAAGTTTAGGTTATCTTTGTAGTAAATAACTACGCCATCGTTTTGTTTGGGATTTGTTTTAGTTTCAGCATGAGAGTAGCCTGCCAGGTGAGGGATAACTGATGCTTTTTGGAGCCAACATTCAGTCAGAATCAGTATGTCACATTTTAGTTTTAGTCTGTGTAGTATTACTTCTAACCCAGTCATATTACAGCTAATACTTCGTACATTTTGTGTCATAATAAGTAGGCGATCAGACGCGGAAGTAATAATCTTATGACATTCTTCTAAGTTTGCTGTGTGTGACTGGGATACAGAAAACTGATCTATGTCATTCGATAAAGTAATTAAGTCACTAAATGATAAAATGAAAATAAATGTTTTCGAGAATAGTATACTTGGTTAAAACTCAGATTATGGAAAGCACTTGTGTGTTTAAGGTTTAATGTTCTGTAGATAGTTGTTGTTGTGTTTTTGTAAGTGTTGAGTAGTGATGTTGTTTCTAGTGTTGTTGTGTGTGATGGATAAATAATGTGGCTTTTAGTATAATTTAGAGGTGTAGTGTAATAGAATAAAAAATGAATGTATATATAATGTTCTTCGTTTGTGTAACAGTAAGACATAAAAAATATTAAGATTAGGGCATGCATAAAACAAATAATTAAGGTAAAGTAATTACAAAAAAATCCGGTTGCGACGATATCAACATACTCGTAATAAAGTCATGTTGTTACAGTTTTTCGTAGATTGTCTAGGTCGTTGAGATCATTTATTCGTACAAACAAGGAACCTTCGTGTTGCTTGAGGTACACAATTCCATTTGCAGTCCAACAAAAGCGATAATCATGACTCTTTTGGAATTGCCTCGCCATATAAAATAATTTTTGATTCTTGGTTGTTAATGTCTCCGATACATAGAGCGGTTTTAATTGGTAGTCACGGTTGAGATGGGTGGTGTTTAGTTTGCTGCCTTTTTCTTTTGATTTATTAAAATTTTTGATCGCCTTGAGAATTTTCTCCTTCATTAAAACGGTGGTAAAGTCTACAATGACGGGGCTTGAGGCATCCTTTGACTTTATTCTATAAATGTCCTTAATTGAGTTGTGGTCCATATCCACATTAAGTGTTTTTCCTATTTTAACTATTTCGCTATGTAGCGATTCTTTCGTTTCTCCAGTTTGGATAGGTAGATTTCGTACTTCAATGCCAACTCCTCGTGTTTTCCTCTCCAAATTTTCCAGCTTCTCCTCCAACTCTTGAATTTTAGCCTTATCGGCTTGTTTTTCTTTTTCTAGAGAAGATAGTTTAACTAAAAAGTCGTCGTATTTGTTAGACATAAGTTCAATACTCGCCTTAAGTTCATGGAAACGTTTATCTTGTTCGGCGGAAAAGGAGGAGAAAATTTCTTTTATAATTAAGAGGAAGTCCGTGCTTTCCTCATTGTATTTCCTTTTCTTCCGCTCCGTGATGTTGGTCAGTGTGTGCAGATCAGGTTCGGATTCATAATGCTGTATAGGTGACCCAATCGTTTTCGTGGTGAGTACTGGCTTTTCGCTCGAAGGTCCAGGCGTAGTCTCTTTCTGCTGAGGGGCGGGGGAGGAGGGAGGAGGCGTACGTCTCATTTTAAAACGTTCAAATCTACTAGCTAATTACCAGGGCAGCAGATCTATGCAGTGGTGCACAAATGCTTTCAACTTGAGAGGTCTAGTTATCTGGTCGGTGATCGACGAATTCGTACAATATCTTGATCCGTCCAGTATAAGGTGATCCCTGGTGCGTAGACAATGCGTCGCAGGGCGCGATTTGTTTGTATGCGTAACCACTAACCGTGCGTAAGCGGCGATGTGAGAGGGCTTGACTCCGCCCGCTTGCTCTGCAGTGCTCGTGTGAGTGCGTTAGCAATGCTTAGACGTCGATGTAAGTGTGGTTTAGTAGCCCGTCCGTGCGCCGGCGCCGCTGTCACTGCCTCATAAGGGGTTCTCTTAATACTTTATGCACTCCTAGTCTCTCGAACTGAATTTTTGGTATTTATTTGTTTAAATATAATTAGTAATTTACGGAATTTAAAAAATAAATAAACTTGTACGGAGGACACGTCTAAACGCTTTCGCGATCCAAGGGCAATGGAGATGCAAACGACATTTCCAAATTACTATTTTCTAAATTGTTTGTACTGTAAATTATAGGATTTCGATCTTGTTTACGTCATATTAACATAACTATCATATTTAAAAATAATAAATAAGCTAAACAGAGTCGTCATTTCATTTACCTGACGCTATCCCTGAGAAGAAATGGCGAAACAAAGTCAGTTATCAAGGTTTCTTTTAAAGTCCAGGCATTAAAATATATCAAAAATATCGTGCAAAGAAATGCCGGGTAGCACCCGGACTTTCCTTTTGAAGTAAGTACCAGAAACAGTTTGAATAAACCCGTCACAGCAGACGGCACTCGGAAAATAAACGCGTTATTTTTTGCGTGACTGTAATATTAAACTGGAAGATTCCAACACATTCCAACATCTTCATCGGTTACCTCACTCAATTTTGACAAGCAAGTAGATGATGCATCAGACACGATGTTACGGCAATGTTCCACGGTTCGCTGGTCGCCAACAATCGCGACGAGCCGTTACTAGCCGCCGATGCGACTCGCGGGACAGTTATACTTTATATGGATTAAGAGGTAAATGACAGCGGATTTAGAGCGGAGAAGATGAGGTAGTTAAATGTAAATAAAACGGGGGTTTTTAATGGTGTCGTTGTAGTTAGCGGAGTGACAACTAATAGAGAAGTAAGGAAGAAAAAGATAAGTTGCGCCGACCCCAAATAAATTAGTATATAGGTAAGAGTGATGCTGATGATGTAGGTAGCGGAGCGGAGCACAACGTTGTGTTTATTAAAATATCAAAGTATTGACGGTTTTTTTTCTGTGGGTCTTAGCCATGGGGTAAAAGGGGTTAAGGACCTGTTGATGTTAGGTAGGGTAACCTAAAAACTCAAAAGACGAACAGGTGTCCTTATTTTTTTATTCGTTTTTAGACACGTCTAGTAGACATAGATAACGAGGTCACCAAAGCTAGTATAGTTGGATTGACTAAATTGCGCTAACAAGAAGAAAATTAATTTTTCACTTTCTAGTGTGTTCGTCACTTTTGACTTATGATAACTAATGGACCTTTTACCCAAAGCCTGTTTTTTTATCTCCTAGACTAATTTGACAGGTGCTAATGTCAAATTCCAAATTGAAAAAACAAACAACAATCACTTTGCAGAGTCAAGTTAGCCCGCTCCGCCTGTTACTTCCACCACTCCACATGAGAACTCAACTGACATTGACACGACATGATGTAACCTGAAGTGGGTTACACTCGTTACAGAACAATGCGCTATTAATTAATAACAGCAGATCACTTTATCGATCAATTGATACGATATCACCTACGTAAATGTGAGGTAACTTTTTAGTGGCTAATTACGTTGTAATAGACGTATTGTATTGTGTTTTAGCGGCTAATTACGTTGTGCTAGTCGTATTGTATTGTGTTTTAACGGCTAATTACGTTGTGCTAGACGTATTGTATTGTGTTTTATTAATAAAGGATGATTTTTAATGATAGTCATTAATACTGCTCAATAACTAAAGGTGGTTTTCAGTAAGTGAATGATCATTTTTTTTACCAACGGCACTACCAAGTTCCATCTTTAGAAGACCTGAGCATGTATACACGGCTATACATCAAGCTATACATTTCCAGTTTATGCTGAGCTCGCATTGTATAGGATTTCCGTACAATGCGAAGTCATCACTGGAAATGTATAGCTTGATGTGTAGCCGTGTGTACCTACAGGTTAGCACAGTTTTTACACCCAGATTAACGAATGCTACTCCTCTTCGTAAAACATCAATCTGTTCCTGGTCGAAATCAAACAAGGAAGGTACTCATTTCGTCCTTCTTAGCAATAACTTCATACATAAAACAATTCAGTTAAACTCCACCCCGTCTCATGAAACTACAAAGATAAAATAGAACATCATACTCTCTATTTAATATCAATCGTAGAAACTTATCTGGCACTTAACAGACTGAAGTTGAAACCAGCAATGAATATTTAAGAGGCAGACTGCTGTAAAATTGATAATATTACCGCATCTGTAGATCGTATCCGGGCTAAACGGCTGACGGCGTCTATTGCGGCCATACTGCTAAAATATGCAACGAATCAGCCGTATGGTTTAAAAGCAGGATGAGATATGATGTGACCTTTTTGGAGTTCAGCTGTCGTGTTTTGAATGATTTAATTGTAAAGGGAGATTTGGACGAAAGCATTTTAACAGAACATGTAGAGCTTAGTAACTAAAGTCATTTCAAGGGTTGTGAAAAAGTTTTTTACATAAATGAACATTTTTAAACGTTTTACTCTTAAGATTTTTTTAAAATACATTTAATTTAATTTTGGATCCGTACACCAAGAAAGTTAAAAAACATACCCAAGATTAACCCCACCACAACTTAATATTAATAAGCTGCAACAGTAAAATTTTGCAGATAAAAAGTCAATAGAAAATATTTGCAAGTTCCACTACTTTTGCAACTACACATAATTCCATGAATCAACTGAAAATAATACTTGCGCTGTCCTCATTAAGTATTAAAACCGTCGGGAATGAGGTACTCTCCCTGCGGAAGCACAGTATTCTATTTAATCGATTCAAATTGAACGCGTAACCACTGGCATACAGGAAGCAATCCACTGAAATGTGCAACAGACCCGCTTTAGTTGAAACGACATATTTGACTGATTAATTTTGAAAGTGTTTATTTCAATAATTAAAACATACACAGGTATTCTGAGAATTTAACCACCAAATTCTAAAAAGACACTAACTTTAAGAGGTTCTTATTAGTATTTCAGTCTCTACACTACAATACACTAGTAACGGTGACTTAAATTCTTTGGGACTTCGGTCATAAGTCTTATCAATCTGCCTCGCCTTTTCTCAACTATATTGGGGTCAGCTTCCAGTCTAACCAGATGCGGCCGAATACTAGTATCGAACTGGTTTATAACATTCACGACAATACACTACAACCCTGTAAAGAATTTGTTGTAGATTCTACTTCAGGCTTCATTCAGTTTTTTTACACCCGTTCGATGTCAATGTGTGAGCAAAGCAAGTCTAGAGATACGGGGGCCTGCCACATTAGCAATTTCTCTAAAAGCAATTCCTTTTCTGAATTCGCAGCTGTCAATAGCAATTCTTCTAATTTGACTCAAAAGCAATTCATAATTTGTGGACCATTTGACGAATCTCCACAGAAAACAGATGAATTATGTCGTAATATGAATTGCACGCAGATCATTATTATGAACTAGCTTCCGCCCGCGGCTCCGCCCGCGTGGTATATTGATAAAAAGTATGTCCTTCCCCAGGATCCCATCTATCTCCTTGACAAATTTTGTCAAAATCCGTTCAGTGGTTTAGGCGTGAAAAGGTAACATACAGACAGACAGACAGAATTTATAATATTAGTATGGATTGTCAGTTTGTGACATTTTACGATGATTCATAATATTTTACTATTATGATTCAGCCAAAGTGGCCGTTTTAAGCCCCCTGAATACTTCACCGTCAAAATGTGGATGTACTAACATCACTGTCTTCATCTTTCCAATACACAGGGTGATGAAAAAGCATTGCAGCATTTGACGTATTGGTCTGCCCAGTCTGCCTTGCAAACTGGGCAGACTTCCAAAAGATATGAACAAAAAGTTTAGACTTGTTGGCACACCGTTTTGGACTTAAAATTCAGTATTACAGTACATGAATACTGTTTTATTTTTCAGTTATATCTTATGGCTTTTTGTGAGATAGGTTACACTGAAATGCTTTTGGGGGTAAAAGCACCCATATTTTTTTAACAAAATATGAAATAAAAAACACGCTTATGGCGTTAAGACCGCCTCTCTACATTTGTGTGCTTAAATTATTAAATAAATAAATAAAAACAAAGTTTTATTCGAGATTATAATGAAATTAGAACTAAGAATTCTTCGAGGATACAGGACATAAATTAAAGTAGTATAAATCTATACATATAATAAATCTGTAGACGAGGCGTTTCTGTACAATGAAAAAAAAAAAAAAAAAATTGGTTGGTTGTCCAAGAATAACCAACAGATTCCATTTCTACCATTTTTGGAATTTTTGTCTGTCTGTCTGTTTGTATGTTGTGTAGTTTGATTGTTCCACTATCACGTAAAAAGTACGAAATCAATATGGTTAACTTTTATACTCAAATATTGTGTGTAACTCGATGTTTCAATTAGTTTTTGTTTCATCGCAATCGCTTCAAAATATCAAAAGATATATGAATTTAAAGTGTTCAAGAAGGAATTTTCATTACGTAATGTACATCCACGTAACGACATCTATTGACGCGAAATGATACTTACTTCTTAATTACTAGGTTTGTGAGATCGTGTGTTGTTATATGACCGTCATTTTCTTTGCGCGGAAACTTAACGCGATACATTGTGTATTTGTGTATAGAATATAACTCTAAAGTTAGATTAATTAAAATTTTCCAGATGCGTTGTTTATTTATTAGTTTAGTATTAGTGCGATAGGTGGCGCTACCTATCTTTCAAATCTTGATAATCATGAAAGAATAGTGACAAATGTTAATTTCTTAAAAAAATATAGGTATTTATTCTTTAATTTTTCACTTTTCTACATAGTTTATTTAGCTTACAGAGTGTTCGAACGTTTTCCCATATATTTTGACAGTATCATTTCGTGCTCGATAGATGGCGTTGTTCGTTTAATGTCATTTTCTGAATCGCGGTGTTAAGACTCTCCGTCTTAGAATGACTTTCGCCCAGATATTCCAAATAATTTTTAGTATAGGTATCTTTGTTTTTGACTTCTTTAGTGTCGATAATATAATAATATAATATAATATAATAAATAAATAAATTGTTGGTTGGGTTGGGTTGTCATTCGTTGAAAGTATTGATCAGTGATCTGATTGGTTTTGATTTGGTATTTTGGTTGGTTTCGTTCATTCAAATTAAGAAGTCAAGAAACGAGTCGTTACAGATCGATTCAAACTTAATGGCGGCTCGGAAGTTAGCTTTTAGCTGCGCAGTACCCCACCCCTCACCCCCGCTGTCACATGAAATTGTTACTGCGCAGCGACTCGCCTCATGTTCCGAGCCGCCATTAAGTTTGAATCGAACTGTACTATACTTCGTAATTTGTTCGTATGATTCGTGACCGCCGCTCATTCGATTCGATCGTTGTTGGCGTGTGTAAGGCCTCGGCCTTGAATCTTGCGGGCAGCGGGGCGGATGGCGGCTCGGAAGTTAACTTTTAGCTGCGCAGTACCCCACCCCTCACCCCCGCTGTCACATGAAATTGTTACTGCGCAGCGACTCGCCTCATGTTCCGAGCCGCCATTAAGTTTGAATCGAACTGTATTATACTTCGTAATTTGTTCGTATGATTCGTGACCATCGCTCATTCGATTCGATCGTTGTTGGCATGTGTAAGGCCTCGGCCTCGAATCTTGGGGGCAGCGGGGCGGCGGCGGCGGCGGCGCGGGAGCGGGGCGGGCATCAAAGACCCGTTCTCGAAACTAGCGGGCAGATCGCGCGTCACTATAGCCGCGTAGTGTTGTGTTCACGATTTTGTCGTCGAGATATTTGTTTTTATTCGCGAAAGAAATGGCTGAACAATGGCGGCAACATCTTTTTGATTCAAATTTATTCCTAACGCTCAATTTATTGTGGGCAACAACACTGCAATGCAGACGCGCGGGCGGTCACCGCTTGAATGGAGTGCACCGCTCGCTGCCCGCCGCCTCGCCGCTGCCGCGCCGCTGTTTTCGAGAACCGGTCCATTTGATTTTACGCATAAGATCCTGCTGCGCCCGCGCCGCCGCCGCCGCCGCCGCCGCCCTGCTGCCCGCAAGGTTCGAGGCAGAGGCCTTATGGTTGATTCGATTTGTTCGACTATCGGACAGCAATAAATACGCAAATATTGGCACATGTTTCTGGGGAAAGTCAACAATATACATCGATAAATACGGTTCCCGAAGAAGAAGATGCCACACACTATCCAGTAGAGTTCTTAGAATCCCTTAACACACCCGGTCTTTCAGCACACAAAATTTGTTTAAAAGTCGGAGTGCCAATAATTCTTCTCAGAAATTTAAGTCCTCCCAAACTTTGCAACGGCACTCGGCTCATAGTCACCAATCACCAACAAAACGTCATCGAAGCCGAAATCTTAACAGGTTGCGGCGCCGGTGATGTTGTTTTTATTCCAAGAATTCCTCTCATTCCCAATAATTTCCCGTTTAGTTTTAAGCGTGTGCAATTCCCCGTCAGCCTGTGTTACGCCATGACCATTAACAAAGCTCAGGGCCAGACATTATCCGTTGCGGGGGTGGATCTTAGTATTGGTTGCTTTTCCCACGGCCAACTTTATGTAGCTCTTTCGCGTGTGAGCAACCCTAGCAACTTTTTTGTGTACGCTCCAGGTGGTTCCACCGCTAATATTTTATAAAGAGAAGCATTTTCTTAAATAAAAACACAAGTTTTTTGGCAGTTTCTTACTAGGAAAAATCACCAGCCCTGGTCGAAAGATTCCCCCTTTTTAAATGAAGGTACAACTTTTCTAAGCGACATATTATTGTTTTCCGACATCCATGCGAACGAAGTCGCGGGCACAGCTAGTTAAATTATAAATCTGAGAATAAAATAATAATTAACTTTTTTTGCCAAACTTGACGCCTAGGAGGGATTCGTCTCTATTGACTCAGAATCGAGTTGAGTGGAAAAAACAAAAGGTGATCTTTGCCCTGCAGTAGGACAATATAAAGCATGATGATCAATACAGGCTGGTTCTTTTAGGAAGCTTGAAGTAGCTTGCATTTTTTACGGATGCGTTGTTGCCCCATGCTAAAAGTTCTCCAAATTCAAAAAGTTCTTTTCAAAGATAATTTGACCTTTCTGTTAAAATACACCATACAAGTAATACCCAGAAGGTTAGGCCCTTAGTTTACGGCTTCAATATGAATTAATTTCTCTGAATTACGTAGCCCTTATAATACTACCGGAATAATGAGCTTATTTAGGCCGGGACTATACGCCTCCGGTGTGGGTCCGGTTTCCGTTCATTTTGAGTCTTCATTCCGGTTCTTAAATGAGCTTGAACGGCGTTATAAATTTTCGGCTTGACAGTTGAAGATCGGAATAGAATTATCATCAGCATGTATCATAAAAGTGTGGTCAAAATAATTAAGGGTGTGGTATAAACCATCAAACTGAACAACTTTGTCCATGGGATCAACATCGTAAGATACACATAATCAGACGTTCCATACATTTGCGTCGATTGACGTTTTGTATGGAACGGCAGTTTTTTTTTTTTCAGCATACCAGCGTTAAATATTGCGGTTAGTCCCCCTATGATCGTCTATTGTTTCTATTTCGATAATTGAAAGGTGAACTGTTTAAATACATTATTACTAAGCCTTTGCTAGAACTCTAGGGAAAACGACTACCCCCATCTTGCTAATTAATAATTTAATCAGTGATTGCCTTAAATTCGTTACCAGCCGAACGAGCAAACGCGTAGGAATCCATTTATTAGTTTCTATTTATTGAATACCAAGTTTGATTAAATAATATAATTTCGATATTGGAATATTGATAATAACTCACGTGTTATTATAATTTACATAACCAAAACATGTTTCCAGGTAAATATAATATAGGTGGGTACCTAACGTAACTAGTTTATATACGAGCAAGTTTCATCCGAGGTGAGTTTCAGGTCAATCGTATGCCTAAACTGATTTGGTAGTGATATTGCGGCTGAAAGCTAAGTAATAACAGCCACACGGGTTGCTTGCCGGGGTTGGTCCGTGGATGGGTGAACACTGACCATCTTTACATACCGAGACTCCTCCGTGCCTCAGAAAGCATGATAAAGAGAAAAGATTTTTATTTTTATGTGTAATAAAGAAACTCAAAAATTTAAGGTCCGATTTAAAAAAATCTTTCACCTTTATTATGCTTTATTATCACTGAGTAACGTCTATATCTATGTCTATGTCTATGTCTATCTATGCACCTGCCATCTAATCTCTTCACCACCCTTGGTTGACTGTTAGAGAATGCCTTAGGTATTAAGTCCGGACACGGTGGAGCATACGGTGGAGGTCTGCCCCGCTTGGGCGGAGCCCCGCCGTGTCCTCTTGGAGGCGATTGGCGGCGGTGACCTCTCGCGTCCGGCTCTGGTCCAGGCCATGGTACGGAGCGAGAGGGCATGGGAAGCAGTCACCTCCTTCTGCGAAGCAGTAATGCTCGCGAAGGAGGAGGCGGAACGCGTGAGGGAGAGGCAAAGTTTGCGCCCTCACGCCCCTAACCGCCGCCGCCGCTGGAGACGCCCTGGGCGTCGGGAATCCCAGGCGGATTCCCGGCCACCATAGGCGCGGGCTTGCGGACGGCGAGCAATGGGTAGCTCGCCGTCCGATCAGGACCAGGCCCGGGTCGATGGCGCGTCGTGTTCCACGCGCGCCTCAAAGAGATGTCAGCACAATTGGCGGGGTCCGCTAGGACCGATGCCTGCCAGGGTTGCGGGTTAGTCCGAAAGGGATACCGGGACCTTGGCAACAGGCAACTGAAGGAACACGGGTGGGTTTTAGTCAGTAAAAGTCTGACACGCCCTTCCGCTCCACCCAGAGCGGGAGAAGTCATTGGATGACTTCCCACCCTCAAAAAAAAAAAAAAAAAAAGGTATTAAGTCCGACTTTGTACCATATTTTAGTGCGAAAAGTTTAAATAAATAAATAAATATACATCATATTATAAATTAAAGTCGGTTTTCGTGTTTGTTTGTTATGATGTCCGCATTGATCTTCTAAACTACTTAACATTTTGATGAAGTTTTCACTTCACTATTGTTTAGAGAATTTATTCCGGAAGGTTTGTGAGTTACGACATTGAAATTACATAAAACTAAGAAAACTAAAAACCGTGCGAAGCAGGAGCGGGTCGCTAGTAGGTTATGTTACGCGGCGAAGCCTGGCGCAAGCTGGTAGAAACTAATCATGCACAATATAAAATTCAGGATAATATCTAAAATTTAAACGTACATACCTAACAAGATTTAGGAAGGAACACATAAACCTATGTTTTTGCTAAACGGAGAACGTCCAATAGCTCGTAGTTTAGCTGTTACCGCGGGCTATAGCACGCCCATAGATCTGAACTGCGGGGAGTCACAGTAACTCCAAGTAATAACCATAAACTATGATTTGTTGCTCTTGAACTACTTTACAAAATCACTCTTATTGCACCTAATGGGTGAGAAAATGGAGAAATTGCTGTAATAGACTATGCTAGAGGATAAGGTCAATTGGCCGGTTAGAATGTAGCTAGAATAGAGATTTAAAGGCTATAAGATACTGTGAGTAGTATACGGTTGGAATTGTATGAAACGGTACAATACATTATTAAACCAGGATGACTGTATAGGGCTAAATTTTATTAGTTTTAATCTTACTTGGTCATTACTGGTCATCATTATGAATACTTTCACTATGGGACCAATCCTGAGATCGCGAAAAAAAAATCAGATGTTCCCCACATTTTGACGTTGTTCACATAGGAACATATAAATTTAGGGAACATAACACGTCCAAGCCACATATTTTGACTGAGGTGTAGAGTATAATTATGAAGTTAGGGGCTTGTAGAGTTAGGGCGTGTAGAGTTAGAAGCTTGGCTCTACATGAGATCTGATAACGTTTTAGCAGTGCGAGCCATATGGTCTCGTCTTGGCAACATTTTACATGAAAATTTTTTTGGTGGAATTGTATTTATTACCAGTATAATACTTAGCGTTTCGGTATATTTACAACTCTAAGCTAGAACTATGGTTTAGTACCTATAGACAATCTTTATAAATATACTCTATTTATAGAGAACCCTATGCAGTCAGGCTTTCTATCACCGTGTTGCCGATTCGAGAGAAAAATAATTCTGATTCAATACTCCGAAGTAATCATTAATTAAATCACACTCTGTTTTCTTAAATGTTATTCAAAGTAATTAATCAAACCGTAATAATAAATATCAAAAACAACAACATAACATTTATATGACATCCATCCATTTCGCCAGTTAAGAGGGCGAGACTCTTGCCATCAACCTGGCTCAGTAGGTATATTCATTATTTATTAAATATTTAAATTATTTCAAGTTCAATGTGCGCGTAAGTGTAATTAGACTATAAACGTCGCGTCGTTTACATGAGACACGAAGCAGAGAAAATGTTTGTTCCTGCATTCCATACGACCATGGCGATTACTGTGATTGCACGAACGTTATAACATCAGTATTACGTCACGCAGTGTTTATGTTTACGTGTATTTTCTATTAAATAGACACAAGACTCGTAAATGTTTTCCAAATACGTCCTGATAGCCAATAGATGTACTGATTTCCCGTACCTTGACCGGCGAACATAATATTATTATTATACAGACATGCTGAAAAGATATGTTCTAGCAAAAAGTCCAGGCGCAAAAAGATCAGATCAGAATGATATATACAAAAACATGATAAATGTATTAACTTTTAAAATAATAACAAATTATTTTTATCTTTGTTTAATTATTTCCTTTCTTATGTAATTATATTTTTAAATATTTCTTAAATTAAAATGATAATAAAAAAAAACATTTAAAAATATAAAAAATAAAAGTCCGCCAGTGTCGGGAGCAGGGTCCAAGCTACCGGTGGTTAGGGCTGCAGAGACAGGTACCTAC
This sequence comes from Lithophane semibrunnea, assembly GCA_947363905.1. Lineage (NCBI taxonomy): Eukaryota > Metazoa > Arthropoda > Insecta > Lepidoptera > Noctuidae > Lithophane > Lithophane semibrunnea. The sequence continues at coordinate 13,917,640 of OX376197.1, read as the reverse complement.
TCACAATGCAAGCCGTATCAAGGAGTACTGCCTTCTGAATCAGGCCCTTGATCCAACCGCCTAACGAAAGTCTCGAAAGATGTTGGTCGAGGCTTTCGGTCATCAGGCCATTGGCCGTTACGACAATCGGCACAATGATAGCCGTAAAAAGATCATTCAGAATGATTTATACAAAAATATGATATATACAGGATGTAAGGGTAAACACTCTTGTCATTCAAAGCATGGGTAGCTGACTTAAATGTAAAAATAAATGACCAAACACAACAAAAAAAAAACGTTATTTTCATTAAAAGATTTTAAAAAGTTTCTATCTGACACCGTGCTTGCTAGCGAAACAGCTGACTGACTAAGGGAGGGATCGCGCTCGCTGCTGGTCAGGTCACATCCCGTACCCCCCGCCCGTGTTGAGATGCAAGTTCGTTGCCCTGGCGCATAGGGCAACGAATTTGGGTCTCTTGTGGTAAAATTTAGATCTAAAAAAAATTAAAAAAAAGTTGTAATTTTCCATTAATTTTACGTTCTATAAATGAAACCAAACCACTGGTTGCAAGGATAACGGTGTTTACCCTAACACTCTGTATGTATTAACTTTTAAATTAATAACAAATTATTTATTAGTATGATTCTTTTAAATATTCTTACGTAAAATCTGAGCAAGTTTTGCAATGTCTTACAAGAAAATTAATCGATCGACCGAATCAACCTCATTTCCTGGAGCAGCCCTAAAATCTTGATCACCAACAAAAATGAATTACATTTCCTACTTCACCATAAACTTCGCAAACCAGTAAAGTTGGCAAGATCGCAGAGCAATGAAGTTTAATCTAGCAGAACAAAAGTTATGATATCCTGAAGTTCTCAGTAACTTCGCAAGAACTTCACAAAACGAACATGATTAAGTGTTACGAGAAGTCTTGAAGTACCAAGTTATGAGTAGACACTTCATACTTCGATTGGCTATAACATAAGTTATCTCCGCCGGTGGATGTCATTATTTTAATTAACTTCATTAGAATTAAATGATCATATCTGTCGTTTGTGCATGTACGGTAGATCTAGATAGTCTCAACACTCAGGCCAGGCAGTATGATAGGTACTTTACTTATTAACAGTAAATTAATGATAAAATAAAGTTATTTCATATTAGATTTTGAACGTGGTTTCGCCCGCCCCTAAATAAAATACAGCCCATGTTACTCGCTGATAATGTAGCTTTCTATATGTTAAAGAATTGTTTAAATCGGTTAAGTATTTTATTTGATTTTATCCATAACACACAAATATACAAAAAAAAACGAATCTTTTCTCTTCATAATTTTAATTTAGCCGTCATCTAGATTCCAAATTGAAATACAAAAGCTTTGAAAGTAAATATAAAGAAATAAGACACAACCTATATCTACATTTTAATAGAGCAGTCGGTCCTAGCCCTACCAACCATGCAAACTGGCTTTAAATATTACTGCAGAACAAATTATAAAACTATTGGTACCTATATAGCTTGTGCTTGGAATGTTTTTGACGTTCATAAGTCCCTTTTATGTGCCTAATTGAAATAAATTATTTGACTTTGTCTTTGTTTTTTTTGTTATGTGACTGTGACTTTGACTTTGTCTTTGTTTGACTTTGTAAGTATCTAGAAAACACGATCTTTTAAAATCAACCAACAATTTTTGAAACATGACTGACGAAATGTGGGTGTACTACAGGTAACCAGAACGCTCGAAAATTACTACGTATCACTACAAACATGACATTAGGTCACTCAGCGTGTCCTCAACTTTGAACACGTATAAAGTTTCTCAGTGAACGAGACAGAACTGACGTAAGAGACCCCAACTTCCTCGTGTACCTCACTGAACTCCTAAGTTCCCTTCAAGTTACATCGGTGAGTAATGACACTATTAAACATATAAATGTAGGCTTTATTGTGTCAGATATATTTTTGCGCAGTGTGTTTCTTTCATTCTTTTTTGGGCCGGGTTATGGATGGCGCAGGGTTCCGTAATGGGTAGTATCGGTATTCTTTATTACTTCTGTTTAACAATAACTGGAGATATGTGGGTGTATTTTGAAACTAATACGGGCGTAACGTTCAGTATATTTATTTCGTCTTTTATTTTACGTTGGGCAAGCAATTTTCGTGAAATTTTATGAGTTACAATAATGTAAGCAAAATAGATTTCAAATTACAAGAATATATCTACTTAGTTACCAGCTGTATCGTATTATTACCCAGTAACTGGGTTGTGGAGTAGCTTCATGTAAATTATTGGTATTCAGCTGCATCCGGTTAGACTGGACGCCGACCCCAAAATAGTTGGGAAAAGGCGAGGCAGATGCATTGATATCTACTCAGCTAACACATATATGTACTATCAATAACATTAATTATGAATATAGAATTTGATTAACCTAATTACACACCCGCTTCATGATAATTAAACTCGATGAAATTAGAACAAAATTAATGATGATAATAATAAACTAATTCGCCTCATGTTCGAATATAATTATCAAACATACGATATATGGAGGAACCCAACGCCGAAGTTCAACCAAGTTCAACAATGTAAGTGATCCTCCAGACACAGCTTGCATTTCACATAAATATCAATTTCCAAATACAGTTAAACAAACTGCCATGTTGTCTCAAAACTCACAACTTCCGCATTGTAAATTACATAAACAAATGTCAAACAAATCTAAGTGTTTTACAACGTTTTAAGAACCGTTACAACCGGGACGGAGACGAGGCCTCGTTTGAAAATCATAAAAGCAAAATATGTGAGCAAGCATTTGTCTAGCTAATTCATACAAAGCTTGAATTATTAATAATAACTGTCGCTGGAATACTTCGCGAATGTCCCAGAATGTGGCTAAAGACCACGTAAATGGTGACAAGATATGGATAATAAAAGAGAAGGTGGAATGGTAGGATAATGAGGATATTAAAAATACAAAGATGTGTGTTTTTGGGAAAGATTAGACCTCGGGACGAGTAACATGAAAGGGAATCTGAAGGATCCCCTTTCTGCTTCCCTGTACTCGGGTAAAAATTAAAACAATGTGTGTGTAATAATCTACATCTACATATAAGCATAAAATAGCACTCCATAATCTTGCGTGCACGGATCAATCTAGCTAATAAAAGGTTTTAAGGCTCTTACATACAGGCGCGATTTGCCGCATTGTTCGCCGTGAAGTTTTCTCAGAAATTGTTATGTTAAAATTCGCGTCGCGCGGCGAATCGCGCCAGTATGTAAGAGCATTTACTGGGACAGTTCTTTTTGTTTTCATATTGTTTTTTCGTTAATTATACTTGACTACTAGTTTACTTATTTATTTAGAGGTATAAAAAATATGTATTAGATATGTTGAAATTGTTTGTAAGTACTCCCCGTCACTTGTCCCTAAAAGTTCATTAGAAAACCAGCGTCAGACAGCATTTGCCTGGCATTAATACTGAAATGAACCTTTTGGCGCAGCCGTGAGGCACAAACTATTGTTGTTCAAACATTATTTTTACTTTTTTATTTTGTTATTTGATTTTGGGTTTCTTGAACTGTGTCCAAATAACCGTTATTCTTTCATTCTTCCTTCATTCATTATTTTCCTCATGTAAGTAGAATTTATGAGTAACGTAACTGATAGACCAGCAGCACGGGATCAAATGCTCAAACAAACATATAATAGGAATTACAATAGACGATGATATATTTAGTAACCTATTCCGCTTGACCATTCTTCAAGAGTCATAAAAACCCTGTAATGTGGTAACACGTCGCGTTCTGGTTTGCAATTGGTCAATCGTCATCCTGAAGATGCCTCGTTGAGAGGTGAAACACGTGTCGATTTCTTACAGGGTTTTTATGACTCTTGAAGAATAGTCAAGTGGAATAGGTTACTAAATATATCAGCGTCTATTGTATTTTATAATGGATTTCCGCAAAGTCATGCCTGAATCAATTAACTATATAATAAGAAACATACACATAAACCAACTACTTCATTACCAACCACAGACCGTAAATTAAACTCCACTACTAATCAATAAACCCACACTTCAGTGAATGAAGACAAATTCCAATGATAACAAAATTAATACAGTGTGAAAGTGAGGGGTAAGAGGTATTATGCAGCATTACACACGATCTCGTAACATTGTGATGTATCGCTTGGCAACAATTGGCGCATTCGTGCATAAACGTAGCGTGCTCGATGCTGATTGAAATTATACTAGCAATCTGCAATACACGTGGGAGCTGCAGTGAGAGTTTGATTCAAATTCTGTGGCGATGTTATGGATTGGTGGAATTGCAAAGCATTTAATAAAGATCAAGTTACTGAAACGTATCAAAGCATGTCGTAAGCTGTTTCAAAACTGCACTACCTACATAATTTACTAGGTTATTACGGATGAATTCTTAACTATTGGGTTTTTAACGACGATCTTGCTTATAAATTCCAGTCGTGCCCTATGAATCTACAGACAACCCTATCTTTAAGTTCTACGATATTTCCAATTTTAATTTCTATTAATCGACTCACAGTCACAACGAAGTACCTATAATCAAGTTCAAGGAATTCGAAATTAACAACGAAAGACTTAACAAAAAATGTTATTTCAAAAAGATCTACATTTAAATCTATTAATCTAATAGAAAACCTAGTGAACCAGTGTAAAATCTTTAAAAATAACAGTATTATCCTTATCAAATGACCAGTAACGTAGATAACACTATTGAGCGAACGAAAGTTGTCTCAAAGCTGTTCACCTAAATGAAAACATAATAGAATATAATGTAATATTCATTGTAAATGACAATTGTTACAATCATGAAAATAATCGGAAAAAAATCTTTAATACTAAAGAGCTCATATAAGAAATATTAATCAAGCAAAGAAAATTGAGCATGACTTATAAACTTATAGAGAATGAAACAAGAAAAAGAAACAAAACAAGAAGTGTAATCCCCAACCGTTACTTTCCTATATATAGGTGACCAAACAAAGGCGCGTGGCTAAGTAATAACAGCCGCACGGGTCTATCCATCAGGCTAAACTACGCTTGCCGGGGTTGGTCCGTGGATGGGTGACCATCTTTACATACCGAGACTACTCCGTGCCTCGGAAAGCACGGTAAGCCGTTGGCTGTTATTAGTGGATCTTTGACAGTCGTTACAGGTCGTCAGAAGCCCGAAAGTCTGATAGCCAGTCTTACCAAGGTGTATCGTATTACCCAGCCACTGGGTTGTGGATAGGCTCCATGTAATATACTGGTATTCAGGTGCATCCGGTTAGACTCGAAGCCGACCCCAACGTAGTTGAGAAAAGGCTCGGCATATTGATTGAGGTGACCAAATTAAGATCGTCGGTCTAATACAACCCACCAATTGTAAATCTATAAATCAATCGACCAATTACAATAGAAAGCCTGAGGAACAAGTGTAAAATCCTCAACAAAGCCTTTTTCTTACGTTATCAGATGAGCACAGAACAGTTGACACTATTAAAGAGAACTAGGCGAACAGTCTAGCTGAAAGTAAACTCAGAAGCAACGGTAAATACTTGCCAAGGGTCAATGAACCAGTGCACCCAAGAACATGGTATTTGTTTGCAGAAAAAACTCATAATTACCAACGAATCGTTCTAAAATTTATAAGCCTCGGTTTAAGCGTGACTATAGTCACGATTGGCGAATTACTCGGCCATTCCGTTACGGAAGATTATAAAAGACAGCTTTGGGAATTTTGGTCGAAGCGAATTGGGGCATTTAGATGTTAAGTCATATTTCTTTTTTGGAAGTATGAGCTGCTGTGTCATTATGTTGTTAAAAAAAGGTTAAGTGCTTATCTGTCTGCCTACATTTTAAATAGACGTAATCTAATGAAAGAGAGACAAAGACATAAATCTTGTGTGTGCTTTGAGCTTTGTTTCGGATGAAGCAGGCTTTGACGTACACTTTTTTTGCGAGGTGACTGCTTAATGAATTATTTTTATCAAGAAAATAAACGTTATAAAACTAAAAAGATGTAAAGAAGACATCACAGACAGACAAATTTAAAATCCGGAGTCACACGTGCTAGGGCATAAATCGAACAGATTAATGTAACTCCGGATTTTTACCCGACTACGGCGAAGAAAAAAGGAGGGTTATGATTTTGACCGGTATGTATGTATGTAAACTGAATTATCGACACACCGTGTTCGATTTGTGTTGATGTTCATGTGTAATTATTTATCACAATTTGACAAATTAGGTATCGTTGGAAGCGTCTTGATTGTCCGCTGGTTATAGGGCGTGACGGTATGTGACATTCACATTAAATAAAAAATGGCGCCCTCTAGAGGACATAAAGTCATGAACTAAAAAACAAATATTTTTCATACCCCTATTTGATTTCGAAAGTTGATGATTCGATTTTTAGTATATCGAACACGGTGTGTCGATAATTCAGTTTACATACATACATACCGGTCAAAATCATAACCCTCCTTTTTGATTCGCCGTAGTCGGGTAAAAAAGTGTTTTATTGGATGCTAACTATTCGCAACTCACAAGCATGAGGAAATTGTGCAGTAAAGAAAAAACTGATATAATGGCAGGGTGAAGAAGACTACTGTGGGAAAGTCCGAAAGGGATACCGGGGCTCTTGGCAACAGGCAACTGAAGGAGTGTTCCTTCAGTTGCCTGTTGCCATGGTGGGTTTTAGTCAGTAAAAGTCAGACACGCCCTTCCGCTCCGCCCAGAGCGGGAGAAGTCATTAGATGATTTCCCACCGTCAAAAAAAATAAAAAAGGGGGAAGAAGACGAAGCTTCTCCCGGGTCAATAGCCACATTGTTTCTGAGATACGTAATTCCCATTATTTCAAGTTAATTCAAACGCCCATGATTACAAAGCAAAAGTAAATACGAGCAATTAATTGAGGAGTAGATAATAAATCGCACCGTATACAAACTTTATTAGGTCGAAGTTTCTCTGACCCATATAAATAAAATAGTTACTGAAGCTGCAGTAACAATATAAATAATTTATTTTTATGGCCCAGGAACGTCGATAAGTAAATTACATTAGCGCTAACTTTAATTAACTTTGCGTCAGTAAGGGCGCGTTTACATTCGGAGAGTAAGGAAGCGAGTGGGAGCGGTAGAGTACTGGAGTACAAAATTAATAACAATTTGAAAACCTTGTTTAAATTGGCAGTGTAAGTATTTGCTACCCAACTGCTAACAGCTCGGAGTATTTACAATAACGAATAGTATTTTCAGTACTACAACCAGTAATACTACCTACTTTCCCAAATACCACGCACCCTAAAGTTTCGCCTGTGTAAGTAAGCAAGGCAAGCTTATTGTATTATTTAACAGTTTAACCCTAAAATTCAAGGACCTTCCAACTTACTTTGATAATTATTTAAATTCGCGTCTGCAGTAGCTTCGTAGAAATTATACCTATTTGCATCCTAAACTTGGACAATATTCCGACCTATGTTGGTTAATATAAGATGACGTTGTTCTGTAAAAGTTGTTGCAAATATTCTAAAAAAAAGTTCTGAAAGTAGCCTGGCAAGTCTGAAAGTGTTTTTCTTGTACATAAATCAATACGTCAATGACAAGCAAGGTGATTGTGGATAGCAATATCTTGTCTGCACCGTTAGTTTACAGTAAACTTATTTACAACTGTTGACATTTTACGAATAATACGGTTTTGCCCGCGGCTTCGCACGCGTTGTTGTCGGACAATATCCTAAGGGAACATACTACCGGGATTAGTCGCACCTTATGTGTTAATCCGGGTAAACAAAATATTAATTCCGTAATACATTGTTTTCATACAACTCTATTGGTTTAGGCGGCGCACGCCAATAATTTCCCAGTCGGCATGATTATTCCGACATCTTCAACAATTATCGTCAAATTTCAGCGAATTTACACAAAACCATAATGAATTTTACACCTCTTCCACATTAATCACGCCGTCCATTGGTGAAAACGGTATGAAAATATGTTCGGTAGTTTTTGAGTTTATCGCGTTCAGACAGACGTAGTGATTACGTGTAAATATTAATTAAGTACCTACTTGTTTGTAATATAACTTAGAAAACAGAGGTCCGCTTTGGACAATTTATGTTTACTACCGACATAAATATTTTAGTTTATTGTTCGTTACAAATTAGCTAGAGCTTACAATTTACCTTTCTATACTTAAAGTTAAGTTTTGTGAAAGCATTTATCTTCATGTAATTATGCGACATCATAACTACTTACATTTTAATGTATCTGCTAATATCCTGGAGGCACACTAGCCAGCTTCTAGTAGCATCTGATTCCGGTTATAATGGAAGGAGGGGAATAGGTCGGTGTACCAAGTAACTGAGTTACTGTGACATCACGACCATCCGGCCATATACGACCATCTATTTTGGGCCAATCTCGACAATACATTGACGATTTCACTGATGACTCATTCGGGCATTTCCGATGCAAGAAAGTCCGTTTACATTAAAGAACTCGGTGTGACAATGGGTTTATTGACCAGATTTAATGTGAGAGCCTTTTACTTTTTGAGTTCAATGATTGGACCTAATCGAATCGAAAAGTATCGAACATTTTATTTGCTACGTGCTCAAAATAATAAGCAGTGAATTTAAGAGGGTCCTCGCCAAACTAGAATCATTATTAACTTACTTATCCATTCTTTTAAATTAATATTTACAGTAAAAAGACCCATCACATAGCCGTCAACTACGAATTCTGTACATCAAATTAAGTAACATAGCACTAAAATAATTGCTGGGAAACGACTTTTATTTTTGGTGTGAAAAATCGCTGTTTACTTATTTATTTTTTTCTTCTCACAAGCTACAAAAGTTATCTATAATTTTAATTTGTTTTCATTCTAATTTCCTTGGACCACTGCTGTATGTTTCCCAAAGAATCCAATATAACTTAGTAAGTTACAGGGAAAGGGCGGGTGCCACAAACTGCTGCCTCATAGAACTAACTCCTTAAATTGTCGAACACTTTCTTCGGTACATTTATTTGGAATTGTTTCTAAAAGTTTAGTAGGTACGTAAATATTTTTCGTTTCATCCACCGTATATAGAGTTTAGTAGGTATTTTTCGTAATATCTACCATTATAAAGAAGGAGTTTTTTTTTCACTAACTAAATTATACTGCTTAAATTAAAATCGTGCCGTTGAATTTTCAACGCTAGGTGTCGCCTAGTATAAGTCAAACGGCCATTTGAAGCTTAGCCAATTAGCTATAATATTTTGCAAATAAGTATTATAAACACGTATATAAACACATACACAATACATTATAAACACAATAAAGACTTTTATTTCATTTCGTTATGTTTTTCTACTCGACGTCTTTGGTAGGTTACCCACCTTCCAGCTGTAAAGTTAAAGTACTCCCATACAATTCTATAAGGTTTTCGTATTTTGATGAAATGAATGACAATGAAACTGATATCCACAATCGGAACAACTATCTGAAGATAAATCACACAAATATCTGAAGATAAATCACACAAATATCTGTCCCAATTCGGAAAACGAACACGCAACGCGAAGATGGCGGATAGTTTGTCATAACGGCATTTAGACCCCTTTAATACTGAGAAAATGTTGTTAATTTAATACAATACCTGCCTATGTATTTATTTATATGTATACCTATTGAAACATTCAACAATACAAACTTTGCTGCTGTCTGTACACTGTTTGGTACTTCCATACTGTCGTCATACTTCATGATACACTTTGGTACCTCTCCAAACTCTACTCGACTCGTAGAGACAAACCGTGGCGACAGACATAAAGGCTTTTAGAGCACCACACTAAAAGCTACTTTAGAAACGCGACGATACTAGTTACTAAAACATGTTACTAATACAAGAGCCGCCATTATGACGTCATATTTTGGCGGGAGTCCAGCGCGGTGAGGATTGAAATATTAGTGCAAGCAAAGAGGTTTTGTGCTGTCAGTCTAGGTATAATAAATGGACGAGGGTGGTGGATAATGGTGTTGTGATCTTAGGCTGGAAACCTTGTTTCATCATGCTTCCTAAATTAGTATATTTTGTTTGAAAATAATTGTTACTTTGGCTATGCTCGTCTAGTGGCAAACACTGATCATTAAATATGTTTTATCTGCGGATAATGCAGTGAACTGCAGCATTACTATTAAAAGTTTTGTTAACCGTATGTGTTACATTTATGTTGTAGTTGTTTATTATCCCTTATTAAATAAAATAAAATAAATTATTATTTTATTTTATAAGCTTTTCACAGCACTTCACAATTAAACACCTACCGTTTAATTGTGAAGTGCTGTCAAAAGCAAACGTCAAAGCACTTTAAGAAAACGTGTCGGGGTTAAATCACCTTAAAAGCCATCTTGTTTGTTCTGCACCAGATTGACGTCTTAAATGTATATCTTCCAATAATCTTGTATAGTTCTACAAACAATTTACCCAATATTTCCAAAACCACTTTCAGAGTCAGTCAATTTAGAAACAAATAATATCAAGGCTCGATAAATCTCGATTATCAGCTTACAAGTGGAAATGTAAAGACTTATACAACTTTAAAGGCATCGTTTTACGTGTCAATTTAGTTCCCAGTTGAAGTTTCTAGGTCACGATTGTCAAGCCTTTCAGGAGCGTTTGCGGTGCCATCGAGATAGGAAACTTTTGTTCACTGTTCGACATTTTTAGGGTGACGTGACTCGGGCTGTGTTCTGCGGTGGTGTCGAGAAACTTAGATAGTTTGCAACTAAGTTCCCTGAGACTTATTTAGGAAGTAGAGCTGCCAATTAGGAGATAGTCATCTGCTTAGCCTTTTCCCAACTATGTTGGGGACGGCTTCCAGTCTAACTGGATGTAGCTGAATACTGGAGCGACTGCCTATCGGTCCTCCACAACCCAGTTACTGGGTAACACAATACCCATTGGTAAAACTGGTGCTCAGAGTTTCGGGCTTCTGACTACCCGTAACGACTGTCAAAGATCTACATATGACAGCTGGGACCAACGGCTTAAAGTGTTTTCTGAGACACGGAGGGACATGTCTCTTAGTATGTAAAGAAGGTCACCCATCCACGGACCAACAGTGGCGAGCGCAGCATATGATACGTTATGATCGATCGACCGCTGCGGCTGTTATTACTTAGCCATAAGCCCCTCAAGCCAATAAAGCCAATTAAGAGATAGTGTGGCTGCTCAATTATAGGCTTATTGCTTTGTACTGTGCACAATTCTGAGACTGAGCTATAATTAATTATTTACCTAAATGCTAAAGCTCAACTATTCGCTTCACTCCTCAGAAATTGAACCGAAACCTGCATTTCAATACAGTAATTACATTTCGTAAAGATAAAAGATAGGTTACTTTTTAGAAATGCAAATAACGACGTTAATTTTTTTTCATATTTACAAAAAAAAAATTTATTGCTAAATCTAGACGTTTGAAAATAAAATAGGTACGTATAATGACTAATTTAATAATTTTATTCCACTTTCTTTTATGTAAAAACATAACTGTACGATACATAATATATTATTACTGATTCCAACGTTCCGATATTGAAAGGTTCAATTTTCCTTCACGATTCAATTTTTCTAGGACGATTGATGTTTACAAGCACCGATGCGATGCTACGACACGACGATAAGATTTAAAATTCTATCGTACAATTACGTGCGTATTTAGAGGATTGAGGTGCAGTTACTTACATGACAGCTGTTATTTGAATATAGGTACGGAAAATTTAGTTGTGGCCTTTGGGCTATGGCTGTTTATTTATATGCAAAATATAATAACAAAAACGTTACACAACATCGACGTGGCTTCGAGCAACGTCGATCCCCCATCCCCCTTCCCCCGGCTTTTCTCTTAAAAAGGCACTTTGTATTCAAAAAACTTTGATAGCTTTTAAAAAACTATTTGAATACACTTTTGGTACGACAGTTTCAACGCTCCTCCTAGTTTTTGTTTGCAAATAACAAACAACAAAAATATATTTTTCTCATAAAACGTTTCTTCAGATGAAATTAGATTATTTATAAATTGGTTTTATTTTCATAATAACTTTTTCATTGCTCTCGAGTCGCAAATACGATTCCCATACCGAATCAAGTGTTATTTTTTATTGTAGTACAATTTTTTTCTGAAAATATCTCAAGTTAAAATGGCCGGGATTGAGAGTTTTGCTGACTTGCCTCAACTACTGTGTGAACTTACTACTAACTACTTTGTATCCGTAAAATACTACAACTACATACTTACCATTAAATTGATACAACACCAAATTTATGCCTAGATGAACTTTTAGCACTCTTTTCTAATCCTTATACAGAATATCGGGTGAAAATTAGTATGCTACCAACCAGCTCAACATTCGAAGGGTCATACTACGTTATTGTAAAGATACATACATACCGGCATTAGTTTCCCGGCAAAATCAACGTACACATATCCATATAGTCAAGTTTATATGCGTATTAGAGGCTATCGGCGTGTCGATTAGCCCTCAGGGATAACGCGGGCTATAAGATATAATCAGAGTTAATTATACTCAAGGTTCATTGGGTATACGGAACTTGTAGTCAATAGTATGAAGGAGGTGTTTTGTGTTCTTGTATATAAGGATGGCTTTTAGAACTGGGAGGCTGTTTTGTAGTTTCTCTTGTCAGTTTTATGGCGCATTACTATCCGTTAATTCATTTAGGTGCTTTATATTGCTTTGGCCGACTTTGTTCGCGTGGAAGAAACATAATTAAACTACATGTTATATGGAAGTAAGCGCTAAAAAAAATACCTCATTATTAGTTTAGAAAACAAATTGGACACAGGCAGATGTTTTCAGGTATCTTCTACTAGTCAATTTTTCGCAGACGAAGACGCAGAGACGTACTCTGCGTCCAGCGCTCAGTGTGGTAACACGTCGCGTTCTGGTTTGCAATTGGTCAATCGTCATCTTGAAGATGCCTCGTTGAGAGGTGAAACACGTGTCGATTTCTTACAGGGTTTTTATAACTCTTGAAGAATAGTCAAGCGGAATAGGTTACTAAATATATCAGCGTCTATTGTATTTTATAATGGATTTCCGTAAAGTCACGCCTGAATCAATTAACTATCTTTCATTTGATTGTTTCTTTTTAGTGTTTTGTGTGAACTATTCGTGGTTTTACAATATTTTAACACAACTAACTATTTAAACTAGTTACTAAATTAAATGACTTACTAACTTACTATACAAATAAATACAAAAACAACTGAAGTATTCGTCCGCATCGCTGTCATCCGGAAGACTGGCAGCATTGCCACGTTGAATGGCAATGCTAATTCTCTGGCAAAAGAAAGAGACGTAAATCTAATCATTCTACTTTTTATTTGTGCTGGCTTATGTGTGATTTTAACTTGTGGTGGCTTTATGTTGTCGCGAATTTGTGTATCGTCTTCAGGCATTGATGTCATGTCCAATTTTTAGGAAGTTGTCAGATAGAGACACTTGACAAAGCACGGTTTTCTGAATCCCTGATCGGAGATTTTATCTGGCTTTAACAACCGGAGGTAAAAATCCAATACACAAATTCAATTTTAACGATCGTTTATCAAATTAAACGTTCGTTTATCTATCTTGCATTTTCCAAACCATCTTGGAAACAAGGAAGCGATATATCTCTTTTAAAATCACCGTGCAATCTATATCTAGAATCATAAATGTCGTGCGTTCGTTCCGAGATCCTGACGGTTACAGATAACTATCTATCATCTCACGTCCAGTTAGAAAACCAGTTGATGTTAGTTAACGTGTAGTTATGCGTTAAACTGAGTTCTAGCCTTTAGGTGACATTCGCACAGGAAGAGTTTATTAGATATTGGTCTTAATTGATTGGAAGAGGTATTTACATCCCTGTAAGATTCGTTTCATATGGGAAAGCATAGCATGACGCTTGTAATAATCATCATGTCAGCCAAAAATTTAAAGTTACATAATTATCGGTCAGTCATTTCAGCCGAAAGACGTCCATTGATGGACATAGGCCTCCTCGTACTTCGTGCTTTCCGAGACACGGAGGGGTCGTATGATTGTCACCAAGGACAATCATACGATCCCTACGCAGGCGATATTATAATGCACAAGTGCGTGGGCAAACACAGGTGTACTCTCTGTTCCTTTACTCTCATGGTCCGATGGGAAGTCAATCCGACGCGACCCGGAGAGATCGGCTTTACATGCTATTCGAGACACGGAGCCCTCACACAAACAACATCAACTACAACAACTTCAACTTCGTGATTTTTTTTATTATATAAGTTCAATCTTAATGTATAAACCTTCCGAAATAAATGGTCTAATTGATTATGAAAACCGCACCAAAATTAATTGTGTAGTTTAGAAGAACTAAGCAGTCACACAAACAGACACAAAACGCGACTTTGTTTCAGTTATCTATAGATAATGATAAATTATAGGACAGTGAAGATCAATACCAAATTCTATAATTTTATAAAGCATTTGAAACTTACTTCTCAGAAAATACTCTTAACCCGGGAATATTTTGCAGTGCCTGCCAATCTTGATTACTGACTTCGATTACTGTAGTAGAATTTTAAAATATTTAAATAGAATTTAAATATTTTAAAATTCTATTTCATGGATATTTTATCGCGGCTAGGATAAAAATAGGATTTGTAGGATAAGATCTTATACAGTTTTCTTCCCCCAGTACCAATACGAAAATAGCTGCATAGCGGGTTTACGTTAAAGGACTAGCAAGAACATAAAGTAGCAGGGATAGTCACCTCTTAGGGATCTCGCGCACTAGACGGCCACGACCATGACTGCGACCAGGTAAACTATAGACACCGATACGAGTGGCGCGCTTGGTTGCAGCGGCTATCTAGACCAACAGCATACATTACTACTAGGCAGGTTATTTACCTAACGGTACTCCCTTTCTTATCCTAAAATTGTTTGTCCGAAAATCATTATCCATTACACGTTTGGTATAAACTTCAGTAACCATAATATTAAAAAAATCGAAATTTTGTTTTACATAATTATCTTTACTTCTAAAACTATTCTGTCATAATATCGAGTACTATAATAATTGAATCTCCTAATTTTGCATGAAATAAAGTCATATGTCCTAAGTATTGTATTTTAAAATGTGTATTATTCCGAATGTTCATTTATAATAAAATTGTTAGTCCTAAAACATTTGCTAAAAATTAGGTTTTAGTGACAGAAACGAATCGCTATAAATGCGACGTCACGCAGTCTTCTATGCCCTACCCCTAGAGTGTAATTTAAAATCGCGTAGGCGCGGAGGGGCGAGGCGACCCGCGAGTTGAGGAGCAGGTGGTTGTAACGCTCGCCGCCGCAGCTGAGGCTGGCCGGCGTGGCCAGCAAGCCTAAGCTGTGGTGGTGAGCGTTATACCATCTGGACGATAAGCTCGCGTGGGACCGCCAGAGCCCCGCAGCGCCGGAGCCATGACAGAAACCATGCCTGCTGCATGTAGCATGCTCGCTTGTATGCTGCATGCTTGCTTGCATACTCGCTTGAATGATGCATGCTTGCTTGCATGGTGCATGCTTGCTTGCATGCATGGTGTATGCTTGTTTGCATGCTTCTTACAGGGAAATAAATACCACATGTTCAAAATTAATTGTTTTATTGAGCTGCAACAACATTTGTTTTAAAAATAATTTTAGGATAGATAAATAATTTGAATTTATGACACATAAGTTTTATTGAAAACGGTTTTAAGTCTTTTGTATATTATTGATTGTAATATTTATGGCAACAGATTTAGAGCATACTGTATTTAGGGATTTCAATTTTATGTTATATTATGTGTCAGTAAGTTCGGGCAAGTTACATTCGGACAAATGATGATTATGACAAAAAAAAATATGGCACTTTAGATTATGGATAAAAAAGTTAGGGAACACAATAGAGAACCTTGCCTGACAATAGCTGAGTTGGACTCCCATTTGTTGCAAGACGCACACCGCACTTTGTATGTTTCGTTATTTTATAAAGTGTGTCATAGACAATATTGTCATCACTGTGTCTAGTTTTCTTTTAATGTTTCAATTTTTTTTTGTATATTGGCACCTTGTAGCTATTTAGTCTTTTGTGTGCACCAAATAAACGTTTTATCTATCTATCTAGGCGGTCTAGTGCGCGAGATCCCATAATCTTCTGCCATGAGAGGATCTTGGAAAAAAGAACACAAGGCTACAAAGAGCCTTTTCTGTGCGTGTCGATGACATTCAAAATTTTATCAACCCAGAACTTACTACAAATAAGTATGTTTAGGTAGAATTATCTTGATCCTATAAATTAAGAGACACCATCCATTGTATCACCCACACCCACGTTTAAAATTGTCTTTCTCTTTCTTTTTCGTGTGGTTAGTGACTAACCTGGTGTCAGAGTTTTTATACGCCTCTGACTTGCCTTCACTTGCCGTTGAGAATAATATCTCAGGCATGCCGTTTTGCCGTTGCGTCGGGAATCCCAGGCGGATTCCCGGCCACCGTAGGCGCGGGCTTGCGGACGGCGAGCAATGGGTAGCTCGCCGTCCGATAATGACCCGGGTCGATGGCGCGTCGTGTTCCACGCGCGCCTCAAAGAGATGTCAGCACAATTGGGGAAGTCCGCTAAGATCGATGCCTGTCAGGGTTGCGGGAAAGTCCGAAAGTCCGAAGTGTCTTGGCAACAGCTTAGGCAACTGAAGGAACACGGGTGGGTTTTAGTCAGTAAAAGTCTGAAACGCCCTTCTGCTCCACCCAGAGCAGGAGAAGTAATTTGATGATTTCCCGCCCTCAAAAAAAAAAGGCATGCTCTTTTTAACTGTGTGCAATAAAGAATACTTATCCTATCTATCTATCCAATCTTCTACATACACAAACATAACTAAATCGCTTTGAATTATTTCCTCGACAAGATGTATCTGTCTGAATTGTCAGACAGATACATCTTGTACATAGTAGTCTAAAGTACGTCCTATGCTGCGGCAGTTATCACTAACGAAGGCACGACGACAGTGCAATCTCCGGTGCTTTCGCCTTCAAGCTAAAGCTACTATATTGTATTGGTAAAATGTTGGTGCGGGAAAAGCCGGGACTCGTTATGGTTACACTGTAAGGAATAGTAGAGACCTACAGCGGCACGGATCGATCCATCAGGTTAAGCAACGCTTGCCGGGGTTGGTCCGTGGATGGGTGACCAATGACCATCTTTACATCCACCAAGACTACTCCGTGCTTCGAAAAACACGTTAAGTCGTTAGTCCCAGCTACCATTCGTGGATGTTTAACAGACATCACGGGTCCTCAGAAGCCCGAAAGTCTGACAACCAGTAGGTTGTATTGCCCGGTTACTGGGTTGTATTGCCCGGTTACTGGGTTGTGAAAGTCATGGGTAAAATAGTGATATTAAACAAAAAAAAAATAAAAAAAAAAAAATATATATTCAGCTGCATCCGGTTAGACTGGAAGCCGACCCCAACATAATTGGAAAAAGGCTAAGCAGATTGGACACTGTAGGGAATAGTGAAGATGTTTCGTAAACTTATGAAAGGTACCTTAGAGCCTTTTGAAAGAAAATAAAACAATTGAAAATCATAAATGTTAATCGGTATTGTGAAAATAGTAATCGGTATTCCAGGCTTTGAGAAACACCAAATACGCAAATAGAATCTGCCACAGTATAACAAATTCAATCAGACAATTCAATTAAAACTCACCCATTTCCAGACTCACAAAATAGCTACCTTATAACATATACGTACTTACTGAGGTAACTATTTCAATCAGTTAACTATTAAACACTTACTCTGGCTGTCTCATCCTATACTCATATAGGTATCATGTCTACGATCAGTCCCAAGGTAATCTGATTTCAGCTAGATTTAACCAAGTCTGGGATATTTGGTAGCGTCCCACGAAATAGGCACTTTAGCTAACAAATAGGGTTAGACTGTGTTATCGTGTATATCTATCTATTTGGTGGTTCGCACTCATTTATCAGAGTTGGAATTAGATTTTGGAGATAGGTTGGTCTCTATCAACCTATATTTAGGTTCCAAGGCTTCGTTTGTGTGATTTTATTTGTTTCTTATCATTTTGTTTATTGTTTGTAGTGGTCGCAAGCGCTACTGCGCATGAGGTCCTGGGTTCTTATCCCAGGTCGGGAAGCAGTCACCTCCTTCTGCGAAGCAGTAATGCTCGCGAAGGAGTAGGCGGAACGCGTGAGGGAGAGGCAAAGTTTGCGCCCTCACGCCCCTAACCGCCGCCATTGGAGACGCCCTGGGCGTCGGGAATCCCAGGCGGATTCCCGGCCACCATAGGCGCGGGCTTGCAGACGGTGAGCAATGGGTAGCTCGCCGTCCTATTAGGACCAGGCCCGGGTCGATGGCGCGTCGTGTTCCACGCGCGCCTCAAAGAGATATCAGCACAATTGGCGGGGTCCTCTAGGACCGATGCGTGCCAGGTTTGCGGGTTAGTCCGAAAGGGATACCGGGACCTTGGCAATAGGCAACTGAAGGAACACGGGTGGGTTTTAGTCAGTAAAAGTCTGACACGCCCTTCCGCTCCGCCCAGAGCGGGAGAAGTCATTGGATGAAGAACCAAGCTCAAAAAAAAAAAAAAAAAATTGTGCCCGATTGATGACAATAAGCCGCCCCCCATTACATGGGACTTAAACATAAGTGACGAAATGTGGGTGTATTATAGATGACGTCTTCCTAACCCTTTGGTATAAACAGAAGTGACATTCTGTTATGTATTAAATCAATGTTCGTTAGCTTAGCATAGATATTTTTATGAAAGTGCTTATTTTGTGTAATTTCAAACTCATAAAGCATTGAATTTTGAAGTTAATCTTAAAGGTTAAATAAATTCAAATCTTAAAAGTGAAACTGTTTCAAAACTTATTAAAGATGTACCATCATAAATAACCTAACGTATCGTTCAACTACCTAAAAACCTTTTAATATCCAAGAGAATTTCTGTCAAAAAATATATATTCGAATACATTCCTCCCAGGAGCACCCTTTTAATAATTGATCACGATACGATATTATTCCGTAATATATTACGGAATAATATCTTCACAAATTATAGTAAATTGTTGTGAGAATTCGTTCGACAAATAATACTTTGCCGGCACAAAACTGTCGCTCATTAATCATCGTAGAAAAGAACAAACGATGGATGTAACTATAATGAAATTAGTGACCATCAAAGTAATTGAGGCTGTCATTTGTTTTATTATTTCTCTATTAGATACATCGTGATGAAAAGATGGGATACTGATGAATTTGTAACCTATATTTTGTTAGAACAATATATCGATTAAGGCGATTCCTTCAATGCGCTTCCCCGTACATTCGCATTTCCATTCCAGTTAATCTCGTCACACGTTAAGGGAGAGGGAGAGGGTAAAAAAAGTGTGACATCGTGTGATAAAGGGAACCCCAGGGGGGAGGACGAGTCATAAGTTTCGTGACGTCAAATGTATAAATCAAAGTATTAAAACTCTAACTAAAAACTTTTATATATTAAAACTTTATCAATTTTATTAAAAGGTTTCATTTAAAATTGTAAAATAATGTATTTGATATCACACCAGAGGCATAATTTCTTGATAAACGCTTTTCGTAGAATTAAGGCAACAATAATAAGTTATCAACTTATTATTGTTGCCTTAATTAAAAATAACATGGCTATGATTAAGTTCTTTTTTCTATATGAGCAACATATTTTGTAATAATTTTAGATATTAAGCAGCCAAATAATAACAAAGTGTCCGTCTATCGACTCTTCTATACTAATATATAATATAATAATATTATAAAGAGGAAAGATTTGATTGTTTGTTTGTTTGCATTGAATAGGCTCCGAAACTACTGAACCGATTTGAAAAATTCTTTCACCATTAGAAAGCTACATTCACCTTGAGTAACATAGGCTATATTTATAAAGATTACACGCGCGCGAAGCCGCTGGCAGCAGCTAGTAAGTCATAAGTAGATATCACTATTTTAGTCCCAGAGGAAAAATTAGTTAAATTAAGTTTATTTTAGTTCCAAAAGGTTATTCTCAGAAACGTCTCCACATCTGAACAAAATATAATATTATTATTATTAGATACTTATTTTAATTACAACTACTAACTTTGCTTATAATTCATCAATTTGTGAAAACCCTAACGAGTATTTACATTGTAATAAATGATCTACCGATTTTACAGGACGAGCCGGAATGAGACAGCTTTACAAACAGGTCCAAGTTATCTATAGATAGATACAAGCAGCTGTCCATAAATATTGCTATGTCTGATGTTTTTTTTTTAATTATGGAGTAATATAACATAAGTACTAACATCACATCTGTATTCCTCAAAGGATTAGACAGAGGAGTATCTATAGTACATCCCACATTTCACCAATTATGTATGTTGAAGTTCCATGTAACTTTTGCCATCAACCAGGCACAAATCCAGCCTCCAGGCTGCTACTGAGAAATTCCAGATGGAAAAACCCAATACCACTTTGCCAGACCAAAGATTCTAAGTTCATGGCCTCATGCGCAGCAGTAGCACTAGACCAACGAGGCTGTTAAATTATGAACTCTTTCATAATACTCAAATAATATTATGAACGCCCTTTATATTAAAACTTGTCAAACAAACTTAATTACTTTTGAAACACTTCAGTAAAACATGTTTCCATTCACGTAACACGCTAAATGCTGGTCACTGACAGTATTACAACCGCATGATGAATACAAAATGAATTTCAAATAATTAAATTTTCTTTTTAATTAAACACTGTCAATAGTAGGCCAATTCAATGGTGCTTTTCATTATATGGTTGAAATAACTTGCCTTGTTGCCCCTTGAAAAAACATATTGTTTTGTTCAATATTTCATACATTTAAGCCATAAGCTTGATTAAGATGCAATTAATTAATTATTGTGCTGTAATTGACTTACAACATGGCTCTAGGCCAATAAACGGCTCATAACTTGTCATTTTCAAGTCTGTATGTATTTAGGTACCATATGAGATAATTGTTATAAGGAACATTAATTGTTGCAACAATCCATAACACAGATTTATGATACCTTATTTATTTATTTATTTTTTCAAATTCAAATTCAAATTCAAATCATTTATTGTTTGTTACATGTCAATAGAGATGTTATGGTTATAATTGTAGTAACAATGTAACATACCTATAAGGTGTACAATATTTATTTGATTTACACGGCTTTAAAAACCAATTACATAAATTAGAGTATATATAATAAGTACAAACGTAACACATAAATGAATCACAACAATTAAATACCATTATTCTCACAAAAATGCAAGCCCATAACCAATAAATTGGCGAATCTCTCATGGTACCATCTTACCTACCATGGTATCTTAAGATAACTTTAGTAAGAGACACCAATTAACAATCAATACCCACACGAAACAATCATTTAGTATCAAAGGGAAAATGGCGTGAATGTTGATCTTACCCTGCAGTGTTGAAGAAGGTTATGAATGTTGATGTAAGCTTGTACAATCCTTAGATATTAAAAAGCGTGATACACTTTTGGAGAACAACTTTCCGAATTACCTACTAAACTTGAAAGCATAAACGATTTGACACAGTAAAATCATTTACCCGGACAGTATTATGACGGTCAACACTTTATACACACAAGTGGTTCAGATGAGCAATGCATAATTTGTAAAGCTCTATTCATAACTGTCCGAGAAAATGACTGACAGGTTTTCATGAATATGAAGGCTAGTGTTACACCGTTTATTGCTCTTTTCACTATATAAGGCTATGTTCACATTTATAGATGGCTTACTTAGCTTGTATAGCTTAGGAATTCTCGGGCAAGCACCGCTACATGCCACCTTACTAACGAGGAACCGAGAGTGCCGTAAATTCTAGAATTTTCTTTTTTAATTAATAGGCGACACATTTTTCTATAGAGGGCAAGTAGAGGAGTTTCTATGAAAGCGTAGCTTGGATCAAGTAGGTATAGAAGTCCATACATATAGCAAACAAAAGACAACACACTCAGAAGACAAATACAGAAGGCCTTGCCTTCCGTAATACATAATGAAAAAAATAGGGATGTAGACAAAAAAAAATGTTGGTCCTTCAGATAGATTATAAAAAAATATTGGACACGAATTTTTGCTTTTTTTGCGTAATCATAAAATTACGGGAATATTATTGAGTTAAAATGTGGCATGACGTCACTGATCGGTAGATTTTATACTGACTTGTGACGTAACGAGCCCCAACTGTAATGCGATTTATCTAAAAAAAAATATTAATATTATAAAGCAAAAAATACGTGTCTCATATTTTTTTATTATCAGACTCACAGAATTTTTTTTTTTACCCAATCGGCGTCTCAATTATAATATTCATAGTTGAAAATACCAATCTCAATCTCAACTTATTAATGAAATGGTTTATGAAAATTAATACTGGTATCATGAACTTTAAACGCAAATAAAAACGGTGGCATAGAAACACAACACCACTATTAAACCACTATTAAAGAAAGAAAGAAAAAAATACATTTATTCAGCACAGAGTAAAAGGCACACAATATATATCATATACATCAGGTAACAAAATAAAATAAAAAAACAAATAAAGAGTGTAAAAGTACTAATAATCTCATGAACACCTATTCTAAAGAAGCAAGGTAGTTATAATACCACCTTATAATACCACCTTTAACACTTCGTCACCCAGTATCTACTATCGACGCTCTAGTAATTGTGGCCCGTCGCACGTCCAACCCGATTTCTCCTCCTTTTCATCTGATTCAAAGGGAGCCACTGAGAATCGGCCTACATTTCATTAATAATGAATACATTATGTATTGTGATGGTACAATAGTGTCTCTATGTTAATTCTGTAGGACACAGCGTGTTGCTAGAATGTTTAAGTTACTGTTAATGGATGTATGTGGCTCTCGGGTTTTCTCTTAGGAGGTATGGCAGAAACTATGCATATGCAGCTATATGTAGGACGTAGGTAGGTACAAACTGCGTTCATCTTTAGTTCATGTGACTTTGACGAATCGATCACTTCATTCGTCATGTTGCTTTACGTATACCTATTGACCTCAAATGACACATTACACTACTCATACAGTTAAGCTCATACCAACTATGAAAGAGGATACAAGATTCAAACAAATTTTGAAACTACTCAAAAATGAATACAATTTTCTCTGACTCTCTCCCTCTGTTATAATCCATATGTCTCATTATAGTCAAAATATACTAAGTAATTTAATATTTTCTAGAAAATCTGTGTGATCTTCAGCAAAAGCAATCGAGTCAATAAATACTACAAAAGGCAGTACACACCTACATAGGTAATAAATACAAGAAATCAAGGCCAGGCGTAGGCAGTATTTGCTGCCCAAAAACAAAGTATATTGACAACTCAAATAAAACGAAAAAGGAAAATTAAAGGATGATAAATTTTGATTGAACGTATACATAGAATCTTTCACTAAGGTCAATCACCTGTGACCTACACAATTTTGGGAGCCATAATTTATCATTTCGATATTTTATGTTTGAGCGGCTTACGATTTGTAGGTCGTAGGTAACCCAGACACGCGCTCTACTTTGTGTAAATTATTTCATCAACACTGCTTTCAAGAATTTCCTTCACTTTTGAAGGAAGTCATCGTGTGAGGAAACCGGTATGTCCTAGAACCAAACATTTGAAGACATTTATGTGACATCTACCAAATCTACCTGGTGGATTACAGCCCACTCCCTCTCAGCGAGAGGAGGACTGTATCCCAGCAGTGGGAACATTATAGGCTGATTATGGTTATGCTTGGGCAGAAAAATGGAAGACGCTCAATAAGTTTTCATTAAAAGCATAAGAATTTTCTAAAACTAAATGCAAGTAGGTATGTAACCTGGATGAGGCTGCCACAAGAGTTATGTGACCTACGTGTAAATGATAAAAAAGCGCTCATAAAGTCATGTAGGTCTGCGTTGGTCGTGTTTTTTATAACGCGTAGGTATAAAAGATCTCGGAAATATTGAATGAAATTCTTAGATATTACATTCCAATTCAATAATTACCACCATTCAATGGGCTCAGTTTCAATCTCTAGAGAAAATCTTGTTAAAACACAGTAAAAAATCAAAATTTTAGCCCCGTAAAACTATTATTGAATACTACTGCAGAGTTTTCATTGAGAAACAAATTGTTTTAAAACGACGGCATTTTATCGCGTCAATATAAAATGCATGTGACATGATACGGGTGTCAGCATACGGGGTGATACGTGTGACGCGGACATGTTTATTAACACTGCATAAAGATTCCTTTAGTTTTAACTGTGAAAGTATTATATTAATGGTAAATTAGCCTTGTTCGGTAATGGATTTTGACGATTTTAATGACGCAGTGGAATAAAATATCTCTCTTTAAGTATAATTACGTTTCAATAAGACCTGTCATAATCTGTTGTTCATGATATGATGTCGTTAAATAAATATATTTGCAAAAAAATATATTTCAAATACTTATGTTAGCATAATCAGCCACTGCTGGGACACATGCCTTTGGCAGGACATTGGCAGAGACGGCTAGTGTTAACTCAAATGGCATCAATCTAAATAAATTACATACTTAGCCTTTTCAGAGGGATAAATAAAACTGGTCGTCAGAAGCTCGAAAGTCTGCCAACCAGTCTTACCAAGGGGTTTCGTATAACCCAGTTACTGGGTTGTGGAGGTCAGATAGGCAGTCACTCCATGTAAAATACTGGTATTCAGCTGCACCCGGTTAGACTGGAAGCCGACCCCAACATAGTTGGGAAAAGGCTAGGCAGATGATGATGAAATAAAACTGATCTGCTTACGTCTGAATTATTATGAATGCCCAAAGATTTACTAAAATAATCAAACGCGAAATTACGATAAAGAACAACTCCCCAGTCATTAACATTTCAAGTACATATTATCTCTATAAACTGAAGTAGTGTTCCATACACATTACACTAACTTAGTGCCAAATAATTCAATTTACGTTCCATTTATGTGATTGTTCTGTTCTAGTAAAATGTACAGAGAATAATACACTTTCCAAATAATTGCTTCCCAGGACAGATCGTGTTTGCGCTGCTGTTATTTAGGTTAAGATGCTGAAAAGTTCTAGAAAGCTCTGCTCTTGTTCTAAAGTAATTGTTTGTGAATGTGAAGGATTTGTTTGCACATTTACTTATCCCTCGTGCAGTTCGGACTAGATAATTTTCTGAGAAAATTGAGTCTGTTGTATATTTCAATGGGAGTGATGTGTTTATTTGTTCAATTTTAAAGTTAAACTATGCTATTTTCAGTAAACATGATGGTTTTATAGGGACATGATAGGCAGCGATTGATACAAAGGTAACACACAGTTAAAATCCAATGTAATTTTAAATATTTTAATTTTTTACCTCAATTTCATGATCTCAATAGCAACAATTGTTTTTTGTATATGTACTATTTTATTGTTATTTTTTGCATACTAAAAATGTTTATGTAAGCAAAATATGTGGGACTTCTTACATTTAAGACCTTTTATGTATGCAAAATAAAGATATTCTATTCTATTCTAAGTCTAAAGCTAAGTTAAACAAACTTTTCAAACAGTGTTGAAACTTGAGTCGTGTGTTTGCAGAGACGGTTCAACAAAGAAAAACAGCTGCTTCCATTCAAGACTCTCCAAAACCCAGCCACGCGGTAAAGATTCTCCAATCCAACTTAAGAGCGTATAAATACAGCCAATACCAACATTCATGGCCCCTATTTATTTTAACCCAGTTCCCACTAAAGGCCACATTAGGGCGAGGCAATCTAGCTACTCATAGCGCCCCTCTGATGTCTCATTTCACGCACGGTCACAGTCATAACTTGGCGTAAAGTAACGGAAAATTGCTTCTCAGGCATCTCACACTACGTAGTCGGGTCGTCTCGTCGAGTCAAAATGATAAGTGTATAACCACACTTGCGAGTCTTGCGACCCACGCTGTAAGACTTTTTTGGGTTCTGTAACTGTT
The DNA here is from genome assembly GCA_947363905.1 of Lithophane semibrunnea. NCBI lineage: Eukaryota > Metazoa > Arthropoda > Insecta > Lepidoptera > Noctuidae > Lithophane > Lithophane semibrunnea. The sequence goes on along the minus strand of OX376197.1, from coordinate 13,891,495 downwards.
CTTTTAGAGAGAATGTTGTTTTAGGATGTGGAGTTTAAATTGTTATCAATACCTAAATGGTTGTGTTGATACATTTTAAAATCCATATTTTTACAAAATCGGTTTTAAAAAGGTACTGTAATTTAGCTTGTAGCGCATGGAGGATACATTTTATTGGGAGAACCAAATTTTTTCACTCCAGCTTTTACTCAGATGTTTCTATTTATACACCTTGAAGAAAGACCTCAAAGAGGGCACTGAAAAGACGACATTCACCACAAAAATTCTAAAACCCCATAATTACAGCCACATAAACCACAACATTACCATTCAGACTGACCCTAAATCGCGACAGGACTGCACATCACGACTAATGACGACACTTTGCGGTCGCACATCCGCAGCTACGAGTCGCAAGCGTGCGCCCAACCTAATGAGGTAATGGAAACGTCGGAAAATTGCCTCGACGCGATCTTATCGAAGATATATAGATTTTTTATTGGTCATATCCGTTCGCCCTTGCTAGTTAAGTTCGTTTTAGCACAGATTAACCGGTAATTAAATAGAAGCCAGCTTTATTTATTTTTAGATCGACGTTCTTACTTGATTCGATTAAGTACGGATTAAAGGTATTAAATGGCGCACGGAGTAATATTCTGTAGTTAATAAAGATGAATTGATCGCCTCGAGATTGATGAGAGTTTTATGCTCTAACTTGGTTGTTAAAATTTTTTAATAGACTTTTTATAAAAAAGTAGGAGGATTTTTTTTCTATTGTTCATCGATATTTTCGTCAACTGTGGACCGAATTAGAAAATTATTTTTTCATTTTGTAAAGGAAGCTTACGCGGTGGTCTCTTATTAACTTCAGTAATACGTATTTTTTTCCACTTGTGTACAAAATTGATGATGTTTTAATAACTTTTTGTCACTGATTATAACTGTTTACATAGCAATTAGTTGTCTACGAATTAGAGTGGGGTAGGTACCACAGCTAAAAAGTGATTTAAATGTTTTTTTTGCTTGTTTACGTCTTCATGACAATTATAAGGGAATACGCTTTGTTTATGATTATAAGACACGGAGAGGTAATATTCTATAGTTAATAAAGATGAATGGATTACCTACCGCGAGATTTATGGGAGTTTTGTGATGTAGTAACTTCGTTGTTATTATTATTTTTATCTATTTACGTCTTCATGGCTGTTATTGTTTACTGATATTTAAATGCAGGAAAAGGTTATTAAGGAAACTGAAACGCTTGTTTATTACACGATTACGAATAACGAACCCAGTTACTGGGTTGTGGAGGTCGGAAAGGCAGTCGGTCCATGTAAAATACTGGTATTCAGCTGCATCCGGTTAGACTGGAAGCCGACCCCAACATAGTTGGGGAAAGGCTAGGCAGATTGATATAATGACGAGTTTGTAATATTTAAAAAATTGCAAAATTAAAATTACGGATCAGTAAAATATTGTTTTCTGACTGTCAATTTTATAATCTTTACATGGGCGAAGCCGCAGTCTATGCTAGTTATCTCATAAAATGAAGTAGTGAATGTATTATTCAACACTGTCAACACTGGCTTCCGGGAGACAGTGAAATAGTGCTGTCGCTTGATGCAGTGGCATCCTTAAGACGTGGTAGGTGGGTAAATGTTTCATCAAGTTTACTACAACGGGTGCACATTTTCCGTGAAAAATAAATTATTTGTACCTATATTTATTTTGGAAGTAATTCATTTCCGAAAGAAAACCAATGCTTTATTTTCAATAAGTACTAATGTTTATTTTTGTACTTAAACACGGTTTACAAAAATGAGCCACTCTCGAAACAAAACCAAAAAAAAAAAACATTAAAATCAATATGTATCACGAACGATAATACCTACTGAAAATATGTGACACAAAAAAGAACTGACGACATACTTTCAAAAATTCAGCTCCAAAAAGTTTCTAAGCATTTACGGGACATTCATTCCTGGCAACACTTTCGCAAAAGGACACGTTACATGTGCTTCGTAATTAGACCTTTGAGAGTAATTAGAAGTCCAAACCTGGACCACTTTTCTCAAAAGATAGCTCTAAAAACATAATTATACGAAAAAGGACTAAGTAGTCATGTGAGTACATATACAGGCATAAAAAGATACACTAAACATAAACATTAACTAAAATGATGCTTTTACGGCGTCTTTAGGGGTTATGGTTGTATGCAATGGCGAAATATAAGACGCACTTACTTAGGATAACTTATGACGAAACGAGAAAAGGAAACTTATTAGAACTCATCATCGTCATCATCATCATTACAGCCGAAAGACGTCCACTGCTGGACATATCACCATCTCCTCCTTTAATGTCCAAAATATAGCTAGATAACTCACTCATAAATCACTATTTTAACACAAAACCGTTAACTCAAAAGTGAGTGAATAAAAATGTAAATCTACACAAAAAATACTGAAGCTAATGTGGACACAGAATAGTCATCAATGTTCATTTACGACTGAAAATGTTTTCATGTTACGCCACTCATAACATGAGAAGCTTCAGCCAAATGAACAGTGATACTGTTTTAAAAGTCCGACATTGCGACGTAAATCGTTTAATTTTTTTGAGCAAAAAGTTTTTTTAATTTAACCTTTTTAATATAATACTATTGTATGTAGTACTAGCTGTGCCCGCGACTTCGACTGTGTGTATTTTGTATCTCATAATTTTTGTGATACAAATATCTAGAATTAAAAGTACCCTATGTCCTTCTCCAGCAGGCGTAGCATGGCGTTTTCTATCTCTACGAAGAATAGACATAGCTTTTTCTATACAAAGTGACAGTTCGTTTCTGCATTTTTGACATCCACCGTAGAAATCTTTCTACAATCTGTCATTACGTCTTTCATTTCTAACGATCTTTGTCTAGGTCTTTTTATATGTAGACTATTTCGGAAGAAAGTTTATCCAGTCTATCCTTACTGTCAAAATCACACTGACAACCGATAAATCCTATGATAAAACAAAGAATTCTGAGTCGAATTATGTAAAAGAGTGAATTTCGTAAAAAGTGCAGTTGACTCTTTCTATTTTGCTGCCGTCTCGTACTACTTACTGTCTACAGGAAACTTCATTTTTGTCTACTCTTCCGTCGACAAAACGGTGCTCATGCTACGCCCGCAGGTCCCAGGCTACCTTTCTTTTAAATTTCATGTGGATTGGCGCAGTGGTTAATGCGTGAACAGATAACAGACAGTGTTACTTTCGCATTTATAATAAAAGTAAGTATGGACACAGTATTATAAATTATATATTACAATATTATAATACTGTATGGATAAAAAATTAGTTCAAAAATTAAAAACCAAAAAGAACAGGTGGCCTAGACAAAATCCCTTTTCTGTAAGCGTTAACGCCAACGGAAAGATCAAATTGTATGGAGTTGACAGCAGCAGTCACGTGACATCTCTAATGCTAATGTCAACGCCATACAATTTGATCTTTCCGTTGGCGTTAACGCTTACAGAAAAAGGATTTTGTCTATAGCCTCTGAAGTAAGTACGCTACTAATAATTTTTGCGAGAGAAATTACTTTTTTAGTAATAAATTGTAACACATTGATGGATGGCAATACAGAACATTAAAGTTTTCCAGGGACCACCTGTTCCTTGGCAACTTTACACAAAGATATTAATAATAAGGTATTACTAATATCAACAACCGACAGTGTCATAAAAGATCCAAACTCAGCTCTAGACCACCCTACGGGAAGAAAAACGTAGCGATTTTCTCATTTCTTTTCTTTGTTGACTCTTATTATTTGCTTTCTTTATGAACATCTGATATCAGGTGTATTATACATATATTTGTTGGTTTTGTACTAAATATGGTACTTTAGAATAATAAGAAACATATTTTTACCGTGGTTACGTTTGATGAAAATAAAAATATATATAATAAAAATATAATTATTTAATAAAAAAAACATAACACTTATAATAACATGACGTTAGGTAGTTAGATAGATGAAAAAAAAGAAACAGTAACCGGTTTTGGTTTTGTAAGCTTCAATTAAAAAGCTTACATAAATTAAACCGATATACAACGAATGGACTATGTTCATAAATGAAGAGGGACAAATTAATATGTCACGACGTATTAATACACGATGCAAACAATATTGTTGCTAATTAAACAGAAGTAAACAAATGAACGTTGTTGAAACAGTGTAGGTAATATCGTGCGACAATTGTTTATTTGTTATTTGAACATAAGTAACGTTTAGACTAGTCGTACTGAACTATGAACACAAGATGAATTTACATTGAACACCTGTTTGAAGTAAATTAATTGGTGTACGTATTCGACATAATTCTACATAGTATACTTATTATTGGAATATGTATTGAAAAAGCATTTAAATATAATATGGATAACTGTTATCAAATGTTTGTCAACCGCCTTGTTGACTGGCTAATGTTTTACAAATATTTTGAAATTGTTAGAAAAGAAGTCCTGCCTATGATATTAATTGACTAATCCAACATTGGTTAGCAGACTGTGAGGTGCCAACATATTATTATTTGCTCGAGTTTTGACGATCGATGCTGTGGCTCGATATGCTACGATTTCTAAGCGTCGTCTAGAGCAGTGGTGGTCCCGTGGTAAAGGCCCCGACTTACGAGTTGTAAGTCGTGGGTCCGAAACCAAGCAGGCTCTTTACTTTGTATAAATAATTTCATCACCACTGCTCTCAAAACGATGAAGGAAAACATCGTGCAGAAACCGGCTTGTTCTAAAACAAAAAAAATCGAAGTCATGTGACATCTACCAACCCGCACTGGGCCCGCGTGGTAGATTACTTACTCTCGAAGACGACCAATAACAGTCAGCTTCTAGTTGTTCACCCTTTTGACGAAAGATTTTGCCCATTTTGTGCTAAAGTGAATGACGAATTGACGAACCCAAAATACTAAAGCCTCATTCCCTCGTGTAAAATATAACGATTATTTATTCGTAATATTGACATACTGCATGTTTAATTACGAAATATTCACGAGCGCTCATTTATAAATGACGATTCTCGACAACGTAGGCACTTCATATTTATGAAACCTGAACTGGTTCGTTAGTTACTGAAATTAATTTTAATTCAGTGGGTATGCCAGTAGTGTGCTTACAAACTTATAATATGGTGCAAACATTTTAATATCTTTTGTAAATATTCTGGATGCAATATGCAAGATGAAGCTATTAACCTATATAGCTTGGTTGGTATGGGCTATGATACCGACAATAAGTATTGGTAAAGTTATAGGTAAAAGAGCCAGCTAGAAAAACAACAAAAAACTTAGTTTAAAAGAACTCGACATTTAAAAAAAAGATAAGACCTATGTCAACAAGTGACAAAATTAATTAAACTTTTTCTGTTCTATTTTTCTTGTGTTTCAGAATGTATTTTAATTATCTTTTGTCGTATTTTTCTTTGTGAAACCCTCCAGCAAGTTACTGTATAATTTCTAGACAGTTTATTGGGATAATATTGAGTCTATTAGCTCCAGAATATCTGGAGCTCAAATATTGACTACTTTGTTTAATTAGGGCCTTACTGAACTATTTATTCAACGCGTTCGGTACTTAAGGAAATTTAACCATCAAAGATTTTATTAATATTAAGGAAGATATGATTACCACCTCTATTAATAAGGAAGAATGTTCCTTTACTAAATGTTAATACCAATTCTATTTTACATTTGTTTTGATATAATCAAACGTGATTCCTGTATAGCCAGTACTGGCCAACAAACCGTTCTACAGACACAAACAGAAATCTTCCTAAACCCATCAGTTCCCAATGGGGTCGTTAGGGGTAACTAAAGAAATATATCCAACGTATTGACAGCTACATTCACCTCACACCTACCCACTGATTAAGAATCTACATATACATTAGGTATTGGTATATGTTGTTTACAACGTATAAGTAGATCCATGTCTAAACCATGTAATTGAATGTTGGACTAACTTCGTCTATAATTATTAAAAAAGCACTGTGTCTAACCGTGTCGTAATAAAACAATATTCATAATAATTAAAAGTTGTATATGAGTCATTGTAACTCTAACTAACTAAATAAATGAATAATAATAATAAGCATCAGAGAATTTTAATTAAAAATATATTTTCTGATAATTTTGAAGTACCTAAAAATATCATGAAACAAACTATTAATTCACTAGTACACACGGCTACACATCAAGCTATACATTTCCAGTTTATGCCGATCTCGCATTGTATAGAATTTCCTTACAATGCGAGGTCAGCTTATGCTGGAAATGTATAGCTTGATGTGTAGCCGTGTGTACACGTGGAAGTCATAATTTCAAATTGATGACAAAGCACTGCTGGGCAAAGTTGAAGTTCGACTAAACATGTGTTGTCAAAAACTTATTTTATAAAGGTTGATATATACAAATAATATAAATAAACTGTTTACGTAGGTATTGCTAAAGTCAGCTTGTATTGTTACTACAGCCAGGTAAATGTTTCTCCTAAAATTTTCCAGACTAGAAAATAATAGAAAGTTATGTACCGATATTTACATAAATTTTGTCTATCTTTCTCAATTATATTTGGAAAAGCAGCAGCTTTTATTTAATTTCAAATAGAGACCCATTGTAATAAAAGTTGACGCATACAAATAGGGATATTTAAATTATAATGTTGTGGTTTCAATATACAAAGTATGAATGATGTTTGAAAGTTAGGTATGTAGGTACCTGAGTTACAATAATTATTTATATGAATTAAACTACACTAACAACTTCAAGTTAGATATTTTTAACCGACTTCTTCAAAACGGAGGAGGTTATCAATCCGTCTATATGTTTTTTTTTAATTTGTTTGTTACGCGATTACTGCGCCAATTTTATGAATTCATTTTGATGATTTTTTTTTTGTTTGGTAGGTCATGCTTCAGAGGTGGTCACATAGGTATAAATTTTATTAACTTTGCTTGCGTAGTTTTTGAGTTAGCCTTATCATTACGTATTTTTTCCACTTAGTATATATAGACGATGTTTTATGTTACACCGTCACTTTTATTTACTTATCAGATAGTGGTATTCGAATAAGTGTGGGTTAGGTACCTATTACAACTAAAAAGTGAAAAATAAAAACTTTTGACGAATAAAAAATTTCGCGATTCGGTGGCAAAAAGACAAAAATTGAAAACCAAAGACTTTCGAAATTTAAGTTATTTTTCACTTTTTAGTGTAATTTTTGGGAGTCGGTTGTTTTTTTTTTTGTAAAAAGTTTTTTCTTGGTACTATTTCACGCTTAAAATACTTAAATGGATATTTTGCACAAAGGTTCTACCTGAACAAGTGAAGGGTATTATGCACCCTGAAAATTTGTGAAAATCACACGCATCTCTTTCATCTCTCGATCTCAGCCCTCTTTATACCAGTTAAACTTAGAATATAGTTCGCTTTTCCACACTTCATCTTTCTGTTATTCCACCCCGTACCAGTATAATATTTCAGCGGAACTTTCTTGTACGTTATGACTAAGTAAGCTGCTGGGTCGAGTGGCCCACATTCAGCACAAAGGCGGGTCGTATGACGATGACGACCAATTTTCCTCTCACGGCTCGCGCACAAGCACTGTGAGCTGTGCCTGTTCGTGTTTTAATATAGCCGTTTGCACCAGATTTTAATTGAATAATTGATTTTACTTTTTTCTGTTTGTCTCTGCATCACCCAAAGGTTGACTGGTAGAAAATGCCTATGGCATTATGTCCGCCTCTGTAGATTTGTGTGCTTAGAGAATTAAATAAATAAATAACATACAGATTCAATTAATCCAATAAATAGCAATATTGGATTCATTGAATCTTCCAGTTGAATTATAATATACTTAGCTGCTTTATATTGCATTACCGAACTGTTCCATACAAAACTTAAATGCCTACTCGACCCAAATGTATGGGGCGGCAAATTCTTTTTTCGCGATTACAATTTTGTTCCCAATAAGAAAATTTTTGAATTCCCTGTAATTATATGACCAGACCTTTCTAATACATGTTGTATAAGCTCCTAATTTTGGTAAGACTGAACGAATCTGTTCTAAAAATAATTCAATAAAACCCATGATATGTGAATGATAATGAATGAATTATGATATTCGCGATATCGGTGGGCTATTATTTTTATATATTTAAAAAAAAAATTATATATTTTTTTATTCTAATATTTAAAAATATAATTTATGTGTATAGAAAATGAAATAAAGAATCACAATAGAACATAAATATCATATTAACATTGCGGAAAAATGCTCGCATTCACTTTAAAGTGCGTTGTTATCGTAGGTCGTGAACGAAACGTGTTTTAAATTAGTCTTACCTTTTCAGTAAGTGAAGTTTTTCTTCAATTAGGTTTCAGTTTACTTATCCAATGAAAGAATAATAGGATACAATTAGACGAACATTTTCTACTTCTGGTTTACGTGAAGATCTAAAGTGCTTAGTTGTTCCTAGCCCTGAGATAATTGTTTAAAATCCTGCCTGTAAAATGAAAAAAAAGGGCAAGTGCGAGTCAGACTCACACACAAAAGGTACACATACGTTTTTTACTTAAGTAAAAAAAAACACGTTTTTTGTTGGACCTCCTTTAATTTTTTACTTTATTTTATTTTTATAATTTTTTGTTATAGCGGCAATAGAAATACACAATCTGTGAAAACTTCAACTTTCTGCCTATTACAGTTCATGAGATCCAACCCGCTGACAGACAGACGGACAGATAGCGAAGGTTTAGTAATAGGGTTCCGTTTGGCACCATTCTGGTACGGAACCCTAAAAACGAGGGCGAACCGTTTTAGGTTTTCCGACTATTGTCATCTTTTCTTAATCTAGGTAGGTACGTGTTTCAATTCAAGCCATTAATAGGAAAAGAAAAATTTTATTTAATTTTCTTTGTAACTTTACTTGTAGACTGACAGAATAATTTTTTATCTGTTAGTAAAAGTGCTAATTGAATTTCTTCTATCACTGGCAAGGACAAGACTACCGTTCATTATTACTTAAGCTTCCAGACCGATTTTTTATACATTTTTCTAGAGAATCTAGAGCAAAGCAAAATAGCCCTTATCGAACACAGATTACTGCTGGGAGCTGTTGTCTATACATTAATTACTACAAACCTTACGTGCTTCTAACTTCACATAAACTCATAAACAAACTTGACTACTAATAAACCATATTATAACTGTCCATAAAACTAAAGTGTCAACTGTCATAAACCTACAACAAACTACTCCAGAACTTTTCAAAGATATTCCTAACATTAGAACTAGCAAGTTACAATGCAATCTGTGTAATGTTAACCTATTACAATAAAACAAAAGTACCCTCCAAGGGACGCCTGATTATAATAAAACGAACTGTACAGTCTATGTTGTCATTACAGGAACGCAATCATCCTCTCTATGTACTTTGGTCTCTAACGGTTCAGTTTTCAAATAAATGAAAGGTTTGAACAGATCATTTTTATAATTAAAACTGGAGTTGAAGGATACCATTTTTACTGTAGGCGAAAAAATAAATGCTGTCTGAATATGAGAACTATGAAAGGAATTAATGAAAGTTTTGTTATATTTTTTTTGTTTATGTTTTATCCAGTCTTACCAAGGGTTATCGTATTATTACCCAGTTACTGGGTTGTGGATGTCAGATAGGCAGTCGCTCCATTTAAAATACTGGTATTCAGATGCATCCGTTTAGACTGGAAGCCGACCCTAACATAGTTGGGAAAAGGCTAGGCAGATTGATACGTTTATATTTTAATTTTATGTTTTCTTTTTTATGTGTATGTGTCTCTGTCTTTAATTACTGTAATTGGTTTTTAATCGTGTTAATTAAAGTTTATAAATAATATTAAAGTAAATAGTTGTCACGAAAAGTATATTGAAAGAATGAACCCCTTGGTACCGACGATGAGACGACTGTAGAGACTTGTTTTTATTAGGTTTAGAAAAATAAATAATGGATAATGGATACTCACAGGTTGTGCGGGTCTCTCGATCTCAATGTTGATCTGAAAATAAATAAAATAGAATTAATGCTAAGTTTCCTACTCAGTATACCTTCTTTAGTATCGATTTGAACGAACTATTTGAAGTAGTAGTAGCTACACGTAAAAATATGAACAAGCTAGGTACGTGGTTGTGGGTCTAACTCGCCACCTGCGTCAATTTAATTGGGCTAAATATACCAACACACTTTCCTGCTATATTCCTTCAGATAAAATCATCTCATCTGCTTAGCCTTTTCCCAACTATGTTGGGGTCGGCTTCCAGTCTTACCGGTTGCAGCTGAATACCAGTATTTTACATGGAGCGACTGCCTATCTGACCTCCACAACCCAGTCATTGGGTAATACGATACCCCTTGGTAAGATTGGTTGTCAGACTTTCGGGCTTCTGACGACCCGTAACAACTGTCAAAGATCCACAAATGACAGCCGGGACCAACGGCTTAACGTGCTTTCCGAGGCCCGGAAGAGTCTCGTTATGTAAGGATGGTCGACCATCCACGGACCAACCCCGGCAAGCGTAGCTTAACTTGATGGATCGACCCGTGCGGCTGTTATTACGTAGCCACGTATCCTTCAGATAAAATATGATTATGTAATAAAGAAAGAAACAAACTAAAACATAACCACGAACACCGACAAAACAAAAACATCTTACATAATTAAAAAATTGCGAACCATTTAATCTCGTGTAACAAATTGTAATAAAAAACTAAACGATATCGGCTTCACGGATGCATGCTACTAATAAATAACGGTTATTAAATAGCTATTTCGCACGTCACCTCTCTATGAGATAAACGTAGCATCAGACTTCCGTAACTTAAATTCAGAATCTTTGATAATTATCATGTTTCGGAACTATAAACTCAATATCAGACGTGTTTGTAATTCAGTGAAAAAGTAAGACGTCAATAAAGTATCTGTGATTCTACATGACAGAAATAAAAATGTTGTATAGTATAATTTGGGGGTACTGGTAGTGCCCCCGTCAAGTCGAGCCAAAACAAACAAACTGTAGTGGTATGTAACCCACACATGCAGACGAACTTGTAAACTCAAGTGCCTGTGACGTCACACGACTCACACGTCCCTTCCCAACAAACATTTACGACGTTGAGTAGACGTTTTGGTGGTAACTTAATGTTATTCAGTATAATCGTATAAATGTCATAAGGACGTTTACTCTACGGCTTTAGGGCCCATTTTATTCAACTTAAGTTGCTAAGAGTTTCGTGTAACAGTCATATAAATACCTACTTAGTCGCATAGTAGTCATATACACGTCGGCGATTTGACTAAATATCATGTAATGATAGCTGTCGCGGCGTGTATTCGACTTCGGGTCGACTTATGGTACACAATACGACTTTTATATAATGTAATCGTTGTGTTATTGTCATTTAAAGATGATGCTCATATTGAACGAAATTATATTGTAACAGATTATATCACGTTAATTTAATATGGCGGTGTTTTTGACAGCTGAGTTAATATTGCATTTTTTCTTTGTTATTTGAGGTGATAAAACCATTTCATCAGTCGTAAACCACTGTGCAATCAAGTTTACTGATTAATGTGAGGTAGGTTTGGAACAATTTTTTTATGCGCTTTTAAAACTCTAACGTTTTCACATATTTTATTAATAATTTTATTAAGTGACTGCGTTGAATGACAACTACATAACTTCCCGACCTATAAACTGCGTGTTCATTGTAAATGTTTACGCCATTACAGTTGATTTAGGGATCAGTGATAAAATTAAAAACGCTTAGCTAACTTAGTTCAAAGAATTTATATAAAAAAAATAGAATATTTGTTTGCGTGACTTATAACTTAGTTAACTCAGGTTCCTTGCTGGACCGCGTAATTCTTTTAGGGCCCGCTACTCGCCCAACATCGCGCCCCGGAGGCCCGCCGCGTGTCAGCGGCTCCGGGTAAAACCTCAATATCTTGAGTTATACTTATCGTAGCTCGATAACGTAAAGTAATTTGGATTCTTGAATAAACAGACCACATACTTATCTATATACGGTGAACGGATGAATACAATAGGATTTACAATATTATCGTAAAGTACGTGGTAGTTTATTTGTTCTTATGTTTTGACGATTTCTGTTAAAAATACTGTTTCTATTGTTATAAAATTTTACAGGCAGTATTATGAATAGATAACGAATCTAAAAAAAATAGTTTGAGATAATAACAGAAAATAAAAAACAAAATTATTACGTAACTAGAGGTCATCTTGACCTTGATTTCAAGGACCGTGTTTTGACGACAAAATGTTGTTATTATGACGTTATAGTAGTGAAAATCACTTACAAATTGATTCAATTACACTAATTAATATTTTATAGTAGCTTCCCACGCTGTAAACATCATAAAACAAACACTATTCACATAATCACCACCACACTCAGTACTTTCACGGCATTTTTATGATACGCTAATTTTGCACACTCAATTTATGTATTTTGGTAATATTATTATCACACACGATGTATAAACTATTATTAATTTGATTTAATATCACTTCACGACGATTACGGCAGTAAAAACACGAAATAATTATTAAAATATGCACGGAGACCGTCCGCGCACACCCGCGCAGGCGCTCTGACAGATGACACTGTCAAACGTTCCATGCACAGATTAAGCATTTAGTAGATTAATTTGACGTGAATATCATCCAACTCTAGTGCTACTGCCCATAGACACTATTAACCCGTATTTCAGTAGAAATAGAGACCTAAGTTGCGTGGCATCGACTGATGCATTTTATTCATCAGTGGGGCTTGAAGGATATTTCCGATTGATGCATCGCGTGCATCACTATGACTCAAGCGGTTAAGTCTAAATAATATTTTTGTTTTAGGTAAACCCCACAGTGATCTCTAATTATGCGGATGTTGATAAGTTTTTATCAAAGATGGACCTCATTGAAATGATATGCGCACATTTGGAATGGAAAACTTGAAATGTTAATTACGTTCCTGGGATAATTAAAAAAATGAAACAATTTTTTCTTTCAACTACATAGTAATGTTATCTGTGTAGTATTATAATATCTGTGGTAATGTTATCATTAATCACTGACAGACCTGACTTGACCTGACTGGTTAATACAAATGGATAAAAACCGTTTAAAATGCCTTGACTTGGCCTGACTTGACCTGACGTGACCTGACTTGACCTGACTTGACCTGACTTGACCTGACTTGACCTGACTTGACCTGACTTGACCTGACTTGACCTGACTTGACCTGACTTGACCTGACTTGACCTGATTTGGCCTGACTTGACCTGACTTGACCTGACTTGACCCGACTTGACCTGACTTGACCTGACTTGACCTGACTTGACCTGACTTGACCTGACTTGACCTGACTTGACCTGACTTGACTTGACCTGACTTGACCTGACTTGACCTGACTTGACCTGAATTGACCTGACTTGACCTGACTTGACCTGACTTGACCTGACTTGACCTGACTTGACCTGACTTGACCTGACTTGACCTGACTTGACCGCCTTTTTTTATTACCTCCTTCATATAGATTTATTTGGCTTTAATGCAACTTGTGGAATATTAAAATCAACAGCCCACTTTTTTAATCGTCTCTGAAGTCATCATTGTTGGTTGAAGTGTCTTCTTTATCAACATTATCTTCATTTTCGGATGACTTCAACTTCGAAAAATCAACAAGAGTCCTGAACTTTGGAAAATGAACTGCGGGGCACACTTGTAGTATTTTGGTTAAATTGATTAGTGTAACGCGAGAACTTGAAGAAAATAAATAAATTAAATAAAGTTGTTCCCCGAGCCTTACCACCGCCTAGAAAGAGCACGACTCTCTAATACTCTCTATCTCGCTCGCTCCCATTGTCTCACCTACTTATGGAGACCGCTCGCGAGATAAGAAAATCGCCCATTGGTTCGTTGGTCGGGTGGGGGATGTTGGACATCACGTCGTCAGGCTACAACACCAAAAGTAACGAATCTGTAGAAGTACCTACTTTCGAGGCATTATAAATGGCCCGTCACTGTTGCTAGCGGAAGTTTAAGTTCTGATCACCGACGGGAATAGACCTAAAGACGTGCCCACGTACTATATACCACGCATCCTCCGCGACTCTCGCGATGTTATAAGTTTGTTTGTGTATTTCTAGTACCTAAGTTTATTGTAATAAACGATATTTAATGTATCCGCATTAAATTAGTTAAATTTGCATTTAAATGTGATACGGAACCTTTCTTATTTTGCTCACTCTCAGCTTGAGCTCTATTACTTTGTATTAAAGTACGCGAAAATTGTATACAAGGTAATTATAAACCTTTAATATGAGTATTAATTCAGTAGCGGTCGTATTATCATGTTTGTGATACTTTAGGATGTATACAGGTCGCACTCGTAATACTTATTCGACTTATATATAATGGTAACAAATACTACGTGTATACAATTATTATCCGTTTAGCAGATGTTTAAAAGGTAATTATATGACAAAATGTACAGTTTTATGACGTTTATACTACGAAAACGTTTAGAGGACGAAAAGTTGTATAAGTAAGTTTTATAAATGTCGAAATAACGTCATATGACATTATTATACGACAAAAAATGTTTATGACTATTCGGACATATAATACACCAGTACATGACGAAGAGTTAAAATAATGACTATAAAATAACTTTAAAAAGACTTAAGGTCATATAAAAGTTTGATTATATGACAAAAATGTTTGTTGGGTTAGTTCGAACTCAGGGTTCAGTATTCAGTCACTAGCTGTCAACATAGTAGGTCGTTACCCACCAATCGCATCACTTGTGCGTCAAATTATAATCATCATAATCTTACTTATTGTACCGTGTTTAGTTATAGTACCTTTATTAAACTCATTGTGAACTAACCAATGAACATTTAATTTAATCACACTATAGAACCCGTAATCACATCACAACAAAAGTTCTATAAAACAAAGGCACAGCCGTACCATACCTATTATTTATTTTATTGAATTACTAAATACTTTGCTGCAGTCTTAAGCTTCAATAGAGCACTTTCGATACGACATTATTGATGCAGGTGCTACGTGAAAGAATCAAGGTAATTAATTACTTTTTGTGAAAATAATTTAGAAGCATGTGAACCAAAATATTTATATTACAGCAAACACCATTTCATAATATTAATCAAAGTATAATAATAAAAACTTTTATTATAATTCAAAGTCCTTTATTTGCTTTAAATGTGGTAATACAAAAATCTCTTACTGTGAAAACAGAATTCTGTTCTTCGAGTCTTCAATAATTCTAGAAACTCTCACTTGAGATACAGAAAAGCGACATGAAGTTGTCTATCAAAAGGTAAATCCTTAATTGTCTTCTTGATATACGTCAAAAAATCTGTATCGTTTCTTCTTTTTTTTATCAACGCCAGCAACAATAAAAATAGTAAATAAAAACTGCATCACTTTAAATAATCTCTTCTCGATACGCTCCTCCAACCGGCGGCTCCTCTTTAATCGATAACCCATACCTTCCTATCTCTATCTATACCTAATTATCGGTCTTCTACCGCCAACGCAGACTGGTAATACGCTTAAACATCCATGGACAAGTTGGCACGCCGGGGATTCCGAGTATGCGATAATGTATCGTAACATCACTAGGTAAATAGCGTTCAGAAAATCCACTTAAAGTCGTGATAAAATGCCCACGTAATCTTTGAAGTGGCTGGACGCGCTTTTGCGCTTTACTTGATTTTTTTTTGCTTTTGAGTCGTCCCTCGATGTCGATTGTTGCTGTTATGGCGGTTAAAATACCTCAGCATTACAGGGTTAGTTTTTCAGAAAAAGTCCATATTACATGCAGGCCCCAGGATTGGTAAGCTGAATTGGTACCAGGAGATAGAGCAAATTCACTATCATTCTTCACAGCCCAACTTTACCCACTGCTGGGCATAATACGCCCCTCTTTGATTATCTTAATACCCACGATAATATGACGTACTTATTTAGGTTCGATCCGTAATGTCATCAAATGCACAAATAAACTCTGACCCCACTCCACCTAATTTTGTCACCAGTACTCAAAAGCTAATTTGATCACTCAACATTGTACAAAGTGGGTTCTCTGCTCTCAATCTGGTAACACCGACTGAAATATGCAGTAACGAAGCGTAAGCACGTCGAAGCTCGTTTAATGGCATACCTACTCTTGTAACCCCTATTGTTCGCGTTATGTAATTCAAGATCATTGTGCCGATATTACATGCATGCTGTAACATTATTAAACCTCCGTGTGGTATTTAATGTGATGTAAATTCTATGATAATACGTAATTAATTTAAGTTGTTACTTTTGTGAGCTGTACTTTTACTTTTTTCAAGAAATCTTTGGCCTGGACCAAAGATTTGTTTTTTTTATTTTATAAAAGTGTAGACTGTAGGCAGGATCGTGCACTGCAACAAACTACGTACCTAGCTGGCTGTGGACAGTCACTTTAAGTCCCTCGTATATTATTCAACACTTTTGAAGTAGTGGCTCCTTTGGCTCCTAATAAAATATTTATTTAAACCTTTAAATAAATATTTTATTAGGAGAATTGTTTAAAATCTC
The DNA here is from genome assembly GCA_947363905.1 of Lithophane semibrunnea. NCBI lineage: Eukaryota > Metazoa > Arthropoda > Insecta > Lepidoptera > Noctuidae > Lithophane > Lithophane semibrunnea. Next base: position 13,874,803 of record OX376197.1, on the reverse strand, counting down.
TTTACTAAATTAAATTGTAACAAGTATTTCCTAAGAATTTTAGTTAAGCACTACATTTTATTAACCACTTACAAACAATTAAAAACGTAACTTTTATAAACAACCTAAGTTGGCTCTCTTTTAACTTAGATTGTCCAAACTTTGCTTAATTTTATTCATGAGATTTTAAAAGGGTTTAAATTACTTAATTCTTTTTGTTTATTACAAAAAACTTGTCATCAAAACAACTGTTTTTGTTACCTTTGTATCATTTATATCATTTTACCCGGTTTTTTTTTTTAAACAGCGAAGTAATCTTAATTACACAGATCAGATACTGAAAAACTCGAATCATCCATGCATATTATTTTTATTAATATTTTTCCGAACGCATGGCAAATTACATTTTCCGGTCATCTACAGGTTTCACTGTAAAATCCAGTTTTACATAAATATTATGAAAAACTAAATTTTCCCCACATAAACAGATTACATATCGTGTAAACAGATTACCTACACAGATTGTAATCCGTTTTGATGTTAATGTTATATTAACTACGAAGTAAAATAGCAAGAGAATTTAGAGAAAAGTGATAGAATTCTGGGAAATAATAAATACTGAAAACTTGTGTGTTGTGTTTTTGTATTTATTTGTACAGTTACGGTCAGTTTCTTCATCATTTAATTTTAGTACCTTGAGTAAATAATTAAAGTTAATTGCATAATAATTGTTCATAAGCATTTTAATGTTAATAATGAAAATTAGAATGCTATCTCTCGTCTCAAAACCTGGATTATTAAATTAAGCGGATTATTAATTTCATAAAATAGATAATAATTCTGTACGTACTTTCTTTCTTTATTATTTTTCAACACAAATGACACAATAATGTAATGAGAATTGCAATCCTACATTCTCATAAGTTAGCCAACCCCGACGACATTTCTCGGCACAGCAGATACTAGATGACGTTGACAATTTTATAGGCTCCGAACAACTCTATCGTTTGCTATGCGGAACGGTCCGTACAGTACTCCGGAGACCAACAAATTGGATCACGGAAACCGCAGACCAATTTTGGTCAGTTCGCTCACGTAATACCCTCATTGATTCATACGATAAACACAGTGCTTTGCGAAGAATTGCAAGGACTTGTAATGGTCTGTTGCCAACTAGTCGTTCTCTTAGGATTTTTTTACGATTTCTTTGTAAGTATCAGTAGTTTAAATATCACGGAGTTTTGTTGTAATCAGTTACGGTGACACATTTATCAAGTCATTTTGGCACCATCATCTGGAATCTAGCCCGCTGATAAGACGCTCTTGACGAATCTGGGTCTTAAAAGTATCAAAAGGACACTTTATATAATTTGTTGTTCTAGCTAAACTAATTATTCCAATTATACGTGATTCAAAATCTTCCATCATCTAAAATTAAACACAACCTTCGCGGTTTTCAAACAAATTAAATGATTTCAACACAATGCTAGCACCATAATCCGTACTTTGCTCAAATTCTTAACTTCTAAACAAAATAAAGTCAAAACAGAACAATTCCCTGTTTTGAACTTTAAAAGTGTAAATAAACTTGGACGAAGCAAAATCTTTGAAAGAACTTAGAAAGACTTTGGAGGTTTCAAAGTCTCTCGAAATGTTGTTTTGGTGTTAGTGCAATCTCTAGAGTGTTGTTTGTTTACAGTGGTCTGAATAATAAATGATATTGCAGTACTGCGTTTGCATGAACGTTCAGACCGCAGGGATTGTCAGAACCAGGCTTGCGCTGGCTCGATGCGGTCACTCGAAGAAATTGCAACATTGTATTTGATTGTACGATAGAACGGTTGATTTGAAAATGAATTGGTTCATAGAAGGGTATTTTTTGTATTATGTATCTTTTTAAATGTCAGTTTGGAACTGTCTACGGACAGTGTTGGAAATGCAATTTTCTACAAAGAAATGCACCAGAAAGATTCGAAGTCCGTAAAAGATTGAACCTAATATTTTTTGGAAACGGACTCACGTTTAACAATGAATTGAGTTTATTGAGTTTCTGAATATTATGGTCAAATCTTTCTCATGCCAGAACAAAGAAAGTATTAAATCTCTTTGCCCCTTTATTTCAACGTATCGAATACTAAAGTAGGTTACAAAAATGCAATGTAATTACCAATCCCCTACAGTTCACCCAACATCGTTCACTGAAACCTCAAAATCAGATGTCCCTACAATATTACTATCACCACAAATTCATCCATTAATACCGGCAGCGGAAGCACAATGCAGGAATCAATAAAGATTCCGATAGAACCGCAAATTGCAGCCGAGGGAACAGATTACAGAATACGGGTGTATCCGCATGACGGTCTATCCGTATGACGGACATTTACAGATAGGTAGGTAGTCCCCGTATCACTGTTCCAATGTCTCCCTCGAAAACCATTTCCCTTACATTGTTACTGTGTGGTAGGGCCTGCGCCCACTGGCGGCACGACACGGCACGGCAAGGGAATTTTTATGCGACGAATAGAAATACAACTGAATAGTAAAATTGAAATTCAATTGTGACGGTATCTACATCGCTACATGCGAACTACGCATCAAAGACCTGACGTTACACAAAAATCCTGACGTCACATAAATTCTGCATTGCGCAATTAAAGTTTACCGTGCAATGGATATAATATACAAGAACCCACAATCAATCGTTGGGCAGTTGCCCGCCAGACACAACACCCATCTGGTCGGAGGATCCTCTCTTTTCTATGGTGGATGAGAGAATTTTACACCCTGTTCCTCATACCCCTAAACAATGATAATCATCGTAGGTACAAAATCAAAGCGGCGGTATGCTTAGGAATGCCGCCGTCACCGTCGTGTCGGCAGCATTGAGAATGCCTCGGCATCCTCCGGGATGCTTCAGCAGTTGTGTTGTGAAAAGAACGTGCGAGCGCGATGTCCCGGTGGTACTCTTCGTCGTGAATAAGGATACCGCGGCATCGTTGCCGTCAGTATACGCTTGCATGTAGTGTAGAGATGCCATGCCGTGTCGTGCCGCCAGTGGGCGCAGGCCCTAAGTGAGCCACGTCGAGGTGTTTCGATTTTATAAGCGTCGATAACAACTGTTTTACGACCATTTTCTACGGCAAGAAAATCTCCAGCGATCCGTATTTTACGGGAAAATGTTGGCATTTACTTCACATCTAAATCTAAAGTGCCCATACGCGACTGATCTCGAATACCAATAACATAAAGACTTGTGTACACGAGATAGATATTATAATTGCATGTTTTGCCGTAATAATTTCTAGAACACAATCGAGATCGAAATCTGATAAGCAAACTTCAGTAAGTCAATCAGGAGTTACTCTGTGGTCGCATTCGCATTGGATAACATTATAACGTAACAAATATGCAATTATCCTAGGAGAGTTATCAAATTACGAAACATTATAATAGGCATCTCAAATTCAGTTCACTTGTGCAATGATGAAGACATTCACACATCGTTGCCTCAGAAATAACTATCATTTAGGTGTTCATTATTATCATTGTCTGATACCAGACAATACCGACCTTGCTGTTATGAGTTATGACATACTGGCCGACGGGTCATAATAGAATCATAATTATTAATTTTGCACAATGATATTATTTTGACAGAGCAGTATTAAAATTTAATGATCCGTGTATGCTATAATATAATGAAGGATCGTAAGAGAAAGGAAGGTTGATTAGCACATTCGAAAACATTAAATCACGTATTGATAATGTACCTACTTTCATCTTTTATTAATTATTAACGGCACTTAACGATAAACTTCACCTTTTAGCTCTTCAATTGTTGAAAATATGTAATTATGGGAGCAATTACTATCTGCGGAGCTCGTGGCTAAGTAATAACAGCCGCTCGGGTCGATCCATCAGGTTAAGCTACGCTTGCCGGAGTTGGTCGGTGGATGGGTGGCTATCTTTACATACCGAGACTCCTCCGTGCCTCGGAAAGCACGTTAAGCCGTTGGTCCCGGCTGTCATTCGTGGATTTTTGTCAGTCGGTACGGGTCATCAGAAACCCGAAAGTCTGACAACCAGTCTTACCAAGGGGTATCGTATTAGTCTTTTCCCAACTATTTTGGGGTTGGCTTTCAGTCTAACCGGATGCAGCTGAATACCAGTATTTTAGATGAAGCGACTGCCTATCTGACCTGCATAACCCAGTTACTGGTATACCCCTTGGTAAGACTGGTTGTCAGAATTTTGGGCTTCTACCCGTAACGACTGTCAAAGATCTATGAATGACAGCTGAGACCAACGGTTTAGCATGCTTCCGAAGCACGGAGGGTTCCCGATTTACATAATGGATCACAATGGTCACCCATCCACAAAACGCGTAGCTTAACTTTCAATCGACCCGTGCGGATATGACATCCACATTTAGCCACGAGCCCTCACTTCTGCATCCATAGTGTCAAATGTCAGTGTCAAAGCTCTATTCCCACTTCGGATACAAAAGTAAACTCAATGGCGAAAATTCATAGAATAGCCGCGCTGCAGTTGCCTTTGCATACCTAAATGTACAACATTTTGTTAAGTGCACTCTGCAAACACATTCATTCATTCACAGTCATTTTCCCAACACGCTGACCAACATGTTGGTGATATAGGTCGTGTTGGCTATGTTAGCGCCACACACGGAGTGTTTGCCATGTCACATGCTTGAACAAACATTGAAATGAAATGAGAACCGCACTCAAAGCTGCATTAATAAAATAAGGTGGTGTTTAAAAAGCTAAATATACAGTTCAGTGTTTTAATTGAATTTGTATTTAGTATGTGTGCGTTTGGCCTATTAGTCGCTTCGCTAGGAAATTGTAGGAAGCTTTCGAAAAAAACAGGTCGGAAATGGAATATAAATAAGTAATGTGTAAAAGGAACAATTTGTCGCCTGAAAAACTATCCGAGGGCCTAGACAAGTGACAATCGCTTCCAAAGCGTTTCGTATTTCTACAACGATTTTCAACAGAATTGCTTATCAATTCTGTTGAAAATCGTTTTCGATAGCAAATGTCAGTCCTATACATTTTTGCCTTTTCCATCATCGTTAATAGAAAATTTCACTTTGTCTATAGCCTCACTCAGTTATGTTTAAACACCATAGACCTACAGTTTTGACTCTCCTTTCTCCTTTAATCCATCCAAAGGTTGTCTTAAAAAGATCGTTTTTAGCGGTAAGACCGCCCACGTGGCACCCTTTGTAAAATTTCTTCATTTATATCTGTAAAATGTTTGGTGTGCATGTGTGAAGAGTACCTATTCTATGTATTTTTTTTTGGTGAATATTTGACTATAAAAAATAAACAATTTTTTTTTTAGCATGAATAGACGCTATACTATTGCAGGTTAACGGGAACGCCCTTCGTTAGATAACGACCGGTATATCTGAATAATTATTCGCAGCAGACTACAGATTTCCCTAAGTGCGTTTACCATAGTAGGTGCACAGTTTACTCAATACCTACCAAGCTAGCTTCACCACTAGAAGTCTCCCTTAGAAAAGCCAGGGAATAAGCAAAGCTTTAACAAGTCGGCTTACGCTGAGAGTCGCTTTGAACTTAATTATAGCTAACAGGTATAATTTGTTCTCCTTTAAAGTCGTTTAATAAGTTTATAAGACGTTCTGAAGTTGTGTCTTCATTTCCTCGAGGAGATTGAGATTGGAGCGGCTTTTTTTATTATGGCGTGCATCAGGGTAGGGTTAATTATTCTACTTAGTTTTTAACATACTCGTTTATACTTAAATAAGAGTTTAAAACGTAATATAGCATTACTAGTGAATACTCTGAATGGATACCTACATTTTATTTGATGTTTAAGTAAGATTAAACATGTGTAAAGAAAAACAAAAGAAAGAAAATACGTATATTTGCGGCAAACATGACGCTAAGAAACACGAGGACAAATACACGAAAAATAACAAATTGGGTGAAAATGTGCATCACATTCACGTAAAATGGCTGCTGCGACCTCAGCGCTGGTTTTCAGTGACAGCCGGCTTGTGTGCTGCATGTAAAATACACATGGTATTCAGCTGCATCCGGTTAGACTGCAAGCCTACCCCAATATAGTAGGGAAAAGGCTCGACAGATTGATTGAAGGCAAAAATGTTTGTGCGCTGCAGATAGACAGAAGCGTTCGCACGCGGCAGTCGTCCAATCTTTAAGGCTAAGAAGAAGAATAAGAATAATTTATTTGTTCAAAAATAAATAATTCTTCATTACACAATTACCGCTTTATGTTTGAACACACCTTAAGATTATTATACTGCATACCATTATGACTGACTCGTGTGTGATAAGAAGACTTTTTACACAAAAATATAAGACTGGTAAGGGAGACCATTCCTGCACAAGTAGCATTACCACAATAGATACGGGTTTTATCGACGGAATAATAGAGAAATGACAGATTATTTTTGTGAATCTGTCATTTTGTCTATTCTTCGGTCGACAAAACCTGTTTTCATGCTACCTAAGCTGATGAATATTGAGAATTCATAGTAACGCATATAATTAACGTTCACTTCAAGCAAGTTCTTCGAGCTTTCAAGTGAAGATTGCAATTTCTTCTAAGAAGTTACCACATAATTTTCTTTTATATTTCCCTACCGTACCTTACCTAGGTAAAAAAATTAATCAAAGAATATCTGATTCTGCAAGGAGCTTACAACATGTTACACAACAATCAAGATTGGCTTATTGTTACAATTCAGTTATGTTTGATGATATAATGTATCCTATTATCTTCGTATCTTATTGCAACGATTATACTAAGATACATGTTCACATGTATCTTAAGGGTGTGACATAATCTAAGTTTTATAGCTACCGCAAGGATTTCATAATGATTTAGTTACCGTTAAAATTGGTCATTCCGGTGTTCTGAACACAATAGCACAGAAACGGAAGACAGAATCACAAAAATATCAAAAAATAATATTCCGGTAAACTATTTCCGAAATATTTTTTTGTTGGCAAAATGCAACTGTTATAATTATGAAATAAAATATGAATGTAGCTTTTATATTTTCAGTTTGGAGAACGAATAAAATTATTTTCAATAACAATATTTTCTGACATGGAACTTTCACAAGGTACTTCACGTTTGACTTACCTACGTAATATGTTCTCTTTATTATATAAAAATTATTATAAATATTACATATATATTTTCAATAATATGCTTGACAGGGACACTATACAGATTTCAAACAAAAATATTAAAAAAGCAATAGGTATATGAGTATATTGTCAACACGGACCACATTATATAGTCAATATTACTCTGTACCATAATTCAATACCAACTAAACAATCGCGCGAAAGTGGCCCGTCTGTACCCAATTTTATGCCAACAGTAATGTGGCTTATGGGCTTACCGCACTCGTAACGGTCTTCGTTCACAATTATCCAAGCATGAACTGTCGCCAATTAAATTCATAGAACAAGAAATTTAAGAATCCGTCGTATATTATTGCCCGTTTACGAGCAATTATCGAGACAGTTCAGCGGTATTATATTCCAATACGGGACTTGAGGCTTTACCAAGTAAGGAGATTATGCCTTTAGTCACCATTCTTGATAATCATTTCCGCGACTGCAGTGTGGCGGATCAGAATACAATGCTCGCCCGTTATATTAGCATAATCAGCCTATAAGGTTCCCACTGCTGGGACATAGGCCTCCTCTCTTCGAGAGGAAGTGGGCTGTAATCTACCACGCGGGCCCAGTGCGAGTTGGTAAATTTCACATATCTTCGAATTTTTGGACATGATGGTTTGCTCACGATGATTTCCTTCACCGTTTTGAGAGCAGTGGTGATGAAATAATTTACACAAAGTAAAGCGCCTGGCTGGGTTCGAACCCATGACCTCAAGCTCGTAAGTCGGGGCCGTTACCACTGGGCCACCACTGCTCCCGTTTATTAGGTAGTTACTAATAGTGAAAAAGATTGCGGAATTATAGAAATTGTGAAAAAGGTTTAGCGTGGCTCGTAGCTTTCATTCGTAGCATGAGTAATCTGTCTGCAGCTGAAGTCAGCAAAAAAATTACTCTGGTCTACAGTGTAGACACACTCAACTCAAAACTCAGTCTTTCAAATATCTCGACTAGATCATTAGGTATTACAATACAAAAGCACAAGGTCATATCAACCACCACCATCCATCGCTGATAAGTGTTCCATCTAAACACAGCCTTAGTTGTACACAATGTAGCTTACCGCAGTCATAACGGGGCTTGAAGTCAATTAGCTGAGCGTGAACGATGCCAATTAAGTTGATAGTATCATCATATAACGTATCTTGTGTTATCACAAGAAGTGTTGAAATATCTTAGGAATTATTGGTGATTTGGGAGGAGGAATGAAAGATGGATGGGAGTGAAAATAGATATCTATCTAGGAATCCGAGGAGCTCGTGGCTAAGTAATAATAGCCGCACGGGTCAATCCATCAGGTTAAGCTACGCTTGCCAGGGTTGGTCCGTGGATGGGTAACTATCTTTACATACCGAGACTCCTCCGTGCCTCGGAAAGCACGTAAAGCCGTTGGTCCCGGCTGTCATTTGTGGATCTTTGACAGTCGTTACGGGTCGTCAGAAGCTCGAAAGTCTGTCAACCAGTCTTACCAAGGGGTATCGTATTACCTACCCAGTTACTGGGTTGTGGAGGTCAGATAGGTAGTCGATCTATGTAAAATACTGGTCAGCTGCATCCGGTTAGACTGGAAGCCGACCCCAACATAGTTGGGAAAAGGCTAGGCAGATGACGATCTAGGAATCGTGTTACATCGTTAGAGATATTAAGTACTAACGGCGATTGAAGACAGGTGTATTTAGTAAAAAGCTTCCATAAAAAACATGTTACAGTAAAGATAAAATAATTATAAGGGATCATAATAATGCTGGGAGTTTTTAAGAGATAAAACTCAAGATGGAGGAATATCGGGTAGTCTTTTGGCCAGCAATAAAAATGTTCTGGTACAGTCGAACAAGCTATTTGGTATACAGGCAGATAACTTGCAACTACTTTAAGCAATTTTGTGAGTGTTTTCAGTAGTCAACAAACCTTTTACGTTACTCTCCTAAGCTATAAGCTCAAAAAGTTAAATTACACTGACAATCAAAATGAATTTTGGCAGTGTAGCGGAAAATGAATATATTTTACCTGTATACCAAATAGCTTGTTCGACTGTACGTATTGAATAGTTACGAGATACCTACCTACTGACATGGTATTGGAGATTCTCAGAACTGTATTTTAACTTGTTATTAAAATTATTCAGCGAAATTGTGTATTTTTGATGAAGAAATGAGAGATGGTTTTTTTTGACGAGATTATTTATTAAAATATAACGTGCTATAAATTATAACATTTCTATAAAAATATAACTTTGAAAGGAAGCTAAGTGCCTCACGTTTTGCTCATCTCTCCGGGGACATTTACTTACTATGCAAATAGTATTATAATAAAATTCTTTTAAGGGTGGAAAATTCTTATATTGAAGATGATGTGATAGAATTCCTACAGAAGCCTTGATGCTATCCGCCCCGCGGTTTCACCCGCGTAAGTCTCGATTCCGTGCGAATATCGGGATAAAAAGTATCCTATGTGTTAATCCAGGTTATAAACTATCTGTTTGCCAAATTTCATCCAAATCCATTTAGTAGTTTTTACGTGAAAGAGTAACAAACATCCATCCTTACTTACAAACTTTCGCGTTTATAATATTAGTAAGGAAGTATATGATAGTTAGGTATACGTACAAATATGTATATTAAATTATCTTGCTCTTTTACATCCATTTGAAGAACGTTGATGATAGGTTCAAACGAATGGTGCATAGTAAAATAACGCAGTAGGTAGTTTTGACCGTGAGACCCTGCGTCAGCGCATACATTTTCGTCCGCTAAATACCTATCTGATGCGGATTTTACACCATTATTCAATCCAGAATGCATTAATGCGAGGCTTTTGGCTAATTTGAATGTATGTTTTGTGTTTTTATTTTTTATTGTTGTTTTTAGAGAAATAAACAATTAATCTTTCTTTTTTTTAAATTAAAATGGAGCAAGGACCCGCGCCAATATTTAATAAATATTAAACTTTCCAAAAATTATTACGATAGTCTGAATCTTTCGACGGTACCTAGAATGATACAATTTCTAGAGCTAAATCCCTCATGCTACCTAAAATACAGAGGAAAATCTGTGTTACTAGAAAAGCGCCTTCAATGAAATAAATACCAAGAAACTCCGCATTTAACATCGAGTACTTCCCTCAGAGTTGTTCACATAATACTTCATAGAAATAGTGGAACATTTTCATTCATACGTTTGTAGGAATGAGTGACTGTCAGCCCTTTAAGCCCAGGTTCGCACGGGCGACTTTTTCCTGCAGCGATTTTTCGGGCACTGGAATTTCAACTCTCTGCTTAGCTTTCAGAGTTGAAAATCCAACAGTCCAATCCAAGTCAAATCCACCAATCGCGATATTTTTACATCCGTGTGAACGCGGACTAACTGCGGGTCTGCGGCGCCACTAATGACTACTCAAGTTACATTTGAACTTACTGGCTTCTAAATTGACTTCCTTGCTCGCCAAGTTTTTAAGATATTTTTGATAGCATTATCAGCATAATATTGGGTACAACTACCAATAGTAAAAAAACCTTATCACATATAGTTTTCTAAACAAAAAATACCTTAAAAATTACTCCTCATTTAGTTAGCAGAAATGACCACTATTTTTTTTTTAACTTATCCAAAACTTATTTTTGTCGTGGCATACGTTATCTTAGTTTTTAAACATTAGTGCATAAAAGTTTTAAAACATTAGTGTTCATGGCTGATAGATAAATTAAGAATAATATGTTAGTATGAAAAATGTAACGTCTTTAAAATTCCCCATACAAAATGCTGATTTAATTGGTGGGACCTAATATATTCCCACTTCACACACACACAGGACACAGGCCACAGGACACAGGCCACAGGACACAGGCCACAGGACACAGGCCTTCTCTCGATAAGGGGGAGGGAAACTTCAGAAATACCTAGGTATAGTCGACCTAGTCATGGTTTCGACAACGCAATCCTAATCCTACTATTATTTTAAATGCGAAACTGAGTTTGATTTCACACTAAAACGGGTGAATGGATTTGGATGAAATTTGGCACATGGGTAGACCATGACTTGGGTTAGGACTTGGATACTTTTATCCCGATGTTCTTACGTGATCGAGTCTTGGCGGGTGAAACCGCGGGGCGCAGCTAGTTCTCGATAAATTGAAACTTCACTAAGGTTTTTTCGAGACATCGCCAAGCGGTTAGCCGACTCTTCACGTGACCACAGGGCTGGCCTATTTTTGGCCAAAGAATCAGCATTGTTATTACAATGTGGCAATGCTGCCAGACTTTTGGGCACTTTCCTGTTGACAGCGATTCGGACAAATATTTATCTATAATACATTTCACCAATTATGTTTAAATCCCAAGTAACAGACGGCCTACGGGCAATCGGGCCTAAAGTTGAATGTCACTTCTTGTCCGTCACAAAGCGACAAGGACTATTGACATTCAACCTTAGGCCCGATGGCCCGTTGGCCCTTTGGCCCGTTGACTCTTTGCCCTGTTCGCCCTTTGGCCTTAGATGGTAAAACAATGACGTGGTCCACTATACCTAGGTTTTTATTGTGGGAAAAAAACTAAAATGAAATTAAAATAACTCTTTAAAAGTTCGATCAGTTGGATTTAAAAAAAAATCGACCCACCCACTTTTTGTTTAATATTAGTCGATTGTTTCATCCAGATTAGTCGATTTAATTCTTACTTTCTTGTAACTGTTCTTAGAATTTAAGTACCTACTTTTTAGTTCTGAGCTTCACTGGTATTTTATCTAACAATATAAGACTACTAAAATACTATCGCGATAAACTCAATGAAACTCATATTTCATCGTTTCATCTAGGTTAGGTTACAAAACAATATAGTAGCACTAAACGCTATCTCATTTCGTTTAGTCACGAAGTACTAATCTCGTTTCGAGCTTTCTCTGTTAATTTAAAACAATATCTTTACACAGAATTTTACGAAATACCAACAGACTTTGTCTTTACCTACTGACGAAACTTCAAGATGTTTTAAAAGTTTATTGAAGTTCTAACTTGGACATAACTACTTTCCCTTTGGTGTCATTAGCACTACGTTCTCTCTCTTTATTCTTGGCTAAAAGTTTATTAAAGCGAAACGATGGCTTAGCACTCTAAAACTGAATTTAAGGACACTAGGCGACACATAAACGTAATGCGTAAATATTAAGCAGATAAGTACTTAGCGCAAATATAATTTCATAAGCCACTAGGCGATGACTAAAGGTAATGCTAAGGAATTTTTTTAACAATATTGATAGTGTCGAACTTGCCTTAAAAAACCACAAACAAGAGTCAAAAATGTAGATTTCGAAGTTTACGGCCGCGTGCTAACCAAAAGCGATCGGAAAAACGGAAGGCGCTCTTGTCAGCCCGACCACGCGTACCGGTTCGCTGAACAAAAAGTAGAATAGAATAGAATAATGTTTATTATGTACACCATAACATTCATCATTCTCCTGCACTTATCCCAATTTATTTGTGGTCGGCGCAACATGTCCCTTTCTTCCATACTTCTCTATTAGCCATCATCTCGGTAGTCACCCCCTTTCTAGCCATATCATCTTTCACACAGTCCATTTATCGTTTCTTTGGTCTTCCTTCGTTTCTTTGGTTGTATGTTACACCACCATAACATTACAAATATAAATGTAGGAATAACAATACAGGAACGCGACGATCGAAAAAAAAATCAGCTGTTCCATACATTTGTGTTCACTTAAATCGACAAAATGTATGGAACAGATGATTTTTTTTCGCGATTTCAATGTTGGTCCCATAGAAAAAGTTGTTCAAAATGATGAGTACAATGACCCCTTTTCGGGTTTAGCATAAACAAAAACTAATCTAATATAAAACAAAGTCGGGTTTGTTCAAGCACTTATAACTCGAGAACTGCTGGACCGATTTTGATGATCTTTGATTTGTTGGATTTGTCTCCGCCTAGAATAGCAGAATAACTATTCAAATATTGGAAAAATTCACGAAAAAAAAAATATGAAGAAAAATCGTTTTCTCATACATTCTGTATAGAATGGGTCTTTTGATAATGTCTCGGTAGATAAGTAGGTAGGTGTAGGTAAGGTAGGGTAGGTAGGTAGGGTAGGTATATAGGTAGGTAGGTAGGGTAGGTAGGTAGGGTAGGTATATAAATAGGTAGGTAGGGTAGGTATATAGGTAGATAGATAGGGTAGGTAGGGTAGGTAGGTTAGGTAGGTAGGTAGGTAGGGTAGGTGCGCCGTAGATAACTACTTGCTACCCGTGCGAAGCCGGGGCGAGCAGCTAGTGTTGTATAAAAAAACACTTCTTTCTTATATCTATGAGCGCGACGATAGGTTTTGGTTGGGACGCGGGGTATGAGATGCGTATTGAGAAACGAATGACGACACAGGATTGATTGCTTAAGAATTGCCTACGTTTTGCATTACATAAACTAGACGATTTGAAACTTGACGTTAGTGAAAACGGGGCACTATAAAACTGAATTTAAACCAAATATATTTCAGGGCTGTAAATATATCAAAGATCATTAAAATATATGTTGTTACTCTTCTGTGTAAACTCCGGCCACTAATGTACACACGGCCGAAAAGTTCGGAACTAAAATGGGGTTTAGTGAACTACTGCGGTTAGTCGGTAACACTAACAGCTGAATTTTACCTAATTTATAAACTTCATTATAAAACCTGTCTGGTAGCGTCGATTTATATCTTTCCAAGAATCTAAAGTGTTAAATTGGTATTTCGAAGCTATCATTTCAGCCGAAAGACGTCCACTGCTGGACATAGGCACTCCCCCAAGCGCACCGCCACTTCAACCGATTCTGTGCGTCCCGCTTCCAGTGGATTCTTGCGGCCTTCACAAGGTCATCGCTCCACCTTGTGGGGGGCTTTTCAACACAACGTCTTCCGGGACGTGGTCGCCACTCCAAAAACTTTCGGATCCATCGGCTCTGTTCTGCGAGCAATATTAGGTACCCTGCCCATTGCCTCTTAAGGTTGGCAAAGGCATTCGTCTTGAGACACTGTGGTATGTGGGACAAAAAGATATTGCGTAAGATACCTTATTTTTTAGCTTTTATGAGCTAGCTTTCAAAGGTTTTTAGTAATAAGTCCCGCTGCTAACTGACTTTAGCTAATATTATACAATGGCATAACCTTTTCAAGAGCAGTTGTGGCCTAGTGGTATCAGCTGCGACTTATGAGTAAAAAGTCGTGGGTTCGATTCCAAACAGGCACTTTACTTTGTGTAAATTATTTCATCACCACTGCTCTAAAAACGGTGAAGGGAAACATCGTGAGGAAACCGGCATGTCCATAACTAAACATTCGAAGACATGTGACATCCACCTACCCGCACTGGGCCCGCGTTGTGTAATCCACAACGCGGGCCCAGTGCGGGTAGGCCCACCCCCTTTCACAGAGAGAGGACGCCTATGTCCCAGCAGTGGGCTGATTATGCTAAGCTTTCCCATATATCTACCGGTACAAGGGAAGCCTTTTTTCGACGAAAAATCTTGCAATTATTTGAAAATATCCCATTTTTTTAAGAAAACATCACAAAATCCAAACAAAACACACTCTCCTTTAAAACCAACCCTCATCACCGAACACAGTAAATCAGATACTAGCAAAGAAAAATCTCTAACGTTAATGTTGTGACGTCACTAAGTCTTTACCCCCGACTGCCGGAAATGAAAGAGCAAAAAGAAAACAGGTGCCAACGTCGGGGACTTGATAACTGAATCAACGGCTGTACAAATGCAACGAACTAAATTGGATACTGGATGTGGATAAAGATTTTTCTTTTCGAGTTTTCAATGTAGGTATAGCGCTACAAGGTTCTTTTGGCGCGTGCACAAAATTTGAACTAACGCCGCCATCTTGTTTTTTAATACAATTCGACAAAACAATTTCAAAAATATTTACCAACAGCGCTCCCCTGTCAATGTCATTCAAGCGCCAAAAGATCCAAGCTGTATTTTTTTAATAATATATTTTGCTGTATGTGTGAATTATAGCTGTATGCATTATAATTATTATAGTATTTGTTATAATTATTATATACGTACCTACATACTCTGCAATAACCTAAACATTTTCCTAAAAATCCAGAATACTTCTTATGAAGTAATGTAATAGTGATCGTAAATTATACAGTTATAAGTACCAACCAAAATATTACAGCATGAGAAATTCAACTAATGTTTTCTTTCCAATGAATGTAAAAAATATTTTTTAAAGGGGTCTTAGATGAGTTCAAAGTTACTGATGATCGTAGTAATTAGAACAGAAAATAGGGCAAGTGGCATTACATCGTGGTTTTTTTACCGAGGTAAGTCACCGGGGACTTCAGAAGCGCAGCGGACTAAAAAACGGGAATGACAACTCAGAACTAAGTTGATAGATTTTGTTTTAATTTTTATGTAACGATATTAAACAATTTTACTTTTTTAAATAAATGTTTTGTGTGCATTAAACAATTCTGATAATTTAAGTCAATAATTTTAAATGTTCATTGATAAGAAAGTTTATCCAGTTAAAAGATTAAAGTTTATTTTTTTTATTTTTAAACTTTCATAATTTTTTTGAAATACAAATATTATTACTCTTGATAAAGTTAAAATTGTTGCAAGTACCTGTACGAAATATCAGTAAAAAGTGCGAAACAAATAACTCAATTTATCAACACTTCATTGGCAGAATTGAATGGACAAACTTATTTATTTTTGACTTCATATTTCTACAGATTTCTGCTTTTCTGGTATTAATCACAAATGTTGTTATTTCTCTAGACTTTCATCTAAAAGGATTACCTACTTTTGTGTGAGAATAAAACCATCTGTCAATAACAACTTAAGTCTGTAGACAAAAATAATAAACCACAAAAAAAATATCCAAAACACGACAACAACAAAGTGTATCTCTAATATTATCATAAAAACCATAATCATATTCCATTTTCAAAAGAAAAAATATAAGGTACACTATATCTTGTTATTCTACACGAACCCTATCAATCTCTTACACTCATCTTGTTATATTGGCGTCCTACATCTTCACAGCTTGAAAGATATCCTCAATAATGAAAGTGTGGATACAATGACACTCGACACACAAAACTTGATCCCCACTCAATAGCTCGATACACACGATAACCTAACATCGATATACTAATTGGCAACAACAATATCGATAAAAAAATGGAAGCAAGCTAACAGTAGTGTCATTATTGTTTACAAACGTAATTAGATGTTAATACTAAGAAAGAACGTAAAGTCTCGTTAGCTATTGAATGTAGATGAGGGTGTGAGTGTGCTGGTTAATTAATAAGTAACAGTTATTGTTTCTCAACGGATAACTGTGTGGCAGTAAGGTAATGACCGGGCGGAGTCATTCCCACGCCGAGTCCGCAATTTAGATAGCGTGCATCCGAAAATGCTCGATATGCTCCGATGACTACGCACAAATACTTTTTTTTTTTCTCACTGTCTGGGAAAAAAACGACAGATATTTTTGCGCAGCAGCAGCAAATGTTTTCAGTGTTGGAGTGAGCCGTTCGTTTGACAAGTGACAACAGCGCGACTGTTCCCGCAGTCGATGGTACTCGTAAAATAGAACGTAAACCTGTTGAACTTTTGAGCAGAATGCAGAGAAAAGAAATAAGTACATTGTATAAAGGTTTAAGAATAACAATCTATTGAGAAAAAATAAAATAATCGCTCGCGCTCAGCGTAAGGGTGTGTCTACACCGGCGCATTAGCGATACACAAATGTTTGACTGTGTACCGGTTGTACAATGTAATTAGCATTGTGTGATCGCTTAACAGTCCAAGCTCAGCAATTTACATCACTACTTTGCTGAAAATTAGGTTACACACGTTACTCGGTTTAGAGCTTAGAATCTAAGTTTCAGTAAGTATATAGAAAAGTAGAACAACATAATTATGAAAAATTTGCAAATGGACCCACTTAAAACGTTTTTTATCAAAGCAGAGTACGAAAGTAAGAATAAAAACACAGCTTTTGTAAACATTAAAAAAAATAACTTCTAAATCTACACTAATTTTATAAAGAGGAAATATATTTTTGTGTGTATGTTTTCAATACAAACATACACACAAAAATACATATCTGAAAAACTTCTGCGCCGATTTCAAAAATTCTTTCACCATTATAAAGATTACTTGCGGGCGAAGCCGCTGACGGCAGCTAGTATGTTATAAAGGTTTGTTTGTAACACTAGCACGGACGTACCTGCTTTTACGAATGTAAACAAACCGTAATGGGACAACTCAGTACTTCCGCATTTCACTAACATCAGGATTTTTGAAGGAAGCTTTTAATATTCTTCCAACATACGTCAACATTTTCTCTTTGTAATCTCTTGCTCAGAAGAAAATCTTCCGTTTCGAAGGATTATTTATTTAAAGCCTTGCTCATATACCTTGGAATATGGAAGAGAATGTTTACATGTCCTGGTTTACGGCGGCATGAGCTTAGACATTACCTTCCTTATAATAATATGAAAATACGTGAAATATTCATAAATTTATCAAAATCTTTACCTACGTAGGCGTACAACCATAGATTTTTTCCGTACGGAATTCGACACTTTCCTCGTTTTTATTCAACCATGAACCTAACAAAGAATCTCCTGTTGTTTTTTTCGCATAGGTATGTACTTTCTAAATTTAAAAAAAAAAAAAAAAAATCTAAATAAAATAAGTTAGTTTTGTATTTATCAGAAAAGAACGAGTCTCACAATATTTGGTATATTTTTTCACCAAGATAAAAACAAAAATATCCAGTGATACAGCTTAAGCTGTCAGCCTAAAGCTAAATTCCTTGATTAGAAAGAAAAAAAATACGTTTATTTGCGGTAAACATGACGCAAAAAAGAAAATAAACACAAAAAGAAAAAAATAAGAAAAGGTTGGGAATGAATGGGCCGGCCATATTAGCCATAGAACCGATGACCGTTGAGGTAGACGTGTTCTTGAGTGGAGACCGCGAATCGGCAAACGTAAGGTAGGACGCCCTCAGGCTAGATGGAGCGACGATCTTCGCAGGGTGGCTGGTTGAAGCTGTATGAGAGCTGCCGAGAATCGAGCTGAATGGCGTGCAATTGGAGAGGCCTATGTCCAGCAGTGGACTGCTATAGGCTGATGAGGATGATGAAGAAAAGGTTGGAGGAAACATGCATCACGACCACGCAAAACGGCTATCGCTCAGCATTATGCTGCGACCCTATGTAAGACATAGCCCCAGCGCTGATTTTCAGCGACAGGTTTTGTTCTTTTTTTCTTAATAACTGCACCAATAACTCAACAGTGTAATTTTATTCATATTATCGAAATTATTATCAATTTTGTTGCTTAAGTACCTAAATGTTTTTGAATTCTGTAAAAATAAATTATAATAAAAGGTAAAATGGAAAACATAACCTGAAGCATTAAATAAATATACGTATATGATGTGTGAATATTACACTGGCATTATTTTAACGTATCCGGGGCGAGGTCTAAAAGTAAAAACAAATAAATAAATGTTACTGAACTTCACACGTAACAACACATATTTAAATAAATTCCAGAGTTAACTAAGAAACGTTACTTTTTGTTAGAAAAGTATATTTACAAAGATCATAATAAATGCGAGTTGTTAGTTCCCAACTAGAAGTGCCGTGATAAAAAAAATATCATCTAGTATTAATGACATCTGCGGCGCTATCGCCATTGAGACTTAAGGCTACGACACATTTATTATACGCGATATATTGTATAGCGCATAAATGTGTCCTGCCGTAATTGGTGTTTGCAACAATTCAATTGAGCATAAAATCATTTTAGAGTGAATGTTCTGATTTACTGCGAGGCGAGATGCATCATTACAGAACACGGAACACGAAATTTCGCTAATCAATTCCGACCACTCGCCGCTCAGCATTTCCCTTTCGAAAATGGAACGATTTGAACGGAATTCTAAACTGGAGCGTTTTAGATTGTACGATATATCGCGGGTGTATGTCGGTGCCCTTATACCGACCGCAAAGCAGTGCCCGAGGGTTCGCGCCATAAACACGCCTCGCCTGGACTTTTTGCTCACTCCAGAAAGTCATTACAGCCTGGTACGTGTTTTCATTATAACCCCCGATGCGCTATAAGCCGTTTGTAACTAATACTATCGTTATTGACTGCGAATTGTTCTGAGATAGGTACCTACTGACACGTTCGCAGACTGTTTTTTCTTCTATTTATTGGGGTGGTTTTACCGCCCAGAAAATTAAAGACCCGAAAAGATAAATGGCTCAATATTTCGTTCACGCAGCTTCAAGCGCTACCTCAGAAAATAAATATTTCTGCGCCTGAAGGATAACAACTCACCAAAACACAATGTTTTGAACAAATCAAATAAATCACTATTGTAAAGTAGAGACACGACAATCAAGAATGTACAACTGGATTTCTAAATCTGAATAAAGATTCCTATTCCAATGCACTGTATTTTTTTCACACTGTCCTCGTTAGGCGGCAGGACATCTCTAATCAAACCCGTCAGGACAACTATTTAATTAACTGGCAACTCTCAAAGAACTATCTGGATCCATTTACATGGCACATAAGTGATTAAATCTGTAGTTAATATGGGGCGAACCTTTATATCCACCTACTCAAAGGACCTCCAGCCTCTATCTGATTTCTTTGATCATTCAAATGTGGTCGGAATATTTTCCGCTTGTATCCTCGACAGTCAAAAAGGAACTCTGTAACAAGACTTTTTGTTATTTTTCATTACTACAATATTACGAATATTTTTGTTAGAGATGTTTTTAGACGGCCGTATTATGCTGAACATGTCGAATAATGTTCGGGATTGCGCTTGAGGCATTACGCCGGGACAATAAGTGGATGATAGCATATAAATCACGTAGTTTTATTCCAAGAATGGACAAATGGCAACATACAGGGTGTTAGGGTAAACACTCTTGTCATTCAAACCAGTGGTTTGGTTTCATTTATAGAACGTAAAATCAATGGAAAATTACATCTTTTTTTTTTTAATTTTTAGATCAAAATTTTACCACAAGAGACGCAAGTTCGTTGCCTTATGCGCTAGGGCAACGAACTTGCGTCTCAACACGGGCGGGGGGTACGGGATGTGACCTGACCGGCAGCGAGCGCGATCCCTCTCTTAGTCAGTCAGCTGTTTCGCTAGCAAGCACGATGTCAGATAGAAACTTTTTAAAATCTTTTAATGAAAATAACGTTTTTTTTTTGTTGTGTTCGGTCATTTATTTATATATTTAAGTCAACTACCCATGGTTTGAATGACAAGAGTGTTTACCATTACATCCTGTATAACGATAGTGCTCGACAATGTCTTAGGTAATACAACCTTTAATATCCAATCTAACATCTTTAGCATTTGCATTACAAAAGACTTTGGTCTAAGAACAATCGTCCCAAAACACACGTTATACAGGGTGTCCCTGGAAGTATGGATCGAATCGAATAGGGGCGACGGCAAGGTCATTTCCAAACTTTTTAACCCTAACGATGCAATTTTTTACGGTTCAAAAGTTATGATCAACTTTCTATCAGGACTATGAATTCTTTTTTTTTTAACAGGACTTTGTAGAGGTATCGCCCTTTCCTGTAGTAATACTTTTACGCAGCTAGAAAACATAATGTTCATATAAGAAAAAAACATTTACTGCAAAAGCATTGATCTGGAAAAAAAATTACTCAATTTTCGAGCGATTTTCGTGGGAAAAAGTTTCACTAGCGAAAAAAATTCTCAGGTTGATCCATACTTCCAGGACCCTGGACCCTGTACACAAGGTATGCTTACATCCTAAAAGCTGATTTGTTAGTAGGGATATACGATTACGTCACACGATATGCTATTCCAATATTGGCCCGGTCGCGTTATCAGGTATTCCGTCCATAAATTATTGGCATACGTCTTGTCGATAACAAATTCGTCTTACACGTCCGTTGGGATACCGCGATATTGATGAAATAATATCATTCCACGTAGTTATTCTATATTCCACTGCCTCTGAGGTACCTACCGCTTCTAGAAGTTGCTGAAGCAATGCATAATATTATGAATTACAAAATAGCATTCCATGTTTTCGTAGTTAAGACAAAGCTTGGGAGCTTTGTAGTAACTAAGCAGTGTTTAAGTACGCGTTTAGCATACTGATAGAACCAGCATTATGTTTTTCAGACGTGCGCAATGTACAGTTCTTTAATCACTGATAATTTTAAATAGATTTCGACGTGACCGAAATATTTTGACGAAGTAAATCATAGTAAACTAAAAATGTACATTTTCCATATTTAAATTAACTGCGAAAAGGTGACTGTACTCGTCGTATTCATGAAAACAGATGAACATCGCATGCCGTGTAAATCTGTTCAACGGACACGAAACCCAATTCTCAAAGCTGAAACTTTTGTTTCACAAACATGAGAGCCACACCATCCATGATACAATAAATTAAGCGTACAGTGTTCGTGAGACTAACCTGACCTGCACCGAAATATAGCACCAACGGGATCAGTGATTGACAAAAAGCCTCGTACTTCGTCGAAAGCCAACGAGGTCCGCGCAGAAAAAAAAAAACATAACTTGTCGGTTATTTAACTTTGGTGTGAAAGAACTCACAACTATTTTTATCTCGTTCCAATGATAAGTATAAATCCAAAAAAAAGCACATTCGTGATTCGATTACCACGATTATTGAGTCGACTTTTATGGGCGGCTACTTTTTTACCCACAAATGCATACTTCGATTTCTATATAATTTAACGCCCGGCTAGGGCTGGGAGAAGATTTGTTTTTGAATCGTATTATTCTAAACGTTTCGTAGTCAAATATTTACTTAGCATTAGAATAACTCTGGCATTTGAAATCATAGACGTTTATTCGTTGCCGTCGGACTTTAGGATTATTTGAAGTGTTTAATATTCGAAGTGGTTCAGTTGTATGTTATTTATATGACGGACCGCCAGCCCTAAGCTACATAGCAAAGACTGTAATGTGTATCGGAGTGTGGAGAGACACAAAAAGGATCTATTTTTCTCATTCCATCGTCAGGAACCAGCCGGGCTACTTTTATCGCTGTTTTACTGTTTGCAATTTAACTTGAAGCGTTAAACTCAACGCGGGCGAACAAACAACAATAATAATAATCACATTTTAGCATCAATGTGTGTCACTTCTAGAATGTATTATTTGTAACAACTTTGTTTAATGTGGAGGTCACACGCTATTTTTACCGACTTCAAAAAAGGAGGAGGTACTACGTTCGGATGATTGTTTTTTTTTTTTTTTTTTTATGTATGTTCACCGATTACTCCGCCGTTTGTGAACCGATTTTGAAAATTCTTTTTTAGTTCGAAAGGGTATACTCCCGAAATGGTCCCATATAAATTTTATTAAGTTTGCTTGCGTAGTTTTTGAGCTAGCTTCAATATTACGTATTTTTCCCACAGTCTATGTAGACGATATAATTATTAGACTCCTTCACTGTTATTTACATAGCAGGTAGTAACTTGTGTAGGGTAGGTACCACCACTAAAAAGTGAAAAATTAAAACTTTTTACAAAAAAAAACAACCGACTTCAAAAAAAACCCTAAAAAAGTGAAAAATAACTTTAATTTCGGAAGTCGGTGGCAAAAAACGAAAATTAAAAAGCAAAGACACCGACTTCCGAAATTAAAGTTATTTTTCACTTTTTTAGGGTTTTTTTTGAAGTCGGTTGTTTTTTTTTGTAAAAAGTTTTAATATAAGCTCAGAACAAAATTTTTTTTTCGTTTTTTTTTTCTCCTCCATTTGTTTTGGGTCCCCTTAAAAATTCACAATTTCTACTAAATATCTGCCAAGTCTTTTTTCAAATTTGTCGAGCAAGGGCTCGTGGCTAAATAATAGCAAGTTCTACAAGCCTATAAACAATTAGATTTTTTCGACTGTAGACTTTAATTACTCCAATAACTGAAATCCAATACTACAAACAAATTAATGAATCGAATTAGATTGATTACAAATTCAAACTAACCCTACCAACATTGTTATATCAAGAAACAACGTTATGATTAGAGAGAACCTCTAAATTATCTGGTTTACGGAACCCTATGGCTCCAAATGAAATGTAAACATTCTTATAATAATGTATTTGGAACACAATCATATGACTTGGCAACCTCCCCATATGAAAATAAAAAGGCTAAGAAATGGATTGGAAACATAAAAATGATATATAAAACCCATAAAAAATAATGTGAAGGATAAATCGTATACCCTCACACAGGAATGAATACATTGAGCATGAACCATAGAGTTTGTATAAGCATAGGTTAGTATGTATGGCAATTTGTGTCAAAATTTATGATATAGGATAACCTGTCAAATCTACGAAAGTCCGCAGGCCGTTGGAGTAGTGACCTAATTTTTCTATAACCTGCAATGCAGCTATAACTTACAGCACTATGTTAACAGAAGAAAAACGCAATCTCGAAACGAGGGGAAGTAAAAAGTTCTCACTTTACCTTCCTTACCTTATTTTGTTTTTCTTTTTTACCTATTGTTTCCGTGTATGGGAAGGTAGGGGAGGAAAGTTCTCGATTCAAAAGCAACTGAATGAATAAAGAAAAAATATACCAATATGCCAATGGGCTACAGTTTGTTTATTTTAAGCAAACTAACGTCCAGTTACGATTAAAATCTTCCGGAAATATATTTTTGATTTTCGCGCAAATCATTGTTTTTTTTGATGTAGGTAGGGGCAAAGTGCAAACCCACAATTTGGGAGGTGCGAACTTTTTACCCGACTACGGTGAAGCAAAAAGGAGTGTTATGATATGAGTGATATGTTGACCGGTATGTATGTATGTTCTCATAACTCGTCGTTGGAAGTGTCTTCAATATGGTGCCCTCTAGAGGATTTAAACGAATGAACAAAAAAAATATTTAATTTGTCTGTCTGTGATGTCTTGTTCATAATTTCTTAGTTGACTTTTCTGCCGTAGTTGGGTTTTTAGTTTTATTTAACATAAACACTAAAAATAATTACACTAAATTACACTACACTAAAAATAATTTCAACTCCTTTCATTTTTTCTTCATTTCTTTTTTTTTCATTTTATCTAAACTATTTTTTTTTTATTCCTACAATGTTTAATATTTTTGTAACATTGCTATTTCTATCTAAACAATTTTCTAACTAATATTAAATAAAACTAACTGTACAAATAAACAACTACTTACATAGTTTGGTACTTATTATGTAAGTATTAATACAAATTAAAAATAATTTCGTGTCACTCTTTTATAATATCATTAAAACTTAATCACCTAGTTCACTTCTTTAATTCCGTTTACACATCTCACATAACATAACCTACCTCAATGCTGCGGTAATTTCAGTGCTAAGGTTATAGTTACATCGCTTGCATACAAACTTGTTATAAACATGTTCCTGCGCAGTCGTGACCGTTGATGTCTATTGACCAGACAATGAAAATAAATGTATTCTGGTTATTTATTTTTACGAACCAGAATCGTGGATAGAATAATAATTACATTTGTTAAAGGTTGTTTGAAGAAGAAAGCTTGATATTGTATGTTAATTTATTTATTTTCACTACCATACGATTTTATTAATTAAACTGTTTTTCTAAAAAACATTTTTTTTTTAATTTACTAGGTAGCCTATTTTTCAAAAAAACTTTTTTTATTTTTATTAACTGACCTGTCTTTCAAAACAACATTTTTTTAATTTATTCACTACCCTATATATCAAAAAAAAATTTTTTTTCATTAACTAACCTATCTTTGAAAAAAAGCTTTTTTTTTCTAATCTGTCCACTGATGTTTCCTCTCTAGATATTGCAAAACAGACTAATATTCCAAATTATTCTTGATACTAAAGAACTCGACCAGCAACCTAATTGCATAACACACGATCAATCACAATATAAACATAAACAATATGTTTTCATTTTGACAGTTCAACATCATTCATTGCGTTATTTACGTTGTTGAGCAGACTTTTCGAGCATATGAAGCAATGGATTAAAATGATACAGATTGTGATCGATTGTGTGTTACGCAATTACGGTGCAGTATTTTCAACTTCAACATTTCAACCCCAAATCAAAAATACACCCATGACTTAATTAAAATTTAAACATTTCTACACAAACCTTTCCACTTGAAAAGCTATTCCTTTCAACTCACTTTACTGACCCATAAACGTAGGTATCCTTTCATTTTTGCGCACTTTGCACTCTCGCGGTAAAAGCATGTGCATCTTTCACTTTCCGCTATCGTAAATGGTATATGTGCAGGTAAAGTACTAGCTTTTACGAGGTTAGTTTATTGCCCGGTCGAGGTACTATTACATACTATTGTTCATATGGAACTGAAGGCTACTCGACATATCAAATCGGAACAATTTGAGCTTTACGCGTGATACAAATATGATTGTGAACCTTTTTTATGAAGCGATTGTCTGATGGCATGGGTTGGTTTGCTCGGAATTGAGAGAGTGGTTGCTTATTATTGGTAGACCTTGTAGATAGATTGGAGAATCTGTAGGCATACGATAAATCCAAACAATTGAGTAATTTGATGCTCAATGAAAATCCATTCGCTCGTAATCGACGTAAAAGCAAATCAGAAATATTTTTACACGTATTGCTGTTACAATGTTGACACTGATTGACTGGTAAAAAAAGGAGTCGTTCAATACGTTGAAAACTCAATCGGATACTCAATTCTCTTTTACGACACAGTGTGAAACAAACAAAAGACGTTCCGTAAGAACCGTGTTCCTAAACATGAGCTCGAAAAGACACGTTTAAACTGTGAGATTTTGTTGAGAACCTAAGAATAAACTTCTATACAAGAAATCTAAAGCTTAGGACTCACCGACTCTACGAACGAATCGTGACGTAACAGAGTCGTGATTCTAAAATATTTTCATGCAACGCTTGGTCTATTCTGAAATATAATCTCATGCTCACGAGGTTTTCGCTTAGCTGGTGATCAGATTGTGTGGTAGTGTGAGATGCATCAATAACGATAAAATTGTAATAGTGACGTGTTTGGACTATAACATCGCCTATCTCTGGTAGGTTTTCACGTAATTTTATATCTTTAATCATTTCGGTATCACGAGCAGTGCAGTAGCCGTTTCTTATACTTAAATAAAAACGTTTAACAAAAAAAAAAACAACCGACTTCCAAAAAAAACACTAAAAAGTGAAAAATAACTTTAATTTCGGGAGTCGGCTTTGCTTTTTAATTTTCGTATTTTGCCACGGACTTCCGATTTTTTTTAAATCGGTTCACAATTAGAATAGAATAGAATATATAGAAAATATCGAAGAAAATACACAAAAAAAAATACATACAGACGAACATAGAAACTCCTCCTTTTTGGAAGTCGGTTAAAAAATAAGGTCGCCATCCAATCTTACTAGATGCTTATTGGATATTGATTGTATTATTCAGTCCAAGATGATACTACAATTTGCATCAACCGCAATAGCGCCGCAACTCTCTTGAAATAGATTATCTTATAAAAGTGTGACATGAAACTATTTTGTAATCGATTCCCACAGCAGACATAACTAATACAATTCCGGAATAAAATCTTTTCATTTCATACAATACATCGAATCCTTTTTCTCACCCGAAGAGAAATAAATACGATCTGATTCGTTTCGCAATAAACTAACAAAGGTCGGACGAAGTTCTGATCTTGGGCTTAATAACGATGCTCCTAAACTTGTAAACGACAACGAAATAAACTTCTTGTTGGAGTTTCGTACAATATCATCGACCATAGATCCTGATATTATAAAGGAAACAAGACTTACAATAATTTTATTAGTTTATCTACGAAGCTTTGATGCAAAACAAAGAGATTGTTCATGAATACCATAGATAGGTAGTAAAAGTTTAGGAATTCTATTAGAAGCACCAACTTTAAGATCTTTGGAATTTGTTGTAGTTTTTATTAGTTTAAATATCTTCTATATATACTGTAAGTTATATCATTGTAATTTTCCTTTTTTGTTATTATATATTTTTTGTGTAAACCACTAACTATTTATACTAGGTACTAAATTAAATGACTAACTATACAAATAAGTAATAAGTTAGGAATGATTACGTGATTTCAATATCATTCTCTTTGATAAGACCGATGAAATGACTACAGGTTCGACCAACAATAGTAATATAACGAATTCAGCACATTATAATATTTTACCTAAACCTTCATATTTAGCTAAAAATTATGAACTTAGCTTAAAATTTCGCAGTCATTCTAGTTCAGATCTAAACAAGTGCACAAGAAACAGGTCGTCGACTTATGTGTGATAGTAATGAACTAAAAAATGGAGTTTTAAAGCTTCGTCCGTCACGACTTTCCACACGTCGTGACTTTGTAATGGG
Source organism: Lithophane semibrunnea (assembly GCA_947363905.1). Lineage (NCBI taxonomy): Eukaryota > Metazoa > Arthropoda > Insecta > Lepidoptera > Noctuidae > Lithophane > Lithophane semibrunnea. The sequence goes on along the minus strand of OX376197.1, from coordinate 13,847,149 downwards.
GGTCTGCGAGAAATTGACAAGCATCGGACGGCCCTTGTATTTTATGTACTGTTATAGCTCTACTAACGAACATACGGCCTTATTTGAAACGGAAATAATTAAATGGATATGGGTAAAATACTGCAAAAGCTGTATATTTTTGTGAAAAATAAAACTCGTATGCTTATTGTGATTAAAAACCAAAAAACGGTGTAGCTATTTCATTCCCGCCAAATAAACAGTGCAAAATTTATTTAGCTTAAAAAAAGGCTATCGCGAAAATAAAATCAGCCAGTTATATTCATTCCATTAATTTAACTCTATACTATATATTAATCGAAAAAAGTTGTCTGCTGCTGTCTAAATAATTTTATTCATTGTTAGTCATTGTTTTATAAAAACCTGCTAAGTGCGAGTCGAACTCACGCACGAAGGGTTCCATAACATTATCTATAAAAACGGCAAAAAAATCACGTTTGTTGTATGGGAGCCCCCTTTAAATATTTATTTTATTCTGTTTTTTTTTGTTATAGCGGTAACAGAAATACATCATTTGTGAAAATTTCAAGTGTGTAACTGTCACGGTTCATGAGATACAGCCTGGTGACAGACAGACGGATGGACAGCGGAGTCTTAGTAATAGGGTCCCGTTTTTCTCTTTGGGTACGGAACCCTAAAAAATAACACAGTATTCCAATTATACCTATATTTTCCTAGTACCTACTACCCAAATAGAATACGTTTTATGTGATAAATACATCGAAAATTAATGTAGGAACCTCATAAATATTGCTTCAACAATCCTCACAAAAACAAAAAGGTAGATGCATAACTTTCGAGACGAACTACAAAAACACTAGGTGTTCGCGTACTTAGTCCTCGCGGGAACAGAAAATAGACTTCTACTCAGAAAACTTCACAGTCCCTTGGTAAATAAAAGTCTTGGAACGAAGAACGAAGTATGAGATCAAAGTTCTGTTCCAGGAGTAAGGCTTAGTACACACGACCTCTGGTTTAACGTTACAGTTCGTGACATTGTAATAGAGAAGTGCAAGCAAGACTTTGCAAGTTCAGTCTCGCTTTGAAATATACGAGTGACGTGCGTTTGTTAGGTTTCTCTGTATGTAGGGTTGTCTTGTTTCTGAAACTTGTGTTCGTTTGCAAAGCGTTTTGTACCGAGTACCGATAAGCTCTAAGCAACCGTGCTCTAAGCAAACCGTGCATGCAACATGATTTTTTTTTAACCTTTTACACTTATCTAATGTTTTACAGTTATCGTGCATAAAACACAAGGTTTTGAAAAGTAGGTTTTGTTTTTAAAATATTATTGAAATCCGGATAGTTTTTCATAAGGTATAATATAAAATATTTTCAGAGTACTTCTATTTTAATTAGGGCTTAATACCAATGACATCAAATTCAAATAGAGTTTTATGTAAGCCTCATTTAAATAAACTTTTAATTAAACTCTTAATTAGAACGCAGTGTTTCTATATTCCGGTGTTATTACACCGAAGCTCCATCTACAACAATACCTACCTAATAACAAAACTTTGTTAATAAAAAACAAGGAAAACTAACGCAAAGATGAACTGAAAATATCTATTCTTCCCGATCGTGTACACCATCTTTACTCATCCACCGCTTCTTATAATAAGTTCTTTCCCAATGAAAAAAGTTATTGCAACCTAGAATTTTTATTATATCCCTTGACATAAACAGTGGTAAAAAAATATAATGAATCTCCTTGTGACGACCTTCACTGAAGGCATCCGTAAAAAACTTTTTTAAAAGCTCGGTATAACAAAAAAAGTTCAAAACATGTGGACCGCAGGCCCTTAGATTATTTTTGCTTCACAGTAGCAAAAAGCTCTAGGTCTAAAATATTATATTTAATTAAAACATGCGAAAAGTTAAAAAAATATATGAAAGCACATTTTTAATTAAGCTGCCAAATAGACAACGCTTTTCTGTTTATTTAAAAATACAAGTATCACCACAGGACATATTCCATGAAAACGAGACGACAAAAAATAAAAGTTTCAGTCATAAATCAATAATAATAAAATAAGTTAAAACTTACCGATAATACTCGATCACTTGCGGAAAAACTTCAATGCTATTAGTTCATTAGAGCATTTTAACTTTGGAACATAAATCACGAATAATTCCCGCCTATATTTTTTACTGTCCAATATTTTTTAAATTTAAATTCAAGCGTCAAATCATGCGTTCTGTTCTTCGAGTTCAGCGAGCGTAGTCGCGCGCGGGCTCCGGCTAGTAAAGGCGGCAACACACTGCGAGAGCGGCGTCAGGCTGCGCCAGTGCCCCCTCCGGCTATCACTCTACTTTCGGTTATTCTCTCGCCTCCCTCGAGACAGAGACCGATTTATCACGGTAGCGTATCTGTGTTAGCTCCCAGACAATCCAGACTCAACTCGAGGTTTGCCGTGCAATCTTTCTTATAGAGACCACCTTACGTACCGCAAAAGTGTACTCGTTGCTTCAAGGAAACGTCACTGACCGCATAATGTCGCAGATAATGAGTTTGGAGGCAGACGAAAATTGTTCGTTAGCCGAAAAAGGCGATTTAGTTGCAATCGGGACGGGCTTAGCGAAATCATTAATTTTATCAGATTCTTAACTGTTTCTTGCGTGACAGGCCGTTGACCTCTCACACTGGTCCAGTTACAACGGTTCAAACATGTAAAACGCTCATTAGTAGTAAACAATCTATTCTACAACATAGCATTAAGTTTTTAAATCTGTAATTTATAGTTTCAATTAGGCTTTGGAATACTTGAGATTGAAATCCGGATTACTAAAATAATCCTAAGTTATGGCTGGTTTAATTTTTGTAGGTCACTTGACGACTGTAATTCTCAGCCTGTTCCATAAATTACGATCAGAGTCACCCATCGAATCCTATCTACAAAATAACACATACAAAAGCACAAAACACACCGCAAGACCGTAGACAAACATATCAGCAGTACAATCATCAATTATAACCACAGACAATAATTAATTAAGGAAAGAGCTGATCACGCTACTAATATATTTATCTCACCATTAATAATGACCAACATGACGCTTCAGATTCACCGCTGACCTAATTTCTTCGGCTGCAAGTACTATTGTCATGTTCAAACGCCGACGGACGAAAGTAAATTTCTCCTAATGGGTCAACCTGAATACATATCATGTCCACATTAGTATGGAGAGGACGTGTGACATGCACTTGTAAAGTGTATTAGTGCGTAAGTGGACATATCAATTTGTAAAGTCATTATTATTAATTAATTAAAGGAGGTCAGAGCTGCTTAGAATTTAATATCCTGATTCATGAATGGGGCGCTTTAATTGTACCGGTTTTTAATTAAGTACCATGCTTGTATTTGTTCATTAAATTTTATTGAATAACAATATTGTTTTTGTGGTTTGTTATTGGTTGTTTTGGATGTATATGAAAGCCTCTCGATTTGCCAACGCTTCATTCAAATATAAAAATTCTAACAAAAACCTTTCCATTATAATAATTGGATTGATTTTTGACATTGTGGCTATTATTATTGACGACCCCATTTTCGTTTTGCAAAATATCAATATACATAGTAACTTGCGCTGATATTAGGTAACTTTCTCAGATACGTTTTAAACAAAACTTAGCTTGCTCATAGCAAGATTAAGGTGACAGTAAGGTTTGTTGTCTTTTGTGACATCTTTTCTCTATTTTTCATAGCCCAATCTCAAAAACTCACCCTATATCTAGCACCCCTGTAGATTACTTTTCCGTGACCTTTAAATCAGGAAGCTCATATTCCCATCCTTATTTTTACGCAATCAAGTCCGAGTCTCGAAGGGTCAGTCTCAGGATGATTGAATAAGCTACAAAGGGAAAGTTACCCAGTTACCATAAAACATCGCAGTCAGTTTGTTATTGAAATTAGAATCACAGACCCTTCTGTATTGCCAATGACTTTTCTATTTCAGTTCCTTAAATTGATCGATATAACAATATGTTGCATCATCATTCTCCTGCCCTTATCCCCATTTATTTGTGATCAGCGCAACATGTCCCTTTCTTCCATACTTCTCTATTAGCCGTCATCTCGGTAGTCACCCTTTCTAGCCATATCATCTTTCACACAGTCCATCCATCGTTTCTTTGGTCTTCCCCTATTCTAATAGCCATCGACATTCATACCCAAAACTTTCCTCAAGACATTTTCCTCATTCCTTCGCATCACGTGCCCATACCATGACAACCGATTTCCGCACAATTTTCAGACTTCCTCTTATGTACTCATTTCTTATTCTATCCATTCGTGCAATAGAGAAATAAATTATATATGGTTTCATAAATTCGCAGATTTAATTTTGGTTATTATAATACCTATAGCAGAAGTTAACCATGAACCATTTCCCCAAAACAAAAGGGATAGATCAATCAATAGTTACCCTTTTAGATTTCAATTTACTCCTACAAATAACCCAATAATTTATATTGGAATCTTGTATTTACGTACCTATGTGCGTCAAAATGTTCGATCTCAACTAGAGACGAAAGTCATATCAAAAATAGCAATCAATTGTTGAAAGCTAGACACAAACACAAACCAAGTTCTATTTGCAGAAGGATCTCAGTTATGACCTGCGTAATGTTCACTAGACCAACACAAAGCGACCCGACCTTAGAAATCATGTCAACAAAAGCTTCCCACGAGAATTTTAAAAAGTAAGTACAAGTAAAAACCACAGAATTGTGTCCTTCATCTAAAATTTAAAACAGCTGCCTCTCCGGAGTTAATTGCTGGCGAACCGAGTCTTTGCAGAACATATGAAATGTTGGTAGACTCTGCAATTGTTCGGGGATACAGTTCTTTACACAGTAGTGGTAAAAGAATTAAATATGTAGTTATATTTTCTTTTATATCGTAAACTTTGTGTATTTTGAAAATATTGTTTGCTATGTTTTGTATTCAAAAACTTTTCAACTTAAAAACGTTATGAATCCCATATTTTATGATACCTACACGACATTCGAACTACATAGTTCATAAATGTTCAAGTTATGAATACATATACACACGTGATAAAGTTTTGCTAACACAACACTGACTCGCTTAACACGCACCTATGTATACGATGATATATGACGTATATGTATGTTACCAGATTGGACTAAGCTATACAAATCACGATTTAAATCATCCAGAATTACACTAATTTACTTTCAACGGTCACAAAACTTCTTTGAAAGCCTCCTCCAAGCTCCTTGAAAAACCTTGACGACGGCTTAGTTATGCACGGCACGTCTTGTTGAAATATATGGAAATTAGAGAGCTCGCCCGCGCCCCAGTTTGTTCCAGTAATTCTCTGATCTATTAGCAACTACCGTGACTTGATTAGGCCGCGATTTGTAAAAGAACAATGCCCACAGGGTCACAAGACTTTGTTCCCTCGGTTTTCTGTCTAACTAATTTCAAAGTGATTAAACTTTGCCCTTTTCAGTCCTAATGAGCTTGGCCAATTTTGTAATCCTAAACATTTTACTTGAATTTGCGACATTTAAATTGAGTCGTCATTCCTTTGGTGGAGTATCAAAGGGTCTGTAGACTTTACTTTCAATTTATTTTTGTTGCCTTCTGGAACTAGTTTCGCTAAGCCAACGTTCCTCGTTCTGCTTTCGCATTTAATTTACTTGAAGCTACTGGGAATAATCTTGTGTATTGAATATAGGAATTGAATAATAGAATATGAGTAATATCAATATTATTATACTGACTGTGACCTCTGTTTGTTTCGGTGTTTCTTCCCAGAGTAGTCAGATAGGAAACACCGACCGCCTCTCCAGTTTTTTAAATATTGTTGACGTGTAAAAGTGTTTGCATAAACTTACTTACAGAAATAAACATAATTTTCCATCATCATTTAATATTTATTTACATTAAAAAATAAGGGATCACGTTATAAAATGGTTAAAATGATTGAATGTTGAATTAAAATTTTGTTGTCAAATATGTAGGTCACTGAGGATCGGGAACCCGGCAACCCAAGACCAGCTCTCAAAACGGTGAAGAAAAACATCGTGAAAAAAGCGATGTCCGAGAACCAAAAATTCTAAGACATGTGACATCTACCAACCCGCACTGGGCCCGTGTGGTGGAATACGGCCCGCTCTCTCACAGAGAGGAGGCCAGTGTCCTAACTGTGGTAACATTATAGAGTGATTATGAGGATCGGCAACAATACATTTTGTATTGTGTCTGCGACCTGCTACCATAGAACTTCCATATAAAATAGATAAGCTCCTGGATAATGGAGAAACAAATAAAAACTATCAACGCAAATTACCTTATAATGAACAAATAGATCCCAACTCCTACAAAGAACTACTACTTAAACAGATTGTCGAAGTATAAGAAGTTGGAAACCAGGCCATCACCGCCCGGCTCCTGACTCGAGGGAAATCTAACGCGGTTGGCACCGCAATGAGCTTCATCATAAGAAATAAAACCTCCAACATCCTTTATTTTATGCACGTAATTACATGTCATCCTATTATCTTTGAATAATGTGAACACTAGCAATCCCTGAAGAGCGATTGTGGCTATACGTTATTTTTTGCCCCAGCTTTTTGTGGAACTCTCAATTTATTTGAATTTGGTTGGGGCTGACTGGATTCAAAAGACGTATGTCCATTTGGGGCATTGATAGGGCGAATTTAATGGTGGTTTTAGTAATTTCAGAATTCAGAAGTATCCTTTTGTCAAGTTTTATATACTGGCAATATTTTCTATGAGGCGTAGATATAATAATATGCAGATAAATTCTTGTAACAAAAACAAATAGATACTTTATTGTAAACCAAAATTCATAATCAATTGTCACTGCCTATGTACAAGCCAATGTTATTGTTTAACTTAAAGCGTTAAAGTGCTTGTAGATAGCAATAATAGTCTCAATTTATTCTGACTGAACTATTACAAACATACAGCATGTTCAAAGTTCCGAGCCATCTCTAGCATTCAATTGAACAATTTCCTATCCTTTGCCGTGCTTTTGCATTAGCTAATCGATTATACGGTTCATCCTGGCTTGAAAGCAAAACTATAAAGCCTGCAGTAACTTTAAATTGTAGAAAACAAATAATTTGTTATTTCTATCTTTCATAATAGCACCGGTAAGCAAGTAATTTAAGCATCTTCCTATGCGAGCTACTCATTAAAGTTAAAAACTGGCGAGTTGGAAATGGACTTTTCTTTTGAGTTCCGTTCCTTTGCTAAAATCCTGATAATCTCTTATTTATTTTATTATTTATGTACACACATTAAAACACATTAGATACGACATAATTATAATTTGAGTACAAAGGTACAGGTTTCTTAAGAAAAATAATAATCAATAATGAATTATTTTGTTATTAATTTTCTCTTATTAGTTTTTGAAACCCTTCAAAAGCAGAATGCGCGATACAAGTGTTATTAATAGGATACTGAGCGATACACAATAGAAGTTTCATTGTTTTGCCGCCTTTGGGCGTTTACTGTCCCTCAAAGTATAAGAATTTATGTCACTAGATTTATAATTTTGAGACGTTGCCGTTGACGCTCATAATTACCCTTTTCACATCGCATTTCCTACTCTACTAATTCCATCAGCCAGCACTGTTTCTGAAAACTAAATTTCAACTATACCAATTTCAGTTCTGTAATTGGGTCGCCATTTTAACAATATCAAACAACTGAAAACGTCAAACTGCCACACTGAAGGGCAGCTATGATGGAACGACAGACGGGCACTCACGGACATGATTTCAAAGATGTTCTCTTGCGGAAGTTTGATGGATCTCTAAAAACAGACAATGAACAATAATACGGTAAAGTTGTATAAGAAATTTTCTTTTTTTTGAGTTATTTCGACTTTGTATTATTAAAGCTTGTAGTTATGTAGAGGTATTATTATGTTCCTTGTATTTTCTAAGTATTGCAAAAGTCTTCTTCCAAATGTATGTAATAACTTGTAAGTAACTGTTAGCTAAATCGAAAGACTCAGGACTTTCTTTTTTTATTCATATTTGTGTGTATGTATTTTTGTTTTTTTATGGTTCTACTAGCTTATGCCCGCGGTTTCGCCTGGGTGGAGGATGGAAATTATCCCACGGAAAGTTACTACCGGGATAAAAAAGTATCCTTAGTTCTAAACCAGGTCATTGTCTTCCCATGTGCCAATTTTTTTCTAAATACTTTTAACTGTTTCAGCGTGAAAGCGTAACAAATAAACAAACTCACTCTCGCATTTATCATCATCTGCTTAGCCTTTTTCCCAACTATGTTGGGGTCAGCTTCCAGTCTAACCGGATGCAGCTGAATACCAGTATTTTACATGGAGCGACTGCCTATCTGACCTCCACAACCCAGTAACTGGGTAATACGACACCCCTTGGTTAGACTGGTTGTCAGACTTTCGTGCTTCTGACAACTCGTAACGACTGTCGAAGATCCACAAATGACAGCCGGGACCAACGGCTTAAAGTACTTTCCGAGGCACGGAGGAGTCTCGATATGTGAACATGGTCACCCATCCACGGACCAACCCCGGCAAGCGTAGCTTAACCTGGTGGATCGACCCGAGCGGCTGTTATTACTTAGCCACGAGCTCCTCGCATTTATCTACACTAATATTATAAAGAGGAAAACTTTGTTTGTTTGGTTGTAATGAATAGGCTCAAAAACTACTGGACCGATTTTAAAAATTCTTTCACCATTCGAAAGCTACATTATCCACGAGTAACATAGGCTATATTTTATTTTGGAAAAAATAGGGTTCCGTAAGATATTTGGGTTTTTCGGACACAAGGTGTAAAAAATCAACCAGAAAAGTTACTTATTTTGCGTACGCTGCCTAAACTATAAAAGACAGAACCATAAAATGTTCTAATTAATTGTAGATCTTATAAATATCTACAAAAAAGTCCGCGACACACTATACCTATCTATGTCGAGTGAGGCACAACAACCGTTTTTTTATTTAAAAATCTTGAATGTTTTTTGGACTACATTTAAACGCGTTTATTTTACTCATGCTATTCATCCTTATCAAAATAAATTATTTCATCACTAAGTACAGTTTATGTAGATAATATTTGGTCTTTGAATGATTAAAATTGGACGTTTGGTTTTGAAGTTATGGTGAAATTAAAATATTACTACTTCTGCTGCACGGCCCGTTGCGAAGTGGGCGTCACCAAGGCGGGGGTGCGCGTGCGGGAGGGGAGTTTAGATCTATGAGTAAGGTACCCGCGCGGCTCAGTCGCGAGGTCGGCTCCCTAATGATTTTCGTTGGCTGTGTTGTACAGCAATAGTTTCTCCCAGGAATGAAACAGTCAACGAAATTATGCAGAAAGTACCGGGTGAAGTTAAGTGCTATAAATCCATAGACACCGTCACTAACATCGAGGACGCTGTGCACTACCCAAAGGAATTTTTAAATTCTCTGAACCCCGCTGGGCTACCACCTCATGAACTGTCGTTAAAAGTTGGCACGCCGATAATGCTTCTCAGAAATTTAAGCCCCCCCAACATGTGTAATGGCACGAGACTTCTTATAAAGGAGCTAAAAGATAATTTAATAGTAGCGAAGATTATCACCGGCCCTGCAGCTGGTGAATTAGCCCATATACCAAGAATACCCATGCACCCAGGGACTGCCGGCAGAAGTGAAAACTTAGTATTAATTACTTTTAAATATTTTCATCATTAACAACTTTAACATACACAGAAAGACAATCTGTGCAGCCTGCGGATAATGACTGCGTCGTCGATGATACTGTCGGTGTCTGTGAATTGACCTGGGAATCATTTTGCTGACCGTGTCTTTCCTGGTTAGGCTTTTTGCAGCGGTAACCGACATCCACGCGGGCGGAGCCGCGGGCGACCGCTAGTAATATTTATAAAAGGATATATCCGTTGGCCGTCGTTATATTATAATTTATCTATTCTTTGGTACGGACCGAGCATTCTTTTAATAAACAGTTTATGTTTATATACTGGCAGTCGTATTTTCTGTTAATCATGATTCATTACTTTATTACTTCCAGGTATTTCTATATACATTCGTAACATTGGCCTGCAGGCTACCTATGTTTAAATTGTCGGAGGTCGGATTATACAAGCGTAACTTTTGTTCACACATATTTGTTGTCTGTAAGTCGGCTCATGAGGGTTACGGACTTACGGTCGGCTTTGAGTTTAGGGTTAGGCTTACTACGTGTCATTTCTTACATCATCCTATATTATATAATGGGATGAAGCCTGATTAAGTAGCTTCATCTCTTTTATTGTTCAGGGACAATTTTGGGCGAGTTTTGGTGTTAGGGATTTATAAAGATTTTTCACGTTTATAAAAGAATCGAAGCATAGAGTATAGGAGAAGATATCTGTGCCTTTTAAACTGGCACTAGTCTTATCATTGCCTAGGCTTTTCCCAACTATGATAGGGTTGGCTTCTAGTCTAACAGAATGCAGCTGAATACCAGTGTTTTACATGGAGCGACTGCCTATATGACCTTCACAACCCAGTTACTGGATAACACGCTAGCCTTTGGTAAGACTGGTTGTCAGACTTTTGGGCTTCTGACAACCCAAAATGACTGTCAAAGATCTACAAATGACAGCCGAGACCAACGGTTTTACGTGCTTTCCGAGGCACGGAGCAGTCTTGGAGTGTAAAGATGGTCACCGGAAAATATAACCGCGGAAAGTATAGCTTAATCTGATCGATCGACCCGTGCGGCTGTTATTATTAAGCCACAGGCCCTTCCCGAACCCGCTTTCCGGAATCTTTTTTGGTCTTTTATGTATTTGGACATTCACATTATGAAGCAATTGAATGAAAACAAATCAAACCTTTTACACAAAACGGTAGCAATGCCAAAAAAATATATTTTATTCAGAACCAGCTGCGCCCCGTGGTTCCCCGCGTAAGTCTCGATCCCGTGGGAATATTGGGATAAAAAGTATCCTATGTCCTATTCCAGGTCATCCATCTACCCATATGCCAAATTTCATCCACATCCGTTCAGTCGTTTTAGCGTGACAGCGGTACAAACAAACAAACTCACTTTCGCATTTATAATATTAAAGATAGGATGGGGATAATGACCTGCACATTATTAATTACGATATTATTTTTATCTTATTTCTGAGTTGCCTTAAACTTGAGACAAACTCGCTTGATTACAAGCTCGTGTTCATTGGATCACGTTGCTTCGTTTGTTGGCACACGGATTATACTCAGCTTACACTTAACTCAAGTACACACCATTGTTGTCTCCGGAAAGAAATAATAATTAGGCAGAGGCTTCACGATGGCGGATAGTTGTGGCGGGGTTTTGATATAATTATATTCCAGTCACTCCATACAATACCAACTGGTATCTTACTGCATCCGGTAAGACTGAAGTCGGCAGATAGCAGGCAGCTACGCAGATGATGATCTACTGCTAGTTAACGGATATTTAACAATTTGTCCATACGAACATTTAACTAAAATAAAAAATGTAGTCTGTAGTCCAATTGTATTTTTTTTATTTCATAAACCGTATCTTTTTTTTTAATTGAATTTATTGGTGACCCACCCACCTCTATATAAAAAAATAATTATATTTTAATACTTTTAACTTTTAACCACGGACCACAAGCAAAAAAAATATATAAATAAGTAGGTACGAAACTTTCTTCGGGAACCACCATTTTACATTGATGCTATTTATGCAGACATAAATATTAATAACCAGCAAGATCTTTATCATTACGTCACAGGAAATAAACAAATAACCCATTCGTACCATAGACACAAATAAATATAGTAAAATATTCTCCTTAAAATTTAAACACAGCTCTATGGTGTACCAATACCAGTCCGATAGTGCCCTAGTCACGTAATAAATAATCTATGGGGTTCAGAGATCGAAGATCCAAAGTCGATAGGATTGGCCGTAAATATTGTACAAAGTTGCAAAATATCAAAGGAACTGTGAAATACTTTACAGAACATATTTGGATAGAATACTTTTTTCTCAAACATGCTTCAAAATTCGAGCATTATTTTGACAACGTTCTTCGAGATAAATAGAAAATGCTGTACTGATTGTTTGGCCGGAAATCTATCTGTATATATAAAACACAAGGGTGACTGACTGATTGACTGATCTATCAACGCACAGCTCAAACCACTGGACGGATTGGGCTGAAATTAGGCACACAGATAGTTATTATAACGTAGGCGCGCACTAAGAACGGATTTTTGGAAATTCGACCTTTAAGGGGGTGAAAAGGGGGGATTTCGTTTGTATGTAAAATCTTATTCCTTGAGTTAATACTTGATTTAGCACGAATATTTATCTAAGTAAATAATAAAGTTTTCCATTTTTAGTTTTTCTGAACTTCTCCCTAAACGGGGATTGGGGGGTGTCAAAGTTTGTATAGAAGAATTTTAACGCGTGGTCCGATTAACTCGAAACTCAGTATTTATACTTAAAACCAAAAATAAAGAATAATGTGTATCAGAGTTTTTCAAAAATCTACTCCTAACGGCGTGAAAAGGGGTAGTCTCTATCACAGCTCAAACCACGGAACGTATTGAGCTGAAATTTGGCACACAGACAGTTTTTTGGACATAGGTATCCACCAAGAAAGGGTTTTTGGAAATTCGACCGATATGGGGGTGAAAAGGGGGAAAAAATCTTATTCCTTGAGTTAATATACCTGAAACGTGGCTTAAATACTTATCCAAGTAAATTATAAAGTTTGTAATTTTTATTTTTTCTAAGTTACCACCTAAACGGGGATTGGAGGGTGTCAAAGTTTGTATAGAAGAATTTTAAAGCGCGGTCCGATTAACTAGCAAATCAGTATTTATACTTCTTCTATTTATACTACTAATATACAAACAAAAAAATAAAAAAGTACGTGTTTCGGGGTTTTTCAAAAATCAGCTCCTAACGGGGTGTAGAAGGGTAATAAAGTTTGAGGAAATAAAAGGGTAATAAAAGTTGAGGAAATAAAAGGGTAATAAAGTTTAAGGATATAAATGTTATAGATCGTAAATATTAATTTTCGAAAACTATATTTCAAAGGGAGTGGAGGGGTTATCAAAGTCTATAGAGGAAAGTACAAAATCCACGCGGACGAAGTCGCGGGCAAAGTGCTAGTGTTACTGTAAAAATCCATATCTGGCGTGTTTAGCGGCTCAATAAATTACCATCAAAACTCATATCTGTCGTGTTATTTAATAAAAATGGAGCGAAATTTTTACTTCAATGGCAACCAAGGAGATAAAAAACCCCTTGTTGTCTTTCTACCAAATAACAGCTATTACATTTGAGGTCAGATAAGCAGTCGCTCCATATAAAATACTAGTATTTAGCTGCATCCGGTTAGACTGGAAGCCGACCCAAACATAATTGGGAAAAGGCTAGGCAGATTGATTGACGTGTTGATTCAATGGAATAGACGAAATAAGGGATATTTATTAACACTATACGAGTAATCAGTTTCAAATCTCATGGCTTCTGGGAAATATTCCGCAACTAAGCTAACTTAAACCGTGACTAAACCGAAGCTCGTAAAATAACCTGGGTTATAAGTAAAGCTTATAGTTTTCATTTAAGATTTTTTTTTTTAATTCCTGATCGTGTCACAAAAATTTGGTAGAGAAACGTCATAAGTATGAAGTTCTTAAGTAAGGACAATTTTATGATCCACGGGGTAAGATTCTCCTAACTTTGTTACGAGTTTAGGGATCAACCTATTCGGATGTTACGTAAAAGTTATCATGTTCCCTATGATCAAAGGGAGAAAGAAAATCTAACTTCTGTGCATTATGCAAAGTTGTTAAAATCAGTTTCATTTGCAGAAAACACAAATATTTCTAACGGTATTCTAATGAAGCTTTCTGTTTTGTTTATTATTATTCTATATTTTCAAAACCACCTCTTTAATGTGAAAACAATAAAATTGAAGATGCCGTCATTGTAAACTGTATACTTATCCTGTATACTTGTTGTTTAATGTCGTGTTTAAAAGGTGTTTTGGCTGAACAACTGATAAACACGGATTTGTAGTAATAAGGTGTAGGTTTAAGCAAACTATACCAAATGAAGAAAGCAAATATCTTCCTATTTGACCTTATCACGTTTGATAAGGAAACCTTTACCTTCCAACATTTCCAACTTTGTCACAGATAAGGTTCAGGTACTGAGTCATTATCATATCGCATTTATGAGTTTTCCCCACCACAAGACTACCAATGACCAAAGAGTTTTGACACTTACCTGAAATAAAACCGAATGGCACGATTAACTTAAAAAAAAATCTACGCCTAAAATAAAAACTACGCTGAAAAGATCGCAGTTGTGACGTCTATGTGACCCTACATGATGCACATCACGTAGGGTCGACATATCTTGAGACATTATAAACATTCAGATTCACTACCATATCCACTTATCAGACTCGCGACTGTCAAATGCTGAAATTTCCCTGGGGCCACACACGAAATCGCCAACTTATTCGGGAAATATGTGATAAATTTAATAACAAAATAACGTAGGATTTGGCTGTACGATTTATTTGGTTTTATTTGGATCTGATATTCCTATTTTTAACGTTCGTCGCCCACATGCCCGTCTGCTATAAACCCTTCTGAATTACTAATCCTTTATCTTTGCAGTAACTATGTTTGAATGACTCGCCCTATCTCGAGAGAAGATTAAGAACTTCCATCACAAAGTATTCGAAAATGTCATGTAAACATAAGTTTCCATACAAAGACCAGTAATGAATATTCAGAAAAATATATAAATAAACAAAACTGAAACATGAAAACAAACAAAGCAACACTGCATGCATAATAAACTCAACCGAAACTATGCTCCGTACTAGATTTCCCACCTCGTACCAAAAATATCAAATGATATTTCGCCGCCGCCACATGGTTAGCTGGTTAGCCTACAAGCCAACCCCAACATAGTTAGTAAAGCGCTAGGCTGACTAACTCACACCAACTAAATCAGCTTTATCCAGCACTAGAATAATTTTACTTCCGCTAAACCGCTGGTTTGCATACCGGTGTCGTTTTACTTATTTTCTTAGAACACGTTAACTGCGGAAACTAAAACCACAGGGTGAACGATGAGTTACGGGACTTGCCCGTTACCGTGAGGCTGTAGAAACAGCGGATTTGAAAGTAAGCGATTTACAATATAAAATAAAAGTATTTTTTTTTTAAAAACAAGATTTTAATGAAGTAAAAAGTACTAAATAAAACTTACGTAAATATAGAATTATAATATTTTCTTAAAAGCTTAAGGCCTATCTTTAAGTGTACGAAGGACATTTACGCCTCAAGCTTTTAAGAAAATATTATAGTTATATATTTACGTAAGTTTTATTTAGTAGGTACTTTTTACTTCATTAAAAGCTTGTTTTTAAAAAGATTTTTACTTTTATTTTATTTTGTACTTTTTAACATTAGAATTTGGTTAAATATCTGTTCTATCACCTTTACAAATCCAACCCAACACTACGGGGCTATCTTGTAAGGTCAAGGAGTCTCTATGGCCGCCTTCTGGCTTCATCATTAGACCCTGGATTAGTATCCAGGGTCAAGGACAAGGACTATAGCCCAAGGTAGTCCTTGGGCTATAGTCCTTGTCAATACAACGAAAACGAGTCCAAATACGATAATGCTATCTTATTTGGTTGAGGGGTGCTCGTGACTACCTTCCGGATCCATCATCAGTCCCTGAACACCAGTTAGTTTAATAGCACTTGTCAATACATATCCAATGAGTCCAAACACGATGATGCTATCTTATTTGGTTGAGAAGTGCTCTGTGACTACCTTCCAGATCCATCATCAGTCCCTGAACACCAGCTAGTTAGTTAGCAGTAACGTTGTCAGTACCTAGTGTCAGTGCCTACACATACGATGGTGCTGTCTTGTTTGATTAAGGAGTTCCTATGGCCACCTTCCGACTCCATCATCAGACTCTAAACACCACCTAGTGTCAAAGCACTTGTTAATACATGACCAATGAGTCCAAACACGATGGTGCTATCTTGTTTGATTGAGGTTTTCCCATGGCCACCTTCCGGCTTCATCATCAGACCCTGAACACCACCTAGTGTCAAAGCACTTGTTAATACATGACCAATGAGTCCAAACACGATGGTACTATCTTGTTTGATTTAGGAGTTCCCATGGCCAACTTCCGGCTCCATCATCGGACCAGCTCCACAATATCAAATTTTCAAAATGTCTCGGTAGTTTTATAAGTATGCCAAGTTTCAGCTCAATCGGATTCCAGGAAGTGTTTGAAAAATGGAGTACAATATTAGTAACCGGAAAGACATACGAACAGAGCAAGTTAATATAAAGCTTGTAAAAAGGAGAACTCGAGCTAAATCAAATCGTTTATTGCAATCCAAAATGAAAAAATTAGGTGGTGAATAAAAAATAATAGAAAATTTATGGACCCTGTCGGGCACAGCAAATTTTTAAATAGGTAGAGAGCGGAAGAACGCTTTACAAGTTTTTCTTGTTATTAAGTTAAGAATTATTTATATCCTATTACCTATGTATATATTTCCATTCATTCTCTTATTCTATTAATATTTTATATACGTCTATCCATTCATTTATTATTTATTTTATTATATTTAATATTGCTTATTTCTTTACTAGCTTAAAAATTGTTTATTGTTATTAATGTAGTATAATTATTAAGTATTAAGGTATAATTTATTTTTATTATTTTACTTATTAAAATATATCTGGTAGCCATAACTATGCGACCTATTATAAGAACATTCAAAACACATGCAGTTACCAGTATGACAAGAAAGAGTTCCCTATCGTAAACCCTCATAATCATAATCATTTTTTATTTGTGTAACTTAGGGACAGAAACAGTTCTTAAATTAAAGTTCATAGGTCGCTTTAATATGCCAAAAGGCGTACAAAAATGGTTGCATGCGAAATAAGAATAATATGGAATAATTTCTACAGCATGACTGTAGAAATTATTCATATAATATAAATAATCATAAATTACAATTAGTCACAATATTCAATTAATTTTTTTGGCAATTTTAGGTCTCAATCAACTATGGATATTCGTCTTCATAACATAGAAGATAACCATCTAGTCACGCATAAGATAGAATTATCATGTCACTAATGCTTGCCATTCCAAAGAAATCTTATAACTCCTTCGATTACTTTAATTAGGTAAAGTACAAAAACTTTTTACAAAAAAACGGTGTCTTTGGTTTGAATTTTCATTTTTTGCCACCGACTTTCGAAATTAAAGTTTATTTTTCACGTTGTGGTGTTTTTTTTGGAAATCGGTTGTTTTTTTTTTTGTAAAAAGACTTTATAACATCATCAATATAAACCAAGTGGGAAGAATTTTCAAAATCGGCCCACAATTGACCAAAATATCGAGGAAAAAAAAACATACATAAAGTCAAACCCTCCTCCTTTTTGGAAGACGATTAAAAACCAAATTAAAGTTGTCTATGTCAATAATATATCAAAATAATTTTAGTGTTGTCGTTTCCGCTACCCTCAAAGCTCCTCAAAGTTCATTACTATTGGTCGCTAAGTTTTTACCAGTGGCGTTGGAATGGAACATCGAAAACTAGCGGTCCCACAAACTGATTCACCGTAACGGCACGCTCGAAAACTTCACGCCTCAATCGTTTAAGGGTCTGCAGATAAAAAGAGAAGAATCCAAAGAAACAATACGATTAGTCTTTCTCTTCAACCTGTTTGACCGTGTTAAATTAGGTCAATGAACTCACGGCTTGTATTTATAAAGTCGTGAAAATAAAAGTCTTGTAGTCTGATGAATCTGATTTGTGGTGCAGTTTTTTGTCTCCGAAGTATGTCGCCGTTGACAGTTTTTTTGGAGTTTGAAGAGGATTTATTTTACCGATCATTGGGTCTAGAACAATTTGGCCTTATGAGGACGAGCATAATCAGTGTATAATGTTCCCACTGCTGGGACACAGGCCGCCTGGGGGAACGAGCCATATTCCACCACGCGGGCCCAGTGCGGGTTGGTAGATGTCTTGATGATTTTTTTAATTCTAGGATATGCGATTTTCCTTCACCGTTTTGAGAGCAGTGTTGATGAAATAGTTTACACACGCCTGTTAGAGTTTGAACCTACGACCTACAACCCGTAAGTCGCGGCCGTTACCACCGGGCCAACACTGTTCATGCTCATGAGAGATTATATTAGATCCATCTTCACACCACCAAGTCCAAAAGTCCTCATAACGCATCAGACATTCGCAACATCTAATAAATCTCTCAAACCTACAATTTATTGCAATAATCTAATTGCATAATCAGACATACATCACACATGAGCTATTGCGCTATCGTGATTACCTACGTCACATTAACATATATAATGATGTTTGTACATTATTTACTTCTCCTGTGTATACCAAATTGATTCGCTGAATTATTAATGTCCCTTCGAGGCCCCAAGTGTACGTTACATATTGTGCAAGTCATCAGGAATTTCGAGTGCTGTTCGAACGTAAATAATGTAGACGTGGTTTGCAGGTCCAAATTCGGAAGGAATTTGTTGTGATTTGAAGCAAAGCTAAGAATTTACGACAGACATACATGTTTTTCTGATTTAATTTGGCATCATAACACTCTGAATAGAAATGGAATTTCACCCATAAAAACCAAAATATGGAATTTACTGTGGTATTATCTTGCCTCCATTAATTGTTTTGTCCACTTACCCTTACAAATAAATAAGCACTGTATGAGTCACACAGATATTTCTGGGGTAAGAATGAACTGTTAATTTTCACAAAATACAATTTTTTTTTTTCTATTACAGATTTATTTAGCTTCATAAGTTATTTGTTAGCAAACAATCTTGTGACATATTTTACTATCGCCTATAAATAAGATTTATATATTTCTGCTAAAAAAGATTACTACTGTAAACAATGACCGAGAATTTGTCATTCAATCTAATCTCATCATAAATGCAACCCAAATCTGGATCTACATTGAACATATCCACATTAGTCTCAACAGAGGTGCCAATTAGGTAGATCAACACGTCAGTTGACAGAATATATTGATGACGTCATTGTGGCTTTGCGAATTTTGGGAATATGGAGTGTTGTCTACGATGCTAGTGGTAATTTGCTGTTTATATTATTCAACACCTTGCGACTGCATCAATTTGCGGTGATAACGTCTAATCTATTTGACACTTTTACTACTGAGATAACATCATTTTGACAATCATTAATTATTTTGATTAAAATATAATTTTATGTGGTGTGGAGAAATAATGGTCATTTTGCCGTGAGAAAAGTTTTAAGACAAATGCTTGGAAGAATAGAGAAAGACCAAATAAAATAATAACCTATATTTATTGATTATAGATTGTGTATCGAACGACATGGCTAGGAAAGGACTGAGTACTGAGATGCCGGCTAGTGACTGTATTGAAGAAGAAGAGCCTACACTGACAGCAAATAAATTGGGATAAGGACCAGAGGATACTCATGAAGACAAAAACCTGACATACAGCGTGTAAAATAACCCTGTCCGATCCGAAAGGGGCACATATGTACTGCAATAACATTACCAGAAAAAAATATAAAAAATATTATTATTGAAAACAAAAAAAGTGATTGCAATTTGAAATTCACATTTTTTGTATCAAAATTACCCCAGTTTTTTAGAAAATTTTCTACAGGGCTCATAAGTTATGACTTGTAAAACGACAGCCGCCCGCGCCCAATGTAGTAAACCGGTAAAATCTCCCTTGTTTTTTTTTTTTTATTTCTTAAAAAAAAAAAATCACTTGTTTACTAATCATACTCTCAGTATGATTCTGCTCCACACCCTCACGGATCGGACAGAGTTTTTGTTACACATTAAGTCCATATCATAGTATTTAAGTATGGAGGAAAACACCGCAATAGTCGAGCTCATTAATAATTTCGACCGCGCGAAATGTTCCAAAAAAGGCGGCGATAATTATAGCCCACGATACAATAAGTACCACATAAATGTATCTCATTTGTATGATCTTTCTCATTTGAAAACATACCTCGGTCATTACGCTGCTATATCAAGACTTTGTAGGCAATATAACATTTTATTTATTTATTTCACAACACATGTTTCCTTTGCCATTACAGATGTGACATGACATGTTAGCAAAAACCATCTCAAGCTAAGACATCTGCGAGTTTCTGTCTAAATATAATAAATGTATGTTAGATTTGATTTAATTTAATTTAGGTATCTATAAATTTTATATTTTCTTATTTAATGTCCTTTAAAAAATTATTTTAAATCCAAATTTTACCTATTGTGAATTAATGTTTTAACTTTGTTAGCTTAGTTTTTAACTTAATTGTTCATGCTGTGGTCTCCTATAAGTGAAGGAGTACACCTGCTTAGTATCTGATGTTGCCCTTTATTTATGTGTCATGTATTGTGTACATCTTTTGTTGGAGATCCTAAATCAATAAATAAATAAATCTTCCAGCTGACTATTAAAACATACAGCAGCTGTGAAGCGCGAGAATTTGCAGTACGTCGCGTTAGGATAATTTGATTCGCCAGAACTGAGTTGTAGACAACCGACATTGCTTTAGAATCTCATAGGCCACTGTTAAAGCGAAAATCAGAAATACCAACTGCATTAAAAATAATGTCCGTGTCTGCATTTATTAGTAAAGTAGCGTTATGTTAAGAACCCGATCAAATTGTGACAAATCACAAAAGGATTTCATAAAACAGTGAATTCATTTTGAGCCAATCGATCGATAGCTATGTTTCTATCAAAATTTATTTAAGTAGATAGCATTGGCAATCCTTTGGTGGTAGTTGTAGGTCAATTAGTAAAATATAGTTAAAAAGCTTCACCACATAAAAAACGTTTTACTACATAATGTATACGCCAGGCAAGCAACGATATTTTGGCGCTATCGCTCCAAGAACGCATTAACTTATTACAAACTATATTCAGCAGTAGTCCACAAACTATTTCCTACACGACAAACGTCTATATAACTCATCCCGAAAAGGATACGGAATAACACTAACCCAGTACATTACGGACCTAATGTACTACGTTTCCCACATAACGTCAGTAATACGCGGCAATCCTAGCAAATTGCCTCGCAAATTCATCCTTTCAAGCCGAGAATTGAACATTAAGCGACTCTATCAGTTTTATGTGAAACTATGCGAGTACCACTTTACGCTACGAAAAGGTTGAGATTAATTGAAGAAGATTAAAGGATATAAATGTTCTTTATGTGGACACAGAATAAAGAATTGGTTACGCTTTTACAGCGTTAATGAAACTGAAAGCGATCAATGGTGTTGGGTTAGTGATTGAAACCCTATACAGAGATTCATTTGTCTACGTCAGTACTGAGATGTTCTTCAATACATGTGCTGTAACTATCCAGATTTGCTAAACACTAGGCGAGCTAGGTTTTGAAGGACTAAAGCCGCATTTCACTTGCCAATGAATAGGTGGCGCACATTATAATATTGGGCACAGCAGCCATAGATTCAGGTAGGATCAGAAATACTTTGAGCATGCCACAACGAAAAGTTCTCTTTTGAAATTACTTATTATTTAATGAAGGTCAGTAAATAACAATGCACCACCGAATTTAGGCACCAATTAATTATTAAGTCAATCAATCTGCCTAGCCTTTTCCCAACTATGTCAGGGTCGGCTTCCAGTCTAACCGGATGCAGCTGTATATCAGTATTTTACATGGAGCGACTGCCTATCTGACCTCTACAACCCAGTTACTAGGTAATATGATACCCCTTGGTAAGACTGGTTTTCAGACTTTCGGGCTTCTGACGACCCGTAACGACTGTCAAACATCCACGAATGACAGCCGGGACCAACGCAACGGTTTAACGTACTTTCCGAGACACGGAGGAGTCTCGGTATGTAAAGATGGTCACCCATCCACGGAGCAACCTCGGCAAGCGTAGCTTAACCGGATGGGTCGACCCATGCAGCTGTTATGACTTAGCCACGAGCTCCTCCAACAATTAATTATTAACGCATTAGAAAATCGAAAGATATCCGATAAAAAACGCGCACAGTATTCAAAAACAAAATCCTTTCAACTAAGAACATGGCTACTACATGTTTACCAGACCAAAGCACATAATATTATCAACCGACCAGTAATAATAGGAGCATTACATTTCTGGAAAATGGCCAGCATTGTGTCCCCTGGTTCTCTAATGCAACTAATGCAACCTACTTACAACTTGCTCATTACACGAACGCAACCGCGGCGTCTGGAAGCTGGTATTATTTAAACAGTAATTTCATTTTGAACATAATGTTACATTATGCTTTACCTCGTGCTGGTAAACGGGAAATGTATGAACAGACATTTTTAAACTAGCTGGGGAATAAAAGCCGCTATTTGTGTGAAAATTCGTCTTAAAATAAAATTACTTTAACATGAATAATGTAGTGGATAAATGATAGGGGTCTTTTAAATACAACGTGAGTACCTTTTGATGATTATGATGATGATAAGACGTCATATCGGATAGCATGTTTTATTCAGTCAATCAATTTGTCTGGTTCATCAACAGCAGGCCTGTTTTTCCACCAACTGACCTGACTAGAGCGGTGCGCCTTTAGTCATGTAAGGTAATAAAACATCTTCAAAATGACACCAGCAAACAGCAATAAAATACAGAATTATGTACACTCTGCTACACATCAAGCTATACCTACATTTCCAGTTTATCCTAATTTCGCATTGTATAGGGTTTCGAACAATGCGAGGTCAACTTATACTGGAAATGAATAGCTTGATAGCGTGTAGCCGTGTGTACCATTATTTAATCCATCGTAACACCTATTTTAAAGACAAATATTTATTTCGTAAAAGATAGCACTGATTTAATCCGGTCATACTCAACAATGGAGCATTAAGATTCACCGAGTATTGCAGCTCTCATTAAAATTTTCATCACTCTCATGACGAAGACGTGGCTCAATCAAATGATATACACCGGAGAATGTTTTAAAGCATTTTTTCTTATGCTCTGCTTTTGTTGGTGGTGTCAAGGTTATTTTTTATTGA
The DNA here is from genome assembly GCA_947363905.1 of Lithophane semibrunnea. Taxonomy (NCBI): domain Eukaryota; kingdom Metazoa; phylum Arthropoda; class Insecta; order Lepidoptera; family Noctuidae; genus Lithophane; species Lithophane semibrunnea. The sequence continues at coordinate 13,823,960 of OX376197.1, read as the reverse complement.
ATGTAATGGCTTTGTTTGGTAGTTACTGGATTACAACCATTAGGGTACATTGTTTGTTTAGGTCTAACTATTTAGTCTATGAAGATAAGATACCGACTTATATCCTTTTAGGACTAGTACCTTAGTCAACCGAGCTGAAAATATAATGAATAGTAGGTATAGAATCTAGATGCAAATGAAATGGATAAATAAATTGATATTGACTTTATGCGCTATGTCTTGGCTACTACTACTACAAATTCAAAATCATTTATTTCGTGGCTTCTCCTGCCCTTATCCCAATATATTTGGAGTCGGCTCAACATGTATTTTTATTGAACACTTCTCTATTAGTCGTCATCTTGAATACATACCTACACACATAGGGCTCAATTTCTATATCTCATATGCATGCTTCTGTATGTAGAGCTTGTGGCTAAGTAATAACAGCCGCACGGGTCGATCCATCAGGTTAAGCTACGCTTGACGGGGTTGGTCCGTGGATGGGTGACCATCTTTACATATCTCCTCGTGCCTCGAAAAGCACGTTAAGCCGTTGGTCCCGGCTGTTATTTGTGGATCTTTGACAGTTGTTACGGGTCTTCAGAAGCCCGAAAGCCTGATAACCAGTCTTGCCAAGGGGTATCGTATTACTCAGTTACTAGATTGTGGAGGTCAGACAGGCAGTCGCTCCATATAAAATACTGGTATTCAGCTGCATCCGTTTAGACTGCCGACCCCAACATAGTTGGGAAAAGGCTAGGCAGATGATGATGCTTCTGTATGTAATCAGCTTTTGACTGCCCCGTTGGTCTCGTGGTCGCAAGCGCGACTGCAGAGCGTGGGGTCCTGGGTTCGATTCCTGGGTCGGGCAAAGTGTTATTGGATTTTTCCATTAGGAATTTCGTAGTAACAGCCCGGAGTTTGGAAGTTGGCGGTGTGATACCCCCGTGCCTCGGAAAGCACGTTAAGCCGTTGGTCCTACGCCTGATCTCTCTCCGGTCGTGTGGGATTGCCGTCCCATCGGACTATGAAAGTGAGGGAAGAGAGAGTGCACTTGTGTCTGCGCAAACTATTATGTAATCAACACCCATGACATAGAAAATTCTAGTTAAGAATCTGCGCTTGACATCAAACTGGACCAATGGCATACATCTGTGTACAAAGTGTTACAAAAGATACATGTTCCAAACAATAAAATCTGCGGTAATGGCGGATTACACGCTATTACATATACTTACAGATTATTTTTACGGAAACACATATTTTTACTCGAATTCTTCACGTTTTTATGCTAATATTTTGTTTCACGTGTTTGCACAATCGATGGATTAATTTTGATTTCTTGACTGTGATGGATTATGTGTGAGCTGCTTTCCGATAAAGTTATTGTTGTACTGAAGTTCATCATCAGCTATGTATATTGAATCGGATCAATGTCATCATCATCATCATTAGCTTATAACAGTCCACTGGTGGATATAGGCCTCCCCAATTGCACGCCATTCAGCTCGATTCTCGGCAGCTCTCATCCAGCTGCTACCAGCCATCATGTGATCGTCGCTCCACCTAGCCTTAGGGCGTCCTACCTTACGTTTGCCGATTCGCGGTCTCCACTCAAGAACACGTCTACCCCAACGGTCGGTTCGGTTCTACAGCTAATATGGCCGGCCCATTGCCGCTTCGGCTTGCTTATTCTATGTGAACAACTTTGAGTCTCTGCCGGATCAATATAACGATCGGTTTTCTAAATATTTTTTCCTGTCAGGTTCAGGAAGTGGACTGAATCTGAATGATTCAGTCCACTTCCTGAACCTGACAATAATTGAACTATTTATTATAGCATTCCGGAACAAAGAACATTCATTTATGTGTGGACAACACGATCAGCATTTAAATTCATCTACAACATTATTTCATACATTCATTTCTTAGCACATACCGCACACATACTTCTACTCTCATAAAAGCAGTAAAAGCCATTCAACACAATCATTATACAATTAATTAGTCTATGATTTGGCAGATCGCGTGCGCTGCGGTGCCGTAATCCTTCATATCGTGAGAAATGATGCGCGGGCGCTGCTTTTTATATACTTCGCAACATGGCCGCCACCGCCCACTATATAAGTGACTAGATGTGATCGTAATTCGCACACAAATTTAATTGGTAACGACTTAAGTAATATGATATAACAATGGATCCCTGGATATTGCATTGTCAGTTATGTTTGTTTGATAAATAAGATAAATGCTGCAATAAGACAGATAGTTCAGCTATTACTAAGATAATAGGATTTGTTGAGAAATAGATGAGCGATGTTTTATATCGTGTTGGCTGATTGCTTTCGTCTAGGTCTTTGCTTTACTTCTTCATGTTCCCTTTCCACATTATAATCATTCAGAAATAATTCAGTTTTAATATCTAGCTTTAAGTAAAGCCGCGACAACCAAGTTTTTATTAATATAATTTAATGTTATGAATGCTCACATTAAAATACTTTCTAATCAAAAATATTTCCGGAGGCGAAAATATATTCGCCGAACTTTAAATAACCAGCTCAAAATTTCCCTAGAAAATATATGGAACAGTGCACGCGAAAGGAGTAATATATTCCACTCGAACAAAAACTACTTTGAAACATATATTCATAACATACTTATTTGACAAAGAGGCAATGAAAACAGACGGCACACGCGAGACAGAGAGTTCATAAAACTATAACGAACCAACTATACAAGAGAATATGCATCATTCGCGTTCATTGAAATAATAAAACTTGCACACAGTGTTCCTCTGAATTTATTTCCACTAGAATACAGGATACAAAAGAAGCAGTTTGATTGCACATGAACTCAGTGAATTAATAATTCACGTACAAATTTTTGTTATACAATTTTGAACTCTATTCATCTAAAATAAGCAAGACAGGATGCATCGTCATACTACTGTCCCTTATTACGATTTATTTACACTATCTGCGTCTTCTTCTCTCATTCATCTATCAGCCGACACGTCTGTGTCCTCTTCCTTCCTAGCCATAATATCATCTTTCATACAATCCATCCATCTTTTCCTAAGTCTTTGTCTTCATTTTTTCTTAAAGCCTTATCTACACAATAGGACACATCATAAATGTAATTATTTTAAAAGCTTTTATCAAACCTATTTTTGCTAGCATTAAAGAAAAGCGTTCCGCAAATTGAAATTGAATGTTGTGAAAAATTCTACACATTAAATTCAACAGGCAACACTTATTTGTTTGTCGACATAGTGTGCTGTATGTCTGTATAGCGTTAGGGACTTTCTCTGGAACGAATCGTGTACAGTCAACGTAACTAATTATTAATGTGTTGCTGACAATGCGAATGGAGACAATATATCTGTTGCTAAGTGTCGTCTTCTTGGTCACAACGAATAAAATACTATATACAGAACTTTTCGTAATAAATTCTAAACACGTACACAAGAGGAAAGCTTTGAGAGATAATATTGTTAATGCTTTAATCGATACCGACTAATCAAAACCTTCTTTCCGTTCTGAGTTCAAAATCAAAAAAATCTAAAAAGTTGAATACTTCGAAAACAAAGACAAAGATAAGGCTAATCAAAGGATGTTACGTCAAATTAAATCCTGCGTAGGGCAATAAAACCTTGTCCATTTAAAATGATGCCTGGCTGAAAACTCCGATATTACAATAACTTCGGAACACTAATCGAGTTGGCCACGTATATATTTTTTCACAATTATTATCTACAACCTGGTGATGAGTCTATGACTCTTTACACTTTATATGTTATACACTTTTGTATAAATATTATGTGTAACAGTTGTTTTCAAGTGTTATTAAATGTGCTTTAAATTTTATAGAAAAATTACGGAGAAAAACTTTGGATAACTTCTTTGAGATAAGCATACCAAGGTAAGAATGTAGGTAAATCACAATATAATTAATATTATAACCTACTAGCGGCCAATTATGTAGCAAAGATAAGATTTTATTGTATGCATACACACGTTGCAGTTTAAAACTGATTTACATCCATCACCTCACACTTTAGGTCCAGTTCATCCATCAGGTTAAGCTACGCTTGCCGGGGTTGGTCCGTGGATGGATGACCATCTTTACATACCGAGACTCCTCCGTGCTTCGGAAAGCACGTCTTTGGTGATTTAGACTTTGACAGTCGTTACTGGTTGTTAGAAGCCCGAAAGTCCAAAACCAGTCTTACAGAGGTATCGTATTACCCAGTTACTGGGTTGTGGAGGTGAGATAGTCAGTCACTCCATGTAAAATACTGGTATTCAGCCGCATCCGGTAAGACTGGAAGCCGACCCCAATATAGTTGGGAAAAGGCTAGGCAGATTGATTGTGAATGGTTGTAAATGTGTTCGTGTGAGCGTGTATGCACAGAGCGGAGGTGTAGTTTTGGTATGCTTCATTGTATTGTTCGCAGCGCTCTGTCTTGGTTTTTTATTTGGTTTGAGGCAATATATTATATTGGGCTCCTTTTAGTCTATGCTCGTTATTTATTTCTTTTTAAGATGAATCTAGCAATAGCTATGAAAACATTAAAACACAAAGCAATTCAGAAAAAGCATTCATTATTTTACAAGAACCCTCACTCATTTATAAGATTGATAGTCTTATAAGACTTATGAATAATTGCAAAGATGCTTATTGTAGTATAGTAGTGGAGCTTTTTCATTTCTCAAACCATCACTAGGTACACTTTTTACAATTTTCATACAGGCTGTAAGGGTAAACAGTCTTGTCATTCAAACCATGGGTAGTTGACTTAAATATAAAAATAAATGACCGAACACTACAAAAAAAAAATGTCATTTTCATTCAAAGATTTTAAAAAGTTTCTATCCGACACCGTGCTCTCTAGTGAAACAGCTGACTGACTGAGGGAAGGGTCGCGCTCGCGGCCGGTCAATTCACATCCCGTACCCCCCGCCCGTGTTGAGACGTAAGTTCGTTGCCCTAGCGCATAGGACAACGAACTTGCGTCTCTTGTGGTAAAATGTAGAATTAAAAAAAAGAAAAAAAAAGTTGTAATTTTCCATTGATTTTACGTTCTATAAATGAAACCAAACCACTGGTTGCAAGGATAACGGTGTTTACCCTAACACCCTGTATAGATATAAGTAGACTTAAAACCCGTAAAAGCAGAATTTACTAGCCCCGTTAGATTTTACGAGTATTCCTACCAAAATAATATGTATAACATGACTAAGATTTGCCGTACAAAGGCTTGTTTATCCGTTTGAAAATATACAAAATTCTAATAACATGAGTTTATTCAAATACCTCGCTCGGCTGGTGGCTCGGAAATTTTAAAATTCGCGGGAAATCGTTTGAGCCATTCTGATACCGCGTTTCACGTTTGCGAAACGCCCGTTTTGAATTTCGCATTCAATTTGAAATAGTCGCATGTTTTACGTCCATGCCTAGTAATGAAGGTATGCATTTTGTAGTATTTGTTCGGCAATCTTCAATATACCTAACTACATTTGTGGCAGCTTGTTTTTCAGTAGTGTTTGTATCGGTACAATACTCTATAGTTTAATCAAAATTAAATCCTTGCGTGGAGCATTCTTTCTAGTTGGTCTTACTACAGTTTGCCTAATTTTGAAACTTATATCAAAAAGAACTAAGCTCCTTTTGAGGTGGCACCATACCACCGCCTTTTTTTTGGTTTGTTAATAAAATTTTACTATACTTTTACAGATAGGCAATGCAATACCTACAATGCGTAAAAAATTGCACAAATTTAACAATATTATTGTTATTCGAAACTCATTGCTACCAACCGGCAGTTTCAATTTTTGGATTTTTATATCCTTTACATTTACATACAATATTTCCTAGAAACCTTTTAACACCCACTATTAGCCACGTGTATAAAGTAGCATCTACCTACAAAGTATCGCAGAGTGTGCAAACTGAGCGCCTGCAGCGACTACAATGAGTGACCTCGTTCCTTCTCTTGAATATTTACGTCGAGATGACGAGCACCTGACACTCTGCCCTTCTAGCCTTCTTCCATCACTCACACATCCGCGTCAAAACAATCCTTTCATCTATTCCTTTGTCTTTGATTCTCGTTTGAACCATTCTCTCCAGATATAAAAACTACGATTAAAAAAAAACCATGTAATCTTAACGTTGTCACAAGCGTGGCTGGAGCCCAGTGGTGGCCCTGTAGTAACGGTCCCGACTTACGAGTTATAGGTCGCAGGTTCGAACTCTGACGAGTATTTTACTTTGTTTTTTGTAATTTTTGGTTTTGTGTAATATTATACTTACGTTGTTTATTCACCAATGCTCTCAAAACGGTGAAGGAAAACATCGTGAGGAAACCAGCATGTCCTAGAACCAAAAATTCGAAGACAAGTGACAACTACCAACCCGCAGTGGGCCCGCGTGGTGGATTACGACCCAATGCCTCTCGAAGAGAGGAGACCTGTGTCTCAGCAGTGGGAACATTATAGGCTGATTATGCTAAGCGTGACTTTTAAGCGTAGGAACCTCGATTCCATCACGGTCAACCTCATAGCTAGTGAGACAGACTTATTTGTTCTCTGGGTGAATTCACAAGGAATGCATTGTTCAGTTAAAGATGTTAGTATCAATAAAGTTAGGATGGGCGCATTTATCGTATGGGGCAAAAAAATCCTGAACTGTTAGATGTAAGACAGATAAAAATAGAGAAAACGAAACCTATATATGAGACCTAGCTAGATAGATTTTTCGCCCCCGGAAAACCCTATTGCAACTTTCATAGAAATTGTTAGAGCCGTTTTCGAGAATGTGAAATTTACAAATATATAATTATATGTATATAAACATAAATTGTCATTTAATAGTATAGGACAGGATATTAAAAAAAAATCTGCTGTTCCATAGAATTTTTCGATTTAAGTGAACACAAATGTATGGAACAGCAGATTTTTTTTTCGTGATGTCAAGGTTTGTCCCATAGAAAAACTTGTTAAAAATGATGAGTACAATGACCTCTTTTCGAGTTTAGCATAAACAAAAACTAATGTATAAATAAAAAATCCCGGGCATTAAAATTTTATTGGGTGTCCATTAGAATAACTCTTCTTATTACATGAGACATAAACGTAACTTGCGAAATATTCTGGCTTGCTTGCTCATCAGGGAAGAATATTATTATAATAGGTATTAAATGTTCTTCGTTATTCCCGAAAGTACCAACGAACCTCTACCCGGACATCATCTCAGGTACCTTTGAACGCAATAAACTTATTGTTCGATACAAAAGTTTCACTCTTTCATTATAAATAATGCATGCGGCAGTGTGTGTGACCATGACCGTACAATCGCCTTCTGCATACTAAGGCTTTGACACAATGGTGTTCATTTCTCCAACGGATTTCCCGTGAACTTTTGTTTTGGATCTTAACCTTGATAACAGACTGAGAAGTGGTGAAAGAACCAGGTTTGAAGAAATGAAATAAGTGTCAACTTGAAAGGGAGATTTTTTTTCCTGTTTGTCACACTGGTAATTTTTAGCGGTGGTTTAAATTATAATAAGGAATTTGTCTTCCTCATTGCGTTTTATACGACACAATTGAAACACTTTCGATTTCGAAGGGAACCCGCAGCGGAAATTCATATTTTTTTTATTTAGGTATGTGCTTTAATTATTTTTTCCCCGTACCGACTTAAATATCTGATATTTTTTAGGATAAACTCAAAACTCAAACTCAAAGCATTTATTTCAATTAAACCATTTACAGGCACTTTTGAATTGTCAAGGAGTCGGTCAGTCAGAAATATGAAGCTAGTTACCCATTTCAAAGCGTAGTAGGTACCTATGGAGAAGAACGGGCAAGAAACTCCACGGACACTCTTTTAAATCAAAATATTGTTACAAAATATTGGTTACATCATTTATGTTGAAATTATACATGTGAGAACAATGTAGAAAGCACGTTAAAAGCGTCCGCAATTATAACAAACAAATCAAAAATTAAAATAAGCCATGGCAACTAAGAGATGACCAGTCACAACTGACGGCGCCCGTTCACAAACATGACGCATGGATCAGCACCATTCAGCTCAACCATTTTGAAGGGAGCTAAATGATCCAACACACGCGCCACCATCGATACTTAAACCTATTACGTATCTTTTCTCCTCGAAACGGGTTGTTTGAGTCTAGGTACCTACACCTAGACTTCCCGCCACCTATGTCAAAAAAAGATGCTCTCATTGACCCAGACTTGATATATTTGCACACCTATATTTTGTAAGTAATAAAAACTAAAACCCAACTACGACTGAAAAGGTATAAACAATATTATATTTTTTTTTTAGTTCCTGACTTGATTTCCTCTAGAGGGCGCCATTTTTAATTTAATGTGACTTCACATAGCCTATAACCAGCGGACAATAAAGACGCTTCTAACGATACCATATTTGTCAAATTGTGATGAGTGGTTTAGAAGATACAAGGGAACAGATGAACATACATACATACATACATACCGGTCAAAATCATAACCCTCCTTTTTCTTCGCCGTAGTCGGGTAACAAGCAATTGAACAGAAGCACATTCTACCTACTACCGAACTACTTTATCGAACAAAGCTCGCCTATTCACAGAAATTATCATCCGAATTTCTGAGTACCTTTTGTTATTACGTACTTACAGACAATAAAGGTCTGCAGTCCAATTTGGTAGCCATTTTTGTATTGAAAATTGTGAAATAGGTTTACAATTTTTGGATATAGCCTGTGGTTTGGTACTTATATACTTTACATACATTATAAACATCGTAATAATTGTTTACCACGTTTTTTCTCATTCTTCGTTTATTTAAAGTTTCTGTGACGTTTTTCGAACTAGAGGTGAGGGTCCCGTTGATTCCGAATCCGGAAGAAGTAATATTCTTTATTGTTTCTGCAAGTGCTTTATTTTGTTCAGTAATTGTACTAAGCATATCTTTATATGCTTCAAAAGTGGTAGAAAGATTTGAATCCATTTTTGAGAAAATAAATCTCAAATCATCTGTGGAAATTTTTGGATATAGCCTTTGGTTTGGTACTTATATACTTACTTGCTTATTTGTTGGCAGTTTTCTACATGGCGTCCTCGAGAAAGCCTAGCATGGCATCGACGTAAGTTTGTAAAGTATATATAATACTCATCAGAATTTGGAGCTCGCAGGTGGAGCACCGATCTTCATAGCGTTCTGAATGAGATTATTAAGGATAATAGTTAAATGACGTGCGATTGGAGAGGCTTATGTCCAGCAGTGGACTTCTATACCGGGTAACTTTGAAAACTATCGACAAAATTTTAGGGGGTGTTCTACTCATCAAATAGAAACAACTTTTATTATTGGGACCAACCGAATTCGGAAAAAAATACGACCTTATTCACTAGGGGGGTTCGCCACCTAGAAATTTCCGAAAACGACTATTTATAAAGAATAGAACTCGTAGTGTGACAGTTACTGTAAATGTATAAAATGAATAAGCGGTAACCAACCTAGTGGATTTTCAACCGACTTCTTCAAAAAGGGGGAGGTTCTCAATTCGTCTGTACGTTTTTTTAATTTTTATTAGTGTGTTTTTTACGCGCCTACTCCGCCAAATATGAATCGATTTTGATGTTTTTTTTTGGTAGGTCATGCTTCAGAAGTGGTCCCATATAAATTTTATTAACTTTGCTTGCGTAGTTTTTGAGTTAGCTTCAATATTACGTATTTTTCCTATTAGTATATGTGGGCGATGTTTTATTTGACTCCGTCACTGTTATTTACATAGCAGGTAGTGGTATTCGAAAAAAACTTTTTACAAAATAAAAACAACCGCCTTCCAAAAAAAACACTAAATAAGGGAAAAATAACTTCGGAAGTCGGTGTCTTTGCTTTTCAATTTTCGTTTTTTGCCACCGACTTCCGAAATTAAAGTTATTTTTCACTTTTTAGTGTTTTTTTAGGAGGCGGTTGTTTTTTATTTGTAAAAAGTTTTATTCGAATACTACCTGCTATGTAAATAACAGTGACGGAGTCAAATAAAACATCGCCCACATATACTAATAGGAAATATACGTAATATTGAAGCTAACTCAAAAACTACGCAAGCAAAGTTAATAAAATTTATATGGGACCTCTTCCGAAGCATGACCTACCAAAAAAAAAAAAAAAAACATCAAAATCAATTCATATTTGGCGGAGTAAGCGCGTAAAAAACACACAAATAAAAATTAAAAAAACGTACAGACGAATTGAGAACCTCCCCCTTTTTGAAGAAGTCGGTTGAAAATCTTCTTAAGTTAAAGTTATTTTTCCCTTATTTAGTGTTTTTTTTGGAAGGCGGTTGTTTTTATTTTGTAAAAAGTTTTTTTCGAATACCACAACCTGCTATGTAAATAACAGTGACGGAGACAAATAGAACATTTTGTAAAAAGTTTTTTTATGCTTAAACCTACATACCTCGATTGTCAGCACTGTGTTTCAGAACTTTGTTCAGCACATTAAGTCAAAGGTAATCGTGCGGGGTAATAATGCAAGAGTAAATCATAATAAAGCTTAGGTAATAAGCAAGTTATGAGCTCATTACAAGTTGTTATCTCATAATTTTGTTATTTGGAAATTCCTTAAAAAGTAAGTCAAAGGTCGGAGGTCGGGTCTTCGTGATTACAATAAAAGAGATGAGTTTTTATCATAACGTGAACATCTTAGTTCAAAATATCGAAGTTATTGGGAATTCCGAGTAGGTAATTATCAAATAACTCCTTGAACAGACATTCAAGGAGATATTTGATAATAATTTTAACTCCCGACGAAAAAGAAGGGTGTTATAAGCTTGTAATGTGTATTCTTGTGTCTGTGCCATTATAGCTCCTGAAAGGAGTTTTTTTCGTTTGAAAGGTCACTCAATTGAGAGTGTTCTAAGCTATGTTTCAAGAAAATCTGATCATCCGTTTGAAGATCATATTTTCTAGTTGTCGAGGATTTCTTTAAATTTTTAATGTAATTAATAAGGAGTAAAATAAACACCATTCTATATAAATATTTACTTTATTAATAAATGGATACAAACATACTTATAAATTTAATCACTATATTTATCTCTTAGGTCTAAAAAGGTAAATTAGTTGATAATAAATGAATATAAAACCAACGTTGGGCTACTCAGCTTGGAAACTAATTTGAAGTAAATATGTAGTTAAATCACTCGTAAACTGAATCAAATATTATAAGTCCACAAGATTTTTTTACAGTCAGAGTCGTTACCCAAAAACCACAAAACAAAAATGTTTTTATATTGTCGTATAGGTACATATTGACTAACAGGGTTAACGTGGTTGAACTAAGGGATTATAATCTAAAACTCACGTCGGTGGTCCGATTGCTTAACTAAACGACTTTCGCCTGAAAGGACCAGGTTCAAGTCCATCGATGAGCGGGAAGTATTAGTAGAATACCGACTGTATCGACTGAGATTTTCTGTGATTTTCCTATAGTTGCAGATGAATGTGTTACAGTACAGGATAAGTCGGGTACAGTTATAATAAGGCTGGGGGTACCAGGTTAAATCGAGTACAGTTCACTGTACTAGCTTGGGGTACAGGCATAGCAAAATTGGCTCAGAAAATGGGGAATTTTGTTACAGAACTATGAGTCCTAAACAAATACATGAAAAAAAGAAAAACTAATTCAAAACCCTTCAAATCTACACCAATATTATAAAGAGGAAAGATTTGTATTTTTGTGTGTAAGTTTATAATGAATAAACTCAAAAACTGCTGCGCCGATTTCAAAAATTCTTTCACCATTAGAAAGCTACATTCACCCTGAGGAACATAGGCTATAATTTATAAAGATTACACGCGGGCGAAGCCGCTGGCGGCAGGTAGTTTTTCATAATCTGGCAGGCAGCGGATTAGTAATAACACTTTCCTCTAATTTCTATGAGTTTGTTTCTAAGACCTTTCAAAACATCTACCTCATTATAGCCGACCCAACCATTTTTTCTTCCATACTCTTCAACAAATGTTAACAATACATTTTTCGCATGCTCGTCTAGTCCGGGTCTCACGTCAAAAGCACTGTATTTTGTGGTTTTATTCTCGGATAATGTACATGCACGCAATGCATGCTGAGAAAATATTTCCGGCAATAACATTCGTGCTAATCTTGAATAAGTTCTCGCTGTATCCTTACAATACGCGAATTTTTGAGTATCGATGTACACTTGACTTTGAGGCAAAACTTCGACAACTCCCGGCGAAGCTTTCTGATACTTCAACGTCCATTTTAACCTTCTTGAATCATTATCTTCCGGTGGCAAGACAACGGAGTATTTTTGGTTACTCTTTTTCTTTGGAGGTTCGTGAGATTCATCATTATAAACATCGTAATAATTGTTTACCACGTTTTTTCTCATTCTTCGTTTATTTAAAGTTTCTGTGACGTTTTTCGAACTAGAGGTGAGGGTCCCGTTGATTCCGAATCCGGAAGAAGTAATATTCTTTATTGTTTCTGCAAGTGCTTTATTTTGTTCAGTAATTGTACTAAGCATATCTTTATATGCTTCAAAAGTGGTAGAAAGATTTGAATCCATTTTTGAGAAAATAAATCTCAAATCATCTGTGGAAATTCGATCGAGACTTGCTTCATTACTTGCTGCCACATTGAATGCATGTGGTGGATTCTGGTTAGCCATCGATCTTTTCTCTGTAGTGGTTTTAAAATGTCTACTTTGCCCAGTAGAGTCAATGCCAGTTAATGGATCGACCGTTTGTCTGCTACAATTTTCTGCAGTCGATCCGGAAATAAGTGGATCGTTATTGCGGATACCTTGAAAATTATTGCTTGGAATAAATGATGAATATCGCTTTCCTTGTGAGCATTCAGATGAGCAAAGAGTATGAGTTACTGAGTTCGAGGGATATGGTACAGTAGATGGAATACTCGGCTCAGTGTTTTCCGTGAAACTCTGAAAGGGTACTCTTTGATTACTGCCCGCTCCAGTTGATCCAAGAAGAAACATGTTATCGACAGGAAAATCGTTTTGAATTGGAGCTTCATAAACCGGCTGCCATTGATTATGGGAGTGTTTAATTATCTGATTAAGCTGATTTGCGGCATTTGATAAATTTTGCATAGCAAACAGCGCGTTTTTGTTGATAACTTGATGTGGTTTATCATTAAAAACAAGCTTCAATTCTAGAGGGCCTGTTATAACCATTTTGGGTGTATCTAAATTTTGTGGTGAGTTTTCTTTGCAAACCGGTGGATGTTGTTGCTGGGAGCATTCACATAACGTACGCGGACGGTGTTCAGAGTCTGTAGACATTGATACAGCAGATGGCGTGTTCTCGGTGACATCTTGAGGGTAAGCTCGTTGACTAATTCGATTAACTTCAATAGGTCTATCCAGTCTTTCTCCTTCACGTAGCTGACGTGCACGATTTCCATTTATCGTTAAAGGTGAGCTTTGAGGTACATTTTGCGGTATCGGAGATCGCTGCTTCATCAGGTGAATAGGGTTTTCTGTCACAGGTGTCATTGTTCGAGTGCTTTGGTCATTACAATTTCTTCCCATAGATCGTTTAGGAACTGGTTCTTGATGGCCGCAATGGATAAGACTTATGCCCTCAGAAAGTGTTGATAAAAATTCTTCGTTTTGGCTCTCGACTGGCTGATGCAAATGGTTTGAAAAAGTTGACGACTCAGCTGTCGTATTTCTTGCGTTACTTTGAGAGAAATCTCGCCTCTTAATGGTACATCGTCTAACCATTTCTTGTTCACGTGATAAATTGCTACCACGAGTTAGTGGTAGGGTTTCGGTACCTGAATCTTTAAATGAATTTCTTAAATGAATTGTCACCTCACCCACAGGTGTAGTTTCCTTAGCTATGTCCAACTGTTCATGAGTCATTGCCGAAGAACTCGACGTTGATGGAAGTGGCGATTCCATCCGAGTAATTTGGTAATTTCCAACTAATGGTATTTTTTTTGTACTAGGCACCTCGTGATGTTCCATTGCAATATTGCGGTCTGCATTATTGGTTGAATCTGTAAAAGTAGAGAGCAAAATTATTTTCGGTTGAAAAAAAATGTTGAACTGAAGCACCTACGGTGTAACGTTATTTGTTTTATTTTAAAGTGAGTATTTATATGGCTGTTGAAGTTTAAAATAAGTACTCACCACCATTTCCTCTTTCGATTATTCCGTTGTTCGTAGACTCATCAAGGTTTTGTACAATCCATTGATTTGCTGCAGCATAATTATCTGCAAAGGGACATATAGAAAATATAGTGGGTAAGATAGAAAAATTTACCGTTGGTAACTTTAAATTAATTAAAAACATAAACTATAAGGATCACAATAGTGAAAATTGAAAGGGATTGACTAGACAAAACTCTGAAGGTAATAAAAAAAAACAAGTCCATCCAGTGAATGGTTCATCCATAGGAACAGAACAATTTTATTGACGTCTAGCTAAAATTCTTTTCGATCAACTTTTTATTTCTGCTTCGCGTTCGAGGTGTGCAATTCAATAATGAATGCATGTAAATATAAATAGTAACATACCATCTTCAAATTTAGTACAAGCCAAATATTTTCTCCAATCTCCTTTAGGTCTCTCATTTCTTCCACAACGATTCTTAGTCTTCGCTGGATTTTCTCTAGGATATGCGACATCGACTATTTGATCCGTTGTTTTCTGTTTTTTTACCCAAAAGCTTGGAACAATAACATATTTCTGGATAGTCCGGTAGGGCAGCTCCAAAAATTCGACTACACAGAACTTCTTTGCGTTATCGATCTTGTTCTGAAATCAAAAGAAAACTCTAGTATCAATAAATAACCAACTAAAAATATACAGATAATATCGCGTTTGCTCGAGTAAAAATAAATTTTGATATCAGTAAAGATTGACTCACTTCGCTTCAATATAACGTCCGGTACGTCAAAAAATGTTATAATAAAATTATTAAATATCTCACCTTTTGATCCATTGATGTATCTGCTAAATCACCACTGGTATGATTCACTATAAGCTTTATACTGCTACTTGTATTAACACAAAGACTAGAAATATAATTTATTTTCACTGAAACGATGTTACCGATCATGAAGCTGTCAATCAAGTAGTCCCTGCTCCTATCAACACTTCGTAAACAAGTAGAGAACTACTCTGGTGACGTATAATGAAGTGGATGTTGAAGGAAAGGTTAAGAAAACAATAACCGAAAAGTCACGAAAACAGTAACTTTATATCATTAATGAGGCCACTCACTTATCTAACATTAATAACACCCGCTGGAGTTACATTATCAAGGCAAGATAAGCTTGGACAACCGTTTGTATTCGTTTTTGGCAAGAAAAAAGACAACTTATACGTCGATATAGGAAGGAAGACTATTTATGCTAAATATTTGTTTCTATTATCTATACCAGCAGTTTGTGACACGGTTGAAGCACGGTGCTCTACGTTGTATCTACGGTGGAAGCAGGCTTGCTTTGGTCAGTACTAGGAGAGTCAATATCAAATTGAAGACAAGCAATTGGTTCCTATACCAAATGGTAGGGTTATTGGGTATGGACTCATAATGGCTGTTAGCTGGACCCTACACGCTGAAGGATCATTGATCCTAGGGAATGATGAGGACGCGACGCCGCTGCAGTGTTCGCCGTGAAGTTTTCTCAGAAATTGTTTTGTTAAAATTCGCGTCGCGCGGCGAATCGCCCCCGTGTGTAAGAGCCTTAACAAAGTTGACATATTTTTATTTTGGACTTGTGAGATAAGTAATTCGATAAAGTGTTTGATAATTAGTTCTATAGTATACAGAAGAGTTTCGTGGTAACAAGATGCACGTGTATGTGTATTTACCCGACTACGGCGAAAAAAAAAGGAGGGTTATGATTTTGACCGGTATGTATGTATGTATGCATATATGGATGTTCATCTGTTCCCTCCTATCTTCCAAACCACTTATCACAATTTGACAAATGAGGTATCGTTAGAAGCGTCGTGATTGTCCGCTGGTTATAGGCGGTAGTATATGTGAAGTCACATTAAATTAAAAATGGCGCCCTCTAGAAGACAAACAGTGAGGAACTTAAAAAAAAAAATGGTTTAATCGTACCATGTTGGGTATCAAATGAAAGGGCTTAATGAGCACATTTCAAAAATATATATATTATAACGCCAAAAGAATTTAAAAAAAATTTAAAGTAATAAAAACTAAAACCCAACTACGACTAAAAAGGTATAAACAAGACACCACAGACAGACAAATTAAAAATCCGGAGTCACACGTAATCTGTTCGATTTATGCCCTAACACGTGTTAGGGCGTTTAGTTTTTATTACTTTAATTTTTTTTTCGTTAATAATTATTATTATTATCTTTATTTCAATCAACTTTGGATCATACAATTAAAATTACAAATTAAAATAAACATAAAACAAAATTAAATTAAATGAGCGCAATTATTTTTATCAGAGGTTTTGTACGCGAAATTGGTTTTGAACTATGTTTTGTGTGAAATAGAAAATTTCGCATTGAAAAGCACTCCTGATCAAACTGTAAAGATCTCACCGTGTATACTTAGGTGAAGTGAGATCCAGGGTTGCGGAAAAGTACAGGATTGTGGGAAAGTCCGAAAGGGATACCGGGACCCTTGGCAACAGGCAACTGAAAGAACACGGGTTGGTTTTAGTCAGTAAAGTAAAAGTCTGACATGCCCGCTCATCCCGCTCCGATCATGCATCCCGCTCCGCCCAGAACGGGAGAAGTCATATGATGATTTCCCCCCTCAAAAAAATAAAAAGGTGAAGTGAGCCGTCACTAGTGTCAATTCCTAGCATAAGGTGGACTTACAGCTCACTGCACCTAAGTTTTCGCGGTGATATATTTTACAGAATAGCACCGCTCGCTGCCTGTTCCAATAGGGTATGTAGCTTTGTATGGGACGGTTGATTTTTTTTACGAATTCGATTGGTCTCATATTAAAAGTTGTTTATATTTGATGGGTAGAACACCCTCTTAAATTTTGTCAATGATTTTTTCAAAGTCACCCTGTAAACTACCTCAGTCATAATTCTTTCTATGCAACCTGTAAATCATGAATTCGAAACACCAGTAAAATTTTAAAGGAGCAGTTTTCAATAGTTGTGTCTTGTAAAAAACATTATGGTAACAAACACTAAATTGTTGGAATAGTGGTTTAGGGGTATGAGGAACAGGGTGTAAAGTTCACTCATACTCCAAAGAAAAGGGAGGATCCTCCGATCAGACGGGTGCTGTGTCTGGCGGGCAACTGCCCAATGATTGATGTTTGGTTTTTGTATATAAGTTAAGTCCAGTTAAGTTAGTAAGTTAAGTCCACTGCACGGTACCTAAACTCTAATTGCGCGATGCAGGATTTTTGTGACGTCAGATTTTTGTGTGACGTCAGGTCTTTGATGCGTAGTTCGCATGTGGCGATGTAGATACCGCCACAGTTTAAATGCCATACAAAATATTTACTTCTTAAACTTTTAACGATTCAAACTGCAAGAACGAATGAGACCAAACACCAAAACTAAAGTAAAACATACCACCCAAGAACAGCAACACGGATAAAATCAAACATAGATTGTAAATAAAGTGCGCCTCAAAGTTTCAGTACGGTTAGACTGGCTTACCCGAAGTTTGTGCGTCTGCGCCGAAATAGGACACACTTGTACCTATTTGCTTTGGCCCAATTGCATTGCTTGCATTAAACTATACCGTTACTAAGTACACTGTTATATTTGGCTGGTACACTAACATATTACACACTTTCTTCGCGTTTGTGTGTGGTCTCATAAATCACGTTCTTTGCCAAATTGTGACGTAAGATGTGTCAATACCCGCTACGTTCTGCAATCCCTATAGTTTATGCATTCTTCCAGCTACGTTACGGATAAGCGGATATCACAATGGGAAGAACTTATGAGAAAGTTCTCCGAAGCACACAAGGAACAATTTAAGTAAGTACAAATATAGTACACACGGCTACACATCAAGCTATACATTTCCAGTATAAGCTGATCTCGCATTAACGGAAATCTTATACAATGCGAGATCACCATAAACTGAAAATGTATAGCTGTAAAATGTGTAGCCGTGTGTACATAATACATAATATTATTTATCTACTCTCATCCATCATAGTAAAGTTCTAAATGTAGCTAATAAAAGAAATAGAATCTCCTCTAATAATATTAATAAAATAAAATATATATATTATTTTAATTATTCGTTTATTTATTTATTTTCTTCCTTATGTCTTGTAATCACATTTTTAAATATGTCTTAAATTAAAATGATAATATAAAAAACATATTATAAAAATAGAGGTCCGCCGGTGTCGGGAGCAGGGTCCCAGCTATCGTTGGCTAGGGCTACAGAGACAGGATTTTTATTATTATTATTAAGTATAGTAACGTTCTAAATGCAATAAAAGATATCTACTTTAATGACAGAAATCATCCACGAGCAACTCAAAAAAAAAGTTATATTGGACTTTGGGGCCATATTTACGATACATAATTATTTATTGTGTTGTTGATGAAGTTGCATGAGTTTAGATAGAGTAGTGTATAAAACTGTACATAAATAATGTAACCACTAGGTATCAAAACAGTCGTGACTATTGTTAGGAAGAAACTTGTGCAAGGAGCTCGCGCACCGTTATTTCCTTTTTGTCTGCTGTCACTGTGGCGGCAACATCGCTTAAAGGGCAGTAAGACTTGTCTTTTTCTATGGTTGTCATATCGGATTGTCAAAACTAGATAATTAGAAAACATCTCCGCTTCTGATTGGTAAAACTATTACAAACCTCGCCTGCGGCTTGGTTTATAAATAAAATAAATGATAAATACAACATATATTTAGGCTACAATGGGCCATAGGCATAAATATTATACCTTATGTTAATAATAGGTCAAAATGAGTAAGTTTTAATAACTCCTGTTATGTAACAGTTTCTTACACTACTACTAGCCGTTCACTTCGAGATGGCCGTTACCTCCCTTCCTGCTTCCCCACACCGCACAAACAAACACATGAAACAAACGACGATAGCAAACTCGATATCCGTACCAAGCAGGTCTGACTTGAGCAAGGAACATACTTACTCTAGGGAGGGACTTGAGGAGGTAACGGCGAAATGGCCGTTATCTCCCTATAACGGCTGGTACTATTGAACGCATAGACGAACTCGGACGTATCGTTACCAGAGTTTTCTTGCAGGGCAGCCGCACTGGACATACCTCGAGCTGAACGCTCCACCAAGTACTTCCCAACAGGGTCTCAGTATGAAGGCTCGTGGGACGTACTAGGAATGAGCGGCTACGGAGTGTACACATTTCCTAATGGTAGGTATGACTCTTTTTTAGGACGACGAGTAATATAAACTTGGCTTTAACTGTACAAGATGGAACTAGAACAAACATTAAACTTTAACTTAAAAATTCCTTCACTTGACAAACTTACGGTACCCTACGGTAGTTTACGAGTCCTAGTCGTGGCTTCGGACCCAAACAGGCGTCCATTTTGCTTTTTGTAATTTATGTATCACCCCATCTCCAAAATCGGTGCAGGAATACTTCGTGAGGAAACATGCACTTAAAACCAAAAATTCAAGGACATGTATCGTCCAACAAGTGCACTGAGCCTGCTTGGTGGATTAAAACCTACCTCTTACAGAGAGGCCTAACTCGTATCGTATAACCCAGCAATGGAAATAGTATAAATAAGCTGATGTTATTATTTATTAATTTAATTTCAGGCGACACAGAGCCATAGATATCTGATTCCCAGCAGTGAGAACATTATTGGCTGGATATATATTTAAAAGATTATAAACTTTGTTTGCAGGAGTCATCTACGAGGGTGACTTCGAAGATGGAATGTTTCACGGCAAAGGTCAGCTTCGATACGGAAGCGGCATGATCGTCCGTGGCAAGTTTGTAAATGGCGTGTTGACCGAACGGACGCTACTCGGTGATAACATGGAGTATACTGAGAACAGCTGGAATTACTGCGTGATGCCTGATAGAAGGTATTGTGATATTCTCTGTTTTAGGCGTTGGAAGTAAATTTCTGAGGTTTGCGCGGTTTGGTCAAGCGATATCATATTAGTCGAAATCATATTCAAACTCAAACTCAAAGCATTTATTTCAAATAAACCAATTACAAGTGTCAAGGGGTCGGTCAGTCAGAAATATGAAGCTAGTTGCCTATTCCAAAGCGTAGTAGGTTCCTATGGAGCAGAACGAGCAAGAAACTCCACGGACACTCTTTTAATTATTTTGTTTATTGCACATAGCATTGGCGGTCAGACAAAAATATTGACCAGGATTTTTATAAACAAATGCAAGGAGTAAACAAAAAAAATGGAAGATTATGGAGGAGACCTTTGCCCAGCAATGGGAAAGAAAAGAAAAAGGAACAGCTATATCAATGAGGGACTCCAAGATCTTCAGCTTACCCTGTAATATTTGTAACACTGTAACGAATCCCTACTGCCAAATCGGTAGGCATTATACATACAGTCTAGTTTGGGGGCTCAACTGGTAAATAATATTTGTAACCTAGTTAAAGGTTGCATTATTGCCATTGCATTGACATTCAACGTAGCAATGCTGCCAGTCTTCAGGGCACTTGTATAGTTAGTTAGTTCATTAGTCCTTTAATTTAGTGTTAGATTTTATCCTTACAAATTATAAAATAAAGTCCTCCGCCGCGTCTGTCTGTCGTCCTATTCGCAATAAACTCAAAAACTACTGCACCGATTTTCTTGCTGTTTTCACTGCACTATGGACAGAGTGGTTCTCGAGGAAGGTTTATAATAACCTACATCCACGCGGGCGAAGCCGCGGGCATCAACTAGTTGTATACAGGCTGTAAGGGTAAACAGTCTTGTCATTCAAACCATGGGTAGTTGACTTAAATATAAAAATAAATGACCGAAAACAACAAAAAAAAAACGTTATTTTCATTAAAAGATTTTAAAAAGTTTCTATCCGACACCGTGTTCGCTAGCGAAACAGCTGACTAACTGAGGGAGTGGTCGCGCTCGCGGCCGGTCTGTTCGCTTCCCGCACGCCCCACCCGTGTTGAGACGCAAGTTCGTTGCCCTAGAACATAGGGCAACGAAGTTGCGTCTTTTGTGGAAAAATGTAGTTTAAAAAAAAAGTGTAATTTTCCATTGATTTTACGTTCTATAAATGAAACCAACCACTGGTTACAAGGATAACGGTGTTTACCCTAACACCCTGTATAAGATTAAATACAAAATGTAATTAAAAAACACAACACTCACGTTTCAAACTTATGGTAATATATTTTAAGCCACTCGTGTCGTTTCAACGTGGTATAAACCTGTAAACTGGACAATAAACTAATTTCTATTTCTATCCTTTTGGGAAAAGGAAAATGAAGGCAGCAAGCAAAGTATCATTTTCTAATTCAATTGATTTAAAATTGTTAGGTCACGTTGACAGGCCCACAAATAATCTACCGCTCGTATAACAATGATAATAATTAAAACCAGTACCTGTTATTTCTACGAGATCTCTCGCTTTGACTGCGATTTTTGGCAATATGACTGTCTAAAATCTCTCAGTCACTTAACTTACAAATATTTTATAACGCAGATCCCTAATTAATTAACCTTTGTAATGGAGTCGTTAATTTAATAATAGGTATTTGTGTAAACGGCTTGTGTAGAAAATTTAAATTTAAATTTTCATTCGCGTCCCAACATCGGGGCAAATCCTAGTTTGCCCGATCAAAGTTGTTAAATTAAATTCAAATTTTATTTCTGGTCATGACAGGTAAAATTAGATTTTAAAATAGATCAGTAAACTTAAACTCAATTGCTGAAAAATCAAAAGTATTATAAACTAGCAGCGCCCCGCGGTTTCACCCGCATAAGTCCTGATCCCGTGGGAATATCGGGATAAAAAGTATCTGTGTGCCAAATTTCATCCAAATCTGTTCTCTAGTTTTTGCGTGAAAGAGTAACAAACATCCATCCATCCATCCTCACAAACTCTCGCGTTTATAATATTATACTAGCTGTGCCCCGCGGTTTCACCCGCGTAGGTCTCGATCCCGTGGGAATATAGGGATAAAACTTATTTTATGTCCTATTCTAGGTCATGATCTACCCGTGTGCCCATCCTCTCCTCTCCTCTCTTCTCTAGAGTAGGGAACGTCGCGGCGGGGCGCGCCGGCGTCGAACGGTTCGCGTATTGCATTTTCATACTCGTGATAACTTTGAAATTAAATGTCCGATTCGAATGAATTAAAAAGTATTATACTGCTACATAAATACCCTTGATGTTAAAACTATTTATTTGAATAAGAATTAATATTATGTTGATAAAAGTCCTTCGCAAATAATGCATTAATTTTGAACAAATTTGATTACCATAAAAATGGTTATAGTGAGTCAATCTTAAACGATAGACATTATGCTGTCCCGAACTTTTTTTTAAAACTTTTTAAGAGGAACAATTTCATCATACATGGTATTTGCATAACTTATACTGTATACGCAGCGCACGCAACGGAAGCTGTCAAAAGAGAATAATTATTCCCGTTTTTGCAACATTTGTCATTTATGCTCCGCTCCTATTGGTCGTAGCGTGATGTTATACAGCCTATAACCTTCCTCGATAAATCGACTATCCAAGACAAAAATTTAGAAAATTTAGAATTTTTCAAATCGGACCAGTAGTTCCTGAGATAAGCGCGTTCAAACAAACAAACAAACTCTTCAGCTTTATAATATTAGTATAGATGTAGGATAGGATAGTAGGAAGTAGG